>CM068542.1:31374677-32073427 GCA_035048495.1 Euptelea pleiosperma | reverse complement strand
GGTGTCATGTTAAGTTCTTGACACTAAACACTGATGTGTCTCCACGTAAGCACACTCATGCTGTATTGTCTTATTTAGCTTTAGTCCACGGACCATATTAACACGGTCCCATCCATTGCATTGCCAACATGAGTTATAGGGAAATAATAGGTTTGGAGGCCAAGGAGTCTGGCTTGTAAGGCAGTTCCATTTGGGCTCAAGGTGGTACCTTCTTACATTTTAGTTGAAGGTGGTGCCTTTTAAGGGTCACCTTCTAGAGGTAGCCTTCTAAGGTCGCCTTTTGCGAGTCACCTCCAAGAGATGCTGAGGTGGAACTGTCTATTGTTAGGGGCTATACACTGACAAATTGAATATCACATGGTCTTAGCAGAAGTGAGTGTCGTCGAGGGAAAACCACATGAAGAAGGGCATTTTTTGTGTTTTCCTATCCCATGAGCTTATAAATATCGGTCCTTGGACAAAGAGAGCTGGACCATTCCCCCCCCCTCGTCGAGGGAAAACCACATGAAGAAGGGCATTTTTTGTGTTTTCCTATCCCATGAGCTTATAAATATCCTCTCCCTTTTCTCCTTGGCATTGCGATGTTCACCTCATTTGCAAATCCACGTTGACACCTTTACCTTGTTTGCCTATAATTATGAATATTCTCCACAAGTCATTAAACCTTGTGAAGTCATAATTCTTCAAGGAAGATGTGCAAGTGAAATGCGTAATAATTCTCTTGAATGAAAAGACAATAAACCTCTATATGGTTCACACTTCTCACTCATGTAAAATCAAATTCAATGTAAACTTGATAGCAGTAATGTTATCACCGTGTATAGGAGTAGGAGAATAGAGTGAAATATCTCAATTTTAGGACCTCTAAAATCCATAAAATATTGTTGCTTGTGAGGAACACACCTGTGTTTGGCTTTAACACTCAACTTTATTTTTTCTTGCTTTTTGCTATTTATGAAATCAAGGAATAACCAATAAACTTACAAAAGAAAATAATCAAAGGTCATTTCTTGGATGTTAGGGGTCTAATTGTATCACAGAAAAAGTCATTAAGGATATGGTTGGGTTTTATAAAACTAGACATCTTGCTCTAGTAAAGGTTCAAATATTGACACTGTTGAGCACATAGTTTTCGAGGCTGTATCTGGAGGATTGCTGTTATTAACGTAACAACAAACAAATGATCAAGAGGAGTTCGAAAACTCTTTTTAGTAATTTATTTTTCAAAAGGAGTTTGGAATTAACCACTCAATCTCCGTGTTCAATAGAGTAAAGACATCTCAACCATGTTTTACATGAGGGCAGTTTTCCCTTGTACAGTTTGGATAATTCCGAGTCTTTGTAGAAGTTGCGTATGAGAGATTCACTCGCATTAGTAGTCCTAGAAGTGATTGAGTAGGTCTCTCCCTTTTTGTTTATAAAGAATGTGGTTTTCCCATCTATTTTTATCAGTACGTGGTTATCCCATCTTATCGTTTGTCAGAGATTTGGGGATGAGTTGGTGGGAAACCAATACTTTGATGGTTCCTTTTGGTGTTTGTCTCTTTGTGAAAATAAATATCCTAGAGGAAATACGCCTTGTATAGGCTTGGGAAGATGTCTCTCCTTTGACCTCAACTGTCAATGCTTGAGGAATTGCTTTGAAATAAGACTGATTATGGGAAGAAAAAATTTGGAGGAAAAAATTCTTTTAGGTGTCATTGCTGGTCGAAACCCAATAGGAACTTTACCTAATTCCATTGAAAAATGAAACTGCTTGTAGGAGAGGAAAAACCTATATCAAAGTGGGTGATTAAAGAGAAGACATAAAAGCTTAGGAAAGGGCTGAACATGTTACCTTTCGAATAATATGAATGTTGAGCTTGAACACATGAACTTCACGCGCTTGAGTGAGGAACATTAGTAACTTTTAGAGGCCCCTTTCTTTGAGGAAGTGGAACACGTCCTTTAGTCTCCAATCAAAAGGCATACGTATAGGACAACTTTAGTGCATCGCAAATTGCTATTATTCCTAAAGAACAAAAGGTTTCGGAGTTAAAGTTACATTGGCTGCTTGGCAAGATCTAGCCAATTCTAGCAAAAAAAATTGGTGCTTCAAACAAGGGAGGTGATTGGCATCTAGTTGTATAAAACCAAAGAGATATTTTGAAGTATCCGGTGGATTAGAAAGCATGAATTTTAATTTGGATGTTTGTTTTGTGTTTTAGGACTTGGTTTAGACACAAAAGTTTAGTGGTAGAGTAGTGATCAATAGGGCAGCCTGCCTTTATACAGTATCTCTTGTTCTGCTTTGACTTTCTAGTTGAGTTGAGTTCTTGTTTACGGGATATGCCCTTAGGTAGGGGTGTAAAACGGGTCGGGCCTATGGTGGGCCTGGCTAAAAATCTTAAGCCTTAACTCGGTGGGCCGGACTTGGTTTCAAAAAGTTAAAAAATAAAAATAAAGAATGGCGATTCATTTTACCCCCATTGGCTAGAAATTTAAAAATGGGGAGGGGGGAAGAAAGCTTTCCCAAATTTCAAAATGGATGGGTGGGGTTAGCTTAGCAAGCCGCATGGCCCGTTAACATGGGTTTGGCTGGATCAACTCGCCAAACCCTCTTAATGGGCTAGGCCGTGGGATGGACCTCAAAACTCATGCTTGGTTCGGATGCATAGTGGGTCGAGTCGGTTCAGGCTGGGCCCGAAAAAATGGGTCGGGCCGCGCATGCCAAATTTACACCGCTACCCTTAGGTGGTTTGGGGAGGTGGTTCCAATACCAGTGCCCATTAAAGATCCGATTTATGGAGTAGTTGATTTGATTGATCCAATCCCATAGCCACTTCCTTCCACTTCAGGCCCTGTGCACTTCTGTTTTTTACACTGGGTCTGACTTCTAATTGCCGTTGGAGATTGTGCTTGACCGATAGGCAACACCACAGGTTCAACACGGGGGGATGAGTAAAGAGTATATTAAAAGAAACAAGGGGGGCATCCCCCAAGATACAAACAAGAGGGAACTCTAGAAGAGGACTTGTACAAAGAATCAAATACAAGACTAATGGGAAGAATTACGAAGCATCTCTTCCCATCTAAACAAAAAAAGCGTAAAAAAAACATCTCTTAAACTCTGGAGAAGTGGATGACCACAAATACAGAAAGGCCTTGACTTTCAACACCACCCGAGGAATGTCTTCTTCTTTCCCTTTGAGGATGCAGACATTCCTCTCTTCCAGACAGCCCACATGATAGCATAGGGTAGAATGCGTTAGAGGATATGCCCTCCCCAACTAAAGATCTCCACCGCACTACCATTGACCAGATCAATCATGAGCCCCGATAGAACTTACTCTACACCAAAAAGGGAAAAGAATATAGTGAACGAGAAAGGACAATGGATCAATAGGTGTTGAACTGTCTTAGCACTAGATTTGCACAACGAACTTCTATTTGGCATCACCATCCCCCCGCTGTTCAAATGACCCACTGTTAAAATCTTGTCCAAAGAAGTTGTCCAAATGAAGAAAATGACCTTTGACGGAATAGGAGCACCCAAACCAGAGATGCAGGACAACCACTTTGACCTGTCAAGTAAAGGTGGGAAAAAAAGATCTAACAGAGAATCTTCCCTTTGGATTCGACATCCATATCCTCTGATCCGACTCTGAAGCTATCAAAGCATCGTCTCCCACTCTAGACAAAAATGAAGCAAAACTATCCACCTACCAGTCGTTCAGATTTCTTCTGAAACCAAAGTTCCAAGACACTTCTTCAACTCTCACCACACACTCCTGAATTGTAGCTTGTTTAAGATCAGATAAGTGGTAAAGATGCAGGAAGGCCCTCTACAAAGGTTATTCACCACACCGCATATCCTTCCAAAAGCGAACCCTAAACCTCCCAACTTTGAAATGAATACCCGTGATGAATCTCTCCTGAATCTTCGTAATTTCTTTCCACAAAATGGTACCATAAGATAAAGGACCCGAATTAGCCCCTCGTCCTTCCTGCATCTCCCCATACTTTCCTTCTACAACTTTCCGCCATAAGCTATCTTCTTCTACAAACCTCCAAAGCCACTTCCCAAGAAGCGCCACATACACATCATGAAGATGACGAAATCCCAAGCCACCATCTCCTTTAGGCTTGCAAATGCTATCCCATCCCACCATGTGGAATTTAAATTTATCACCCTTTCCTTGTCACAAGAAGTCTCTAATCAATTTCCCCAAATCTTGAGCCACATTAGCCGGAATGGACAACAGTGAGAGAGAGTGAATGGAGATACTAGATAAAGTACTCTTGATAAGGGTAACTTTACCTCCCTTTGAAGATATTTTTTTCTTCCAACCTGCTAGTCTCCACCCGAAGCGCTCTACAATTGGATCCCAAATAGCCTTCGCCTTATATTTAGCTCCCAACGGGAGACCAAGATAAGAGGTGGGCACTCTCCCAACTGTACACCCCAAACTCCCAGCCAAGCTCCTCATATCGGACACCTCTCCCACCCCAAACACCTTACTCTTGGCCAGATTTATCCGCAAACCCGAGATAGCTTCAAAACATCTTAAGATGCATCTAATGTATCTCAATTGACTATGGGATGCCCAGACAAAGAAAAGAGTATCATCTGTGAACTGGAGATGAGAGATCATGGGACCACTACTACTTGCACGAAAGCCTTCAACTACTTCACGAACCATCCTCCCCAAGGCTTCAATCACCACCACAAATAAAAAAAGAGATAAAGGGTCTCCTTGCCTCAAACCCCTTGAACTACTGAAAAATCCAGTAGGCGATCAATTCACAAGAATAAGGAAGGAAGCCGAGGAAATACACACCTGGACCCACTTCCTCCATCTAGCACCAAAACCCATCTGACCAAGCATTTAGTCTAGAAAGCTCTAGCTAACATAATCATATGCTTTTTCCATGTCAATCTTGCACACCACACCACACCACACCACACCACATGTGCCCTCTCTCAGCTTTGTATCAATGCATTCATTGGCAATCATGACATCATCTAGAATTTGTCCGCCCTTCATAAATGCCCATTGACATGGGGAAATAACCAAACCCATCACCCCCTTCATTCTAGAAGCTAGAACCTTAGAGATAATTTTATCAGTGCTCCCTACTAGGTTGATCGGGCGAAAGTCTTGCAAAGTGTCTGCTCCTTCCCTTTTTAGGAATGAGAGTAATGAACGTGCTATTAAGATACCTATCAAGGACAGTTCCCTCCAGTGGCGGAGCCAGTAAGGGGCCAGGGGGGGCACGTGCCCCCCCTCAATTTTCAATTCCTTTGACAAAAAATATTTTGTTGCCAAAAATATCCTTGAAATTTAATTTAGTGCCCCTCCTCATATCTTAATCTTGCCCTTCCTCACCCACCATCTATTTTACTTTTTTGAATTGTTTATATTGATAAGGGTATTTGTGGCTTTTCATACTTTTTACTTTTTTGACTGAACAAATTAATTGCGCTCACAGTTTGAAAGCCGGACAAATCTAGTATGCAACTGCGTACATACTCAAAAGGAATAAAACTTTGATGACATGGCTTGTCGTCAAGGCCGATGACAGGGCACAATATGAGCCACGTGGAACAGTCTTAGAGGACTCTGACCGTATGGATGTTTGGCCAATCATTAGGTGGAGCTACAAACCAAAAATCAGCACGATTAGTGATTTCTAGGAATTGGATTGGAATTGTTTTCATGGGTTTATTTTAACCGTGTGAAATTTGAGCATTATTGACCATTATTTGAGGTACAAAGATCCAAAGGTTTGAAATCACAAACAAGCTGATGTTTTGTTTGTAGGTCCATATAGGGATTGGAAAAACATCCATACGGTCAGAGTCCTCTAAGAGGATGCCACATGGCTCCTATTGGACCCTGTCATCAGCCTTGATGACAGGGGCCTGTCATCAAAGTCTTACTCACTTAAAAGTATGCAAAACAGTGTCAGTACTGTTGGATGTCCCTTGAAAAATGCGTTACAGATTTACTTGTTTTCAGCCTAATAATTTTATCTAAACATTCATTTTACACAGCATCCAAGCTGCACATTTAAATGTCACTTGTAAGACAGTTAGAGATCCATGACTGTATGGATGTTTTAAACATCCCTAGATGGCCATGTTGACCAAATATCAGCTGGATTGGTGGTTTCTACCCATTGGATTTGAATCCTTTTCATGGGTTGAATTTTAACCGTGGATTCAAAAAGTCTTTTGGGTACTGAGATTCAATGCCCAGAAAATACCAATCAGACTAATGTTTGGTTTGTAGGTCCACCTAGCAACATTTCAAACATCCATACGGTCATAAATCTCTAATAATGTGCCACATGGCACTTTTAGGTGCGGCTTGACACCCATATATAAAACTTTAAACATCGAAAAATTTCTCACTCCTTAATTTTTACCATTATTAAAGAGTAGAACTTTGATGATGGACCTCCATCGTTAACGTTGATGCAAGACCACAGTATGAACCACGTGGCATACTATTAGAGGTTACTGACCGTATGGATGTTGGGCAATCCCTAGGTATAAGTACAGAAGAAAAATATGCCTTATGAGTGATTTTTAACCTTTAGATCCAAGTACCCCAAATAATGCTCAAAATCCACCATTGAAGACAAAATATGAAAAAGAAAAAGACTCTAATCCATCAGTTAGAATTTACTAATCAGGATGAATTTTGGTATGTAGGTTCACCTAGGGATGGGTCAAATATCTATACAGTCAGGTATCTCTAAAACATGCTATGTGTCATGCCTTAGCATAGTGCAAGGATTGTGCCCCCCCCCCCCCCCCCCCCCCCCCCCTCCCCGAGCAAAATCTTGGCTCCGCCTTTGGTTCCCTCCTCAAACTCTGATTAATCTTCATGAAATCCCCACTAACAATGTCCCAACAACTCTTGAAAAATGCTAATGAGAACCCATCTGGACCAGGGGCTTTATCACAACCGAGTGCCTTAATGGCCCCCAAGATCTCCTACTCAAAAGGTTTTTCCAATTCCAGCTGCTGCTCCTGACTGATGCTATAAAAAAAAAGTCCATCCACCGTAGGTCTATAGACACATGACTCGGAATGCATAGTCGAATAAAATTGCACCACACTATCCCTGATACGATAGTCCTCTTCTACCACAGAACCTCCCAGCCAGAGTCTAGAGATACTATTACTCCTTCTAGCATTAACGATTTGATGGACGAACTTTGTGTTCCTGGCCCATTCTTTTAACCACTTCACCCTCAACTTCTGACGCCAACTGATTTCATATTTGCATGTAAGTATAGAGTAGAAGATAACTTTCGATTGTTGAATGAGGAAGAGTTGTTGCAGTTCAAACCCAAAGCACAATGTTCTCCATGCATTGTTCACCAAAATGTATCCATTCTGCACATTTGTGCAGTGTGCAACATGGATGTGCGGTGGGGATTCCCAAGGGCTATCAATGGATCGGATCAACCTGAAATCTGATCCAAAATTACCGGGTCCGCAACCATATATTGCTCTATCAGATCAGTATCGGATCTATGTTTGCCGACTTCTTATCAGGATCAGTCTTGATCTGGGACTGACCCAATATATAGGTATATGTATTATATTATAATACATAAAAATATGATACAATTTGTATTATATTTAAATACAAAGGCATTGTTACCGTTTTTATATTTAATGTCAAATCAGGTGTGTTAGATTCACATAGAGAAAGACCTACTGGAATATGTTTACTTGTTTTGAAAGCCTCTGTAATGGATGGTTAATACTAAATTTTGACGTTAGTTTCAAACTCTCTCTTGACCTAATTATTTTAATATAAGTATTTAAATATAATAATCTATACTACCTGTTACTATTTTAAAGCCACTTGGTTAGCCACATGACGTTCACTATTAGTTGCCTATCGGAAAAAACAGAGGCACTTATTAGTTCATTAAATGCCCCTCTCTGCCAAGAACAAAGAAAGTTCGTTAAATGCCCTGTTAACATACTCACCCATTCTCATGCCATTAATTGCATTTTCAATACAGCCCCCTTGATAAATACTTTTCCATGCCGTCATTCTTATTTTTATTACAGGCCCTTGCTAACCACTTGATTACTTACCATGCCATTATTTTCATATTTCCAAAACAGTCCCTTAATTACTTACTTTTTATGCAATATCTTCCAAATTTCCAAAACAAGCCCTTAATACAACATATCTATTCTACATGGACAACTTCAGAATTTTGATTTTCTAATTGTGCCTTGAGTTGCCACAATTTACAGATTTTTTCCCTCCAAACTAATCTTCCAAAAAGGCCCCTACAATCACTCACGAGTGCAGCGCACGTGCTGCTCACTAGTTGTAGAATAAAGGGCATTTATACTATTGTAGATCAGGTAACATAATTGATAGAAGCTCTAGTGATGATGTAGACATGAAAGGCTTTGGGACAGATGATATTCCTATAGAGGTATAAATTGCTTGGCCAACTAAGGCTTTTTTGCATGATTTTGAGGACAAAGAAGATGCCATTACTACTGAAGAAGTATTGCGGTACTCTATTTATTACTTATAATATCCTTTTTGTCTCATTTTGGTGGAACTATTCTTTGATGATTGGCTTATTTTCCCCTTTTATCCATTCTATTGAATTATAAAGATTTCTATTGTAATCCTGAATTATCAGATTGCATAACGTTTTGACCTACTTTTCTGGATAACAATTGATCCTTTGTATCTTCAACCAATACCAAAAGTTTCCTGTGGAACAAGGATACTCAAAGCAATGAGCGAAGTTGGGAGTGAGAAATGCATGCCCTAGGAAAGGGGAAATGATCTGGAAATGGTAGGGAAAAGAGACGCAGTGGGAAAGTGGGAAAACCAGAAAGGCCATTACCCATTTGTAGTCCTGAGAATTGAGATACCTGTTTTCCACAAGGCATTCTTGCGTTTCCTTGTGTTTTTGCATGTTTACCTTTTGTCTTTAACGTGTTTTCTATCTTCAGTGTCACCTTGCAACCATGACTTGACTTTTTTTTCTTCTTTTCATTGACAGTTGGGACTAATCATCAGGACAGCAACATCAGGCCATATTCCGCCAGTCAGCTTTATGCTAGTAACAATGGGGAGCACTGCAATTTTTCTAATTGGATGGAGAGCACTATTATTTACTATCCTCCCTAATGATAAGAGCAAGAAGAATGATGTATACAAGCGTGGGAGCCCGTTTGAACTTTTTGAGGTAAGAAACGATAAACAATTGCGTACGTAATTAGCACCTTGAAATTTTCAGCTCAACACCGCAAGTATTTCTTGTAGTATTTTATGTTCCTGTATACGACTAAGAGCCTTTGAAATCTCTAATTATTGGAATGCCCAGAACAGCATCGTAAGAACTAAAGAATATTGCTTAAACGGTAGAGTGCCTTGTGTATCCAGTAAAGTGAACCTTGCAAGGTGCCATATCTAGCATAGCCTAGTACTGGTTTTGTTAGGGTCTTGCAAGAACTTTTGAGTTGTGCATGCAAGGAATCTCACATAATCCTGCACATCTAAGGTTGAACTGAACTCTGTTACCCATATATGGTAAAGATACAACCCTGATAGGGCATTTATAAGGCATTTACACTTAAAAGTTGTTCGCAATTTGAAGTATCTTAGTAGCACAGGAAAGCTGGTTTCCTAGGGAACAAGGTCAGCTACGGTTTTAATAAACAAGGTGATAGAAGAGCCACTAACACAAATCCATATCTGCTCTCAAAGACACTTTCCTAGTTCCCATTTCTGAGACATGGAGGACACCAAGCAAATCCGTATCTATTCCTGCAAAGTTCGTTCATACTAAAGGTTTTGAACACAGATCTGGTCAACATCAGATGCTTCACTGTTGCAGAACTTTGCTTTATCCCTCAGCAACCACACAAGGCACTGAATAGTAACAGAACTTTTTGTTTGTTATTGCAGTTGCTCACCTCATTGGTTCGAAGGTGGTGACAATAGTCATTTCTCAACAGTTTGTACCAAGCTTTTGGGTCATTTTCCAGACCTGAATATGTCCATTACCAAGATCCAAGCTTCCTTTTGCTATAACATGTTGCAGGTATGTAATATCTGTATATGGAATTCTTTGATTTATGAAAATTAGTTGAGACAGGCTCTCGAAAACAGGACTGTTTATCTATGAAATTCATTTTGTTTTCTTTCTAGTTTGTAAATTTAAGCGTAAGACACGGAGAGCTAATAAAAACAAGCAATTGGAATACCTGTAGAAACTTCACTCAATTGACTCAAATATCCTACACCTCATTTCCTGATTGGTCATTCTGGTTATTCGAGGACACTAACATGTGCTATTATTCCAGGCATAGATGATGGAACTAAAGGATGTATTGTATTGGTTGATAATCACTTTTAGGATTGATGTGGCATTCAAGGAAACCGGGTTCCAAGACACGTGTAACCAGCATGGTCTTGTTACTATTATTCTACAACCAATATTCCAAAATGGTTTTATGATGAGTACTGGTTGGTTACCAATCACCTTGGCTTGACATGGGAACAATGTAAAGCCAGGTTAGAACATGTGTGGGGGAACCGGCCTGGGTTTGCTACAATTACTCTACAGCCAGTAGTTGAGAAAGTCGACATTGGGACTCCTGGCTATATTGGTTTGCCAGTTGCATAGGCTTAACAAAGCCAGGCTTGAAGATACGTGTGGGAACCGGCTGGTTACCACAGCATTTCTCCATAAAACCGACTTGTATGGGAATTTCATTACCAGTTAAAATGCAATAGAAATGCATTGCCTTTGTATACAAACTGACTTGTTTTGTATCTGCAATGATTAATGTTTGTTCATTGAGTCGTGCTAGGAGCCAGGTAGCAAAACATTGCTGCAAGGAACGTCTCGGACACATCACGGGGCCTAAGGAACTAATCCCAAGGAAAGTCCCGGGCATGGGGGCCCATGACTAGTTAGGGCCTGTTCCTTTGGGGCTCGCCTGGTCCCAAATCATTTCCATGTTAATCGGGTGGGATAACCAGTAGAAGACTCATACTGAGATGCTAGGACATGAAATGTAGGTTGTATGTGGGGAAATCTCCATCCAACTTTCTACATTTTAACCTGAATCCAACTCGGATCTATATCACAGGTCCACACCCGCCTGTGATCCACATTACATGATCCATACCTGACCTACAAACTAATGTGCATGTCGGTTCCCCCACCTGATTGTCCTTTTTATATAGCATTCTTCTTCAAGGGGATTCCAAGAATCCAACGGTGGTTGATAGTGCTGAGCTGGAATCACGTTTTTCACTTTTTGCAGTCGAGAACACGACTCCTGAGAGGGGTCAGAAAAAGGGGCCGGGGGGGCTCGTGAGACTATTTGAAAACTGTTCTCATATCAAGGATCTAATGAAAACCATTAAAAAGGGTAAGCATTGGCTTAGTTCTCGGGTCTAATCTTTCTACAATGCATAGTCTATGAGTTAAGGGACACATGTGGACGTTTGGATCTACCACTCAATTGGAGTAAAACTTCTGTCACAACGGATTGCAAATCACACAATCACAAACCAATGAATTCTCGGCATGTATCCAAGTGCTTTTTGCAGCGTACCGGTGCCGAGAACTCATTGGCTTGTGATTGTGTGATTAGCAATCCGTTGTGACAGAAGTTTCATTCACTCAATTGGATGCTACTCTCACACTATCTGTTGACTATTTGACCATTCAAAAGTATATGCAAAATACATAAAGGGTGAGTATACCTTTGATCAAGTGGCCTTTCTTACGGAGGGAGAGGCCCATTGTAGGTCCAAACCCCCCAGCAAGTGGACCATATGTACATCACAGGATTGGATCGAGACGAGGATGGTGATAAAAAAAAAGGCGTTTAAATAAGTGCAGCACAACTAGAAACTCATAGCCAAACAACTCCCATAGAAATAAAAATATGGAGAGCAGTGGGTCATTAGACATTGACAAATTAAAAAAATAAAAAGGGTTGGATGGACATCGTTTTCAACCACATTCTTAGTAAGTCAAAAATGTCTCTGTCCTCTTAATTGCCAGTTCTATAAAGTATAAACCAAAATCTCTCCATGTATTAAGAAAGAAAAAAAGAAAGCAAAAGAGGAAAGCAGATGAATTATTTTTCAGGGCTTGTAGCAGACATGAAAGGCACTTGGGTTGTATATAAGAAGAAGGGGATGGGGGTGGGGTTTGAATTTCTTTTGAGAGGAACCCCACCCACCACTAGCTGGGAGACATTCAATTTAACAACAAGTTTCCTCTTTCTTCTATTCCCACTCCTTTTCTGGATTATGGGCTGGTTTTAAGGAATTTTCTGTATTTTCTGTTTTTTTTTATTTTGCTTCTATACTTTCCTTCAAATTCTTAGGTTCTTTCTCTATTAGTTAGAAAATCTAGTGGGGTCTGTTCTAAATGCTAAGTTGCCTGCTCTTTCCACCTCACTATGCCAAAGAAAAAAACAGAAGTTGACAAAAGAACAAAGAAAACCCTGGATTTTGAAGTGACCAAAGAAGCTCTAGAGAGAGAAATAGAGACTAGTGATTATGACATATGACACAGTAGCCTCAGATTGTGACGTTTCATTCATGGGTTGAAAGAGAGAGAGAGAGAGAGAGAGAGAGAGAGGCAGATGGAGTGGAAGTTAAAGGGTAGTAAAGCGGGTTGATGAGGGAGTAGCTGCGGAAAACATGCAGAGGAGGCTTTAATGGAGGAGAACTTTAATGGGTGAGGGAAATAGATTATCACGTGACTCTCTCTCTCTCTGTCTCCATCTAGGAAAAATCTATGATACCGACTCTGTATCAAAATTTTGATGCAGACGTTCCTCAAATTGCCACGTACTAGACTCTTTCAGGCTCACTGCACCTTGCATGTCTGGCCCACGTCTTGGTGGACCCACATACCAAAAAACAATGTATTTAGTGATTCCTAGCCATTGGATTTGAGCACTTTTTCATCATGGGCTTGGAACCAACTCATAGGCCTGTTCATAAAGCCCATGATGAAAAACTGTTCAAATCCTATGGCTAGAAATCACCAATCACGTTGATTTTTGGTGTGTAGGTCAACCATAGTGTGGGCCAGACATTCAAGGGGCAAGTCGGCCCGAACGAGTCTACTATACGTTGCAATTTGAGGGATTTCTGCATCAAAATTTTGATACAGAAGTCTGCATCAAAGAACAACCTCTCTCTCTCTCTCTCGCTCGCGCGCGCGCACACACACACACGGCGTAGCATAGTGACACACTACAGTCTTGACACATGTCGCTCTCAAATCGGTTGCCATCCATAATCTTCTTTTCTTTAGGCCCCACTACTACTACGATCTTATTTGGATTTTGTTTGGATTTCCTGTTCCCACCGAAACTCCAGATACCCTCTTCTTCACATCCCATTTAATTGCCTTATTTATGAATTAAAGTAATTGACAACGACGCTGACTGCAAATAATAATAGCTTAGTTGGACACAGCAAGCGTCCAACACCGATAAGATTGCGCCACGTGACTATGATAAACCTGGAGACATAGGCAACAAGTTCTCCTCCCCCCCTTTTCTTTTTTGTTTTTGTCTTCGAAAAGAAAGAAGGAAATAGATTCCCTAAGTAGCCTTTGACTCTCATTCCGCGTTTCACTAGGTTGGTGGCTTTGGATGCTTTCAAGTTTCCAACTATAAGGCATTATGAACATAACATCCACAATAACACACCCATGTAGTCGATGTTTAAACTAAGGTTAAATAAACACGTATAACGCCACTATAACGGCCGTTATAACTGTGCGACACTAAATGAGCATTAGCATGAAGTGACTTGTTTTATAGTGACAACGCTAAAAAATAAATTCAGTGTAGTCAATACCCTCCTTCCGTGGAAATCCCTTCACAACCAACCTTGCTTTATAATGATTATTGCTATCATGTTCTTCCTGTAGCCTGTAAACTCATTTGTTATGTCAATGAGTTTT
The DNA here is from genome assembly GCA_035048495.1 of Euptelea pleiosperma. Lineage (NCBI taxonomy): Eukaryota > Viridiplantae > Streptophyta > Magnoliopsida > Ranunculales > Eupteleaceae > Euptelea > Euptelea pleiosperma. The sequence goes on along the minus strand of CM068542.1, from coordinate 32,059,432 downwards.
TTTTTTTTTTTTTTTGTACCTTTGGGAAACTTAACCAAATCCCACGTATGGTTTGACATAAAGACTTCATCTCACCATCAATGGTTAGCTACCGCTTACATTATCTTTAACTTGCAAAGCTTTATCATAACATTCTGGCTCACATGACCTCTTCATAGTGCTTGCAGGTGTACTTGGCTACAATTGTGAATTCCTATCTTCTTGGGTTTCCACCACATCGTATTCTCAGACTTCTTCAAATTCAATACACTCAGTGTTATCATTCTGAATTTCTATTCTATCCTGATGTGTATAGGTTTTGTCCTTATGCATAATTTTCATAGAATATAGCATCTCTTCTTTAACAATTTTCCAATTTTGTTCATCCCAAAAATGTAAACCAAAATCAGATGAACTATATCCAATGAAAGCTCATTTTTTGGAATTAGAGTCAAGTTTGTTCTTAGCATCAGTTTCAATATGAATATAAGAGACACAACCAGATACTTTTAGGTATGGTAAATTTACCTCTTTTTCGATCCCTGCCTCATCTAGTAACCTACCACTGAAGGTCCATGGTTGATCAGATATACTACAATGTTTACAGAGTCTACCCAAACTATTGGACAATCCAACATGTAGTCTCATACTCTTGGCACACTATAATGGTTATCTCATGTTCTCTGCTACACCATTTTGTTGTAGAGTCTTTGGAATAGCCTTATTTCTTCTGATTCCGTTGATGACACAATATTCTTTGAACCCTTATCACAATATTCACCCCCATTATCCGATCGCAAACATTTAAGCTTCCAACATGTTTAATTTTCAACCATAGGTTTCCAATGCTCGAATACATCAAATACGTCAAATTTGTGTTTCAAGAAATAAACCCATACTTTTTCTAGTAGCATCATCAACGAAAGTAACAAAATAATATGAGCTACCAAGAGATGATGAGCTAGTCCTTGTACATCTATATGAATGAGTTTTAACCTTTATGATTTTCGTGCTCTCCCCATTTTTGAGAAAGTTTCTTTTGTTTAACATATATGCAATCTTCATAGAACTCCATGTCTATGGATTTCACAATTGGTAACTTTTCTTTTGAGATGAGAACCTTCATCCTTTTGTCGGTAATGTGCCCAAGTCTACGATGCCATAGGTTCAAAGTAACAACTATTTTTGCTATGGCAATGGAATCATTAGTGAAGAATACCACCTTTCTTACCACGGGCTACAATCATAGCTCCTTTTGTAGTTTTCACGAATGACCTATAATTGTTATCAAGAAACAAGAACTTGCAAGCTAACTAAATATTTCTTTTCAAAGTAGGCATGTGTCTGACATTAGTCGGCTGCCATACAGTTTTAAATTATTGAGGCCAATGGGTTTTGAACCCAAGACCTCATGAGATGTAAATAACTAGTCTAAAAGAGAGTTTGAAACTAATGAGTTTTGAATTCAAAATCTTTTGATGTTTTTAAAAGTTTCAAATCGCATTATTTTTTGGAGCCAAAACTTTATAATTAAAATTTTAAATTGGGTCAAAAGTTTCAGAAAAAAAAAATTTAAGAAAAAGAACAAGTATAAATTCAAAAATCCTTAAGAGAACATCCATAAACCTAAGAGAAGCTACTTTGTGTGTGGAAAACTAGACACAGAGCAATGGATTATTGGTATAAGACGGTGGGTGAAAACAATAGGAACAAAGGTCCAACACAGGCTAAGGTGACTTAAACTGAGAACCTATCTGTGGTTGTTTCAGATGTTAATCTGGTCAATAATGTCAAGGACTAGTGGGTGGACATCGAGGCCACTAGACACATCTGTGCAGATAGAAGTATCTTCTCCTATTACGAGAAAGTAGGAAATGAAGAACAACTCAATACAGGTAACTTGTCTGCATCTTCATATTTTCTGAAATTCACTTATGAGAAGGTCCTGCCAGCGAACGATGTGCTTCACCTTATGGACATCTAAAGAAGATCTTTAATGAACAAGAAGGAATTTAAACTTATCTATAGTGGGGAAAGAAAATGTGATTCTGAAATTCACTTATGAGAAGGTCATGACAGTGAACGATGTGCTTCACCTTATAGACATTTAAAAGAACCTAATCTTCAGATCTTTAATGAACAAGAAAGAATTTAAACTTATTTTTGAGTCTTACAAAGTGGCCGTGAGTAAGAACCTAGTCTTCGGATCTTTAATAACTAAAAGTAGGGTTCTTGTTGGGAATGAATACATGTCTGAAGGGCTTTTTAAATTGAATATATCTGTTGGTGAAATGAACAAAACATTTACTTTTACTTATATGTCTGAATTATTTAATTTATGATATGATAGATTAGGACATGTGAACTACTCTTCTTTGTAAAAATTTATGAACAATAAACAAAGAGTAGAAATGTGAAATATGTGTAGAAACTAAGTATTCGAATTTGTTTTAAAATACAAAAGGTCTATAGAACATTTACAATTAATTCATAGTAATCTATGTGATGTGAAAAATACTCAAAAAAGAGGAGGGAAGAAATAATTCTTAACATTTATAAAAGGATTGTACAAAATATTGTAGGGTGTACTTTGTTACAGAGCAAAGATGGGACTATAAAAACAAATGAAACATTATATAAAACACAAATTAAAAATTAATTAAGAAAAAGAATTAAATTTTTTAGATCAAATAGAAGAGGTGAATATGAATCAACATCTTTCAGAATATTATGAACTTAATGGTATAATACACTAAACAACTGTTCCTTATTCACCCACAACAAAATGGAGTATTGACTGAAAGGAAAATCATAATAAATCTATATTAATAATTAGTTCAAGATTATCATTGAACTTGCGGGGGTAAACAATCCTTATTGCGTGTTATATACCTTTATTAGATGCAAAAAATTAAATAAAAATTAAGAAATAAACAAACCACAATACAAGATATACATGGTTCACTCAATGTGGCTTACGTCCATGTAAATCGCAACAGGTTCACTACTGAGAACAAGAGATTACCAACGAAGAAAACGAACCCCCATTTCGTGTTACAAGAGAGGCAAAAGAAACTTTAAAACCCAAACTGTCAAATTCTCCTCGCTCACATTGCCCAAATTAACCAAAGGTGATTTTAAATAAAAGATGTAAACCATGAGAACAATAACAATTGTGGGACCAGATTAACTACTAATAGGGCGTTCCCTTAGAACCCCTTGGCAACTGTAGTGGGGGGTGGAAGGGAAGGGAGAGGGGTGGGACCCCCCCATCGTGGGAAAGTTCCATATATGGTTGATCAGGCTTCACAATCGCATAATCTACTAGTAGAAGACCATTTGGATTTGCAACATGGACAATGCCCTTGTCCACGTCACACCCATGCCCTACCACTTTGATTGATTAGCCCTAGGCCTAAAACTTGCCACATGGGAGAGGGTGATGTGGTGGAACACGTGGGCCCCTTTGGACCTGCCATCTCATTTGCCAAATGTAAGAAACCTAGCCTTTCTAGACATCTATTAAGGACCAACAGTAATAGAAAACGTCTCTTACTGCTTGACTGAAAAGGGGTCACGCACTAGAGAGGGGAGGGCCACTAATCCATACATGGGAGGTGGGTCCACATCAATTTTTTGAATATTTCATTGTCAGATGTCTCATGGGCCCCATCTCATTAAAGGCCCTTGTTTTGCTTGACGCCTTTTCAGTGATGTATTTATTGTCTGTCGCAGCAGACGATTCTGTAAGCTAAACCATCCAAGTCTCAAAACAACGATATTTTGGTTTTCTCCAAACAAAACAACTTTTTTAATTCCTCATTTTAAACAATTAAGTTATTTCGTTTATTTGCACCCACAAATATGTGGTGGGACCGCCCCTAGAAGATATATAATTCAAGATTTAAATACGTCTGCCATAAAGTTATAATGGACATATAACGGTACCATTACGTACATTATAATCGGTCACATCATGGTCAAAATAACGTCGATAACAGTGACAAAATAACGGCCGCTACACCTAACTTTCAAAAGCAAGCTGATCGGACGGCCTATAAATTTTAAGCCATTTGAGAAATGAATCCATTTCTTTTGAACTTTTTCCATGAATATCATTCAAAAAAGTTTGATGTTAGGGATCAAGAGGAATATCTCCGTAAGAATGAAGACATGGAGGTGGTTTCCAGAGTAAAGTGTGTTGACCTCCATTCTTAAGACCTGTTCCAAAAATCAACCTGAACAAATGATCAGATGGTTGAGATCATCCAATCAGATTGACTTAGTAGGGTCCATTGTGAAGCTAATCTAGATTAAAAAAAAACAAAAACAAATGCGACTCATACAAGCGTTGATTGTGTGCTAGACTATTTTGGTGGCGTATCCGTAGTACCTTTAAATCACGCGGGGTGGAAGGAGTAGGGATCGAGTTAAATGCGATCACCATGTTTTTTTTTTTGTAATCAAACAGAATATATTAACCAAAAAACCAGTCAACCATCCTTCTCGGCACAAAAAGAAGCCAGCCACGGAGGAGGGGAAGACCATACAAAAGATGTAGTCCAAGTAGTAGCTTTAGTAGCTAAACCATCTGCTGCAACATTACATTCACGGAAACAGAATTTAAAGGCATGATCGTGAAGTTGAGAAGCTAGGGATAGTATATCCATACAAAAAGGGGAGACATTCCAACTCAAAAAGGCTGAACCCAAATTCAGATGGTCTATGAGCAAACCAGCATCCGATTCTAGCATCACTTTTTGTAGTCCATGCTCCACAGCAAGTTCAAGACCCCATCTCATCGCATGTGCCTCAGCTTCATCTGCTGAGTGGGCTCGGACTTTGCGGCTGCCTGCCAAAACAAATGAGTTATTTTTATCCCGAATGATGAAACCTAAGCCTGCAATTTTCGATGTAGCATTCCAGGATCCATCCGTGTTTAATTTGAGCCAGTCGACTGGAGGTGGTAGCCAACGTGCAATCAGCCTCGGACCACCAGTAGGAGGTTGGACTGGGGAAGGAAGCAAGTATGAATGCAAGGTTGTAAGCACTCGCAAGGGGTTGGTAGTGCATGTGGAGAAGATTTCATCATTCCGACGATGCCAAAGGCGCCATAAGATAGTGCAACATAAGACGGTAACGGATAGAGCAGCCTTTGTAGTGTTGTGGAACAGGTGAGAAAACCACTCCAAAATGCCCTGTTTAGACATGTGAGTGGTTCGTAGACCAATTGTTGATGCAAACCATATTTTTGCTGAAGTGGGGCATTGGAAGAGTGCATGTACCCAGTCTTCGGTAGAGTAACTACATCGAGGACATTCAGGGCTGATGTACCCAAGCCGCTCATGAAGAAGATCTTTTGTTGGAAGGCGATCTCTTAGTACCTTCCAAAGGAAAATTTGACATTGAAACGGCACTGGAAGCTTCCAAATCTCCTTCCATGGTGGTACTGAAGCAAATGGGGATGGAATTGTTGGAGAGAAACGGGGAATGCTATTGTATGCTGACTTTGATGAGAAACGGCCATGTTTATCAGGTAACCATATCCAGCGATCAGCAAAGGAGTGATTGCTAAGGTTGATAGAGAGGATGGCCTGCACAATATCACTAGGGAAGAGCAAACGGATCAGTGGCTCATGCCAACAACGTCCTTCTGAGATCAAAGTGGCAACCTTAACAATCGGGCAATCAGGTGGTCGTGTTGGGTGGAAAAGGTGAGCACAACCATCAAAAATCAGTGATCGCCATGTTGAAAAAGACAAAGCAAGGCTCCTTTAACTGTTCTTCACACTTTTTTGTTTTCTTTTTTCTTTTTTACGATATAAATGGCTTTTGAAGAGTACCCTACGGCTCTACTGCTCTACAGAACGAGTATACGAAGGTGCATTGAATTGTCAAATAATATGGCTGCCCCACTCGTGTTCCCCCCCCCCCCCTCCCTTAGTATTTTGGCAATATGACAACATTTCTTTCACTTTTGTCTTTTTGTGTGTGTGTGTGGTGGACTATTGCAATTTTTTTGTCTTTATTTTTATTCATGGATATAATGTAATGCATAAGTTTTTTTTTTTGTATATATGAGTAAATTATTTTTTTATAAACAAATACACATAAGTTGAATAATATAATGACTAATGGTTGTGAGGTCCACACACGAATGAGTTAAGGATTTTTTGTGAGAATGTTTTTCTAAGCGTGGATATTGACCACACAAAAATTCAGTCATGTATGACATTTCTAGCCTTATAAAAAGTGTATTACATGTTGAAATATTTTGAATCAACAATTTTTACCATTAACTTTAACTCCACATTTGATAGGCTTATAAGTTTCAGAAAGTGTTGATCTTTTAAAAATCACTCTTTAAATCATCTGTGTGTGGGCCTTACGAACGTTACCGTCGTGACCCGAATTTTTTTTTTTAAATCATTAACTCTTAAGCAACTAATTTTTCTCTTATTTTAAGAGGAAAACTTGCTTAAGAGTTTCATGGCTTTCTTTTTGAATCATTTATAAATCTTGAGGAGAAATGGAGGCAAGAAGAGGGAAGAATATGAGTGTTTAATAAATCACACATACGTGCATGGGTATATGTAAAGATTTCTATGTAGTCTTTTTTATTTTTATTTTTATCCGTACAAGTTTATACAGTTTTTTGTTGGGGATACAACTCATATTGTGGGTATTTCATTGTATCAGAGAGATTATATATCTTCTAAAAGTGCATTAAGGTTTCACTTGTATATTGAGGGAGCGAGTGAGGACACTATACAAGAAGGCGAAAAAACTAGAGTCAACGAAAATTAACGAGTGGAAGATCAAAATAATCAGTGAACTATTGGAGCTTGAGGTGAAGATCAAGGAAGAATATAAAGCGTTACTACTCTTATGATTTTCACTTTGTCTTGGGCGAGATGAGATGTGCCGATCCTGGTCCGATCCAAACAGATCCGGATTGGGCTCGGAGCACATGGCGCTCACTAGAACGATTCATTGATCTGCTAAATGTCCCCGTTTATTAACACACACGTTACCATTTTAAATGGTCCCGCGGGTTTTGGACTCTGTGGATCCTCTGATGCATGCATGGTTGTCTCTTGTCGTGGCATTGTAGGATGAATTAAAAACATGCCACGTGCACATCAAGAAGTCAAAAAGTAACTTGACTCAGATTAATTCATCCGACCTAAGTTAAGTATGCATTTTGGTGTCCGGTGCACGTGGCATGTTTTTATTCGTCCCATAATGCCTCAAGTAAAGACAACTTCAACAAAAATTTTCTCGTGATACATATGTTTAAGCTATGATGATGTGAGCATACATGTTAAACCTTCTATGAGACCTGCAGCCAATGTGAACCACGTGGCACATTCCTAAGAAGACATTGACCGTATGGATGTTTGGAAAATCACTAAGTGGGCCTACAACCCAAAAATCAGCACGATTAGTGATTTAAAACCTTTGGATCTTTGTATACAATAATGCTCAAATTCCTACCGTTAAAATGAACCTATGAAAATAACTTCTTAGAAATCACCGATCAGGTTTATGTTTGGTTTGTAGGTCCACCTAGTGGTTGGCCAGACATCCATACGGCCAATGTCCTCTTAAGAATGTGCCACGTGGCTCATATTGGCTGCAGTCACTGGAGTCGCTGACTGCATTGTCATAGAAGGTTTACTCGTGGTTAAATATAACACTGCATAATCAAAGACAGCTGGCAATGGCAAGGGTAGTGTTACCATTGTTCCTAGTGGCCATCATATCCTTATCGTTGTCCCTAGGTCCAGACCATTGAGGTCCTCGGGATTCACACCACACAAAATCGATCAACATCCAATGGTCTGTACCGTACACATGGACCACGATGCAACACAATCATGAGGATGATGCTGTCATTTTCCTTTAATAAATGGTTACAAACAGTTTTAACTGAGGTGAATGCAAGTCCAAGAGTAGAAGAACACATAAGGGCGCGTTTGATTGCCATTTTTTCCATGGGAAAATCGCATTTTCTCAAGAAAAACACAATTTTTCATTATTTGATAGCCATTTAAATTAATCAGAATTTTTTCTTCTTAAAGAGAAAGATATTTTCCTGTCCAAAACCTGGAACTCATTTCCGTTCCACATAAGTGAGAATTCATTTCGACGTGATTATAAGCCCTTGTTTTCTCACATAATTGGAAATTGCATATTTTCTTAGGTGCAATCAAACACCATTTAAAGCATTTTCCTAGATGTAGTTACTTGTGAAAATTTTTGAACGAAAAAAGATTTCCGTGCAAACAAACAACCCCTTCGAAACAAAAAGACAAAAAGAGAAGCCAAAGAAGTGTCCAAACGTAACAAATGGCTGATCAAAAGGTGGTCGTGTGACCTCCCTTAGAGGAAGGTCGTGGGTTCAATTCCACCCTCGGCAGGTTTCTCCACTTACAATGGGTGCCTCCAAATCTCGGGACCCATGCACAACTTAACTGTAGTTACCTTAACAGTGGGAAAAAAAGTTATTACAGTTAAATGCCACTTAAACTGTAAGTGCAAGAATGCCCTGGATCAAAAATTTCTCCAATGTAGGACGCAAAGTGAATGTAGGAAGTGTGGTGGGGGAGAAATTTTTTGAAGCAGCGATGCAGTGGCCAATCACAGTGCGCCACAATCTGCTGTTCAAAAGCATTTCTGGGTTTTGTTCAAAAGCAACGGTGGATTGTGGCGCAATGTGATTGGCCACTGCATCGCTGCTTCAAAAATCCACTGCTTCAAATATTTTCTCGTCGATTATTCAAAGATTTGGTAAAATTACATATTTTATTAGGAACCATCGGATTATACACAAATTATCGGAAAAACTTGATTTTTGAATGTAAAAAAAAAAAGAAAAAAAATATTTTTAAAATTTTTTCTACTTTTTATTTTACATTGTTCCTTGCTGAATTTTTAAATGTACTTTCGAATGACAAACCCGAATTATATTCCAATGTACCTTGAACTAAACAAGGTCTAAAGCGTAATTAATTAGTCATGTTTTACGTGCGCAAAAGGAGCTAGCAAGAGATCATACCTTGCAAGCAAGCGTGCAAGCAAGCACGTGCCGTTTTTACAAATAAAAAACATTTTAAGCCATATACCCGTGTGAAACAAGTGGGAAATTAAAGAGTTTGCAAGTAACTTTTCTTAGTCGGCATGGTTTGGTATATTGCTTTATGTTGGGAAGGGGTACTTTAATTAGGTGCATTTTACACGAGTGGTGATCATATGGTCCAGGTTCCATATCTGGTTCCCAACAGTTGGCACATTTTGATTGGTGTTGCACACCTCGGACTACTAAATTATAAATTCAAATATAATAAAATATTAGTACAACACGAATCAAAATGTGCCAGCAGTTGGGAACCACATGGACCTCGGACCGTGAAAACAATGTTGATTTCCTATTCATGTTGCAGAAATGGAGGATCAATCGAACATGGTACAAAGATTTTTTTTACGTGGTTCACCATTAAGAGCGCTATGTCCATGGTCGACGACACTTGAGAGCTTCCACTATATGCAAAATGAAAAACACGTGACTTATAAATGAGTTCGAAATCTTATCCCCAAATCAACAAGGAATTGGAAAACCTCCAAAACAAGAAACGGTGTGATTCGATCCCATCCTGGCCCAAAAAAACATATACCTAAAAGTTCAAGCTCGGGTTGCTTTATCAATTGGGACGAAACGTACGCAAGCCCAAACACAATAATGATAGAATTCGAGACACCCAATCCATATACAAACGGTTTATGCATTAACAGATTCGCTGTATATAAAGTGGGACTCGCGAATACTTCGAGAATTTACTAATCATATCGAGAGGACCCGATATTCAACAAGCTCTGCACAGCTGGTTTCCTAGGATAAAGATCAACATGATCAGATGAGATTACAATCTGGGTTATAAAACACTTTTGACCTGTAGTCGGACCCATCGAACAATACATTCTTCTCTCCCTCCTCAATTTGACAAATTTTACTTCATTCGTTCTTAGCCCAGAGGGTGTCATGCAAATCAAGGGCCATCTATATAACAAAACACAATGGTTGTCTCCCTACTCATACCCCTTTCTATCGGTTTCAACAAAGAAGGGTCCAGATCGTATCCCCAAATGGACGGTGGATCTCAGCCAGTTACACCCAATTTTGGCAAACATTTTTTGGCAGAGTGCTGTGGGTACGAGGCCTCCCACTAGTCTATTAACATATTCGGAGGTGGGCCTACATGATTTGATAGTAGAATATTTCAATCCGTGAAAATTTTACCTCATGCATTCTTGACCTAACGGATGTCATGCAAATCAAGGGCCATCTATTAATCTAGTGAATGCCAGCTCAGCACTCACAGCCACCGTTGGATTCTAAGAATTAACGTCCGATATCATTAATGAAATTATTAGTGCAAAAAAGTTGGTCGGCGGATCCGGACCCATGAGCAATTGTGTTAAGAGGCAGCCAAAGGCCTTTTGAGTCTTTGACAAGTGAAAACTTTGGCTGTTGGGGTTGCGATTTCAAAGGTGAAGGCGCAGTAATCAAGACACGCATCGAGGTGGGGTCCACATCACTTTTGAAATCTCTTTTTAATATATGTAGGGCCCACTTAAACGTGTAGTCTTGAATCCTGCCACTACACCTTTTTGCAGTCGCAATGCCACAGATAACATATCTTGCATTATTCCGCAGTACAAGCCCTTGGCCTCTAGCTAGCTAGTGCTGGTGGATTCACTCATCATGACTATAATCAAAAGAGAGTCTCTCATCTCTATACTCTCCTTCCTCCCTCTGGTACATCTTTCCCTCCCAAACTCCCCTCTCTTTTCAAACCAAATCATTCACACTAGAAAATCTGTCTCCATGAATAACTCCATGCACATTTGCATGCAAACACCCAGAAAAAGCAGAAAAAGTAAAAAAAAAAGAGAGGAAGAAATAATCTCTGAAGAAGACTCTGATACTAATAACACACAAACCCTCCACCAGGAAAATAAAAAAAAAATAAAAAAAAAGAGTTACCCATTACCCATTACCCATTACTTATATTAAACCTTGTTTAGTTAGGATTTGGATTTCAAAGTCTACCTTAGCAGCAATATGTGATATTTATGTCTACATGATTTATAATAATAATAATAATAATAATAATAATAATAATAATAATAATACAGTGGGATATGATATATTCATGTCTCACAAAAGCTTGTTTTTGGGGGGCCCTTTACTCATCATTCCTGGAATATTTCAAGTTTATCACAGAGACCCACTTCCCACTTTTTGTCTGGAAGCAGGTGTTGACTACTTCCAAAGCCCTTGCGAAAGCAAAGAGAGAGATTTCACGAAAAATATATATTTTTTAAACAATAATAATACCTGCTTCTGCGCTATCACTTCTTTTTCCCATTTGGGTTGTTTTTAGTTTTTACTTTTCAATAATTCACCTTTTATAAGATTATTTTTGCTTCTTCAATTGAACTTTTGAGAAGTTCTCAGTAGATCGTTGGATAGTCTTCGAGATTCACATTACATGAAGTGGAAGACCATCCAATTGGGTGTATGGAATGGACAATATACAGACCGTCGTGCATCATTTTTCTTTAATTAGATCCTTGAGGTGCAGACTCGTACAGAAGCTGTTCTGTAGCGAGAGGTGACTGGATTGACAGTTGTCCTCTCCGTCAAATCTATCTGAGGACCTGAGGCAGTAAAAAAAAGCAACCCAGTTTTGTCTATCTGGTACTCTCCAGCCACAACCCACTAAATATCTTTGCTAATAAATTACAGGTTTTTCTGGGTAACGAGCAGACCAAAATCCCGTTTAGAGATGGGGTTGGTTTGAAACTTTGAATGTCTTTGATGCAGGTTTTGGTCTCTTTTACTGCATCTGGGTTTTTAGTTGGGGTTTAAGGATTGGGAAAGACAAAGGCAGTGGAGAGAGAGAGAGAGAGAGAGAGAGAGAGGAAAGCATAGTCTTTCTCAAATACACAGATCCCTATGGAATGCAAGAGGGCTATCTAGCATTGCTTGCTGGAAAACTCATTCTTTTTGTTTGGTTTAAAGGGACTTGTTTTATTCTCTTTAGACTTTAGAGAGCTTTTGAGAGAGAGAGGGAGAGAGATAGCGGGGACTGGGGAGTGCATAGATTCAAGAGTTGGATTTGTTTAGATGCATAGAGTATGTGTGTCCGTCAGAAAACCTCATGTTTAGATAGATGAATAGATTTCTTCCATAAGTTCTGCAGCTAGCAAACAAAAAAGCTAGTTTTCAAATGGAGGGAAGCAAGAGATTTTGGAATGATTAGTTTATTTGTTTCCCAATGATTGAGTTGCCTTGTAGCAGGTAAGAATCTCTGAGAGAGAAGAAGAAGAAGAAGAAGAACATGAATAATAATAATAATAACAATAACAGCAACAACAACAACTGGTTGGGTTTCTCTCTCTCATCCCATATGAATATGGAGGTTCCTTTGGACCCTCATCATGTTCATCAACATCATCATCATCCAACACAGGCTTCCACTGCTGCTGTTTCTACTGCAATTCCAACAGGCTTCTTCCTTTCTCCTTCTCAGTTAAACAACTCTGGAATCTGTCATGGGGTTGAAGGAGAAAGCAGTCGGTTTTACTCTCACTTGTCTGTAATGCCACTTAAGTCTGATGGGTCTCTTTGTATCATGGAAGCTCTTAGTAGATCACAACCAGGTCTGCTTTCTACTTCTCTCTCTCTTTCTTGGTTTCTGTACTTAGTTTTGAGACTGTTTTTAAAACCTCTAGACTATTTCGTCTTATCTTTATGTGTGAAGGGATGGTTCCATCTTCATCGCCAAAGCTGGAAGATTTCTTAGGTGGTGCAACAATGGGAACCCATCAGTATGGAGGAAATGACAGAGAAGCAATGACTCTAAGCTTAGACAGCATGTATTACCACCAAAACTCAAAACCTGAAACAAACAGACAACATTCTCTGAACTTTCTCCAACAACCCTTTAGGCAGCAACAACAGCAGATTCAAGTCCAGCAACACCCATATTTTTCTGGACTAACAAGCCATGAGATGTACCAGACACCATTAGAGGAAACTAAGGAAATCCAGGTTGCAGATTGCAGTCTCCAGCTCCCTCCAATGGCAGAGGATGGGATTCCAGGCTTGAAGAACTGGGTTTCTAGGCACTATTCTACCAACCACGCCATGGAGCAGAAGATGGCTGGTTGCATGGGTGATGATAGTGGAGGGTCTGGGTCTGTTGGTGCAATGGGCTATGGGGGTTTGCAGTCTTTGAGCTTGTCCATGAGCCCTGGTTCACAGTCAAGCTGTGTTACAGCTCCACAACAGATCTCACCTGCTGGAACTGAGTGTGTAGCTATGGAAACAAAGAAGAGAGGCTCTGGAAAAGTAGGTCAGAAGCAACCAGTTCATAGGAAGTCCATTGACACATTTGGGCAGAGAACATCACAGTATAGAGGTGTTACAAGGTGAATTCATACCTATTTCTTCTTTCTTTCATTTTGTTTTCGTCTTTGGTTAGGTTTCATGTTTCAGCTATGGTGTTTCTTGAGCTGGGTTTGTTTCATTTTTGTTTGACGTTTCATCTTCTTGCTACATTTGTTGTTTCTTTGCTCTGCTTTTTCTTGGTTAGAACTTTTTTTTTTTGTATTCTTCACATTTTCTCTCTTTTCCCCCCCTGTTTTCTTCCATGAATATTCTAATTACTAATAAACCTTGTGGATTTATCTCCACCAGGCATAGATGGACTGGTAGATATGAGGCCCATCTATGGGACAACAGTTGCAAGAAGGAAGGGCAGACCAGAAAAGGGAGACAAGGTTGGTCAGGAAAATACCCCATTTACATTATCTCTTTGGAAGTATTCTTTCCATAGTCTGCAGATTTTGGTCCCTTTGTGTTCTTGGCCTGACTGGTGCTATTAATTCTTGCTTGTCACGTTCTTTCTTGTTGTGGATGCCATTCCAATCAAATAATGCTGTTCAGTTTATCTGGGTAAGCCTCTTTGTTAACACTGTTGAATTCCTGATCATAGAAAAACCTGCTTTCATTTTCATTTAATCACTCCCAACTGTGGATTTCAGGGGGTTATGATATGGAAGAGAAAGCTGCAAGAGCTTATGATCTAGCGGCCCTGAAGTATTGGGGACCTGCGACATATATCAACTTCTCGGTATGATTTAATCTGAACGGAACCCATTGGCCATATATGGTTCTGGTTACTGATATGCAGCTTCTCTGTTGTTCTGGCAGTTGGAGAATTACCAAGAACAACTTGAAGAAATGAAGAACATGAGCAGGCAGGAATATGTTGCTCACTTGAGAAGGTAAAATTCTCTCCATCCATTTACCTATTCTGCTTGCATTTCCATTTTCAATAACATTCATCGGTTTTTATTCTCTTCTTTCAGGAAAAGCAGTGGGTTCTCGAGAGGGGCTTCGATATACCGAGGAGTAACAAGGTCTCACTGATTTCTTTGTTATCAAAGACCCTTTTCTCTAAAAAGAAAAAGTTTGTTTCCTCTGAAATCATGTGTCTGTTCGCTATTCTGCAGGCATCATCAACATGGAAGATGGCAAGCTCGGATCGGCAGGGTTGCGGGAAACAAAGACCTTTATCTTGGGACATTTAGTAAGTCTTTGAAGCTTGAATTCCTCAGACAATTTCGTTTCTCGAGTTTATTGCTTTGTGCTTGCCATTTTGATATTCAAAATTTAGTCCAAGAGGTTAAAGGGGCGCTTGGAGCGCCTTAAGGACTTTGAAAAGGCCAAAGTTCAGGCACTCTAAGCTCTTATAAGACTTTCTTTTCAGCCACAGCTGATGCTTTTATAAGGATGACCATCAGCCACTTTGAGATTGTACAAGGGCTGATTTTCAGTAACGCTTAGCTTTTATAAGGCTGATTTTTCAGATAAAATAAAAAGAGAAAAAGGTTTTTCTTGACACTTAAAATGACCCAGTTAAGAATAATCTTTAGGATTTAAAATGTCTTATAATGTTCCTGTTAGAAATTTGCAGTTCAAATTTTCTGCGTCTGGGTTTTCAGATCAAAGAAAAAAGAGAAAAATCTTATATGCCCCATTTACGGATATTCTTTGGGATTTAAAATCTCTTGTAATGTGCCTGTTAGAAACACTATGTTCTCATTAAAACTGAAATTCAGGCACCCAAGAGGAAGCAGCTGAAGCTTATGATATTGCTGCAATCAAATTTCGAGGGGTAAATGCTGTCACCAATTTTGACATAACAAGATATGATGTGGAACGGATTACAGCGAGCAGTACCCTCCTCGCTGGAGAATTCGCCAAGCGAAACAAAGAGATAGCATCCAACAATGTAGCTCTTGATCACCACCCCTCTGCTCAGAACAGCAGTGGGGAAGCTGGTTTATCAGAACAGAACAACAATGGTGGATCAGACTGGAAAATGGTCTTATATCACTCCTCCCAACAACAACCAACAAACACGGTTGAACCCCTTGATCAGAAACCAATACCCATTGGGAATTACAGGAACCCATCATTCTCGGCTGCCCTACACGATCTGATTGGGATTGATACCATGAATTCAGCCCAAAAAGGGGTGGAAGACTCAGCGACGCTTGGGGCCCATTTATCAAATGCTTCTTCATTGGTGACCAGCCTAAGCAGCTCAAGAGAAGGCAGCCCTGATAAGACTGGCCTTTCGATGCTCTTTGCGAGGCCCCCCTCTGCCATCAGCCCAACCACCTCAATGGATTCTTGGATCCCATCAGCCCATCTGAGGCCTGTAGTCTCTATGCCTCACTTGCCAGTTTTTGCTGCTTGGACTGATGCCTAAGTTTCTGTGTTTGGTTAACTTGTAAAGTTTTGCATGAACCAAAGAAACAGAGAGAAAGAGAGGGAAAGGAAAGTAAGTTTTACTTTGTTTAAGTTAATGGTGAAATTGGGGCACTAATGAAGGTCAAGGTGGAACCAGAAATCTGCCTGTAACTAGAGTTGGAAAATTTTCAAACTGATCTTTTTGCTCATTGGATGAAGATATTGCAAAATGGTGGGGGAGGGTTAAAGGAAGTGATGATTAAATTCTGTGGAATGATGTTAAATGGGGTCCTGTTAAGTACAAAAACCAGCTCAATGTTTGCCAATAATGCAAAGGGCTCTAGCTTTGACCATATCATCTCATTAAATCTCACTTCCTTCTCCATCTCTCTCCATCTCTCTATTACAAAATCATTACAATTCCTCTTTTCTATATGAGCTTTTCTTCAAAGGCAACAGACAATCCATTCCATTATTAAAAAAGAGTGAGAGATCCCAAATCAGAACTTTAGTTGCTTTGGTTGACGATTTTGTGGTCATGGGAAAGCCTTTCTGCTTAAAACCCTTTAGCTTTATTAACCCCACTTGCTGTAAATCAAACATGTTGGGCTTAAAGCACTTCCATGTCCTTGTGTGAACTCCAAACAGCAATGAATGCTCTATCTTGTGGGAGTTCACACGTGCAGGTGTCCATGTCCTACACGCATACATGCAAGCTTGAAAGCAATCCTTCCCACCCTCTTCTTAAACTAATCAGTACCCATAATGCGCTGGAAAAAAGCTGGAAACATGCCCCACTAACTAGTAATTAGTCCTACTCTTAACTGTCCCTTAAAGTTGATTTAGTCCAGTATTATAGAGTAGTGATGACAATCTGGTGTGCATGTGTTTTTTATTGACCCACTCCTCGGTGGGTCCCACCGAGGATTATATCGTAGGCAATGAAGATCATCGGATCTGCTAGAATAAAGTCCATGGCTTGAAGGAGTGAGAATCATCTGATCAGATTGATTTTTGACTTGGGGGATCTTGTAGGTGTGAATCATTTGAATTGAGCCTCAAAGTTCACGCCGTGAGCTGCGCGATCTTGATAATATGCTTGTAGATGGTCATCATATCAGGTGTAATTCTTAGATTACAGATTATACTCCTGATTTTTGTTGATATGTTGTGAAAATCTGTTGAAATAACAAAACAAAAATATAGAGAATAGAGCTTCCCATATACAGTGATTGCCTACTTGCAACACATTGCAATTCAGTAATTTCGTCGACAACCCAGAGTGTACAAGTGAATGCGATTGTTGATCTGTAACGCGGCAAAGCGTGCGGCCACGTAAGCACTTTTCGGCGAGTTGCTCTACAGCTTGGAGATCATGAATCCATGGTGTCAAAAGATTAAAAGGAAATCAGAAATTCAACCTTGATTAGACAAAGAAACAATATGACACATATAAAGGTGAACAAATAAACAGCTATAATGTAGAAAAAAAAAAAAAAAAGGTCACAAGGAAGTGTGTCACAAGGAAGAGTATGAAGGTCAAAAAGAATGCAGCTCTTGTGGAAAAGATTGCAAAGTGAAATTAATTATTAACAAAAGTTAACACTAGAGTAGAACTTTGAGCTTAACCAACAAATATGCAAATAAGATTATAATGACAGGATGGCTCACACTCTTAGTATATTGACCAAGTGTCTCATCGTTGGTAGGTCCGATCGCATCAATTTTAAGTCCGTGAAAGGCGTCGTTGGAAAAGGAATCGAGCTCATCCTTAATAGAAGTTTATCGTTAAATTTAGAAATTAATCAAAAATATTAAGACTTCCAAGATATTGCTCCAAGAATTTTTGAGAGTTTGAAACCAAATCCATCTCATGTGAATGCAACTTCCATAAACTCTTGTAGTATTTATTTAAGGGAAAGTTCAATAACATGGGACCTTAATAGCTCTCGACCCGTTTCATGCAAAATGAAAGGCGAATACCTGTTCGAACTCTTGGTGACATTTACCATGGTGATTCACAGCCTCAATTTACACACAACCCGGTCGGACTAGCGCAGTTGGTTGGTCCATGTGCGGTAGGTGGGTGCTAGAGCGGCTCTATTGCCCTAGGGGTCTCGCATTCCAGCCAAGAAAAAAGGAGAATCAATAAGGAAAAAAACTTAATTGGGAGAAAAAGTGTGATTATACCTATATTTATATAAAAATGTGGATGACTTCATTGTCTAGTTGGGATATGTTTGGTAATGATGCTAACATTGCACAGTGAAGACGTTAAAAATGCCTCATCGTCGTCAAACTTGATTTTCGGAGTGCAGAGGCCATTGACAGCTTTTTTGAACAAAACCCATGTTAGCGAACTCTCAAAAAACTTGGTTTTCATTTTCCTGGGGTATGTTTTTGGCTGGGCAACGTAAACTTATGTTGCCAAACACACACTTAAGTGTAGCTGTCACAATGCATTGAGAGACATATTATGTAGATCTTCATTTAAAAGCAGACAAAGACAATATGTAGTACTTACAGTGAAGAAATGAAATCCTTCTTGGGATTGTTGTACATGTGTCACACATCCAGTGGGCTTAGAATTGACAATTTTATGGGTCCTACATGGGTTTTTTAGGTCAAAGTCTTTCCCAATTGGATGGCTGATGATTCTGTACATCCAAGCAATAGTGTGTTCTTCTAGAAGGTGAGGAGAATATGGCCAAAGGAAGGCAAGGAGGAGGACGATTTGGCTTTCAATGCCCTCTTACTTTTGGTAATGTACTTATGTTTCTTCCCCTTCAATGGCTACTCCCCCACAAGCCTCGTGTGTGTGCGTGCCCGTGTGTGTGCGTGCGCGCATGTGCATATGGTAGTGAAGTACAAACTACAGAGTACATGTACACAAGAATCACATGGACAAAGTAATGGGCCCAACTTAGATGGATAATGCCAAAGGAAGATCATAAAGCATATGATGGAAATCCGAGGGCTGGGCGGAGCCAGGACCCCGGGTCCTGAGATCGACTCCCCCTTGGGCCACCCCCTGGGGATTTACCCTGGTTTTACCTGGCTCGTGTGGAAGGGGTACACTCGTAGGGCCATCTCTATGCAAGTCGAAGCCTAAGGCGAAAACTCCATATGACGCATTTTCTATATTTAATGTTTAATATATATGGTATTAATTAAATATATTAACTCTATATAGTAGAAAATTTTATTTAACAACTATTCATGATAATCAAAAGCTACGGAAAAATTTCGATGCAGAGGACTACCGTAGTCCTGTTGCAGTCCATGTAGAAGACTCTCGCGGCTCTACATAGATCTTTTTTGGGCCTAATGACTGCGTGGATATTCAGCCCACCTATTGGTGAATAAACACACTAAAAATCAGCTTGATTGATGATTTCTAATCATTGGATTTACTACTCAAAAACATGCTTGAATCCAATGACTAGAATCAATCCTAAAAGACCTAAAATCTATGGCTAGAGATAACCACTAGGGTTAATTTTTGGTTTGTATACCCAACATGGGGGTGGGCTAAACATCCATGTGGTTAGTGGGCTGGGGGCCTTCTATTACCTGGGGCCTAAGGTGACTTATTGGCCTTATGGTAGAGACAGCCTAGTACACTTGTGCCCTGAGACTACTCGGGTGCTGATGGGACTCTCATGTTTGCATTCAAAATTTTACTATGGTAAATTAGTTATGTTTCCGGGGCATGTGCTGTACTACAAGTACACCATCACAAGGCTGATGGTACGGGTAGAAACGGGCCGGGCCTAGGTTATTATTAAATTTTGAACAGGCCAGAGTCCGAGGCCCACGACGATGCAAGTGAAATTCAAGTCCACAACCTCATGGCCTGTATCGTTTGCAACCCTACCATAGACCATAGGTCCATCAATGCTCCCCAACTCCCGGACGGTCATAAATCAGGAGATCTTTTAATGATATTGCACGTTTTTCGCCATCTACGGGGTTGACAAATTGTAGGTCTAACTATTATGCACATGCATCACTACAATTACACTTATATTTATATGTTGTAAATTGACCTTTCACGAATCAGCAAAAATAAAGAGAATCAAAAGATCAATTGCATAAAAACATAAAATTTATGTGGTTCGACCAGTGTACTTAGGTCAAATCTTTCACCATCTCTAAAGAGTTAACGTTGTAATAGTTTTCTCTCTCTCTCTCTCAATGTAAAAATGAGAACATCAACGCCCCTTTAGAAAATATATAAAAATCTCGGGTACAAAGAAATACCTAAAGTACCCCCAATACAAGTTGTACCAAAACCTAAACTGTATGACGTTGATATTGATCTGGTTGTCTCCTTCCTCATCCTGAAATTCAATCTTGAGTCCTAGCTGCGAATTGAACGACTTGTCTCATTCCTTGTCCCGAACTTCAATCTCAAGTCCTCCCAACTCAAGTGAGTCCTACATACAACATCAATCTAAGCAAACCAATAGCATCACTAATAAGAAGCACTTTGATGCAGGTTGGAAGATGGTATGGACATGCACATTGAAGACCAATAGCAAGGGACAAATCTAGTCTGCAACCGTTTGCAGACTTAAAAGTATGAAAACATTGTCAGTACTATTGGATGTCCCTTGAAAAATGTGTTATTTCAATGTTTTCAAAAAATTATTTTATAAATTAAAAACACGCTTTTCAATGAGCATTTAATGGTGGATACAATGTTTTAAGTCTGTGCAAACGTATGCAGACTAGATTTGTCCAATATATTGCTCTAGACATAATTAGGTAGAATTAATTGACGAAGCAAGATTCATGTTAATGGCCGGTGATGATGAGAATGTATCACCGTCGTTCAGATCATGGTTTAAAAAATGGCCGTTATAACGGATTTGGACCTCCCCCGTTATGTTATTTTCGTTATAACGACTGCTATTTTTCCATTATAACAAAAATAATGACCCTTTTTATCTGAAAATTTTTGTGAAAAAAATGGCCATTATTTCTGTTATTTTCTTTTTTTCCGTTTTTTGAAATTTTGAAATTCAAATTTTTCCATTTTTTCCCCTGAGCGTTACAATTCGTTATAACAGAAAAAACGGTAACGCCCCTAGTCAGTTATACGGTTACAACGGCCCCTTTTAAACCTTGGTTCAGATCCTAGTTAGTAAATTCGCGTATTATACACGTTAAATACCCGATTTTTTATGTTTTTTGTAAGAAATGTTTAATACTGCCGTATAAAATGAAAAAGGAAATTTTTTTGAAACGAACCCAAGTTTAAGGGTATTTTTCAAAAAGAACCATATTTTTCGAAATTTGTCAAAACAAACCTATGATACTAAGCCGTATGGTGTATGCTCAAGAAAATATTTTAATGGCAAATATGCACTTGTCCTGTCGCCTGAAAAAATGGCGACTTTTAATAGCGGACGCTGAACGGTTTGGCAACTGTTAATAACTGTCTCCAAACAGTATAGCGACCGACAACAATTTGACTTTTTTCAGACACAATTTTGGTGTTCCCACATGAAAATGGCTGATTTTTGGTAAGGATGATGAGGATGATCTCTTCACCGTATAGATCACCTATTTTGAAATTTCTAACATCATCAGACATGGGTTTCAAGTTAAGATGGTAAAAAATAAACGCCTAGTTTGACAGTTCACAAAATGATACGCCATACTATATGGTGTCTTATAACAACATACGGTAAATTGTTTGGCGTATTGTTTGAAGAGGGTAATTCGGCCATTTTAAAATTTTGTGAGAAAACGCCTAACGGTTTGGCGTCCTAGTTTAAGGCAAAAATACCCTTAAACTAGGGTCTGTTTTGAAATTTTTCTGAATAAAAAATCACGAATATTAAGATTATACAAATAAAACACGTGTTATTCGCCTTTAATACATGAATTTTGTGTTTTTTTTTAAAATAAAAATGTGTTAAATGGCTGCATAAAATAAAAAAAAATTGATAAAATTCAGACTTTTTAAGGCTAAACGAATATAAATTTCAACAATGACTGGATTTTTTTTTATACCGAAACCGAATTAAACTCGAACTTTTCCGGTTTCGAATCTTTGCCGTATACCGAATTGCTAACTATGGTTCAGATATCAAAAGAATAGACCGTAGTCAGGGTCTACCAGATCATTTTTCATTTCATAGTGGACAGAAATTATATATAGAGAGTTTGCAAAGGCACAAATCGGTGCCTTCGGCGTCAAGACAGCTTCTGTTGCTGCTTTCAGGGACAACTTCCACTCTCCTCAACAGATTCTTCTCTTACAAAAATAGACCAATTTGGTCGTCCCATTTTGGAAAAAAGCAACTTGGAGAGGGATAGATCAGCTTTCTGCTTCAGATCCCAAAGACAAACTTCCAAAACCCGGTGGCATTGTAGTTAGCTACGACTGGGACCTAAGTCGTTAGATCATGGGTTCCCCAAGGCAAAAGCTTGGATTCATACGTCATTTACCAAGCTATCGGGTCCATTAAATTGTTCGTCGTCTTTTATGTCTAAATCCATTGAACGGCACTGATTAGGTCACTAAATACTTGCTCCAAGTCATAAGAAGAGAAGAGTAGAAGGAACGAGTCCGAGTTTGATGTTCAGCCGGGCCCATTGACCTTATGGATGTTCGGTCCACTTCTTGGTGGATCCACCTGGCTCACTCTTATAGGACTTTGACCGTATGGATGTTTGTCCAATCCCTAGATGAACCTACTTACCAAAAATCACTCTGATTAGTGATTTCTAGACGTTGGATCTGTGTACCTCAAATACTGATCAAATTCCCACAGTTGAGATCAACCCATGAAAATAAGTCCAATCCAACGCCTATAAATCACTAGTCAGGCTGATTTTTGGTTTGAAGGTCCACTTAGGGATTGTCCAAAACATCCAAATGGTCAGAGTCTGCTAATAGTATGCCACCTGGCTCATATTGTGTCCTGTAACAGGAGCCTGTCATTTTAGGGTGGTAACTGGAGCCTGAGCCTATCAACAATTTCCAAATTTATATAGGATATCCCCGTCACCATTCCCAACCTCTTCCGAACATAAGCAAGCTGTTGTGCTTTGCCGGCTTCCTCAACCCAATCAATTCTCACAACAAAAAGTTCTAATTAACAACCAAAATTGAGTAGAACCTTCTACAATATGGCTACGTGGCATATTCTTAGAGATTTCTGGCCGTTTGGATGTTTGGCTCAACCTTAAATGAACTTATAGACCAAACCATAGTTTTAAAAACGGCAGTTTAAACGGTAACGCCCCAAGCCCGTTTCCGTTAAAACCGTTTAAACACGTTTTATCGGTTTTGAAAAAAATTGCCCTTTTTTTGTTTTAATGGCCATTAAAATCGTTTAAACAGCCTTTTAATTTTGAAAAATTTTGTGAAAAAAACAGCCTTTAAAACAGTTTAATTCTGTTAAAATCCGTTTAATTTTTGTTAAAATCCGTTAAAATCTGTTAAATTCCATTTTTTTTTTAAAATTTTAAATTTCAAAATTTGAATTTCAGAGCCACTTTTTCAGTTTTTTTTCCGTTAAAATCCGTTTAATTCCGTTTTTTCCCATTTTTTTCCATTTTTGCCCATGACCGTTTCAATCTGTTTTAACGGCCGTTTAAACGGTAACGGCCCCAGACCGTTTAACGGTTCAAACGGCCTCCTTTAAACCATGGACCAAACATTAGCCTGATTGGTGAGTTGTAAACGGTGGATTGGAGTCATTTTCATGAGTTGATTTTTAACCGTGGAATTTGACAATTATTGAGCATTTTTTGGGGTACAAAAATCCGATGGTTTGAAACCAATAATCATGCTGATTTTTAACTCCTCACAGATCACGAATTTGACATCAGAGTAAAAAGTTATGCCCCGTAGACTAATAGTTGACTTAAAAACCTATCTCAGATAATATCCAGCCAATAACTCTAATGGACCTCCAAGCTACGTTACAGTTCTCTACAAGATCTTCTTCCTGGCAGTTCCCTCTTTTTTTCAGCACTAGGAGGTGTCCATAGACTCCATACATCGGCCATGGACCCGAGTCAAAGACCTAGTTCCTCCTATGCGAGTTGTTGTAGAAAAGAAAGGCAAAACAGTTCCCTCCAATTAGTTCCACGAACTTGAACTCAGGGATGCAATCCCAAGAGATCTTGACGCTCCTGGAGACTTTTTGGGGGTCGATGGTGGAGACAGAGATGACTTTTCCTTGCACAGTGAAACGTCAATTATCTTTGCCACGTTGGATGACTTTCGGGCGTGGGCGAACCACTGGACCTTCACGACAGGTGAAAGTCATCTTCCTCTCTCATTCAGAGTTCAAAGAAGCGATGGAGGTTTTGCTAGCGAACTGAAAGTCGTAGTAATGATGGCGAGGCGACGTTAGTTGAGAGGATACACAATGAATGAGGTGGCGTTTTATAACAAAAATATGGCCGTTATGATGAAAATAACGACCGTTATTTTATGAAAAAATTGTGATAAAAAGCGATCGTTTTTGCCCTTTATTTTCCCATTTTTACCTGTTACCATTCATTATAACGGCCGTTATAACGGAAAATGGTAATGGCCCTAGTCCGTTATAAGGGCCCCTTTTAAACATTGATTAAAACGAAGAAGAGAAAAAAATAAAAATAAAAAATCAGCCTGATTAGTGAGTTACAACCTCTGGATCTTTGCACCCAAATAATGCTCGAATTCTTACCGTTAAAATCAACCCACGAAAATAACTTCAATGGAATCACTTAGAAATTACTAATCAGGCTGGTTTTTGGCTTAGAGGTCCACCGAGGGACTGGCCAAACATCCATACGGTCATCGTACACTAAAAGTCTACCACGTGTCCTGTGTTTTACATTGTGACAGAAGTATATGTGAGAACGCTGTGATAGAAGTTTTACTCAAAAAAAAAAAAAACGGGTCTGAAGGGGACGCGCGGCTTTGAACCGGACATTAGAGCAGGAGAAAAGAAACGGGCGGGACCTGTCAACATCAAATATCCATCTCATATCTATCTCGTATCTTGATGATATTGACGATCGTGGTGGATAGCGCGGCGTTATATTCTGCTGAAGTTTGACCATTGACAGCTATACCGAATCTAGCAAGTGATTTACATAATCCATTCTCTTCTTTAATGCTGGCATGCTGGGGTGGGGCTCCACTAATTTTGGTGTCCTGCTCGCGTCTTATACTTTTGAAGCAACGACGTTATTTCGCCCTCTCGTTGCTTCTTAATTTCAATGTATTGCTGTTCGATTAGACCTCGTAACATGCTGTTTAGTAGGCGGCGCACGCTACAGAGTAGAGTAAAACTTCTATCCCAGCATTCTGACAAATGCTTCTGTCACAATGAAAATTACAGACATTTGGCAAAATTTTAATGGACCATAACCGTATGGATGTTTAGCCAGTCCCTCAGTGGACTTCTAAACTAAAAATCAGCCTGATTGATGATTTCTAAGCGATTCGATTGAAGTTATTTTCATGGGTTGATTTTAACAAGTAAAACTTCGATGACTGGGCCCTGTCATCAAGGGAGATGACAGGGCAGCAGATCTCGGCACGTGTATTTTGCATGGACGGACAACCTTGGCCACACTGCACACGTACAAAGGTGAGTGTTTTGAAAAAAAAGCACTCAAGTACTCACCTGGGTACGTGTGTGGTGAGGCAGAGGTGGTCTGCGGTACAAAATACACGTGCGTGCCGAGATCTGCTGCCCTGTCATCTCCCTTGATGACAGGGTCCGGTCATCAAAGCTTTATCCGATTTTAACTGTAAGAAATCGAGCATTATTGAGCGTTATTTAGGTGCAAAGATTCTAAGGTTGTAAATTACTAATCAGGCTGATTTTTGGTTTGCAGGTCCAATGGGGGACTGGCCAAACATCCATATGGTCAGTGCCCTCTAATAGCATACCACGTACGTGGTATTGTGGGCTGTGATCGGCTTCGGTCACAACCCATTATGACCGAAGTTGTATTCAATATTCACAGTCTCTTCCAAGGAAAAGCCAAGCTGGACGTGGGTCGAGTAAACCTTCGCTCACACCATGTTGTGGGCAAAGTAGATCACAGCCTACAATACGAGACACGTGGCCCTCTTGAGGTTTCTGGCCGTTTGGATGTTTGGCCAGTGCCTCAGTGGACTTGCAAACCAAAAATCAGACTGATTAGTGATTTACAACCTTTTGGATCTTTGCACCCAAATAATGCTCAACAATGCCCAAATTACTACGGTTAAAATCAACCCATGAAAATAACTTCAATACAACATTTAGAAATCACTGATGAGTTTTATTTTTGGTTTGTAGGTCCACCTAGTGATTGGCCAAACATCCATACGGTCAGTGCCATCTAGGAGTGTGCTATGTTACTCTTATTGTTGGATGTGATTGGCTTCGCTCACAGCATGGTGTGAGCGAAGATTTACTCGATGTGGGTCCAGCAGCTTCAAGGCGGCATTCTAGCTTCTTCTGGCCACGTGGTAGTCTGTAGGCCCCACTAGCATTTCTAATCCACAATCTGTACATGACGTACATGAGTAAAACTTTGATATCGCCGTCTATCATCGTGGCCGATGATAGCGCGTAATATGAGCCAACGCGGCACATTTTTAGAGGACTCTGATCGCATGGATATTTTTCCAATCCCTCTACAAACCAAAAACCAGCCCGAATAGTGATTTCTAGGCGATGGATTGGAATTATTTTCATGGGAATTTTAATCGTGGGAATTTGAGTAGTATTGACCATTATTTGTGGTAAAAATATCCAAAGGCTTGAAATCACTAATCAGGTTGATTTGGGGGGATTTTCCTTATCCAGACATCTACGGATGTATTAGATTCTACTCCCTTATCCAGGGCATTTAATGGGCCCGGCCAGTTCAGCTGATTTTGGGGCTTTTATAGGGAATTTGGATCGGACCGGACAGTTGGAGGATCAACAAATAATATTTTATTGGAGTCGCTCAATGGACACTATTACAAGTCGTGTAGGACACACTCACACTTTGGAAGACCCACATACTCACTCACTCTTTACTCACACTTGACTTGATTCACACTTACTTGAATTTAGTTTAGGATTGCATTACAAATGAGAAGGTCTCCCCTATTTATAGGCTTGGGGAGGATGAGTATAGTACATTCTAGAATATTTTATATTTTTTTAGATTCACTCTACATTTCTAGAATCTTCTAGCTTCTAGATGTCTGCTTAGGGTACTTTAGAAGATTTCTACTAAATACAACATTCTAATATTTTCTAGAATGTTCTAAGTATTCTAAACCATTTCTTCCATTCACCATGTTTCTAGACTATTCTACTTATGTTTAACCGACTTTAAAAGTGAAGTTGGTGTTGTTCTCAACACCCCCCTTCAACACCGACTCCCTATTATAAACTTCAAGCTCCTTCATCTCGAATCTGATTGAGAAATGTTTCTTAATATTCTGGATCTCATCTATGGCATCTCCTGTGATGATGAGATCATCTACATAGAGTAGAATGACTGCAACTTTGCCTTTAGCCTATTTTATGAACAGAATAGAATCACCTGTCGATATTTGATAGCCGCAGAATATTAGAAATTCTACAATCTTCTCATACCATGCTCTTGGTGCTTGCTTAAGGCCGTATAGTGCCTTCTTCAACTTGCACACATACTTGGGATTCTTTTTTGCATTCAAACCCTACTGGCTGCTCCATGAATATTTCTCTATCTAGATCTCCATAGAGAAATGCATTTTTAACGTCCATCTGCCATAGTCGCCAAGACTTACTTGCAGCCAATGAGATGAGTACCTTGGCCGTCGTCATCTTTACCACTGGTGAGAATGTCTCATCATAGTCAATCCCGTATTGTTGTGAGAAACCACGGGCAACTAATCTTGCCTTGTATCTCTCGACTGAGCCATCACTGTTGCGTTTCACCTTGTATATACCCATTTGCAGGAGATTGGCTTTACTCTTTCTGGAAGCGGGACAAGTTCTCATGTCTCGTTCTTCTTTAGTACTGCAATCTCCTCTTTCATTGCATTTTTCCACTCCTCAATGCCTTTCGCTTCTCCAAATGATCCTGGCTCTTTAACTTCTCGATCTTGAGATACACAACATAACTGGCTTCCGCATATTTGGGATTAGGCTCGCTGATCCTTGATGATCTTTTGAGGCTTGCCTAGCTGTCGATGACGCTTCCTTCTATCGGTAGATTTGTCTCTTCCTGAACAACTCGTTGCTCTCTCTTGGAGCTACTTTCATCACTTCCAGGTGATGATGTTATCTCATCTACAAGTCTCAGACTCGGTGATTCCCAACCACTTGTCTTCCCAAGACTTGAGGAATTTCGGGTATCAGATATTGGTAACTCAGGTCCAGAGTCACTCACACTAGAATGTTCTTCTGCTTTCTCAACAACTACAAAGGAGGCTTGAACATCCCAGTCTTCTTCCTCACTATCTTCATGTTGGTTCTTCTCATGAAGACCAACCTCGACAGCATTTCCCTACATGATCTTCGATCTACAGTTGCGAGCAAAGTGCCCTGGCTTACCGCATTTGTAGCAGGTCTTCGTCTGTCTTGCTAGAGATGCCTTCTGCTGATCTTCTTCATTGCTAGAATCTCCCCCCTTGGATTTAGCATTTCGAGGCTTCTGTCTCCACTCGGAATTTTTCTTCCCTTTGTAGAAGAAAATAGCTTCGTCGGTCTCTTTGACTGAAAGTCCGGCCATCTGCTTCGCCAATGTCTCCTGATTTATTAGCAGATTTTCCAGCTCCAACAATGAAGGTTGCTTGGGCCACCCTTGGATTGCCGTAATAAACCCGCTGTACTCCTTAGATAATAATCCTCCGCATACGTGCTTAACTTATCGCAGACTCGGCATCTAATTGTGAAATCTCGTGGCATATATTTTTTACCTTCATAAAGTATTGCGAGACGGACATATTACCTTGTGTAATCATGCCGATCTCATTCTCCAATAATTGTAGCCAAGCGTCATTAGCATGTGAGAATAATGCAACGAATGAATCCCACGCCTCTTTCGGAGTCTTCGCTTCTCGGATGTGCTCCAACAAATCCTTCTGTATGGATGCCTTGATTACATACAAGGCTTTCCCGGCCCGGAACTTCCATTTCCGTAGTCTCCCACATTTT
Organism: Euptelea pleiosperma; assembly: GCA_035048495.1. Classification (NCBI taxonomy): domain Eukaryota; kingdom Viridiplantae; phylum Streptophyta; class Magnoliopsida; order Ranunculales; family Eupteleaceae; genus Euptelea; species Euptelea pleiosperma. Next base: position 32,030,467 of record CM068542.1, on the reverse strand, counting down.
CTGGTGGGACAGCATCGCCTCCTGTCACAGTCTCCCATAAGTGTTGTCCTTGGAGATACGACTCCATACACGACTTCTAGTAGCTCTAGTTATTGTTGTTGAGCTTCTCGATCCCATTCAACATACTCGAAATATCCGTCATGTTACTCTCTCGGTCTTATGGTAACACCGGCAGCGTGACGACTCTTTCATGATGTCTATGCGACCTCCAACGGAACCTTGGTCACTCCCAGAGCAACCGTATCACGAGATCTTATTCAAGATCACCTTCCGATCCTCAAGCACCACGACTTCACGATCCTTGATCGTCGCCTAAGTCGCCAATCTATTTACGTGCTCCTCGGCGCTACGACTTTACGATCCTCGATCATCGCCTAAGCCACACCTCGAACCCTCAACTCGAACCGAACGTGGCTCTGATACGACTTGTATGGAAACTTGGATTGGACCGGACCGTTGGAGGACCAACAAATAATATTTTATTGGAGTCGCTCAATAGATACTATTACAAGTCGTGCAGGACACACTCACACTTTGGAAGACCCACACACTCACTCTTTACTTACATTTGACTTGATTCACACTCACTTGATTTTAGTTTTGGATTGCATTACAAATGAGAATGTCTTCCCTATTTATAGGCTTGGGGAGGATGAGTATAGTACATTCTAGAATATTCTATATTTTCCTAGATTCACTTTACATTTCTAGATATTACAAATTTCTATAATCTTCTAGCTTCTAGATGTCTCCTTAGGGTACTCTAGAAGATTTCTAATAAATACAACATTCTAATATTTTCTAGAATGTTCTAAGTATTCTAAACCATTTCTTCCATTCACCATGTTTTTAGACTATTCTACTTATGTCTAACCGACTTTAAAAGTGAAGTTGGTGTTGTTTTCAATAGCTTATCCTCATTTGGGTGAGGTTTAGCCCATAAGTACGTGACACAACACACCCTAATATAATTTTGAAGATTAGGCCTAGGAAACTAGGGCCCAATTCACGAGTTACACAAGTTTGGTCCTTCGGCCTGCAACACAAACTTCGTTTCCAAACGGCACCCTAAGAAGTTGGACAATGGGCCTGAGTTAGAGTAGGTTGAATTGGCCATGGTGAACCCTATGTGGTTCATAACTAGTGCTGTCAACAGATATTATTTGAATCGAATGTAAGCATATCTGAATCTGAATCAAAAAGATATCCATTATCCGAATTTGATTGGAAATTCGAAGGATATTCTAAATCAATATTTGGTTTCAAATCTGAACTTCTCAGATATCCAATAATATTAGATTAATTTGTCTATTAAGTATGGATACCCCAATTTTCTACACAAATCTCAAGGACCAACTTGCACGTATCTCGAGATGTGCATCTCTCGATGGTATTCTAAAAGGTGTATCATCCCAATTTAGTATATCAGCCTACAGCGTATCACAACAACCGTGATGCACCGAATAAGATCTCTTCCACTATTAGATCGGTGTCGAACATTGTAATAGAGAATTAGGAGGGAGAAATGTATTTTCCTATAAATAGATCATTCCACTATGGGATGAGGAATGGAAGATTGAACATTGTAATTATAGAAATAGAGTGAACTGTATCCACTAATGAGGTCAAGGATGTAGTCAACCGGCATTCAACCCGGCGATGAACATTGTAAAAAAGATTGTGTCTCTCTTCTCTATTCTCTCTTTTCGAACTCTTGAATGCCAGATCTATGACCTTCACCTTGAAAAAGTATGTGAATCTCGAGGATCATTCGACGGCAACATTCTAGATTTCAAAATTTTCACCCACAATAAGTAAATCAAATCTTTTGGGTGACAACATTTTTCACAACAAAAAATTGGCACGGGCCAATATATAACTTGGAAGTTTTGGAGTGAGATGATTTTTGGTGAGGATGGTCTTTATGACGAGGAGATCATGCTCACAAAAATTCAAATCATTCCCATATTTTTAGATTGGTTTAGAAGTTAAAGAATTATGGACCGTTTACTTTTGCCGTTAACTTGGAAACTACATTTGATGGGGTTAGAAATTTCAGATGGACTGATTTTTGTAGGAGTTATCTATATAGTGAGGAGATCATCCTCACCAAAAATCAGTCATTGATTCATCTTCTATGTGGGTACGCAAAAATTGTTGTGAAAAATGGATTTGAAATGAATAAAATGAGACAATGGACTGTTACATAGAGAATTTGATCTTTGGAATCGACTGGCACCCAAGATTGGAATCGCAACCGCAACCGCAACCGTGGCCGTGGACCCACCAATAACTCAAACACCATTCTTGTTCAGTGCCAAGTCGATAGTCGATATGGTCATTCAGCTCTCATGTGCCATTATTGATTTGATCATGCTTATCATGTCGATTCCTCCGCTACTCCCACAATGAAGATGGCAACTCGCTCTGAAACCATGTTAAACAATCATTTACCCCAAAAGATCAATATTTTGGGGAAAAGTGAAACAACTATATATACCAACAGATCGTCGGGCAACACAACACGTGCGTGGAAACACACCATCCGCTAATACGCCCCATCAGCGGGAATATACTCCAAGAGACTTGAACTCGCGACCTCCCAAACCTTTAAAACTCTGATACCATCTTTAAGCGATGCCTCCTTAGATTGGGGGTTTGTTGATGCACGGCTCCTTAGATTGAGGAGTGAGTTGCTGCACGTTACTTCCATACAGTGATTCATGAGCTGATATTGTTGAATATTCTACAATGACATGATCAGGCAAGAATTTTAGAGTTGCGACTTTGTTTTTATCACGGTTTTAAAAGGGATCGTTATAATGGCAAACGGTTAGCTGGTGTTACTGTTATGATCGTTATAACAGGTCAAATAATGGTCGAATTTTCTAATTTTTTTCTACTTTTTCTATAATGACACTTATTTTGCTGTTATTTTTATCACAACGGGTGTTAATTTTGTATATAACGCTCTAAATAGCATATAACATAATGGGGTTGAAGCGTTACGCTAAGATTCTCGAATATCTTCGATGTATAGATATCAACGGCTTAAAATGATTGTTCGCTGTCTAGGGTTTGTCAAGATAGATCGACAAAAAGCGCCATGGTTTTCAGTTTCCTTAACAGCAGCTTTGACGCTTAATTTAAAGAACAAAATGATGATTAGTCCTCGTCCGCGCATGCGTTAATCAGATTTTCGGAGAATATGGGATTTGGGATTGTTTATTGTGCATTTGTTTCTTTAATCCCTATTATGGTTTGGACTTTAGTCATGCTCTTTGTTTAATGAAACCCATATGACTTAATATTGTATTTTGGAAGTCCACCCGATTTATATATATGACCCAAGGACTTAGAATTTTATTTCCCACATAATGGTTCAAAATCTCGGGATCGGTGGGTGGTGATCACATTATAGATCGCCCCGATTTGAACGATCCTGATGAGAAAACCCACTGTCGTTCAGATCGGTGGGGGCCGATCCCGATCCGGATCGTCCGAGACTTTGAACCATGAGTGTAGGAAGTGTTGTATGAAATTCAAAAAGGGGAGGAAGCGAAAAGCTTCTTTAAACTTTAAATTTCCTCCAAAAATTAAAATTGTTGTGCATGGGCTGAAACTTTAAAGCGAACTTTCCATCATTTAAATGTATAGAAAATGTGTATTGAAAGACTGCTGAAGCAAAAATTTCTGAGATTCCTCTTAAGGATCATCCATTATTGCCCCACTTAGGTTAGGACCACATCATGTACACTATGGTTTTAGGCCCACCATGCGCCGAATGGCATGCGGCATGCGCAATCACGGGTCTCTTTCGGTTGCGCTTTAGCAGTTAAAAACGTTGTATAAATTATATTTGGTTCTTCTCTAACATTGGGTTTATGGATTATCAACATTTTACATGTGCGACATCTTGATTGGGGTTTATCTTGTGCATTGTAAGATGTAATTGCCTGGTATGATCATGGTATAGTTAAAAAGGTACGTGCAATGCTCACGCACACGCACACGGGATGTGGATGACGCTCGTCGTGTTGGCATGGAATTTAGGTGTGAATTAGAAGCAATTTTAGTGTTTAATTTTAAGATTTTTTATCAAGTCAACATTTTTGATAAATTTAATCATTAATTATTTATTAGAGAGCATGCATAAATTGTCCAAATATACGACGTTTTAAATCATTTATAAAAAAAAAAAAAGTGACTAGATCGAGAATATGGTAATAATCTGCTCTAATTTAATGATTACCCGTAGTAACCATGTGATAGATCGGACGGTTGCAATGATCTGATTCTTCGGTAGGACCCATCAAATGGTTGTTCTAAAGCCTCTAAGCATGGATATCGCGTTAGTAGAGTGGTAATTATGGTGCTAAAAAAATAGGAAATTTAGGCTATTTGTCCGAAGACTACATAAAGTCTACTGATCCAACGGCTATGCGCACACGGTGATGCAAATGTATAAGCCTATTAGGCATTTGATGGGTCCCATTTAGAGATCTTAGACGCCAAAAATTTAACTGATCGGGTATTTATTAACCATCTGATCTGTTTTGTGTCCTAAGATCAGATAATGCATCTCTAGTGAAAGAAATAAACAAAATACTTTTATTTCCCGGGATTGAGAAAGCGTGCTACATCAAAGGGTAATCTTAGTACTTGTCACAATAATTCGGTGTTGATCGCAGAGTCGCCACCTATACTTAAAATGGATGGGGGTGGTAAGTATTACCTTCATATTATTTGAGGACGCTTAAATGTATATGTGGCGGCTCCTAAGGCCACCAACTTCAAATTTGGTGAACTTACACACCAGAAATCAGCCTGATAGGCGACTCCTATAGCCATTGGATGCATGTCCACAATGAAAAAAATAAAAAACCCAATCCAACGTCTAAGAATCATCAATCATGTTGATTTTTACCATGTAGTTTCACCCATGGTTCGAAGTCTCGGCCGATCCCATTCTGGATTGGACGATCCGGATCGGGATCGGAACCCACCGATTCAATCCAAAAATGGATCGTCTCGTCCGGAGATCACTGTTTTCCACAGAAGTCTCACTTCGTCTCAGGCGAGATGCACCGATCCCGTCCTGGATCGGAGGCCGAACCATGGTTTCACCAAAGTGTGGGAGAAACATTCTATGAACCCAAAATATGCCACGTGGCAATATTTGGCATGACCCCAAAAAAATAGAAAGTATTTTTTTATCTGAGCTCAAGGAGAACCGGTTGCCAAGGTCTTACGTTTCTCAGGTACACGTGGTACAATCTTATTTGTGTCCCAAGGCCTGTGCTCACTTACCATGCTTATTACCCATAACTCATTATTTGAGATTTTACTTTTCCAGACTGAAATATATCTTAGCTTGATCCTTCTCATCATCACTCCTTTGCTCAGGACGAGGAATGCACATGGGCCAGGCCAGATTGATGGACCTTCATGCTTAGCTCTGCTTAGTGTTGAGTCCGCTTCCACTCATAGGCATGTAATTTTGGCTTAGGCCTGTTAGGTAAGAACATTTAAATAAACGGCATGGAAACAGCCTAACCATGAACTAATCACAACTTACGAGCTTAATCCCGTGACCGTCTTAGAATTAATCAGGACCTATTTTTGTTTTGGAAAAGGGCCTGGACTGGACTTGGGTTGGATTGTTTTGATCCATATTTGATAAAACCCAGTTAAGCCCAACTCCTTTGGTTCTGGGCCGAGCTCAAGTTAATCTTCATTGAGCCCCAGCATAAGCCCAATTCACAACTGTACCAACCCGATCAGAAAGTTTGTGTTGACTGTTGACTGTTGACTGTCGACTGTTGATGATTAATAACAATTCACATGTTGATATTCCATCCGCATCGTTGATTTTACTCTTCATCTGCTTCTCATTCTTCACCTATGATCTTGAATCTGATAGAAGGATTGAAGATAAAAATCACAAATTTCTACTTATTTGGACCCCCACAGGCCCATATAGTATTATAGGCATCGCATTTATCACCATCGATGGACTTAGGACGCAAAACTTGATGTATATTTTTAATCAGACGATGGTGGATGCACAGCATTATGAGTGCCCTAGTACCAAACAAACACAATTTCCCTAAGTCAAAATGTTAGCAATAATTTTTCACATTTTGATCTACTTTCTTAATCACTTAATCTGAGTTGGTTGAAACAGAACCCCTCCTAAGAAAAGGAAAAGTTATCATAACCCGGTTCAGGCTCCGAGGAACCCCTTTTTCTGACCACTCTTGGTGTTCTCGTGCTCGGCCATTCGATTCCAAGAATCCTACGGTGGTTGTCAACGCCGAAAAAAGTAAAAAAGTGATGCCAGCTCGGTGCTGAAAACCACCGTTGGATTCTTGGAGTCGAACAGCTGAGCAAACGAACATGAGAGGGGTCAGAAAAAACGGGGTCCCCTGAGCCCGACCCATCATAACCCATGCAACCCAAAAGGTCAAAAGGGTCACTCTAATTACAACCCCACTCACACTCATAAACACATCTTCAATTCTAAACAAGCTAAGAGAAATGATCCCATGTAAAGAAACACATCAAAAATTGGTGTACTCTCTCAATCATTGCTCTCTCCTTGACCTTGATTGCTCAACAATCCAAATTTTTTTGAGTATTCTACTTCAAAAATCGGTGCAGTGCTTGGCATTCAATCTAGATGATTGAGATTCTAGTCCAATTTCCACTGTGTAGTGCTCACTTTGAATCATTCCTTGAGAGAAAATTAGCCGTTAAACCCGGGGATCTGCATCATCCAGCGAGATCACAACCTAACGAAAATTTGACTGGAAAATATCGTTGACCATTTTTTTTGAGACTGAGGATTGGAGCAAGCAACATCCACAGCTGGAAACCGTACAAGGACAAGGAAGTAAAAAAAGATGTCAAGATTCCATATGTTGTGGGGGTGCTAAAGAAAAATAAAGCAAGGAGAGAGAGAGAGAGAGGGAAATTAGAAGATCTATGATGGCCCACTAACACTCATCAATCAGGACCATTACATCTGTGGGCCATCTTTTTCATGGGCCATAAAAAACTTCTAATTTACACGATGTACAAGTGATTCTTATGAGATCATTAACCCATAGGTCATCTAAATTTTATCTCTAGATTGGATGGGTGAGATCTTTTTTTTTTTTTTTCCATCCCAAGGGTGGCCAACAGATTAAGCAGTTCAGATTGATGACTTGGTGGGGCACAAGCACATGTATTAGAATGGTAGTAGGGTTAATTGAGGGTGATGGACCTCAGTTTCATCATAAAGTTTTCTGGAAAGAAAATGAGAGGGTTAGTTGGCAGTAAGAAAAAAATGAGTGTGGAACAGCAAGAGGTCTGTGAGAATAGTTGGCAAATGTGTCAGTAAAAGAAATCAAGCAAGCTTGGGGTTGAAGAGAAGAACCTCCTCTAAAATAAAGGAAAAGGAAAAAAAAAACAAATAATTAGGGTGGGAAAAAAGTTACAAGGATTAAAGTTTTGGAGGAAAGGAGATTAGGTTTTGAAATAATTTACCAGCAAGAGCAGTTGGCATTTGGCAGTGGTTAGTCTGTCATTTAAAAATCATACATTTCAGCAGTAGCTTGGTCAGGTAAGCAAAGCCCCACTCTCTTTCTCTCTCTCTCTCTCTCTCTCTAGTCTCTACAACTTCACCCCTGCAATCTCCATTGTTTTTTACTGTTTCTGCAAATACCCAGTTAGTGATTTTGGTTTGTGCCATATTTAAAACAACTTTTGATGCTTTCCAAGTGTTCTACCAATTACCCATTTAGAGGGTATGGTCTCTGAAGTGCTGGAATCTTACCCATTTCAATTTCTGTATAATTCAAGATGAATTTCATGCTGTTAGGGTTTTTGTAAATACCCATTTGAGGAAATGTCTAAAGGGTTTCTGCTAATGCCCTTTTTTTTCTTCCTTTTTGGTGGGGGGTTGTTGGGTATTGAATTTGAAGTTTCAAGCCTGCAACAACTCTTTTGCTTTTATTAGGGTTTCTTTGAACACCGTTGTTGTTTGTTCTCTCTCTCTCTCTGCTATTGATTGAAGCTTAAGATGATCCTCATTTGGGTCTGAACCATAGAAAATTCAAGGTTGCTTAGATAAAATCCATGGTTAATTGAGTAGAGGATGCTGATTTGTTTATTTAAAAAAAAAGAACAAAAGGGAATCTGCTTTCTTTTATGTTTAGTTTGGTGAGCTGCTAACTAATGCTATTCTTTACTTATTTATGTCCTTTATGCTCTGAAAGGTTCACTTTCTTGTCTGTGGGGCATTTTTTTACATTAGTATAGACTTGATCTTAGGGTCTTAGAAAGTAGAGGTAAGTAGCTGTTGGGTAGATTATATGCCTGCTACACTGGATTTCTTCTTTTTCCTTGAGTGTATGGGATGCTGCAACTGAGTTGGTTTCTTTTGCTTTAATCTCCCTTGGCTCTATAAAGCTGCAAAGGTTACTTGTTCGTTGTTGAGTCCTGCAAGAAATTACCAGTTATTTTTAGTCAAACCCCTTTGGCTTTAGTTTTAGGGCTTCTTTCTTTTTAAATTAGATAGCAATTCCTGGTTTTGGGACTGTGAATTGGGGTTGTTTTGGGGGTCTACCTTTGTTTTCCAGACATGGGTGCGGATGATAATGTTGATTTGGGGTTTCAACAGAGAAGTGGGAGACTTCTGAATTGTCCATTTTCGGCGATGTACACAGCTCCGCAAACTGAGAAGGTTGCGGGAATGACAATGAGCTCAATGTCGATGTGTAAATCTTCGAATGGAGTAGACTCGTTCATCGGTACTGGTTGGGATCCGCTTGTTTCACTGGCGCAGAATGTGGATTTTAAAGGTTCTTCAATGGCATCTCACCATCATATTGCTATTTCTCCCTACAGTGTCGGTGTATTGGAAAACCGGGGAATCAATAGCACCTCTCACCTGGATCAGTATCCATCCGATCCTAGTCACGTTGAGCTAGCACATAAGCTTCCATTCTTTGGCAGTACAAGCTTCTCAGATATGGTTAGTTCTTTTGGCCTGCCCGAGTGTGGCCAGATTGCTCCTGCTGGTTGTCCTTCTGATTACCCTTTGACCAAGGAGGGTGGCACCGAAAAGAATTCAACAAATTCAAGGAAGGTGGCTGATCATGGTGCAATATTCCAAGAGGACCTCTCGATTTCGGATGAGGGGGACAGAGAACCTTCGCCTAGCGGAAAGAAAAGGAAAAGGGTGCCTGATTGTCGTTCAGGGGAGAATAATTCTCAATTTGGTTCCATTCCGGTAAACTGTGTTACATTTTTTGAGATGTTAATTATTAGGTTCCAAGATCTTGCTGTATTCTGATTCTGAGTAACACTCCAGTTGGTAATTTTGTTCTGTTCTTCGTGATAGAGTGCGGAGGCAGAGCAACAAACAGATGTATCACAAGAGACCCCTGAGGGTCTGAAAGAGCAAGATGAGAAGAGACAGAAAACTGAAAAGAACACTGGTACGAATTTGCGTGGTAAGCTAACTGGTAAACAAGCTAAAGACAGTTCCCAGAATGGGCTAGCTCCAAAAGACGATTACATTCATGTGAGAGCCAGGCGAGGCCAGGCTACCAATAGCCACAGCCTCGCAGAAAGAGTAAGTTGTTCCTCTTATTACAAAGCTGCTGCTGCTTTTTCTTTTTGTATTTTTCCTAATAAGATTTTAAACCTAGAAATATTCTCAACTTGTAGGTAAGAAGAGAAAAGATTAGTGAGCGGATGAAGTTTCTTCAAGATCTTGTTCCGGGATGCAATAAGGTAACTAGAGAAGGTTTATGCTCTCTGTAAATGCTCTTGTTTTGCTAATTAATTCTAATTAGCTTGGTGTTATATACTATTGAAGATCACTGGGAAGGCGGTAATGCTTGATGAGATTATCAACTATGTGCAATCACTGCAACGGCAGGTCGAGGTATGCTATTCTGGAACCTAAAAGAACTCATTGGTTCTTCTTTCATATTTGAGAAAGTGTACAAGGAAATTGCAGTTCTTTAACCTCAACAAATCTAATCCCTATACGTAGAATTGGACTACTGATTGATTGATCATTTTGCTATTTCGGAACCTAAAAGAGTGTATCAGCTCTTTTGTTTTATTCATTTGAAAAAAAATACACGAGGAAAGTTTAGTTCTTTAACCCCTACAAATCCAATCCCGATACCTAGAATTGGACTACTGACTTATTCATCCAAACTCTGTAATTGGTGGACCACCTTATGGATGGGGCAAACCAGATATTAGAACTCGGGGCTGGGACTTTTATTTCTCCAAACTATTAAATTATTCTCTTAGCAGTCCAAGTTTTAGCTCTAGGTCCGAAGTTTAAGACCTACAAGGTGGCCCACCAATTGAATTGTCAGTTGCGTGCACGATATCAGGTGTGGTTCAATGAGGACGATGGAGCTACTTTTATAATATATTTACTCATTATTCTTGTAAGTTATCAATCAACAAAGCCTTATCCCAACAATTTGTATGGCTTACTGTGGTTAAAAGCACCAAAATGTAGAATATTCGGCACATATATTAATTAATGAGTTGAGTGAATCCATTTATCTTTTCAAATTCTGGTTTTGTAATTTTTTTTTTCCAATGATTAAGATATGGTTGCTTTGATTTTGCAGTTTCTGTCGATGAAACTTGCCACTGTCAATCCTGAAGTGAATATTGATATTGAACGGATTCTATCCAGAGATGTAAGGGCAATGTAGTGCTTCAAGAACTATAGTTCTAAATCATTCTCAGTTTATTTTACAGCCTTTTATGAGTTTAATATCAGTTCAATTCACTGTAGATTCTTCATTCACGGGGTGGTGGTTCAGCTATTCTCGGATTTGGTCCAGGAATGAGCTCCTCTCATCCTCAGCCACATATAAACCTACATGAAGCAATGCAAGCTATCCAGAGTACAGACACACACTTACCCCCCATGCCACAGGTAAGCTAAAGAGACTCCCTTAATGCTACTCCCTATTATTTTTTCATCAGAGCCATTGATTCGAGGCATCTACTTACAGATACCAAGTGTGTGGGACGATGATCTACAAAACCTTTTTCAGATGGCCTTCGTCTCTAACCCAGCTCTTGACAGTTTGGGACTGAACGGTAAAAGTTGGAAGTTGATTTGAGATCGCTATAAGATTGATTTTGTTCATTGTCTTGAAAATTCGCCTCGTTTTGCAGGTCACATGAAAGTGGAGCTATAGTTTTTTGGGGGGGATAAAACGTTTATCCCTTCTAACAGGAAGCATTCGACAGGTCCTCAATTGATTGCACATTTTTACAAAAATACCAAAAAAAAAAAAGAATTCTTCAGAGTTGTATAGTTCACAGCTCCTAACAGTTTGTTCTTCGAATTTTAGCAGAAGAAAGTCTTTGATAGACGCACACTGTGTATAATCAGACAGCATTGTTGACATGATTGGGAGAATTGATTGTTTTTCATGGGTGTGATAGAATAGAGAGTGTTTGTGAGAAGCTTTGTGAGAGATATGGACAGACTACAACAGAAAGATTTGATTATTGAGTGCATCAAGTTAATGGAATTGGAGTTCTTCAGTTGGAAGTGGGGGTTGATGATTTGAGATACATTTCATTTCTTCAAAGCTAAGCTCCATTCTATTACAATAAAAGGGCTGTTGAGTTTCTCCTCTTTTGAGTTTTGAAACTTCTAGTGATGAATCTGATGATAGATGTCCCTTGATTTTTTATTTTCTTGTAATTGAGAACAGGAGGATTTCTGGTTGTTGGCAAGCCTGCAAAGATTGTTGCTTGAGATTTGTTTTGAAGTAAAAATGTTGTCTTTAAATTACTACATTTAATCCCTGACCCGTCTAAGAATCTACTCGGATATCCCTTCTGCATCTGTCATCGAGTCTCAACTCCTGTCCCTACTGCATTTGTAATCCAGTAATTCTTTGTTCTGCATTGAGCTCGCTCGGTTCATCTGTTCATTGGAGGAAAAAGCGTTCCCGGAGCTTTATGGATCAGCCCTTTGATCCCCAATATGAGTGAGACCAAGATGGCTGACTGAATTGCCTCGAATCAGCTGGTCATGTTACGATTCTAGAGGTTAAGACTTAAACTTTCCACACCTCTATCACCTAGGTGCTTTTGGTGTATTGGTTTGGGTCTTAACATTTGGTATCAGAGCCAACCCTATGTCATGGGTTCAAGTCACGGGAGGGGCGACCTGAGGAAAGGGCTACCTGGGGGCTCGTTCAAAAAAGAGAAAATAGGAGTATCAGAAAAAAGGCTGGGGGCTCACTTACAAAAAGTGAAATATATGGGTACAGGATTGAAAGCCGCCTCAGATTGGGCCATCGTGGAAGCTGGCCTTGGATGTGTGGTGGAATGTTACCATCCTAAAGGTTATGAGTCTTATGACTTAAACTTTCCGCACCTCTATCACCTAGGTGCTTTTGGTGTATTGGTTTGGGTCTTAACAGGTCATATCAGATTAAATATTCCTTACATAAGATTAGGAAAAAAATTAGATATAACGGATGACATCAGAAAGTGACACATACATAGGGCGCTTTCTGATGCGGCGTAGTGTGGCTAAATCTAATTAATTTTGTAAGATTAAGGTCAGTACCCATCTAAGTAGTAGATCACAGATTTAATGGTCTGGTTTCTATAATGTGTGGGCCATATGTCTGGTTGGCCGTGAACACAAAAGATCAACTCTTCTTTTCCGTATGATTCTCTCTTTTTCCTCTCTTTTTTTTATAAGCATGTATGATTCTCTTTTGTTGCTGTCCTTTTCCTAAGACTATTTCTCTTTCCACTAGCTGCATTCTTTCTGAAGATAAACCCTAGTAGCTTCAGTCGATGCGGCGACACATCGGAAACTTGCCGAAAAAGGTATGGATTGGTCATGACTCATGAGCACAAGGGAAATGTGCATGGACCATGAACCCATATATTTAGAAGTGGGTCAAGAGCAATCCTTCTTTATGTGTGTAAGCTCCTTAATTCCAATCAAAGTTTCATCCTTTTTTTTTCTTTTTGGTAGGTGTAGGATAAGATGGAATTGAACTCACAACCACAATTTAGTGTTGCAGTACGAAATGTGGGCTCAACCCCACTTTTAGTTTCATCATATCCTTGCTAATCTTGGATTAAATATTCAAAAAATGTTAAAGATTCCAATTAGCAACGGTCACAAAGTATCGCCGATGCACCGATGCAACGGCTTGGAACCCTTTTTTGATCTGCACAAACCTACATTGCTTTAGCCCCTGTGAAATGATTTTCAAGTAAAGAGTTGAGGCCGTTGGCATAGCAGATTATCGAAAATGTGACGTTATCAAAACTGATAAGAGAAGCAATCCATAAAAGAAGTTTATTCATCGTATGATCGTCGAAGTGGCATGGCGTTCGCCGACTGGACAGTTCGGATTGATAAGAATGTGCTTTACTTAAATGTGCTAACTTGGTAATTTCAAATATTTCTTGGATTTCCCTTCCCTCACCTAACTATTTTGTTCAGCTGGAAGTTTATTCAGAATTAACTCCTGTTATCAACCCCACCCTAATCATAATTTTTCTTTCGCAATTACAGTAGGGCTGTCAATGGATCGGGTTCGAGTCAGATCAATGCTGATCTGAACCCGATCCGATAGAAAGAGTAGAGTTCCAGACCTGATCTGGTCTGATCCAATTCAATCTCTTAAATCAAAAAGAAAATTTCTAGGTTTTTAATTTAAATTATATATTTTATCCACTTAAATTATATAAAGATAAAATTATCTTTATAATTATATATAACGCATATCTTATCCATATTTATATAGACATAATTTTATATTTATTGGATTGGTACCAGTTCGATACATGCCCAATCTGGTACCAATCCGATAAGTGATCCCGAACCCAAAATATCAAATCGAATCGGTTTGAATTTTTGGGTTGATTCTATCCATTGACAACCCTAAATAACAAGATCATGTGGATTTGGATCTCACATTTCCGGCCAGAGGTGTGGATAATCGTATTATCTGAAAAACATGATTTACACTTACAGTGCTATGATTCTGTTTGGAGTAGAGTTATCACTGCCACAACCACCCAACCTAGTAGCCCAAATGGTTGGTGTTTACCCTCCCTTGTGGGAGGGCTTGGGTTCAAGCATAGCCCCGTTGTCTGGCCGGTGCTATGGGGATTCCAGCCCCTGGACCTGCACAGTCCAGGTCACTGCCTATCAAAAAACAAAAGAAAGAGTAGAGTTATCACTGCCACCAAACATCACCCCCCTGAATATGGCGAAATTGTGATCCCTCCTGCATAGTGTGTCCTTATGCAAGAAGATGGGGCTTAATAAGATTATCATTCAGTCAGTAAAAAAAATCATCCCCCTGAATGTAACACGCGTTTTTTTGTCGGTTTTTCCGAAAAACGCCTCTTCGATAACTCGTATGTAAAATATAAACAGGGGCATTTTGGTCATTAGGATAAACAAAGGGAGCCCCCCAAAATGAACTTGTTCCGTCCGGTCTTATTAGGTTCTCCGTTCTAAAGTAACGCGAGCTCAGCTCGTAGTCTCGGTCCTCTCGGACACATCATGGCATCCTCCATTAGTCTGTGTCCTCCTCCCTTCCTGCCTTCCTGCCTCGGAACGAAATCTCACACAAACGAGCATCACCTCCTTCTTCGATTTCAGTTTCCTCGACTTCGATATCATCTCCGAGCTTCTAGAAGAATCTCCAACTACTCACAGGTTCTCTCTCTCTCTCTCTCCCTCGGATCCTCCATTAATGGAACAGAAAGAAGAACAGACAGACCTTCATCTGGTTTTGATTTGCAGATAAATACAAAAACGGCCAATTGAATTACGTGTCGAATTTTAACCAGGATGGTGGAGGTCTCGTCGCCGTTCCCCGCCATTGGAGCGGCGGAAGCGTTGGAGATTTCAATGGTGACTATGGGACAGACGATGAAGATGATGACGATGACGATGAAGATCGAAGCTTGGATCTGCTTGTCCGCTTTGTTCAAAATGTGTTCCGGAAGATCTCTAGGCGGGCCAGGAAGGCCGTCCGATCGGTGCTCCCAATCTCCATCTCCACCAAACTGGTTAGTTGGAATTTTTTTCCTCCAAAATCGTACTGTTTTAATATTGGTTTTAATTGATTTGATATTTAGACTATTAAAGATTCAATTTTGGCATGAATTACTATGGTGAAATGGTCAGAGTCGTGTCCTACAGAATTGAGTGTTTCTTCGGTGAATCAAATTGTGTTTGAAGCATCTCAATATGAACAAAGAGAGAATTTTGCATAATAGTTACAAAATTCCACTTTTGGATCCTACCTTGGACGTCATGACCTTCTGAAACTCATCACTTCGAAGGATTGGAACCCCGATCAGCAGCATCCTTAGAAATTGTCTCATAATCACCTTATTGCCATTTCATTACAATGAGTATTGTTCGCCTGAATCACTTCTAGAATCCAAATGATAGAAATGATAATCTATCAACTTATAAAAAATGATGGTCTATCTCCCTACTGAAGATTGCCACCATGGATATGAGATGTTATGTAGGGCATTGGATGATGAGGATATCACCCCTGGAAAAACCTCTTTGATTCTGGTTGATTCTGGTAGCAAGCACTTTCACCAAAATCTTATAGAAATTACCCACCAAACTAATCAGTCTAAAATCTGAGATATCAACTGCCCCCTTTTTCATAGGAATGAAAACCAAGAAAGTGCTATTCAACCAGATTTCAAGAATGCCTTCCTTCTGAAAATCTTCCACCGCTGCCATGAAGTCACCACCCACAATCTCCCAACAATGAGAAAAAAAATCTAAAGAAAACCCATCGGGACCCGGGGGTTTATCTCCTCCTCCTCCAAAGTCTTTCCAACCAAGCATTCTGAGAAGAATCAATGCAGTCGAAATCCAGGTTGTCCAGCTCAGGTCTACATAAAACTCTGAATACAGCTTCGAGTAGAACTCCACCACCCCTCTTCTAATGAAATCCTCATCCTCCAAGGCGGACCCCTCTACCTTGACCTTCTCAATGTGATTCATCCTTCTACGCGCATTGGCTATGCGATGAAAAACTTGGTGTTACCATCCCCTTCCTTGAGCCAACTCACTCTTGATTTTTAGATTCAGCTAACCTCCTCTATGTAGGCTAAAGATTGGAACTTGGCCTTCAACTTTGCCCTCTTGTACCTCTCCTCTTCCAACAACACCTCATCTTCTTCCTTCCTATCTAAGACTTCTATTTCCGCTAAGATGCCTTTCAACTTCACATTAATACACCCCACCACCTCCCGATTCCATTGAGATAACTTCCCTTTCAGAGCTTTCAACTTTTTTAGTAAGACAACACCTACCCTACCTTGAAAGGTGAGGTCAACCAAAGTCTCACCTGCTCCACAAGTCTGGCTCCATAAGCCACATATTCTCAAATCTGAAGGGTTTTGGCCTAGAAGACAAGCCACCACTGTCTAGCAGAACAGGGGAGTGACCCAAAGTAGGTCTTGGGAGCACACGTTGCAACACCATAGGGTAGTGCTCTTCCCAAAAATCCGAAATAAGGAAACGATCCAATCTGCAAAAAAATGGGCCGTTCTATTATCCAATGTGTTTTTAGTAGCTAAGTAAATCAAATTTTGGATTGCGGCATTGGTGGGAGCAAGGAAATAAATTTTGGTTTTGAGGTTTATGATGGAAATATTGTGGAATTTTTTTGAAAGTTTGGGAAATGATAAAATAAGCATAAAAATACACTCATAAGCTATCAAACCATAATATACAACTATTGACCATAGTGGTTTGTAATATGTTAGGGTAGGTATTTGATAGTCAGTCAATGTATTATTTAATTACTTATTATAAAAAAAAGTTATAAATCAAGATATTAACGAATCTTTATTCACTTACAATAATGTCTTAATATTATGTATAATTTTAGAAACTTATTTACTATTAACTTGTAACTTTTACTTAATTTTTTTGAATGTTTAAATATTTTTTTAGAAAAAATTTAACCCAACTTATAGAACGGGTAAGTTATGCAACATATAATCAATTTATGAACAATCATGGATGTTTAGGGTAAAAACTAATGAAATTGGGGTTTTCCCCTAATTTCAAATTTTCACCCTAAATGATCTTCAATTCGTGCACAAATCTAGTGTAAATGCATAATAGATTCATGGATTTGATGCATTTACACATAATTTATCTATTTGTAGCAGGAAATTTTATAGTTACGTACATTTCGAATTTAAAAAGTCCAAATGAGATTCGATTCGATTCGACCTCACGATCAATATACGAACCAAGAAATCTACAATAGATTGGTCTTTTTTTATAAAAAAAAATATTAAAAGGGGTTAGATGGATCAAACGTGGGACTTGTGGTGTTTTGAGCTCAAATTGGATGTTTCCTATCTTAGATCGAAATGTTTCCGTACATGTCGAAACAGTTCGACCGAAATAATACATATTTACACTATCAATTGATCGAAATTTACTGTTCCGCGAAATATTTCGACATGTGTTCGTGAAATTTAACATTTTTTCATATGTATTCTTTCCTGTCTGTAACCTAAAAAATTGAAATATTTCCATAATTTTTTTTTCATGTATGTATTCTTTCCTATTTGTAACCTAGAAAATGGAAATATTTCACGAAATTTATGTCATTGGTGGGGAGCAATCATACTCATTTGGGAATGTAATTTTTATCTGTACATTTCAACAGTCACTCTCAAGCTCATATGGTCTAAACTGCATGGAAAAATATATTATTTTATCCTACCAATATACCTCAATCTTGAAGCACATGGATGATGATCTAATCAGTCCTCATCTACATGTCAATGTTAATGCACCTTATACCTAAGAATTATGTACTGCAAGCACATGCATCTGGTGCCAAAAGGTGTATTGAAACCTCAAACAGTCCTAGAAAAATCCTAGAAACCCTATTCTCGTGTGGGTCTTGTGACAACTTTAACTCATAAAACTAGACCTATTGGTGGGGAGTTGCCACTTCCGCAAACTTGTAACTTCATATTGCCTTCAAATTGAACTTCTAGGAGTACACTACACACTTGATGTTGATTGAGGTGGTTTTGAAGGAAGTTTTGCTATTGCGACTTTTAGATTCTATTTATCTAGGTCTACATATTTATATATTTGTAAATTTCTGATGCAAAGCCAGGTGAATAAATTTCCATCTAAATCTATTTTGTGGCCACCAGTTTCATGTCTGAGTGTTAAGTAGCTAGAGTGGTATTTATTACTTCTGTATAACTGTGGTATAGGGTATTCTTTTGGTTCTTGTCAAGGATGGGGTAGCACTTTATTTTTTGCTAGGTAATGAAAAATTTATTAAGAAAGAAAAATAAGAGAACAAGAAAAAAGGGGAGAGGGCCGCATCACATAGCAAGAAGGCATCCCAACTAGGTTGGCACCCCTAAACACTTCAAACACAAGCACAACTCTCCCCAAACACCCATTAAGGGTTCTCAAATCTAAAGTAGGTCTTGAGAGGGACTTCCTATATCATAAGTGACACAGAAGTCTGTAAATTATAATTCTGAATGCATGGTTTCTTCAGTTCAAATTCCTGTCCAATGTTTTAAAAAACGCGAGGCACAGTTAACTACATAAATGAAGGAAAAATAAGAAAAGAAGTTAGGAGGTCGTCTTTTTTATGCTTTACCATAAAGGATTATCTCGGGGTGAGATTTCCAATATGGGATATCCATGAAGCAAAATTTCTCCTTTTATCATTTGGAGGTCATTACCACTTTTTCTTATATCATTTTTTTATTTATTAACTTCAATTTAGTAATGTATATAGCGCATGTGGTATTGTCCCTCGATTGGTTGACTCAGCTAGTAAAAACTGTATACTTTTAGCTAACATAATGATGTTTACGATCACGGACGGTTGATGACTTGTTTTAGAGTTTGTTGATTTCAATCTAGAGGAATTTTTATCCTTCTCACTTGTATTTTTAGTTTCTCTACTATAGAATTGTAGTCACATGGAAACACTTCAAGCTGAAGTTGCCCAAGCCATTTATGTCATATTTACTAGTTTAAATAATAAGGAAAAGATTATGTTACTTTTCGCATAGAAGACTAATGGGTGGGGTATTATGGAGAATGATAAGGAAATTTAAAAAAAAAAATAAAAAAAAAGTATATATTTGACCATGTATATGCGTGCACAGCCAAGGCTTAAGCGTCACGCCTCAAGCCTTGAGGTTGAAGCCTTGATTGGGTGAGGCATAAGCTTCTCATAAACCAGTCAAGGCTTAAGCCTCAAGGCCATAAACCTACGCCTAACGTGCCTCGAGGCAGGATTTTGAAAATACTGTTCCTATCACTTTTGCTTATGATTTTGACATGAATAGAATTAATACTTGAGATTTTTCCTCTAGCTGCCCATTCTTCTGTCGCAACCCATTCTACTGTTACAACCTTTCTCACTGTAATTCCAATACTGTTACCTGATCTTTAATTGCCTATTTTTGTTCGGTAAGACGTTTTTTACTAAATGAGCTGCAATTGGCAATTATGGATTTTTTTTACATTTATCTTGACAATAAATTCTCTGTCAAATATAGGTGGCCTTTTCAGTTAATGGAGTTATTATATTGGCATTCTTGTGGGTTTTGAAGGCATTCCTTGAGGTAATGTTGTCTTTGTTGAATATATGCATGCAGGCCCACAAGTACTTTTGTTATTTGTGAAGTTAAGAAAACTCTTTGCATTAAATTTATTTGCATCCTAATTTGATTGAGGTGCTGTTATTTCTTTCTCTGGTGCAACACGCCATGGACTTGGTCCCTGGGAAGTCCACTCACTCTCAATAGGTTTCTTTTCTATGAGCTCCAACAGAATATACTACATACATGTTATACATCCCACCAGGCATTGTCTGTACCCCCTTTCTTTCCAACAGCATCTTAAACCCAAAAATTCAACTCCAAAGCTCATCATTTAATGACTCGTTTGTGGACTCAGTAAATCTATATAAATATTAAAATATATTAAATTTAGAATAATAAAAAAATGTCTAAAATTTATATATATATATATATATATATTAAAATAAAATGTTGTCGAGTTAACTCGGGTTGGGGGGGGCAGTATTAAATATATGCCAAGTTCTGGTCGGAATTAAGACTCAAATCATACAGGATTTGAAGCAATATGGTTTGTTTTTGCCATATCAATCTTTGAATTAGCAGGAGGAAGTTTCTGAACAAGTACATAATTCACATACCAGACAACACTCAAACTTAAAGGCTTCTCCAGGTGTAGGTGTCGGGATCAATGCCCCAAACCATTCAGCTCTAAATGCAGCTTTATTCCTTGGCTACATGCTGTACTTATGTACTCTTCAGGCAGGGGGTGGGGGAGTTCCCTGTCCAATGTTTTCATTTTGCACTAATTAGACCATGATCAGACCTTATCTGGACCGTGTGGTCCACAGATCCCATAACTTGAGTCATTCAGCCACATCTCTGAACTTTTGTACTTGCGCAAATAGCAGCATACTTCATACTTGGTATAAAGTGAGGTTAAATGTTCTTAACCAGCATATACTAACTTCAGCAAATGGATTGCCGGTGACATTGTATTCTTTATATGCAGACTATAGAAGCCTGAAGTCTAAATTCGAATATGGAATTTATCTCAGGATTCATAATTGGGCTTGTACCTGCGATGTGTTTTTTATATCATCTTGTCATTTTCTAACAACTTTAACCATCTGTTCTCTATTGTTGCATCCTTTTAGGTGGTTTGCACCCTTGGAAGTATCGTGTTTGTAAGCATCTTACTTATCCGTGGGATTTGGTCCGGCATATCATATTTTCAAGAAAGCCGGAACCGTATGGCAAATGGGTTTGATGATGGGCACAGTGCATGGACTGGTTCACAGCCTGCAACTTGATTTGTTTTTTTCCGACTCTACATTTCTGAAAAAGGAAGAAAGTGCATAAAGGATGATCCAGAAAGATAATCCCTGTATCCTGTAGGGGAAAAAAATGACAAAAACGACCATAAGGTGTCAACAGGATCATTCCTGCATCTGGAAAGGATTATTGTGGCAATGGTTGACAACAGCAATCTGGGCCTGGTTTTGCATGGGAAGATTTAAAACAAGCTACCCTTAAGATGATATGGATTCTGAAATCAAAATAAAAGCAGCGGAAAACCTGAATAATCTGTTTGGGTGCAGCTGTTATAATTTGTAAGTGTTGGATACACAGGTACAACAGCTAACATGGATTCCCCGTGCTTTGCAGAAGTGCTTGATTTTCTTATGCTTTACCCTTGTGTACTACTTTTAGTCTCATTTTTATAAAATGTGATCAATAGTTTGTGTTTTGAATTAGAATGGGTTAGGGTTGGGTTTTTCTTCTCCTTGTAATTGTCTCTTCTACAGATGAGTCGTTCTTCCTGCATTCAAACCACTTTGCACAACTAAACCTTTTCCTACTTATCCAACACAACAGGACACTTGTTCACCTAGCATTGCTCTTCCAAAAATTGAGCTAAGTATTCTCCGATGGAAAAGATTGTCATTGGAGAAGATAGTTTTTTACCCGCGTTTTTTTGTATATGGACCCACTTAAACCCCAAAAAAGTTTTCCTAAATGACAAACGTGACCCCCCTCCTATTTTAACATCTACACCCACCGTTTGGAAAAAAAAACCTATGACAAAGAAGTGAACCCGTCCTCTCTCTCTCTCTACTGTACTCTCCTCCCCCCCTCTCCACAACTCTCCAAAAAAAAAAAAAAATGTGACATGTTGGCCTGAACTGCTAACATAGACCATGTCGGCAGTTCAGGGTCGACATGGCACGAAAATGTGTTTTTTTTAGAGGGAATGAGAGAGAAAGATGGAGAGAGAGAGAGTGTGTGTGTGTGAGTGCGGTGGAGAGAGGGAATGAGAGATGGCAGGGGGTGGAGGCCATTTGGAGAAGACGACAGAGCGTGAGTGTCCAGCATGAGGTGGTGGTGGACAAAATGAGGAAGGGATTTCAGTGGAAGAAGAAGAAGGGGCTTCGGGTGGGTGAGAAAAAGAGGTGGCTTCACTAACCAATTTGATACTTTAGGGTGGGTGCACATAAGATGTATGTGCACTCACAAAAGTGGTGTGTCCAAATATTGCAACCCTTTTTTGGTGATAAGGAGTCTTGTGGGAAAAAAAAACTTTAATGTCTAGGATGGACCCCAGTTGTTAAATTCATGATTGATTCGCAGACTATATCACTTTTAGGTGGTAGCTGTATTATGGATGAATACATCAACATATATGAATAACACGATTTTATAGGGGTTCACGAATAGAACGCCACTACCATTTTTAAATGATTAATTCTGTCAATTGCACCAATTTATCTCATCATTCCTTGGTACTATGATGCCGTTTGCACCAAAGCAGCTTTGGCCTGAGATTTAGTTCCAAATGGCACCCTCCTACCATAATAGCAAGCGTAATTTTGGTAAGTGGGTACTGAAATCGTGTTCAATTTCTCAGTACTAAGGTGCCGTTTGCACCAAATCAGTTCAGGTCTAAATGTTTTCCAAATATTACCTTCATACCCTACTTACGACGTTATTTTGGTAGGTGGGTACAGAAATGGAATGTTTGATTTCGGTAGTTCAGTACCGTTTGGGCATCAAATTTTTAATTTTTTTTTTTTTTTTTTTTGAAATCTCCAGGTGCGTTGCTTACTAATACTCCACTCCATTTGACTCCTTGATGGCAATAAGACTTGAGGATATCTTGTCCCAGATCCAATCTTGATAACCCCGAGATTAGCATGAGAACTACCATCTAAACTTAACTTGAGATGGAGATTTATATAAGGAAACCCCAGAAATACTTGGATAGGAGTTACAGGGCTATTGCTGGAGTACCCATTGCTGCAACCCAATCAATTGATGGACAATCTGGATTCATGACCGTGTGGGGTATGTGTAAGGAATCCCTTAGGTGCACTCCACTCCACTTCATGACCACTCCACTTTAGTTATTGCAGTCGCCAACCATACGAGCCTTGGTTTCATGAAAATGTGGGAGAAAATATGATGGGAGTTGGGTGGTTGAAAGAGTTGGAAGGAGACCGAACCAGAAATGGTGGAGTTGGGTGGTTGAAGGAGACTATCTAAATAGCAGGGCGATATGAGATTTTCACAAGGAAGAGGGGCAATTCTAGATCAATAGTAATGGGTGGGGGAAAATTAGAAAATGGGGTAATGTGAGAAAACCACGATGCAACGAAAGTTTGCCTTCCTCGACATCCGTTTTTGGAGAAGGAGTAGTACTGGTCTAGGTTTAAAGGGGACTGTTATAATGGTATAACGGACTGGGGGCGTTACTGTTTTTCCCATTATAACGAAAAAACGCTCAGGGGCAAAAATGGAAAATTACGGGAAATAATGGGAAATAACGGAAAAAATGGCGCTGAAATTCAAATTTTGAACTTTAAAATTTGAATTTCAAATTTTCAAAAATGAAAAATAACGGAAAAAAATAGAAAAATAATGAACAAAACGAAAATAACCGCCATTTCTTTTCAAAAAATATTTCAGAAAATAAAGGTCGTTATAACAGAAAATAACGGTGTTTTTTAAACCTTGGTACTGGTCATAATTTCTTTTGGAAAGTTTAAGGTAGGGGGGTCAATGGATAGTTATTGCATATCATTCGAAAATTTTGGATTTGGATTCGGATTCGGATTGGGATAATTTTTTATATTCGAATGCTCTTCAAATATTGATATATCCAATTCGATAATGTCTGACCCAATAGATTATATAATAAGCATATATATTATTATAATAATAAGTTATTATATATATTATATTTACTTATGGGACGAATCAAATATTATCAGATATCCGATATGTTAATCGGATTCGATTTCGAATATTTATTGGACTTGGATTCAGATATGCTTATATTCGATTTGAATTATATGAGGCTCGGGTTAGATACCAGTTATAAGAGTAAGACGATAAGGCAAGAGATAGATGTCTAATCAGCGAGGAAAGTTGTCCTAGGAAATACACCTAAGATAAATCATTAGCCATTCAAGTTCTATCTTCGTCAGACTAATAGAACATAATAGATCAAGGTAGTTGGACATGGAGAGAAAAGAGAGAGAAGTATTTGGTCTCAAGAAAGTGTCTTACCGTTTTCTGCGAGGGTATTTATAGACTCAGGTCTAAGAGGTAAAATGACCAAAATACTCATATCTCGTGTCAAAGTGACCTGGCACCTATAACCATATTGATTAGTAATAGGTGTTGGTTGCTCATTTGTGCATTTTCTCTCAATATATCAATCCCCAGTTGAGTATGTCTCATGTCAACGTCTCATGTGGGGTGTCAACAATTTGATTCTAGTTCGATTCATAAGGTACCTAGAACCGAACCAATATTATCAATTTTTATTGGTTCTAGTTCTCAAAATGATGGAACTGAAATCGGAACCGATTATTTGATTCTGGTTGGTTTTGATTCTAATTTCAGGTATATTAGTACAAATCTTAACAATATTACAATTTTAACACTATTAAATACCAGTTCCGATTCCTATCCATTTCATGTCCAAATCTAACTCCCCAAATCGGAATCGTTATTTTCGATTCAGTTCCAGATCTAGTTCTTTCTTAATCGATTTTCGAAAAATGTGGAAATAGAACTGGTGCTTTTAATTCCGATTTGGTTTTAAGTAATGGGTAAAATTTATACCCCTAGTCTCATGTCGTCGCCTCATGTTAATGCTTCATGTCGACGAAGGTATGAAGTTGATGAGACGCCTTCATAGCTCATTGCAGTGATGTCATTCAAGTGCTGACTATACATTATTGTCCTACTTTTAGGTATTCTAGTGGCTCTAAGTTTCTCACATGGCATCCACGTAAACATGTGCATATCAAAGCATCTACACCAATACATCTAGACTGAACCCTGTAACAATTATCCCATTCGTGACATTTTTTTTTCTTCAAATGATGAGCTTTTTTGAACTCGAAAGTCATTAAACCCTTTGCCTTATCATAAACAGTGGGTGGCACACCAAAATTTCTGAAGAACTCTTATAGTGCGCACATTCATGCAGGTATTATTAGTCAAGTGATATAACATTGTACAAGTTTGTATTGAAGAGTGGGTGGGCCCATGCCCATGGTCCCTACAATTTTTTTTCCGGATAAACGTCCTTAGCACTTTAGGCACCAGCTGTGCGTTATCCATATGAATGAAAAGGGCAAATTAGCTATAAAATTATTAAATTCTTTAAAATTTAGGCTAACCGTTAAAATCCGTTATTTTTCCGTTCAAATCCGTTTTTTTTTCATTTTTTTTTTAATTTTGCATTTCAGCACCATTTTTTTCGTTAAATTCTATTTTCTTTTTCATTTTTGACCCAGTCCGTTACAATCCGTTTTAACGGTAACGCCCCCAGTCTGTTATACTGTTAAAACGCTCTCCTTTAAACCTTGGTAGGGAGGTCAATGGGATGTGTCCCACCCATGACCCACCTCATTACATAGTGTACCTAAAAGAATGTAAGACACTACCCTTTGGAATTAGGACATTCTTTTCTTTCTTTCTCTTTTTAAAATTAATGGGTGTGTGGGCCTCTTTCCTTCATAATTCTCATACAAGGCTTATCCACTCTAATCCCACCAAAGTCCAATCCACTAACACTATTGATTTGGAAATCTTATGTCGAAGTGACATATCTTTGGACCAATATGCATCTGCTGCGCTGGAGAACAAGGTTTGATACACCACCCACAAAAATTACAACGTGACACACTTCTCGGGCCCACTGATCCATTAATGTTTGGCCCATTCCTTAGTGGACCTACACATAAAAAAATCAGTCTGATTGGTGATTTCTATCCATTGGATTTAAGTATTTTTTATAATGGACTTGGACCCATCCATAAGCCTGTTTATAAAGCCCATTCGAAAAATACTCGAACCCAACGCCACGAAATCACCAATCAGGCTAATCGTTGGTGCGTCCAGTGGATGGGCCAAACATTCATGGGGTCAGAGGGCCCGAAAGAATGTACGACATGGCATTTTTGGGTTGGTGTATCAAACTTTGGTCTCCAGGGCAATAGAGCAAAGTTTTTTTTTTCTAGAGGAAATGGTTGTGTCAGGGAGACAATGTGGAGTGTGGTTGCAAATGGATGGATGAAGGTGGTGAGAGGATGAGAAGCCCTAAGAGGGGGGAGGACCTCAGCATGTAAGATTAAGACCATATTTGCACCACACAAGGTCCATGGGCCATAGAACTTTAGAGATGCCACCCTTGTCTCAATAGGTATGGGTGACCCTTCCAAACTGATAATGACCTAACAGGATGTTGGTTTTTTTGGGGGGTTCCATCACTTTAGGTTCTCTCATTACACAGTATTACCTGGTCTTATCCTTGTAATCACCTGAAGGATTCGTCGCTCGCCCGCTCGCACAATATGACGACTAATAATTAATCTTGTTAATTGTAGATAAGGCTATCCTCATAACATGTTATACGACTCGCACAACATAACGTGTATAAAGAGCTCGTCCGCATAAATCATATGACTCGCACAACGTGATGTATATAAAGAGCTCGTTGAAAAAAAAAAAAAAAAAGCCGTGTTGGTCTAATTTGTGCAGATAAGCGATCAATGTAAATAATTTACACTCCGTACGTTTAAGTCGTCATCATTATCTTCGTTCTAATATCGTAATATGATACGAATAAATCAGTTCAAATTAAGTGCGACTAACGAAATCCATCATCTACTAATGTACGTCACTAATCGATCGACGCAAATAATTCACACCCCATAATTAACATCATACAAATAAGATGAATTGAATAAATTCACGCCGACACACGGTGAAAATAAATTAAAAAAAAATTCTAAATTTAGGGTTCCTGATGGAGCCCTACTAACTAGCAAGGTATGAATCAACAGCTCAGCAAAATTGACACAACAATGCCACTAATGATCTAGATAGATGACTTGGTGGACTATGTGTACAGCAATAAGGTAGTAGGTTGCATTGTATAAAACGGCGTCGGCCGAAACATATATATTTTTCTTATTATTGTCGACATTATTATAATATCAGATGTGATTGAGGTCATAATCATGCAATTCCAACTAATTGAGTTGTAATAAACAACAAAATTGGGGATCAAATTCCATTTTTAAACCTATAGCTTACCTACCAAATAAATACAAAAGAAATTTATAGCTTGAGGAGGGGCCCTCCCTCAAAATGGTGGACTTAGAATAGTGAATATTGTCAATGGACATGTGTCACATCCAAGTGTGACATTGTCCCATATCACTAGATTTTGTACTCTTCATCAACCCTTGGACTTATTCTTTTTTTTTTTTTTTTTGGTGTACATGTGCATCTCATTCCTCCATAAATCCCATTCCCATTCAGACACCTTCCATGGCTGCTGAGACATAATCCAATCCATGTCCAATTCAAGAAAACAGTCTTGATTTGGAAAGCTTGTATCAAAGTGACATGACTTTAGCTCAAGATGCTTTCTGCCAAAGAGGAGACTGCTGTCTTGGGGGACCATGTGAAGTGGTGGTGAGAGGAGGAGGAGGAGGAGAAATACCAAGAGCAGAGGGCCTTGCTATGTACATGCTTAAGAACTTATTAGCACCACATAAAGTTCATGGGCTCCAAATCCATTAAAATAACCGAAAAGACAATAATTTTAAAGTTGCTGCCCTTGTCTCAATAAGTTAGGGTGACCCCTCCTGAGGATGAATGACCCAACAGGATTTTGGCATGTGGGGTACTGATGTTACAACATTTAGGCCAACCCAATTGAGCTAGGGTCTTAAACCCTAATTTGTAAGTTTTCAAACTCATGAGTCATGACCTCATTAAGACAATTAAGGGTTGGACTCTTAGGGCCTGTTTGGTACGTGAGAAAAAGAGTTCCAACAGCAAATATTTAGTCAGACGAATATTATCTTGGCTAAATTTTTGTGCGTATCAATATTTAGCAACATTTTGTACGTGTATTAACTAGCTTACTTCATTTTTTTTCAATTTGTGTGGGTCCCACATATCAAAGTAAGTCAAATATGGGTTAGGTAAGTGTGGGATCCACATATTAGGTCAGAGGATCCAAACGGTCTCATTTTTAATATATATATATATATTAAGAAAACTCATTTTTATTGAAAATAGCGATTTTCCAACAAAAATATTTACTCAGGGGGAGGTGATCGATCAAATATTTTCCTGCTGCGGCGTGTAAATTTGTGGGTCCGACTAAATATTTGGCGCGGGCAAATATGGTAGGCCTATTAGAATACGTTCGATCATAATCGTACGGTTGTGATTGTGGCATGTTATAGTGAACTAGCTAGGTTTACATGCTACTATGGTTCCCTTCATCTAAAAGACTCCAAAACCTTTTTAGTGATGGGCTTTGTGTCACCCAAAGGAATCACATTTGACCACAATTAAGAAAAGCAATCAAAGGAATTAGGACAAACCCCACTAACAATGTTCTCTTTTTTTCCCTCCCTTCCTTTTAAAGTTAGTAGAAAGACTAAGAAATGTGACTCAAAAGGGCACAATAACAACAAAATATGCAAGCACGCCCAACTACATTCTTGCTCACACGTGCGCACCCAAGAAAATGACAACCATGAATGAAACCGAACTATTAATTGTAAAATAACCCTCTAACATATTATTAAAAGGATGAACTCCTATGTGGTGTACATCATTTTCGCGTGTTTTTATTGACATAGAAAAAGCATATGATAGTCACTAGAATGTTAAGCTCGTTCACACTGGGAAAGAAAAAGGAGTTTCGAGCGAATATAATGACAATATAACCGACATACCTGAAATGCCCTTAAGTCAGCCTTGAGTCCATATCTTTTTGCACCTGTTATAGATAAATAAAATTGTTTATATCAAAGAGGAGATTCATTGCTTTATGTGATGTATTGGTTGATGAGATTAGAGCGAGCGTAAATGCAAAGCTAGTATCGTAGAAGGATATCCTAAAAACTATAAATTTAAAAAAAAAAAAAAGGCTTAGGCTCCGAGGACCCTCTTTCTGACCCCTCTCGAGAGTTGGACTCAGGGCTGTGGATTTCGAGAATCCAACAGTGGTTGATAGTGCTGAGTTGGCATTCAAGTTTTTTCGTTAAGAGAATGCCAGCTCAGCACCGTTGAATTCTCGAAATCCATGGCCCCAAGTTGGCCTACTCCCAATGGGGGTCAGAAAAAGGGGAGCACTTGAGCTGAACCCAAAAGAAAAGAGTATGACGAAGATAGATTCTATACAGAGAAACATTAATAAGGACATATAAAGCATTGAAACACTAGAATAAGATTAATGGGTAAGAAATATCCCAATACAAACATCTTAATTTGTTATCTTGGATGAGCTAATCGAGATAGTCTGGTCATGTACAACAAATACCAATTACAATACTAGTGAGAAAAATGTGCAAATTGAAGTTTCTAAAAAAGTAAAAGGAAGGCTAAAAAGGACATGAGTTGAAGTATTGAGAGCAAATTTTTTTAAAAAAATGACTTAAAGAAGAAATGATTTTAGATAGAATTTAATGTCGAAATAGTATTTAATGCCGTCGACTCATATAGCTGAGATAAGGCTTATGCAATGGAATTAGAGGTAGATTGTTAAAGTAGAATGTGGTTCTTGAATGTTAAAATCAAAAAAATTTACAATCCAATAATAAGAGTTGTCATGTTTTACGAAATAGAATGTTCAAAAATAAAAATAAAAATGACGTAATACGACGTATTCATAGAATGAATATAGTACACATGAGCATGTTTCAAAGTACACAATCATTTCGGTCGCTCATGAGCGATACCGAAAAAGTATCGTTCGATTTCAGATGAAATTTCGTGAAATCGAAACAAAATGTTAATGCAAATTTATACATATGATGAACTATTATTTGGTTTTGGACCAAACTTCATGTAGCCAAGCTGGTAGGCGATACCAAAACGTAAGGGAGAAACGTTTCGGTATCACCTGATACTTCGAACCATGATGTCATAACAAGGGAGGAATATGGCCTTAGAATTAAATGGTAAAAGAGAAAGCCCTTAGTGTTAATCAATGTTTTAAAACTCGCCGAGTCGACTTGCCTCAGTCGTATTTCGAGTCGACTCGGCATACAAACTTGGATTTGCATGCCTCTCCGAGTTGACTCGGAAACTCGGTCGAGTCTTTACCGAGTCAACCATTTAAAGGCCGAGTCAACTCAAAATTAAATGTTTTTTTAATTTCTAAATTTTTTACTATATTTTATAAATTTTCAATTTTTTTAATAAATATTAATTTTTATATATTTAAATATTTAATAATTAATTTTAATGACTCGCCGAGTCGACTCCCGAGTCTTTGAGGTGACTCAGCCCAATGGACTTCCGAGTCGAGTCCGAGTTTTAAAAGATAGGTGTTAATGACTCCTAATAATTAGACTAAGGCAATGTGAGTGATGATGGTGGCACTGAATTAAAATATATTATTCCTTCCCCCAAACAACAAAAAATCTTTCCCAGCTTCTTGCCCTTAAACACCACTAGAATTAAAGCCTCAAGGAAATTACCAAAATACCTCTACAAAACTCATGCTTTGTCACTATCTTACGCCACATATGCGCAGGCACCTGTCCCACAAACACAAGCAAAACCCCTCCTTCCCGTGTTTCACCAAACTCAACTTAGTGCTCCCCCTTCGCCCCTTGTCTTCCCTGAAAGCCAAATACCAAAATTTCAGACATATCGTGGAGACTCTCGTGTTCGTGTTCGTGTTCGTGCTAACGTGCGCCTGAACACAAGAGAGCGGGAAGATAAAAGAGTAGAAGATGAAGATCAAAGAACAACAAGAACAGCAACAATACAGAAGAGAAAGAAACCCTGAGATGGGTACTACTTGGATTCTGCTGTTTCTTGTGTTCCTGCTAACGTGCGCCTACCTGCAACCAGCTTCATCAGATTCAGGCGACGAAGCCTGTCTTACAAACCTTAAGGAAACCCTAGAAGACCCAACAAACAGTCTTCGAAACTGGACCAAAACCACCTTCGCCAACCCATGTAGTGGTTTCACCTCATATCTCCAAGGCGCCACTTGCAACAACGGCCGCATCTACAAGCTCTCCCTTCCAAACCTCTCTCTTCGAGGTTCCATTTCTCCCTATCTCTCCAACTGCACCAACCTTCAAGCCCTCGATCTCTCCTCCAATTCCCTCACCGGACCCATCCCTCTCGATCTCCAGTCACTCGTCAACCTCGCCGTCCTCAACCTCTCCTCCAACCGCCTCACTGGCCCGATTCCCCCACAGCTCGCATTTTGCGCCTATCTCAACGTCATAGATCTACACAACAACTTGCTCACTGGCCCGATTCCGCAGCAACTGGGTCTTCTGGTTCGGCTTTCGGCTTTCGATGTTTCGAACAATCGGCTTTCGGGACTGATTCCAGCGTCGTTGGGGAACCGGAGTGGGAATTTGCCGAGGTTTAATGCGAGTTCATTTGTGGGGAACAAGGATATTTATGGGTACCCTTTGCCGCCATTGAAAACTAAAGGGTTATCAGTGATGGCGATTGTGGGGATCGGATTGGGAAGTGGGTTATTGAGCTTGTTGCTTAGTTTCACTGCTGTTTGTGTTTGGTTGAGGATTACAGAGCGGGGGGTTTCTGGAGAAGAAGGGAAGATCAGTCAGCTTATGCCTGATTATTGAAATTCGAAACTTAAAAAAAAAAAAAAAAAAAAAATAGTAGTGATTGAACCCCAGATGAGTTTCAGTTGAAAGAGGATGTGGGTTCCTCTTCTTTTTCTTCCTGCTTTGGAATGATTTTCTGATGCTGGTCTGGTTTAACTGATCTTCTTCCTTCTTTTTTTTTTTACTTTTTTTCTTTTAGGGTTTAACCATTTGTTTTCTTTTTCTCAACAATGTAAACTAATTCAGATATGTATCTCTAATGGAATACTGAAGTTCTCTTAACCAATCTTCCTACAGTAAATCTTTGATGATAGACCAAGTGTGAGCCACGTGGCATAATCTTAGAGATCGACCACTGACCATGTTTGGCCATTCCGGACCCTACAGACCAAAGGTTATAGAACTCACTCATCAGGCTGATTTTTGGTATGGCCAAACATATATATACGGTCAGTAATCTCTAAGAGTGTGCCATGTGGCTCATACTGTGGTCCGAGAGTGAAGATACATATGAGCTTCTAATGGAATGATCTCTCTCCTCTAGCTGGTGCATTTCGATAAATGCGCACTAATTATTTGGAATTAAGCGATTTTGCTAATGTGAACTGATGGGAGACTGGAAGCACATCGTGCTGGTGGTAAGTTGAGAGACCTGGAAACATTTGGGCAGTTAAGTCCACGGGCGCAGTGGCGCACTTTAGAATTTTTTCCCCCAAGCTTCAAATTTCAAGTTCAACCACTAGTTGCATATTCGTAGACAAATGGATACACAAATGTAAGGCCTCCGTGTGGTGGACAGAGAGACTGGTCTACTGTCCTATTTCCTGCACGTGTGGCAGACGTGTACGGTGGTAGGACCCTTGTTAGCAATTCGGCAAAAATTCGATACGGGGAAATATTGGAGTTTTATTCGATTTTAGATTTACAAAATTCAGTCAAAAATTCACCAACCGGCAAATATGCGGCATACGGTTTATACATGTTTTATACATCTCACTTTAAAATTTTGAAAACCAAAAATTCCGTACATGTTGAAAGGGAGTCAATATACTACTTAAGTTGAGTCAACTAAAAATCACGTTTTGTTCTAATTATTTTTATCTTTGGCTAAATAAAACCTAAGGACTTGTGGTTTAAGCAATTTTTGTTCTTTCTACTTTAATCCCATGTCGGAGAAATATGTGATAGTTAAGGGAGTTTGAGTTGTATAAATAGAACTAGAAGATAAGGGGAAGAATATACTTATATTCACGAGGTCAATAGGTGATCAAAAAAGTCCATGGCCTAGGTTAATGGTATCCATTGTACGTAGGAGGGGCTATCACTTAAAATCTACTGAAGTGTTAGAGTGACGGAGGGACAGAGAAAAAACAACAGGAATGGACTGTTGTGTTTTAGAGAATAAACAATGAGTATAACCTATAGTATTTGGGCCGATTTTTTTAAAGAATTTTTTAAAAACACGTCCAATTTGTTTGAGCTTGAAAATCCGAATTATTCAAATATTTGGATGAATAAAACTTTTCTTGAAAAAAAAAAAACGTAAAATTCACGAATTAAACGGATTATTGCTAATAAGAGTGGGACCGGTTGCCATTCTTTTAGGCTGAGTAAAACTTCTTTCACAACATGTTGTGACCGGCTTCGGTCACAACCCACAATACGAGCCACATGGCACACTATTAGAGGATGGGATGTTTGGCCAGTCCCTCAGTGGACCTGCAAATCAAAAATCAGTCTGATTAGTGATCTACAACCTTTGGATCTTTGCAACCCAAATAACGCTCAAATTCCTACGGTTAAGATCAACCCATGAAAATAACTTCAATCCAACGCTTAGAAATCACTAATCAGGATGATTTTTGGTTTGCGGGGTCCACCGAAGGACTGGCTAAACATCCATACAGTCAGCACCCTCTAATATTGTGGGTTGTGACCCGCATCTTGTGACCGAAGTTTTGCCATGAAAGAGATGAGTGGTACAATAAATCAGATTGCTATAAATTGGAGTAGTTAATATCGTAGTGGGACCGATTGGATTCGGACAGTAGACAGGTGTCCAAATGGTGTACTATGTATGAGGACTGTAAAAGATACTGTACTTAATTACGATCTCCGTTGATGGGAGTAATTGGGGAGTAAAGCTTTGATGGCAATCCACAATATGAGCCACGTGGCATGCACTTAGAGGACTGACCGAATGGATGTTTTTCCAATCCCTAGGTCGACCTATAAACCCAAAATCAACATGAATAGTGATTTCCAGGCGTTGAATTGGAGTTATTTTCATGGGTTGATTTTAAAAGTCGTAATTTGCGCATTATTGGGGTACAAAGATCCAAAGGTTTGAAATCACTCAGATTATTTTTGGTGTGTAGGACCACCTAGGGATGGGCAAAACATCCATACAGTCAGAGTCCACTAAGCGTATGCCACGTGGCTCATATTGTGGACTGTCGTTGGCCTCAATAACAGTCTGTTGTCGTCAAAGTTTTACTCGGTAATTGGAGAATAATTGGTAGACTCCCTCCTAGTCCTTGGGCCCTGCTTGGTTCAATGCAAATCATATAACTTACTTGCCACGGTTTTGGGACTACAAGTGATTGGTTGGGGGCGTGCAAGTGGTTGTCAAGCCCTTGCAAACTCTTTAAGAAAATGGATGCAAGCATGTGCAGCCCATAAACTGTGGTAAGTGACTATAATGCAACTCACCGCATTTGCACTGGACAGCATAATGCATCCCAATGCAGTGAACCAAGCAGGGCCCTGTAGTTTGTAGGCAAATATTTGATAATCAAATATTTTAAAGATGCAATGGTTCATAGATTTTAGCACTTTTTATGATTGATTCTAGCCGTTTGATTCAAGCATATTTTTTGGGTACTTAATCCAATCGCTAGAAAGTAACAATCAAGCTACTTTTTGGCATGTATATCCACCAAATGATGGGCTAAACATCCATGCAGTTAGTGGGCCCAACAAATTGAGTTATGTAGGGTCACGAGCAATGGTGGAGCCAGGGTTGCCCACCCTCAACTTTCAAAGTTTACTAAGAAATTTTTTTTTTCTTTCAAAGTACTCTTTTGCCTACCCATGAACAAAATCTGTACAATATTGCCCACCCTTGAACAAAATCCTGGCTCCGCCACTCTGGTCACGAGAGCCCTCTGCATCATATTTTTTCCCCTTGCTGCTTGCGGCCTTATCTCCACGAAGGAATGACTGGCCCAGCGATTAGAGCCGCGGCCCTACCAAAAAGCAAAAATAAATAAATAATGTGTAGGTGTTTTTCATATGTAGAGAGGATGGTGGCTGGGGTGCAGATGGAAGGAAGTTCTATACTGTGACTTAAATGCCCCTGTTTATATTCAACATGTATGTGATATTGTAGGGGTGTTTTGAGAAGGAAACAAAAAAGTAAAAACTGAGAGAATATGCTCAGGGGTAAAGTGGGAACTTCATTATAATAGTAGTAATTGAATCAATGTAATTAGCAAATTAAATTTGATTTAGAGAAATTTTATCCTCTTTTGTAATCAAAATACTGATTGGGCTATGTTGGGTACAGATGGTGGTTTTCATGATTCTTAGCTTC
Source organism: Euptelea pleiosperma (assembly GCA_035048495.1). Classification (NCBI taxonomy): domain Eukaryota; kingdom Viridiplantae; phylum Streptophyta; class Magnoliopsida; order Ranunculales; family Eupteleaceae; genus Euptelea; species Euptelea pleiosperma. The sequence continues at coordinate 31,995,073 of CM068542.1, read as the reverse complement.
ACAACTTTCGGTTTTTAGGGCCTGTTTGGATCCCAATTTTTCTGCACCCCAAAAAAATATTTTAAAGCCAAAATAGTTCTTTTGTTGTAAAAATGGGTCCTAAACAAACCCGTTCTTTTTTGGTAAGATATGGGTCCTCATTTGTAGATCTGTAGACCATTAAGGTTGTTTTTTAATGGAGAAATTTTAACCAAATTCAATATTGATGAGGGGATGATGGAAAGACCCATATTGATCATGGATATGAATTTATACATACACACACACACGATTCCTACACTCAGTGGTGGGGCCCACATGGAATTCATGTTGGACAATCCAACCGCACATTCTTTTGTCTTCATCATGATGATCATCATTACAAAAAGCCAATAAATTCCGATACTAACTTACCATATGAAAAGTTGACCTAAAGTAATGGTTTATTTGGATGGAGCGAAAATTTTAAATTCAAGTCAATTTTTCATGAGGTTAGGAATGTCAGATTGGACAATTTTTCGAAGATGGACAGTACAGACAACTGAATGTGTGGTTGGATTGTCCAACTTTGATTCTATGTGGGTCCCACAGCCAGGTGTAAGAAATGGGTGTAGATTTATCCTAGCTTATACCCAATTCTTACATCCGGTGGTGGGGTTACATAGAGATTATGTTGGACAATCCAACCGCAGTGAGAGTTGTCCATATTGTGGGGACCATCTTCACAAAAAAACAAAAAAAAAATAGTCCATTTCTACTTTCCTAACTTCGTGAAAAAAGACTTAAATTTTAAAAATCCAAGTCATCCAATTAAACTATTATTTTTAGTCAACTGATTTATAGTTAAAAAAAAAAGTCAAAATAGACTGATTGTTAGTGGTGATGATGATCATCATTACAAAGAGGAAAACTTGATGTATGGTTGGATTGTCCAATATCTCCATGTGGGCTCCACCATCTGTGTCTTGAAATTGTTACGAACTCTTATTGTTTTATAAAAAAAAAAATTTGAGGTATTTTAGAATACCTTTTTTGGGTTGTCCTTCTTCTCTCCACCATCCCTTGAACCCTTGACCTTGTGGGTATTTTAAGATACTCCAAACCAACACGGCTGCAAGGAGGGTGGTGCTGAGACTCTATTTTTAATTTTATATAAACTTAAGACTCTCTAACTGATAAGATATTAGTTTCATGGTTTAGTTATAACGGTTACTCCAACCCGGATACTTTATTTCCCAAAAAAGCACTTAAAAAGGTTTGTCTGCTTTTCAGGTGAATAATATGGGGTTTGGCAAACCCTATAATAAACAAAGAAAAACATTACATCCTAGCAAGTCCATTTTCGGTCACTTAATTTAGTGACCCAACTCAATCACTCTATGCTTGACAGACATCCTTTTTTGTTTTGCTATATAAACGTCGGCCCCTACCTGACCTTGATAAAAGAAAGATAACCTTCTGATATACATACGCCCTGAAGTAGGGCTGCAACTTGGGCGGGCTCAACCTGACGTTGGGCTGGCTCGGGCCAAATATTCTTAAACCCATCAAAATCGGATTGGGCTCCAGGCTGAGGTCTTGGCCAACCTGACCTAACCCGGACTCAATTTACACACACACGTGTGTGTGCGTATATGATAATACATAGTAGTAACTACTATGTATATATAAAACTTACCACCCCACAACTTGGTTGTGAACCTTGAGGATCTCTTTAGCTTGAACGACGATGATGGAGAAGTCACCTAAGGAATGGCAGTGCAGCATGTTGTCCCTTCCTCTGTCCTCATCATCTTGTTCATACCGGACCAATCACAAGCACGCCGTTGCAATCCTTGTCAGCCACGAAAATATTCTTCATTTCCTCAACATAGAAACCCTAAGAAGCTTCAAGAGATTGCAGAAGAAACCCTAGAAAGAACAGCAGCTCACTCGATTGATCAATCAATCAAAAAGGAGAGAAGACACGATTGGGATTTGAGAGAGAGAGAATTCTGCCTACAGATAGAGAAGGAGAGAGATTTCAAAATGAATAAGGGTTGAATAGAAATATATAGATAGGGTTTTCTCTTACGAGGATAAAGATTTGTCCGTGTGTTACGATCCTAGAGGTTAAGACTTAAACTTTCCGCACCTCTATCACCTAGGTGCTTTTGGTGTATTGGTTTGGATATTAACTATCAGAGCCAACCCCACGTCATGGGTTCAAGTTATGGGAGGGGCGACCCGAGGAAAGAGTTATTTGGGGGCTCTTTCAAAAAAGAGAAAATAGGCTTACCGGAAAAAAAGCCGGGGGTTCACACACAGAATTTGAGAAAATAGGGGTACCATAGCCGCCTTAGAGTGGGCCACCGTGGACGTTAGCCTTCGAAGCGTGGTGGAATGTTACGATCCTAGAAGTTAAGACTTAAACTTTCCAGGCCGGATGCGGCACGCCGCCATCTTTCCATCAACGATCTACACACCACCATCCTTATACCAGTGGAGATTTTTGTTAGAAGTAATATACCAACCCGATCAACCCGATTGGGTTGGGCTCGGGTTGGAAAATTTGTGTCCAACCTCGGGTTGGGCTCGGGTTGGAAAATTTGTGTCGGGCTCAAATATCCTTGAAGCTCGGGTTGTAATTTATCAAGCCAATCAACCTTAATATTTGGTTGGATTGTCCAATGTGATCTCCATGTTGGCTCCACCATAGGGTGTACCAATACTACAAAGATTCATATTGTTTTATTAGAAAAAGTGAGGTATTTTAGAATACCTCTTTTTTTTTCCTCTCTTTTCTTTCTCTCCACCAACCCTTGAACCCTCGACCTTGTGGGTATCTTAAGATACTCCAAACCAACAAGGCTGCAAAGAGGTTGGTGCTTAGATTCTATGTTTAATTTTATATAACCTAAGAACCCCCTCTATCTCATAAGAGACAAGTGTCATGGTTTTGTCATAACGGTAACACTCTAACCCGGATACTTTATTTCTAAAAAAGCACTAAAAAGGTTGTCTGTTTTTTGGATGGTCTTTAAAGGAGTAGAAAGCTCCGGTCACGATAGTATCATTAGTATTAAAGTATTCCTATTTTGTTGGAGCAGCATATCCCCGACATGAGAGGTTCTTTCTTCGGTGATATGGTGTTCAGGTTCGATACTTTGATGTTGAGATAACCTGTAAATCTAATTTTTAGCTTTATTCGTTTGGCGGATTTCGCCCTCTCTGTATTCTTGAGATCGTCCCGATCTCCCTTTTATATATTCCTTGATTTATCAAAAAATAATATAGGGCTAGAAAAACCCTATAACGAACAAAGAAAAGCATTACATCCCTCGCGAGTCTATTTTCAGTTACTTAATTTAGTGTCACGTCTCAATCACTCAAAAATTTTCAGTCACTTAATTTAGTGACCAAATTGACAGACATCTTTCTATTACTACTTTAAAGCCGAAACTTGGGTCGGGGCATGCCGCTCACACGGCACTCACTTTCACAAGTTGTTAAGCACGATCTGTCCCTAAGAGGAACCACAATATGAGCCACGTGACACTATCAAAGGCCACTGACCGTATGAATGTTGGGCTCATCGCTAGGTAAACCTGCATACCAAATATCGGCTTGATTATCAATTTCAAGCCATGGATCTTTGTGCCCCAAATAATGTTCAAATTCTACGGATAAAATCAACACAAGAAAACGACTCTAATCCAATGCTTAGAAATCACTAATCAGGCTAATTTTTGGTCTGTAGGTCCACCTAGGGTTGGGTCAAACATCCATACAGCCAATGGTCTCTAAGAGTGTGCCACAGGGCCCGGTCAATGAGATCCCTATAGTCCAATTAAAAACGGAACTAGAGAATGAGAATTCAAGTTGGAATGTTTAATTAGACCCAAAAAAAAAAAAATGAGGTATTTTAAAATACCTCTTCACATATACTCTTCACTGCTAAACCAACGCTTGAACCTTTGACCTTGTCGATGCAACCACATTCACCACACCAACAAGGCTACAAAGAGGTTGGTGCTCTATAATTCTATAAAAACAAGCTTTGTTGAGACCTACGCAATCAATTGTCGACCACCCCCACAACTAACTGCAGGGACGGGACCCATCACTTGGTAACGAAAGTTATGAACGGTTGTGATTACAACTGATACCGAATTCAATGTCCTCGTGATTCACTTTTTTTTTTTTGTCTTGTTCTTATTGATAGAAAGTCAAGATAAACTTGATCACGGGGTGAGGGTGACCTCTGCTTACCATCTTACATTCAAAATCAAATTCATGTTATTTGAAGGAATTAAACACTTACCTGATGCCGATCACAGCCCACAATACGAGCAATGTGGCACACTCTTAGAGGGCGCCAGTGCCTCGGTGGACGTGCAAACCAAAAATCAGCCTGATTAGTGATTTACAATTTTTGGATCTTTGCACCCAAATAACAGCTCAATAATGCCCAAATTCCTACGGTTCAAATCAACCCATGGAAATAACTTTAATCCAACACTTAGAAATCACTAATCAGGTTTATTTTTGGTTTATAGGTCCACCTAGTGATTGACCAAACATCTATACGCTCAGCGTCCATTAAGAGTTTGCCACGTGACTCTTATTGTGGGCTGTGATTGGCTTCGCTCACATCCAGCTTGGTGTGAGAGAAGGTTTACTCGGATGTTTGGACCACCTCTTGGTGGACCTACGTACCAAAGATCAGCTTGATCGGTGATTTATAACAGATATATTTTAGCATCCAAAAAAAGGCTCAAATTCAACGGTTTTTTTTTTTTTTTTTTTGGTGTCTATCAGGTCGTTTGACAGGTACTAATCATGATTCTAACAACTGGTTGTGATTTCAACTGACACCAAATTCAATGCAGTCACGCTATACTTGATACAAATTAATGGACCATTCAAAAGTTCATGCTATTTGGATGATTTGGACCATGGTTTAAAAAACCTTGCAACGGCTGTTATAACGGTAATGCCAAACCCCGTTATGTAATTTAGAAAATAACACCCAAAACCACAAAAAATGTGCTTATCATTATTGCCGCCGTTGTAACAGAAATAAGAGCCGTTATTTTTTCCATTAATTAGCCGTTATTTTACTGTAATTGATGTTATTTTGAAAATAATTAATTACTTATATTTTAATCATTTTTTTACTCTGTTATATGTGATGTGTATATGGCCGTTACAACGTTGTACGGGACCATTTATAACCTCAATTCGAACATATTCCTGATGCCACTCTTAGCCCTACTTCGAGTCTTGGATGAACGGGCATTATTTCTTACTGATTTAATCACTTCTGCAATGTTTTTAGCATGGTTTAAAAAACGGCCATTATAACGAAAATAACGTCCTTATAATGGATTCAGACCTCCCCCGTTACATTACGTACTGTTAAAACGTCTAGAAAATAACAGCCGTTATTTTCTGAAAAAATTGGAGGAAAACAACAGCCTTTATTTCCGTTATTTTCTATTTTTTGAAAATCTGAATTTCAAATTTCAAAATTTGAATTCCGGCGCCATTTTTTCCGTTTTTCATTTCTTTCCTGTTATTTTCCATTTTTTGCCCCTGAGCTTTATTTTCGTTATAACGAAAAAAACGGTAATGCCCCCGGTCCGTTATACTATTATAACGGGCCCTTTTAAGCCTTGGTTTTTAGTTTGAGCTTGTCCTCCTTAGATCTATAAGGTTGGATGGTCCTTGAGATGAAACCCACACAAATCCCAAAGACTATTAAAGGGTTCAAACCTTAGGACTTAATTGAATTATCAAGAAGGGTTGGCTTATGCATCATCGACCCACACAAAAATCTTGTATCTTTCACTCCATATCATACTCATGGTCCACCTAGGAATCGATCTTGACCCCAAAATGTTAGATAACCCTTCACCCATGAGGATTCCCACTGATTGACGGCCAAGATCATACCATATGTGGTCCATGGAGTAGAATTTTGCTGACGGACGTCAGACCACACTATTAGCCACGTGGTGTAATCTTAGAGATTTCTGATCGTATGGATGTTTGGCCCAACCCCACGTGGACCTACAGGCCAAAATTAGCCTGATTAGTGATTTCTTATCGTTGGATTGGAGTCGTTGTCATAAGTTGATTTTAACGGTGGAACCGTGGAAGTTGAGCATTATTGCGCATTATTTTGGGTACAAAGATCCAAAGGTTTGAAATCACTAATCAGACTGATTTTGGGTTTGTAGGTCCACCTAGGGAGATGGCTCATATGTGTCACAATTTGATTTGTAGTGCGGAAGTTGAAAGTTGCGGAATAAAGCTCACCTTTGAACATAGTCATGAAATGGGGCGGATCCGACCCGAGATCTTACCCAATCCAAACTCGTATTTTGTTGGTTTGGATCGTTGAGATATGATTGAAATGAAAAATGGTCAATTACATATCCACGTAAATTAATTCCAATTCAAATTCGAATTCTGGTACTAGGAATTCCTTTTTTGATCAGATCTTAGGTTTTGGGCTTTTATCCTTACTAAAATTTGTCATTTTTATAATCGATCTGACCCAAACATATGGGTCAAATCCAGATCTTTCCATATGAATAACTAGTGGGTGCCCCGTGCCATTGGCACTCCTCAACAAGGAATTTGTCAAAATCAGTTGAGTGGCGGAGATCCACTGTCCATTTGGGGGAGGATTAGATCTCGGCCCTTCTTTGTTGATGCTTATAACAAGAGGTATAAAGTAGGGAGATAACCAATGTGTTTTGTTATATAGAATAGTAAATGGTCCATGCCCACGGCACTCTCTGATAAAAGCGTTTGCAAAAATTGGGTGCCTTCGACACTCAAACGGTATAACGGACTAGGGCGTTACCATTTTTTCCATTATAACGGCTGTTATAACGGATTGTAACGCACGGATGGAGAAATGGAAAAATAACAGAAATAACAAAAAATAAAGTTGTTGAAATTTAAATTTTCATTAAATTCTTTTTTTTTTTTAATTTTAAATTTTGAATTTCAGCACCACTTTTTTCCGTTAACATCCATTTTTTCCCCTGGCCGTTTCAATCCGCTTTAATCGGCCGTTTTGACGGTACCACCCCTCTCGAGGCATAAAAAGTGGGGATCCTGACCCTGACCCTGACCCTTGGGCTATATGTAAATCCAACCCATTTCATTCCTTATATGTAGGTAAATAGTAGGTGACCTGTGCCCACGATACTCATGATCGACAAAGTGTTTGTCAAATTGGGTGTGAGTGGCTGAGATCCACCGTCCATTTGGTGTGATAAGATCTCTGCCATCCTTTATGAAGCCTAATAAGAGTGGGAGACAACCGTCCTATTTTGTTATATACTAGTAAATGGCCCGTGCCCACGGCACTCTCCAACAAAAGCATTTGCCTTCGTCACTCAAATGGTATAACGGACTGGGGTGTTATCGTTTTTTCCATTATAACATATTGTAACGTACAGAGGGAGAAATGGGAAAATAACGGCGTTGAAATTCAAATTTTGAATAAATTTAGGTCAAATGAGGTGGATTGAGTGGCTGAAATCTAACCGTCCACATTAGATCGATGGAATTGATCTCAACCACTCTTTATTTAACCGTCCACATTAGATGGATGGATAAGATAAGAGAATACAACTTAGTTGTTTTGTTATATGTGTGGGTGGCTCGTGCCTGTGGTACTCTCTGACAAAGTGTTTGTCAAAATCGGGTGGGAGTTAATCTCAACCATTGATATGTAGCATAGTGGATCTCGGCCACTCATTTTTTTTTTTTTTTGATAAATCGAAAATATATTGAAAGGAGGAGATCGAGAAGATCTCAAGCAAAATACATAAGGATCGAGATTACAAAAACAGAATAATAGTCAGAGTAACATCTGATCTAATCTAAAAACTATATCCTCAAAAAACGTCCCTCTCATGTCTTGAGAGATGCTGCCCCAACTGAAGAGAAAGGACTTATGTTGATGATGACCTCTTGGAAAGGTCTTTCGTTACCTAGGAATGCTCTCCTATTCCTTTCCAGCCACACCCCCCAAGTGATAGCTAATGGTAGAAGCCTCCATATCACCTTACCTCTTGCTGACATGGCCAGTTAGGGCCAACTCTCAAGGACTTCTCTTAGTGTTGTCGTTTCATGTGGCCAAGGAAAATATACCAAATCTATCGAACAAATTCATAATGAACAAAAATGTGGTTAGTGTTTTCTCCATTAGCCTTGCACAAACACAATAGTCCACTAGCACCCATTTTCTAATGATCAAATTTTCAACAGTAAGAATCTTATTAAGCGTTGCAGTCCAAGCAAAGAAACAAATTTTCAGAGGTGCCAATGAATTCCAAATCGAAGTGTAAGAAAGGGGCTCGATGGATGTGGGTGTGTTTGTAGAGGAGGTTGATAGAAGCTGGTAAAAGATCGAACCGAAAATATGCCTGATTTGGAATGACTCCAGACCAGTGCATCCTCCTCTAAATGTTAACTAGGTAAAGTTTCAAACTCTCTAGCAGTGCATCAATCTGTTGTTTTTCCCATTCGAAAAGGTTCCTTCTGAGATCTAAGTCCCATTTAGGTTCCCCTGAGAGACCGGTCCAAAAACGTTCTACTGTTTGTCCTTTGCGTCGTGAAAGAGCGAACACCCTAAGAAATGACTCCTTCAAACATATATCCCCGACCCAAATATCCTCCCAAAATTTAATTATGAACCCGTTTCCTAGAGATTTTTTGGAACCCTCTAAAACCCTGTCTTTAGTTTTTATAATGCCTTTCCATACCCCACAACCATATGGTGTTCTTGGAGGCTTGGTGGCCCCCCCCCGTCCCCCACATGCAATCCTACTATCACCTTGCGCCACAAACTATTTCTCTCATTGCCAAATCTCCAAATCCATTTACCTAGTAGAGTAAGATTCATAATCCCTATTCTCCTGATTCCTAGTCCTCCTTTTGATCTTGGTGAACATACCTGAGCCCATTTCACCAGATGGAATTGGAACGCATCCTCCTGATGGTATTGAAACCATATAAGATAAGAGGGGGGGGTATAAGACAACCACTGTCACTTGTTATATAGATAGTGGGTGGCCCGTGCCCACGTCACTCTCTAACAAAGCCTTTGTCAAAATTGGGTGTGAGTGGCTGAGATTCGTCGTCTATTTTGGGGATAAGATCTTGGCCCTTCTTTGTTGAAACATATAAGAGGGGTATAAGTGGGGAGACAACTTCCCTGTTTTGTTATATACTAGTGGGTGTCCCGTGCCATCAGCACTCCTCGACGAAGAATTTGCCAAAATCAGGTGAGTGGCGGAGATCCACTGTCCATTTGGGGGAGGATTAGATCTCGACCCTTCTTTGTTGATGCTTATAAGAAGAGGTGTAAGTAGGGAGACAACCAATGTGTTTTGTTATGTAGAATAGTAAATGGCCCATGCCCACGGCACTCTCCGATAAAAGCATTTGCAAAAATTGGGTGCCTTCGGCACTCAAACGGTATAACGGACTAGGGCGTTATCTTTTTTTCCATTATAACGGATTGTAACGCACAGAGGGAGAAATGGGAACATAACAGAAATAACAAAAAATAATGGTGTTGAGATTTAAATTTTGAATAAATTGAGGTCAAATGAGGCGGATTGAGTGGCTGAAATCTAACCATCCACATTAGATCGATGGATTTGATCTCAACCACTCTTTATCTAACCGTCCACATTAGATGGATGGATAAGAGAAGAGAATACAACTGAGTTATCTTGATATATGCGTGGGTGGCCCGTGCCCGCGGCACTTTCCGACAAGGTGTTTGTCAAAATCGGGTGGGAGTTAATCTCAGCCATCGATATGAAGCATAGTGGATCTCAGCTACTCATTATTGAAGCCATATAAGACAAGAGGGGTATAAGAAAACCATTAAATTTTTGTTAAATTCTATTTTTTTTTATTTTGAATTTCAGCACCACCTTTTTAAGTTTAAATCATTAAAATCCGTTAAAATCCATTCTTTTCATTTTTGCCCCTGGCCGTTTCAATCCGTTTTAACGGTAACACCCCTCTCGAGGCATAAAAAGTGGGGCTCCTAAGCCTGACCCTTGGGCTATATGTAAATCCAACCCATTTCATTCCTTATATGTAGGTAAATAGTAGGTGACCCGTGCCCACGGCACTCATCGACAAAGCATTTGTCAAAATTGGGTTTGAGTGGCTGAGATCCACTGTCCATTTGGTGTGATAAGATCTCGGCCATCCTTTATGAAGTTGGATAAGAGGGGGAGACAACCATCCTGTTTTATTATATACTAGTGGGTGCCCTGTGCCATCGGCACTCCTCGACAAAGAATTTGCCAAAATCAGGTGAGTGGTGGAGATCCACCCTCCATTTGGGGGAGGATTAGAGGAGGTATAAGTAGGGAGACAACCAATGTGTTTTGTTATATTGAATAGTAAATGGCCCATGCCCACAGCACTCTCTGACAAAAGTGTTTGTAAAAATTGGGTGCCTTCGGCACTCAAATGATATAACGGACTGGGGCGTTACCGTTTTTTCCATTACAACGGCTGTTATAATGGATTGTAACACATAGAGGGAGAAATAGTAAAATAACATAAATAACAAAAAATAAGGGTGTTGAAATTCAAATTTTGAATAAATTGAGGTCAAATGAGGCAGATTGAGTGGCTGAAATCTAACCATCCGCATTAGATTGATAGATTTGATCTCAACCACTCTTTATCTAATTAGATGGATGGATAAGATAAGAGAATACAACTGAGTTGTCTTGTTATATGCGTGGGTGGCCCGTGCCCGCGGTACTTTCCGACAAAGTGTTTGTTAAAATCGGGTGGGAGTTAATGTCAGCCATTGATATGAAGCATAGTGGATCTCAGCCACTCATTATTGAAGCCATATAAGATAAGAGGGATATAAGACAACCACTGTCACTTGTTATATAGATAGTGGGTGGCCAGTGCCCACGGCACTCTCCAACAAAGCGTTTGTCAAAATTGGATGTGAATGGCTGAGATCCACCATCTATTTGGGGGATAAGATCTCAGCCCTTCTTTGTCTAAATAGATAAGAGGGGGTATAAGAGGGGAAACAACTTCCCTGTTTTGTTATATAGATATATATTACCGTTAAAACTGTTTAAACGGCCGTTTTTAAAACCATTGTTAAAATCCATTTTTTCACTTTTGCCCTTGGCCTTTTTAATCCGTTTTAACGGTAACACCCCTCTCGAGGCATAAAAAGTGGGGCTCCTGAGCCTGACCCTTGAGCTATATGTAAATGCAACCCATTGCATTCCTTATACGTAGGTAAATAGTAGGTGACCTGTGCCCAAGGCACTCATCGACAAAGCATTTGTCAAAATTGGGTGTGAGTGGCTAAGATCCACTGTCCATTTGGTGTGATAAGATCTCGGCCATCCTTTATGAAGCCGATAAGAGGGGGAGACAATCGTCTTGTTTTGTTATATAGATGGTTCAAATTCAGATCACGTGTCATGGATCCAAGTCAAATTTGGATTCAGATATTGATTATCCTTGTTGCTCCTCTTGTGGGAGCACTAACTTTGAGTTTTGTATTTCTATTTTATGTGGGCAATGTTTAAAATATCATTTCATCTCGTTGTTTCGATAAGCTGATGGAACAAGACGTATCGACTGAAACGGAACGAAACAATAGAAAAAGCAATATATGTCTTGATAAGATTAAATTATTTTCTAATGTTTAATTAGGGGGTCGCTCTACGGGCACCCACGCCTTTTGGCTGGGCACCCCACTTGGACCAAAATACCCCCCTCCCCCTCTCTAACCTCTTCTCTTTTGTTTGGGCACCCACACAACCCAACCCCTTCTCCTTCATCTCTCTCTCTCTCTCTCTCTTGCGGGTTGGGTGGTGTGGGTGCCCAAACGAAGGAGGAAGGGTTGGGGGGTATTTTGATCCATGTGGGGTGCCCATCCGAAAGACTTGGATGCCCGTAGAGCGACCCTTAATTAGACTGCAAACTTAATTTTTAGCATTTATAACAATCATATCATGAAAATAAGGGTGTGTTTGGTTCGCCATTTTTCAAAAAATATTAATTTTAAAAAATGACTTTTTTGAAAATGTATTTTTCTTTAAACAGTAGTTTGGATCATCATTAATGCAAAATGTCTTTATCTTCTTCTAGTTGGCCCCACCAATATAATGTCTTTACTGAGGAGGAGACTTCTACCAAAAACTGTTTCTTTTTTGTATCATGTTCGTTGAGCTAGCAGAAATTTAAAACGCTTTTTTTTATTAGAAAAACAGGTTTTGGCTTAAAAAATATATTTTTATGAAATAAATACTTTTTTGAAAATGATCATTCAAACAATCTATTATATTTTGAAAAAAGTTTTTTTGTATGGATGTTTGGCCCATACTTAGGTGGACCTAATAAATATCCTGATTGATGATTTCTAGCCATTAGATCTGAGTACCCCAAATAATGTACAAATCTCAAGACTAAAAACTAATTCTTGAAGAGGACTCAAATCCAACAACTTGAAATCACCAATCGAGTTGATTTTTTTTTGTCTGTAGGTCCATCTAGGGATGGGCCAAACATCTCTTGAGTGTGCCACATGTCTCATACAGATATTCGTGACCATCAAAAGTGGACTATAATTTGGTCAAGCCATTTTTGGGATTTGAGTCATCATTGTCTTCAAATAGTTGCTCCTCTTGTGCTTCCACTAACTCCAGGGCCTGTTTGGTAACGCACCACGGCGGGAAAATAAAATATTTGCTTGCCCTAATGTTCACCTGGGCGGGTTTGGCAGCCACTTACCCTCAGTGAATATTTAGCCGGGCCCACAAATTTGCCCGCCACGGAGGGAAAATATTTGACCACCTCCCCCCGTGTAAATATTTTCATGCCGATTAAGCTTTGGTGGGAAAATTTTATTTTCTCGCGGGAAAATCACTATTTAAAATAAAATTGAGTTTTTTAATATATAAAAAAGATAAAAATGAGTTTTTTTTTATCCTTTGACACAATATGTGGTTCCAACACTCGCCTAACCCATTTTCGATTTACTTTGATATGTGAGACCCACTCAAATTGAAAGAAAATGAAGTAAGCTGAAGTAAGCTAGCTTATACACCTACCAAACGTCGTTAAATATTGATATGAACAATTATTTAGCCAAGATAATATTTGCCTGGCTAAATATTCGGCGTCGGAACTCTTTTACTCACGTACCAAACAGGCCCTAAGTTTTGTATTTCTATTTTACGTGGGTTAAAATAAATAATTAAAAAAAATTCAGGTATTTTAGAATACCTCTCTTATGTTCATTTTGTAAGTAGTCCTTGACTATACCAACCCTTGAACCTTTGACCTTGAGAATGCCAACTCATTCCCTTAACCAACAAGGCTACAAAGAAGGTTGGTGTCCATATATTTCAGCGTTTCAAACTTATACTATTACCCATCCAATACCATTATTTTCTGAAAAAAAATTGTGAAAAAAAGGCCGTTACGACCGTTATTTTTGAAAAAAATTATGAAACAAGGCCGTTATTTTCTGTTATAATGAAAATAACGACCGTTATTTTCTAGAAAATTGTGAAAAAAAACGTCTATTATTTTTGTTCTTTTTCGATTTTGAAATTTTGAATTTCAGTACCATTTTTTCTGTTATTTTCTGGTTTTGCCTATGAGCGTTACAATTCGTTATTACAGAAAAAACGGTAACACCCCAATCCGTTACACCGTTATAACGGCCCCTTTTAAACCTTGGTTCTTAGTGTTAAGTTAACAATGATTTATGGGACCCACCACAATAAATTGTTGACCCCATGATTTATCAAGGAATCGACTTTTGCTCAGAGACGTCTAGGAGGAAAAGTCCTCAAAGACGTTTCTACACAAATATATACACCTTGAAAACAGTGTTCCTTATTTTTGAAAAACATTGTAACACGTTTTTCAAGGTGTATCTAACAGTGAAGAGAATCTCTCATAAAAAATGGACTCTATCAAGTAATACCATCTAATTGGGATTATAGCAAACGGTTGTGATTTCAACCTAGCAAAAAGAGAAACTTGATGTCTAATAATGACCATCAGATGATGATGGAGTCGTTGTTGTCTAATGTGCAAGTTGACCAAGGGGATAAATTATAAAAATCTGAGGTATTTTAGAATACCTCTTCTTCTTCTCTCTTCCCTCTCCCTCTTCTTACCAACTCTTGAACCTTCGACCTTGGGGATGTACGTACATCCCTCAAACCAACAAGGCTACGAAGAGAGCTGGTGCTAAACTTGATCTTTTATATTATTTGTAGAGATAAAAGCAGAATAGTAATTAGTAGACAACTTTTCTACGAGTTGACTCATCGTAAAATAATAAATAAAGTTACTTTTAGAGATCAAGGTTTAAAAAACGGCCGTTATAACGAAAATAACTGCCGTTATAACGGATTCGGACCTACCCCATTACGTTATGGACCTTTAAAACGCCCAGCCGTTATTTTCTGGAAAATTTTGTGGAAAAAACGGCCATTATTTTCATTTTTTCTGTTATTTTCCATTTTTGAAATTCAAATTTTTTCCGTTGTTTCAGTTTTTGCCCCTGAGCATTTTTTTTCATTATAACAGAAAAAATGGTAACGGTCCCCTTTAAACCTTGCTAGAGACCGCTGACTGTGAGTATGTTTGGCACATCCCTAGGTGGACCTACATGCCAAAAATCAGCCTGATTAATGATTTCAAACCTTTCGATCTTTGTACCGCAAATAATGCTCAAATTCCACGATTCCTACGTAACGCTTACAAATCACTAATCAGGCTAATTTTTAGTCTGTACGTAAGTCCACCTAAGGTTGGACCAAACATCCATACGGTCAGCGAGCTCTAAGAATATGCCACATGGCTCATACTGTGATCCAACGTCAAAGTTCTACTCGATATTTTGGAGGCGCACTCAAGAAATCTTCTCAGGATTGGAGGGATTCTTTACACCTCGGCAACTGAGGTGGGAGGGTCATATGCAGGTTCAGCCCAATAGTCTAGGCTGATCCCGTTTTGGAGCAGGCGCGATCCAAATCAGGATTGACAAGCACTGACCCATTTCATTTCGGGATTATCACCTTACGTCATCTCGAGCGAGACGGTCCAGGACGGCATTGGATTGGACCAATCCAGATTGGGATCGGTGGTGGCTGATGGCTGATGGCTAGTGATTCATGCGGGAATGAAATAAACATGCAGTGGTGCGGGAGACCCACCGTTGGAATTACCCCTACAGAAAGTCCATCAAAAGAAATGCATTTTCCTTCTTCGTGCAACTTCACCCAAAACTCAACCTGATTAATGATTTCAAAGCTTTGGATCTTTGTACCCCAAATAATGCTCGAATTCCACGGCTAAGATTCAACCCATGAAAACGTCTCCAATACAACACTTACAAATCACTAATCAGTCTAATTTTTTGTCTTTTAAGTCCACGTAGGGGTCGGGCAAAACATCCATATGGTCAGCAAGCTCTAAGAATGCGCCACGTGGCTCAAACTGTTGTCCGTCATCAAAGTTCTCCTCATTATTTTGGAAGCACACTCAAGAACTCTTCTCAAGAGTGGCGGGGTTCTTTCTACTTGGCAACAGAGACAACTGAGGTGGGAGGCCCATATGCAGGTTTCAGCCCAACAGAAATCTTCCACATAATATTGGACTGGGAAGCGTAATTTTGATCTGGGCCCACTGGCCGCAAGGATGACATTCATACAAAAACTCTGTTTGATCATTTTTAGCCATTACTACTAAAACAATATGGTTGACTTCAACGATCAGAATCACACCTTAAAATTTACTAAAATCTGATGGCTAAAGATTACCAATCATGGAGAATTTTTATGTGTATATTCACCGAGGAGTGGGCTAAACATCCATGCTGTCAGTGGGCCGAGATGGCAGCAGTCTGTACCAAAAATTACCCAAGTTTAAATTTCAAAAATTTTAAACAAGGGTTATCATAGGGGTACTTGTCAAGTGGAGAGGCAATAATGACCAACATGGATCACTAGTGCTGGTGACCAAAATGCACTCGGTCACTACAGTGGATGGACTATCAGATGGACGATTTGGATTGACCATTGTCATCTCCTCAAGTGTAAAGAAATTCTATATTATATAGAAGAGTAATGTATTTTGGTCTACTTAACACGCCAGGGTTCGAAAAAATCCATGATAACAACTTCTGTATAAAAATTTTGATGCAGAAGTCACTTAATTTGCCTCGTAGTAGAATCTTTCGGGCCCACTGCCTCCATGAATGTTTGGCCCACATCTTGGTGGATCCACACACCAAAAATCAGTGTGATTAGTGATTCTTAGCCACTGGATTTCAGCACTTTTTCATCATGGGCTTAGAACCGACTCTATGGCCTGTTCATAAAGCCCATGATGAAAAGTGCTCAAATCATACGACTAGAAATCACCGATCACGCTGATTTTTGGTGTAGGTCTATCATAGTGTGGACCAAACATTCAAGTGTCAAGTGTGCCTGCACGAGTCTATTACGTTGCAATTTGAATCCAACGGCTAAGAATTTTGTACCCCCAATAATAATTGAATCCAACAGCTAGATTCAATCCTAACAAAGTTTTAAAATCAATAGCTAGAGATAACCATTCAGGCATCCATGTTGTTAGTGGGCCAAAAAAAATGAGGGCCCATCTAAAAGTTCCCTAAAAATGGGTTCCTCCGTAGAATCTTTTGATATAACAATAGAATCTTTTGACATGATAACATGTACGATGTTACCAAGAATGTTATCTTTGCGTAAAAAACATGAATTTTTGACATTCCTCCATGTTATTTTTTAGATTTGACATAACTCCCCATAAATTGAAAAAATTAACTTACCCATGACATGGTCCGCCATCCTTACTTAAATTGCCTAACAATTTTTTATTTTATAGGATATGAAAATACCCCTTTCTTCAACCTTTAATCACAAAAACATGTGAGTTTTTTCCGAAATCCTAACTCCTAATCAAATGGTTGTAGTGGTTATCTTACCTAGAGACTCCGATAAGTTGACTGCTCATCATTGGCGACTAATTTACTAAAGTCTTGTAGCCGGTCGACCACCACTATGGCCAGTAATTTAAAAAAAACATAATATTTCTACAAAAAAACATAAAAGATAAGATTTTAGATTAAAAATTGTTCACTAAAGTGGTGGCTGGTCGGCCATGAGACTAATAAGTTGGTTACCGATAATGAGAGAGACCAATTTACTAGAGTTTCATGGTCGAACGATAATCATCCCTAATAAGTTCGTTGTTAATGATAGGCAAGTGGACAACCAACTTACAAAAATCTCATGGTCGACCACTCTAGCCATTTGATTTGGGATTAGGATTTCGGTTCAACCCCACGTGTTCTGGTTCTTAAGTTGAAGAAAGACGTATTTTTGTCCTTCAAAAAAGTTTGCTAGTCAATTTAGGTCAACAACAGTCATAGCATAGGCCACGAGGGTGTATGTCAAATTTCAAAAATAAAAATTCTTATTATGATTTAAACCAAGGTTTAAAAAGCTGCCGTTATTTTTCTGTTATAACGAAAATAGCGGCCGTTATTTTCTGAAATTTTTTGTGAAAAAAAAGGCCCTTATTTTCGTTTTTTCCATTATTTTTCCATTTTTGAAATTTTGAAATTTGAATTTCAGCGCCATTTTTTCCGTATTTTCCGTTATTTTTCCGTTTTTGCCCCTGAGCGTTTTTTTTTTTCCGTTATAACAGAAAAAACGGTAATGCCCCCAGTCCGTTATAACGGTCCCCTTTAAACCTTGATTTAAACCAAGGTTTAAAGGAGGCCGTTTTAACGGTTAAACGGACCGGGGGCGTTACCGTTTAAACGGATTGAAACGGTCAAGGGCAGAAATGGAAAAAAACGGGATTAAATGGATTTTAACGGTTTTAATGATTTTAAAGAAAAAAACGGAAAAAGTGGCGCTGAAATTCAAATTTTGAAATTTGAAAATTAAAAAAAAAACGGAATTTAACAGATTTAAATGGATTTTAACGGAATTAAACGGCTGTTTTTTTACAAATTTTTTTGAAATTAAACGGCTGTTTAAACGATTTTAACGGCCGTTAAAACAAAAAAAAACGGCCGTTTTTTTCAAAACCGATAAAACGGGTTGAAACGGAAACGGGCTTGGGGCGTTACCGTTTAAACAGCCGTTTTTAAAACCATGAATTAAACTTTAAAGACAGACAGAAATGCGGATACTAAAACGAAAAAGTAGGTCGCGTGGAAATAACGATGAGGTTGGGCGTTAGTCGCATTCTCCAAAAATCCCCACTCCCGCTCCCTATAAACATCCCTTCCTCCTCGTCTCTCCGTCTCTGTCCATCCCTCTCCACTCCACCGCTTTCCGCTATCCACACCTTCTTCTCTGGTAATTTTGCATCTCCCTCTCTCTCTTTCTCTTGCTCACTCACTCAATTGCCCTCTGAGGAAACCTAAAACTTGTTTTATTTAGTTTATTTACAGAACTTCTTATTTTCTTTCTCGTGTACTTAGGGTTTCTGACTTGTTTTTTCACTAGTTTTTTTTGTTACCTAATCTGCAATTATTCGAGTAAAGCTTTCATCTTGGATGCGAGAGTTTCGAAATTTTATATTGAACTCGCGCGTTGAAATTTTCTGATAAACACAATTGAATTGAATCTCCTTCAGATTCTGTCTTTTTTTTTTTTTTTGTTTCGTAATTAGTTTTCTGGTTTTTATGATCAGAATTGTATACTATATGAAGTTTCCCATCTCTAGATTTGTTAGTGTTGATTGGGTTGTGTAGGAAGAAACAAATTGGTTCTTGGTGCTCAAAATCTTGGTTGTATGAGTGAACAACAATCTAGTATTGCTTCAATGGAATTGGCTGGGGAATTTCCGGAGGTGAATAGGAAACTTTATCCGGAAATAGAGCCGTATAGTTCGGGTGATTTGAAGGTTTCAGATCTCCATTCTATCTATTGGGAGCAGTCAGGGAATCCCAATGGGCATGTGAGTAGAACCCACCGTCTAATTTGTAAATGAATTATTAACTTTCTTCCTTTATTTTAAATGCTTCAAATATCTGGTTTAATCTTGGTTGTAGAGTCTGTTGCTGTAATGGAGTCAAAGTTTTCCAAGTGTTATATTTCCGTTATTTGAGGTGTATGCTTTCTGAAGTACTCATCTTTTCCTCGGTCATTCAAGTAGGCAACAAGATATTTTTCTTGAATTTAAATACTAGATAAAGATAATTCCAGCACGAAATGACACTCAAAATAGACCATAAAAAGAGGAATTTGTGGCATGTAGCTGAGACAAGGTTCCAAGAACGGCCATCTTAACTGTTAGTGGCACTATTACACTTTGTGTAAGTGGTGCCCCTAATATAACGGCCATTATTCCGTTATTGTAGGATAGTATAATGTTTTTAATACTATCAAATTAAGTGTAAAGTACATCAGATTTAATTAATCAATATTGAAAATACCTAAAATTCAGACGAAAAAAATACCCACTTTTATAACAGCCGTTATAACGGTGAATAATCATAAGGTCCGCCACTGTGAACTTCATTATTTTCATTATATTAGACCATGACCGAGACCATTTAGCACCAATAGAGATTAATCTTATACCTAGATATGTTGGTCCATAAACCAGGCATCTCTGAGTATGCTCTGTCAGGGTGTGTTTCCTCAAAAGAATTGTGAAATATCTTCATGTATAATTGTAGATATTCATGCTGCTACACAAAGTTCACTTGTTAATTTTGTTCTTGTTTCATAAATTTATTTCTTGGCAGCCAGTTGTGTTTCTTCATGGGGGGCCAGGAGGAGGAACATCACCTAGTAATAGAAGATTCTTCGACCCTGAATTCTACCGTATCATTCTGTTTGATCAGGTTTTCACTTATACCTTATGTGATAAATTGTTTACTATGTGTTGCTTGTCCATGATATCTTTTATCAAAAGACCTGGTCTTTTCCAGCGAGGTGCAGGTAAAAGTACCCCTCATGCTTGCTTGGAGGACAACACAACATGGGACCTTATTGATGACATTGAAAAGCTAAGAGAACATTTAGACATTCCAGAATGGCAGGTTAAATTTTTCATAACCTCTTCAAAAAGATTCTTGGTAGATATATTTCTAACTCTTTCTCTTCAGACGAATCATGCAGGTGTTTGGTGGGTCATGGGGAAGCACACTGGCCCTTGCTTACAGCCAAACACACCCTGAGAAGGTGTTCAACTTTTTATTTTTTATTTTTATTTTTTTGGGGGGGAGGGGAAATTATTATCGTTTGTTTCATTTATTGCTCCTTTTGTCTACATTGGCAAGAGCTTACCTGGTTTTTAAACGGTCTCAGGGGTTGGTTTGTTCGGGGCTGACACCGAGTTGACTCGGACTTGGTATTGTCTCGGACAATCCAATGTGATATGTAAGAATAAATATGCTGACTCGGTCAAGTCAGCATATTGTCTCATGTCTCGGTTTCAGGCAATCCAACTTGGGATTGTCCTAGACTTAAAACCATGAGAGCATATCATTGTTGCTTTGAGAAGTGCCTTTAACAGATAAGTTACTCCATTCAACTGACCTTTTTTCATCAACGTTATCCTAAGGTTACTGGCATGGTCCTGAGAGGTATTTTTCTTTTGCGAAAGAAGGAGCTTGATTGGTTTTATGAAGGTGGTGCTGCAGCTATATTCCCTGATGGTATGTTACAATGATTTTGTTATTATAACAAGTACTCTAGGGTATGGGAGTAAATCAAGCCATCAAATTTGCCTTTAAGCTTGTGTTTGGAAATGTTTTTAAGTTTTACAGATAACTTGCTCTACAAATTCTGCATCTTCAAAAATAATTATAAGTTCATGCCATACACCTCTTGCAAGACTATCATAAGTTCAGTTGTTTTTTGTTATTTGGAGTTTGAACTAATTTTCTGAAGTTGTAAATCTTCCCTATGGCGGCAAGGTGGGTCAATCAAGCTCGATCTCCTGCTATTTGATCAGTGTCTTCTAAGTAATTGTATAATAACATGTAAGGTTAAGTGTCTATTCCCTAAAAGCAGTAAAACTGCTCACTGTACCCCTGGTTCAGAAACTCTGCAGAAAAAGAATCTTTGGCTTGCCCCAGAGTATAACTTGGAATTTGCACATAGTCCTATCCGAAACTGCATTGGGAGATTTTATTTTTTCTTTTTGGTGGTGGTGGGGATGGCAGGTTGCAGAAGTGTTCATACCTTAGCTATTTCTGAACTCTGCATGAAAGCTGTCACTGTTGGGACAATGAAAAAGAAAAGAAAGAAATAACATTAAAATGTGAATCTGAGTGATTACACGATCGATTGACGAAAGGCGGTCTTTTACCCTTCTAAGTATAGGGAGTTTGATCAACTAATCTTTTTCTGACTTAGCTACCTAATTATTTGCTTTTGTGGTGATTGAATTGGCTGTTGTTGATGTGTTTTCTCTCAATTTTCAGCTTGGGAGTCCTTTAGAGACTTAATCCCAGAAAATGAGAGGAGCAGCTTTATTACTGCTTACAGCAAGAGGTTGAACTCCAAGGATCTTGAAACACAAGTAAGACTTGTTCATTGCAGAATGCTTATGACATTATCTCATTTGCTATTAGCAAGCAGACATCACTTGTGCAAGAGAATTATAAATCTTGGAATTTTATATTGTGAATTGAGAGTTACATAGGTTGGCTGGCCTAAAATAGGCCTTGTAGGTTCATTTTGGAGTTCGTTTTTTGGTAGATAAGTTAGGTAATACCTTCATATGATGCATCTCCAATTCCAAAGCTTCGTAGACGACCGCAGCCTAGCCATTGGACTATGGGTATTTGACCTATTTCCACTAGCATGCTTTTTTTTTCCTCGCTAGGATGCTTTGGATCATAAGACCAGCTGGCAAGGCAAAACGAGGCTATACCTGCAGGGAGAGTCTAGTCTCGACCCGCTAGATAATCTGGGACCTCCACCCTAGGAATGACTGCACTGGGGAGGTCTTGAACCTACCATCTGACCAAACCAGTGGTGTGTTCCACTTGCATCTTTTGGGACTTAAGATTGTCCTACTTATCAAAAAAAAAAAACTTAAGATTGTCCTCTTGAAACATGCAAGGAGTGCTTTGCCATGACTTCTCAAAAGTTCAGGGAGAAGTCATTTTCACTCCAAATTTAATGACTCGTGAGACATCATATCGACCAAGTAGAGTGATAGCAAGTCACTTTAAAATTCGTAGCAGCTCATGCCTATTTTTTTAATTTTTCATGAGATTTAGGGTTAGCATGAAATTATGGTAGTCATAATCTGTATATTCTATTGTTACCGCATTTGGCTCTGCGAAAGGAAGACTAACAATTGAAAGAAAAATATTAAGGGTTTAAAAAAAATACGTCCAAGTACTAGGTTTCATCAAATGGTTTATCTCATGGGAGCTAATTTAAAGATGAAAGGTTGCGTTGAACACTAAACTAAAATTTGATGTAAGGATTGTTTGGGGATTGGATGAGCAAAGGGGTTGCTTGGCAAAAATACCCCTCTCTCTATTTATCAATTCTAATTTGAGTCATATCTTTAGCTGAAGCCTATTTCTTCAAATCTTTTCTTACTACTTCAATCCATTGCCTTCTCGGCCTTCTTCTAGTCCTTTTAAAATCTTTTACCTGCACCAAATGCTCCTTCTCACTAATGTCATCATTGGCCTTGACTATACATGCACAAACAATCTCAATCGACTTTCTTTATTTTATCTCCTTTTAGGGCTACTCCTAGATTCCCTCAGATGTGCTCATTTTTTATCTTGTCCTTTCCAATTTTAATCTCATCCATCTCAACATCCACATCTCTCTTATACTCGTTCATGAACATCATGTTTTTTAATTGCCGAACATTATACTCCATAACGCTTAGCCAATCTTATTGTTGTCTTGTAAAATTTTCCTTTTAGTTAGATCAATAAGCATTGATCACATAACACTCTGGAAACACATCTTCACCTTAGCCACTTATCTCCAATTCTTTGTGCAATATCCTCTTCAATATATCCCTTCTTATAGCTAATCAAACCTAGACAAAGGAATTGGTTACTCTGGGGTATTTCTTGCCCATCAATTTTAACTACTCACCATCCCTTTGCATGCCCTTACTAAAGTTGCATTTCATATGCTTTTGTCTTGGTCCAACTTATTTTATTACCATTGGTTTCCAAGGTATCCCTCCATGGTCCTTGTTTTCCATTGATGCTCTTTCTACTCTCATTAACTAATCATTTGCATGGAGAAGATATTATTGACATGTCCAAATTAATTCAATCAATTTAAATTTAATTCTAGATTTTTATATGTTAACCATTGATGAACTACTATCACCAATTCTCCATCCCCAGTTACAAATGGAAGGCTTTCATTTTATATCTTACTTTTGTACCCATTGGATCCTTTACTAGAGCTGCAAAGTATGCTATATCTAATAGTGAAAAGTAGTGCTGCCATTATTCACCCTTTTTTACTTGATAAATTATGATTTACCATTTTACTTTTAAATAGCCTTTTGTTTTGCTTTATTGTCTTGTTTGTTCTTAGTATGCGGCTGCTAGAGCATGGACCAAATGGGAGATGATGACTGCCCATCTTCATCCAAATGAAGAGAACATCAAAAAGGGGGATGATGACAAATTTTCATTGGTAAACTGCTCTTCGTGCTAAATATTTTGTTATTCCTTTTAGACTTATTTTGCAAATAATTAATACATTATGAATATGGCATGTCTGTCGAACTGTTCTAAGCTAGCATATGTTTAGCATGCCGTTATATCTGTCAGACAATACCAATATGCCAGACATGCCGTGGATTCTTGTATGATTCAACATTTAGTTTATCTATAATTGGTTGTATCATTTTTTATTATTTGAACTTCCAATGATTCTAAATAACTTCGAAAAAACTTACTGGAAATACTGAAAAGTATTAAAGTTCATTCAGTCTAGCATAATGCTAATGTAAAAAGAATAATTTGTTGCATTAATAAAACTAAATTTAATACCACCTTCTCAGTATCTCATATGGGATGGAAAAAAACATTTTTTACCTAGATTTCGGGAAACACCAAGTCAAATATCCACTCATATTGAATTTTATCTAGCGTTTTTACATTGTTAGCATTTAAATGCTAAGGTTGACCAAGTTTGCTCTATAGATAAGATCCGGCTTCATAATTTCACTATTCCTACATGCTTTGGTCACAATAGCTTATTCTGTGCTTTTTTTTAACGCCATTCCATTTCGTGCACACATTCTTAATTCCTGCTTCGTCAGGTTACTAATATATATCATTATAAATTAAATTAGGGTTTTGAGACGGTAACTTCTCTATGAATACGTGTTAATATACCACCTTATTCTTTGTTTTTATTCAGATACGTGCTGATCAGTAGTTGCGTAACATGGGTAGTAACTTTTCTATGAATACGTGTTAATATTCTCTTCAACTTCCTGTAGGCATTTGCAAGGATCGAAAACCATTACTTTGTGAACAAGGGATTTTTTCCTTCGGATTCATTCTTGCTGGATAATATTGAAAAGATTAAGCATATTAAAACTACAATTGTACAGGTAAGTTACGTATCTTACCCAGATCTTATGGATGTTAGCATTTGTATTTGTTATGGCTTTATGGTTTTTATTTAAGTTTCACCATTTTATTTCCTTTATTGGTCTTTACATGTCTTTATATATAACTAGAGGTATTCCTGAAATTTTACCTTTAGTAGCGAAATGAAATATTACTGTGGGAATTGTGGACACTATTGACGGTTCACCCTTTCTCTCACTCCATCGTCTTCTCCTCTCTCATTCTTCTTCTTCTTCTCTTTCTTCTTCCTTCTTCCTTCTTCTTCTTTCCTTATTTCATTGGGGCTGCAGTGCACAACCCCATCTTTCATCGTGTCGTCGCCGGACTCCATCCCATGCTCATGATATTCTCTGGTCGTACGATAACCGTCCATATGGCCTTCATTGCTGATCATGCTACACCAAGCAACCTCGCAGATAAGGGTTTTTTTTTTTTACGCAAGCCTTGTAAACCATGAGTCGTGATTTGTTGGGAGTTCTAATCGGTGTTGGAATTCCATCCTTGCTCCATAAAGATCAACACTATTCAATATCAGCCGTGCAATCACCAAGAGGTAACCCTAAACCTCATTCATTGTTGCTGATTTGGTGGTCAAAGACAACTCTTTAGTTGACTTTTTAAGTTAAGCATTGGGACTAAGAAACGAATAAAGTTATGGATTGAGTTATGTTAGATCCAGTACATAAAGCCCATGCCCATGTGCTAGACTCGATTCCAGAAGACTCATTTTATTAGGTCCAATCCAATAGGACCAGAACTATTAGGCAAGCCCAACTATTTTAGGTCCAACCCAACTAATTAGCCAAAAGCCCAGTCCACATAAGTCCCAAGCTCTTATGAATGGTGGTGGTGGAATCCCGCATGTTGAACTGTTGAAGGCTCTAAAGGGACGAGGGAAAGGCCAAAAAGGATATGGATAGTGAGAAAGAATTTGACGATGCATGCTTTTACTGAAGATACGGGGTTCTAAATAGAATGGAATGGTGTAAGAAGATTCATGCAGCCAACCCTTAATAGTCGGATAAGGCTTTTACAATGATAAGATAGGTTAAAGTAAAGAAAAGGTGTAAAGTAGTTTTAAATGCATACTCATTATCGACACCGTTCATGAATCCATAGCTTTAAATCTGTCTGCAAGCAATGATGATCCCATGACATATAACACTTCGGTTCTCATTTTTTGTATTAATCATTTGTTTTGTATTAACTCTTGCCATTTGCAGTAATTTTTGGTTTTAAGATCTGTCAAGGTGCACAGTACTGCGATATAAGAAATGTTTTCTTTTTAGTGCATTGTAGTAAGTAGCGTGTCTACAAAAAAAATTTTGGATGGAAGCATGTCTACATATGAGACAATGCTGTAGCGTGATTTGACATGGTGAAGAGATTTGAGTGTGGTGCTTGATTGCAGCTTATTTGATATGTTGAATAATTTTACAGGGAAGGTATGATGTTTGCTGCCCAATGATGTCTGCATGGGATCTTCATAGAGTGTGGCCAGAGGCAGAATTAAAGGTGAGACCAATGATGTTAGTCCTATGTGATAAAAAATAGAAATTGCTTGGGACTCAATTAGCCTGCAACGCCTGCTGTTGCAGTTTCAGGGTTTGGTACGAGTTTCTTATCCCATTGCCTCTAGATTGGGATACTCCTAATCCTATGAAATCAAGTTATTTGAATTTATCTATTTGTAACCATCTTAGGATCACATCTGCATTTGGTGCAATCTTGCTAAAAATAGTGGGGATGGGATTTGATGCATTGGTGAGATATACTAAACACCAACCCTCAAGCCAAAGTCCACTTGGTATTGTGATTGTATGTTGCTTGTTGAATGGGTATCTCTTTTCTTTTTTTACTTCTAAGCTTGATCTATTGAGCTTGACCGGTTAAATTATTTCTGAAATCACTTTGCTTGTTTTTCAATTAAATTACCTGAATTAATTACTTCTACTACCGTGACAGGTTGTCCCAGATGCAGGACATTCTGCCAATGAACCAGGTATAGCTGCCGAGCTAGTGGCTGCAAACGAGAAGCTGAAGAACATCTGAAGACAAATGGGGCCTTGAATAACTAATTGCGGTGTGCATGCGAGGCAATTTGCAACCCTCTGCGACCACAGGGCCCAAGCCACAAGAACCTGAAAAACCAACATGAGCTCAATGTGTTTTATGGCATGAATCTGATAATGAGGTAGTGAAAAACATAAGGTTGCTAATAATTTGAAATAACCTAATAAAGTTCAATCCGAGATTGACAGTTCTGTGCATTGATGCATTGACACCACAAATGGTTCTGAGTTCAACTCTCATTTTCTTTCACCGACACGCATGAATTTCGTATCAATTTAGCTTATTAACCGCGAGTATGCATTCACATCAATCCCAATTCTTGACCATGCCTAAATTCTACCAAAATAATTGACCTTAATCATAGAATCTTGGCTTTGGTGTCAATTGTGCATAGTTTTGTCATATGTAGAAAAGTTTGCTATGGTTTTGGATCATTAGTACTATTTGAAACGTTCAATTGTCTTATTAGTTGGAAAGTTCAAATTAATGGGCCTGTTCTTTTCCTAAATGAATATGACTTGGATGCGTTCAGTCCGAGAAAAAATTAGCTTTCCCTGTGGAGTTCAAACTCTGAAGTTCCTCCTCTCCCAAAATGCCATGGGGAATACTCTATCGGTCCCACCTCTTCCTGGATCTCTTCACCAAAGATCAGCTTGACTGGTGTGATTTCAAGCAGGACCCAAAATCACAATATTTTATGGTCAGAGAAATCCCGAAGGTCATCGAACAAAGTTTGGACTACAGACAAGCGGTCATACTCGACAGGGAACCTGAGAACCATCACCCGACAACTCATGACGAATAATATGATCCAAGGATCTGATGGGGCTTGAGCATGACCCATCAGAGCAAACAAATTTGACAAGTTATAACACCTAAGGCATGGATTACCCCCGACCGTTAGCGTCTATTTTCTCCCTTCCTCTGCTCAAGATCCTCTCAGCAATTTGATGTTTCAAGGTTTCTCATTTTTATTTGACAAGGAATGAATATTCTTCAGATTTCGAGATGAAATGGAATAGTTTTTCTAATTCGATAAAACGCAAAACATTGTTAAAATGTCGACTCAGATTCTTTCTCAGAAACGAATTTACTGAGTACCCATTGCCATTAAATTGTATAACAGGACTTGAGTTTGCTTGCTCTTCTTACATAAGAAAAACAGACAACGACGACGTAGAGGAGGGCTTGAAACATGCTCCTCCAGCTTCTCGACCTATAACTAAAATTCCCTGTTTAAATAACAAAATTTTCTTACAAAAGAATTGGAACCTAAAAACAAAAGAATCAAAAACAACTTACAGATCAAAGAACAGCATCATTATCTACACCCTCTCTATACAAACAGGATTCTCTTTTTTAACTTTTTTTTTGACACAATCTCTTCTCTAAGTGGCGCGCGGGTTGGATAGGAAATTTGGAGGACGGAGCACTTGCCTCGGTGCTTGCCGACGGTCCGCCTGAGTCTATCTGATTGTGTAAACCCTTTGATTTCTCCTCTTTCTTCTCTTTTCCTCTCTTACTCAACCTGTTCACCTATTAGGTCGAGACCCACCAACAAGAATGATATCCCCTGAAAGAGCAGGAAGTAGAAATGTATACCCTGTGCGGACAGCAAGCTCCTGGCAGCGGCTGTCAGGAGAAGGAAGGCGAGCGCCAGCTCCTTTGTATATATTCTGTTGTGCTTCTTCTTCGAAGACTTCGCTTGCTCTTTCGGTCGAGATTCCTCCTTCTCCATAGCATCAAGATTGGGTACTGAGTTGCCCCGTTGCTGCTTCAGATCTTTCTCAACCAGGGCAACAAGATCACCCTCAGAGGAGCGACCAGACTTCTTGGTGACCACCCACTCGTAGGCACTCCCCAGCTGGAAAAGGCCTGAGATCATGGCGTTGAACTTGGTCACAGACATGGTGTTCTCGAAGAGGAGGTAGGGGACAATGAAGGGGAAGGATCTTGGGGATGGTAGAATGTTGAGGAACGACATGGTGGCTGGAATGTAGCAGACGACCCAGGACGGAAGCTGAGCTTCTGGGACAAACATTGTCATGGGGAGAATTATGCAGAAGAGGGTGAAGGAATAGAAGGGCAGTATCAATTTTCTGAGGAGGAAGAAGAGGAAAATCAGATTGGCCTTCTTCCACACGCTGAGCTGCACCAGCCCAAATTGTAATCAAAACTCTGTTACCCAAAAAAAAAAAACTATGCAAGATTGATCTAGGTATAATAAGAGCAAAATGGTAATCATCAGTCACAGACCAGGTTGAAATTTAAATTACCTTGGAGCGAATAATGTCAGGCAAACAAAGGCGAAACAACTGCATGGGGCCAGAATGCCACCGGTGTTGCTGTTTTCGGTAAGCTTCATAAGATTCCGGTAGTTCGCATTGGCACTAAACAGGGAAGAGAATATACTAATAAAGAGGAAATCCCAGAAGAATCACTGAAAGGGCAAACTCTGTAACAGGGTAATGTGGTAGTTTACCTCGACGTCATTGAGGTAGATGAATTTCCAACCGTGAAGATGAGCACGGACAGCTATGTCCATGTCCTCAACTGTGGTCCTCTCCATCCACCCACCAGAATCCTCCAAAGCCTTTATCCTCCACACACCAGCAGTTCCATTGAACCCAAAGAAATTGATGAAAACCCCATTCACCTGCTGCTCCACCTCAAAATGGAATGCCAGGTTCACGTTCTGCAACCTCGTGAGCAAGTTCTCATCCTTGTTCACAAAGGACCACCTTGCCTGAACCAGAGCAAGCTCCTCGTTATCCTGTAATGCAATGAAATGGATTGAGTGTAAATTGGAAAAAGAACAATAAAAGCAAAGAAACAGGCAATTGCTCAAAAACACAGAAAAATCCTCTACCTTGAAATGGGGAACCGTCCTTTTTAGAAAATCTGGGGTGGGCTGGAAATCAGCATCAAAGATGGTGACAAACTCATAATCCTTGACATAGCTGCAATTCATGGCAGACTTGAGATTGCCGGCTTTGTACCCGTCTCTGATGACCCGATGCCTGTAGACAATGTGGGCACCCTCCTGCTGCCATTTGTGAACTTCATCTTTGATTAGCAATTGGGTTGTCGGATCATCCGAATCGTCCAGGACTTGAATAAGAATGTTCGACTTCGGCCAGTCTAAATTGCAGACAGCAGCAATCGATTGCTGATAAACCTGATGGTGGTTCTAGAATTAGACCAAAATCTCTAATTGAAGAAGAATTAAGAGAATCAAATTCGAACAACAGCAATTTATTGCTGATAAACTTGATGGTAGCTCTAGAATTTAACAAACTTTGTTTATCCACGAAATTGGAAATCAAATTGAACCCAGTGTTCTAAATTCTAATAAACAAACTTTGTCCGATTTCAACAAGTTTGATTTACCCACCCAAAAAAAAAAATTATGAACAAAATCTTTACTTGAACAAGAAGAATTAAAACAAATATAAATTGGGATTTAAAGTTACCTCCTTTTCGTTGCACATGGGGATCTGAACAAGAACCATGGGGAAGTAACTCTCTGCATTGCCATCCTTGGATTCGATATCTCGGACCGCCTGTTTTGGGACTGGTTTGATCTTCTTCAATCGGATCCAGAAGCAACCCAAGCATAGAATTAACCGGTCGGCGCTCTGTATAAGAAAGAGAACAATACAGGCATTGGCGAGGAATTGGAGAGGAGGAGCTAGGTACTCCACCCTAACCAGAACCCACCGAGAATACAGAGAATCGAATATGCCTCGAACCCCAAACGACGTTGCCAATAGATACTGCAACTGCAAATGGGGAGCCCCAAAATGCCACCCTTGAAAGTACGCGGCAACCTCAAACCCTAACAACAACACCGACAACCACAAGAACACCTTGATAAAAGAATAGAATCTGCTCTTTACAGCCGGATTCTCGATCTCATTACTGCTGTCCGAATCGGTTCTTCCCGAAGCCACGCGACGCCGAACAACAGCAGCAAGGCTGAACATTGCCGAAGCAATCGAGGTCAAGCATCCAGCAGCTTTATGAGCTTTGAGAAGAAGAACCCAAGTAAGCTGCTTGGCGTTCTTCCCTCTCCCCTTTTCGCCACTTTTAGTCCCTCCTCCGGGAAGGAAATCGTCTTCTTCAGGACTCTCTAACTCAAGCATAGACCAGTTAGGATTCTCCATCTTCACAACCACCGGCGTTCCTCGATGGCTCTCCTTCGCCCACCATTCGAACGACGGTGCCATTTTTTCCAATCTCTCAAATACCCACTTCCCAAAATCGAATTTTGAATCGAACCCTTTTCGTTTCAAGCTTCAAATGACTCAGATTTGCAGAACCCACAGAACATAACCATCTATATCTTGTTCAATCTCATTTTCAGAGAAGAAAACCAAACAAAAGAAACCGAAAAGCGATAATGGGACAAGTGGGAGAGGAATCGAAGCTATGCGTCTCTTGATTCATGGCGACATTCGTACATAACTTATAAGAGAGAGAGAGAGAGAGAGAGAGGTGGGGGATGACTGATGAGTCGAAAAGGCGATCTCATTCGATTACAGCTTGCAAAGTTACCGTATTAAGAACAGGAAGACGAGAAGGAGACTAACAGCTCGACACGTCTTCGATTTCGATTCGAAAAAAAAAAAAATTTAATAAGAATCAATATCACGTTCTACTTCCTAAATCAAAACTTTTCTGAAAGCGATCTTTTTTACCCAAAAATCAAAACTTTACTAATCTGGTTTTCGATTTTTTTTCTTTTTCTTTTTGTGGGGTCAATCTAACGATCGTCCAGTCGTCGTTTGCTTAATTTTCTGCAAAAAATTTTATTTTTTGTCTGGCTTATGTTTTCAAAGAATTTTTTTTTTCTTGGATGGGAAGAGAAAGACCCTCGATTGCTGTAGCCCTTCTCTCTCGCTCAGCCCCTTGAATTGTCGACAATGGCCTACCGAAACTGAATATGTAAATATAGAAATAAATATATAAATATAGTATCAAAATTTTCATATTATCAAGACTGGAACTAAATGTAGCTGGAATTGGAATCGGCTGCAACTAAACAATTGATTTCAGTTCTGGCTCTGTCATTTTCAGAACCAAAATCCGATAAGAACCGAAACCGTTAAGAACCAACAATTTTGGTTCCGATTCCAAATAAACTGAAACATCCCTATCTATACAGCTTAGCACCACTCTATATTTACCCGGCAATACACTCAAATTGCTGTCCTTCGCTGTACTAGCTTCATTGACTAAAATACCCTCAACCAGAGAGTGAAACTTCTATCATAGCGTTCTGACAGATGCTTCTGTCACAATACAAAACACAGGCCATGTGGCACATTCTTAGTGGACGATGACCGTATGGATGTTTGGCCAGTCCCTCGGTTAACCTATAAACCAAAAATCAGCCTGATTATTAATTTACAGCCTTTCTATCTTTGCACCCAAATAACGCTCAATAATGCTCGAATTCTTACTCTTAAAATCAACCCATGAAAATAACTTCAATTGAATCACTTAGAAATCACTAATCATGCTGATTTTTCACTAATCATGTTGATTTTTCGTTTAGAGGTCCTCCCCTGGACTGGCCGAACATCCATACGGTCAGTATCCACTAAGAGTGTGCCATGTGGCATGTGTTTTGTATTGTGATAGAGTCGTCTGTCAGAACACTGTGATCGAATTTTACTTTTAATTGGGCGTCTAAGGCTCCTTGTCGAGAGAAGGCCCCCAGCCAGGTACAACTACAATCCCAGGCCCTACATAGCATGATTTTTTTGGGTCGACTAATCGCATGGATGCTTAGCTCACCCCTTGTTGGATACTAGTGGGTAGCCCGTGCCTACGGCACTCCCCAACAAAGATTTTGGTAAAAATTGGGTGTGAATGGCTGAGATCCACCGTCTAGTTGGAGGATAAGATCTCGGCCCTTCTTTATTGAAACCTATAAGAAGGGGAGACAACTGAGCTCCCTTATTATATAGATTGAAACCAAAAACTAACCTGATTGGTTATCTCTAGCTATAGATTTTATTACCTTTTAGTATTGATTCTAATCGTTGGATTTAAACATTTTTTTTTTTTTGTTAGTAAATCCAATGGCTAGAAATCATCAATCAAGTTGATTTTTATTGGCGTTTATCCACCAATAGGAAGGATGAACATCCACGCAGTCATTGGACCCAAAAAATGTGGCCACGAGAGTTCTTTGCATGGACCGCAATAGTAGTCCTCTGCATCTATTTTTTATAATATTTTATTATCAAGAATAGTTGTTAAATAACGATTTTCTATTACTCAGAGAGTTAAAGTCTTAAATTGATATTATATTAATAAATTAAATATATAAAAAAAAAAGTCTTATATAGAATATTCGCCTTAGGCCTCAACTTATATCGAGACGGCCCTGCCCTTAATATATAATATGTGTTTGACTCCTTGCCAACAAACGTAACGCAAAAATCTCACCGACAAAAGTAAAATGTTCAATTAAGGTTTAAAAGGGGTCGTTATAACGATATAACAGACTGGGGGCGTTACCATTTTTTCTGTTACAACGAATTATAACACTCAGGGGTAAAAATGGAAAATAACTGGAAAAAATGGTGCTGGAATTCAAAATTTGAAATTTCAAAACTGAAAAATAACGGAAATAACAAAAGTAACAGCCGTTATTTTCTGGACGTTTTAACGGTACATAATGCAACGGGAGAGGCCTGAATCCGTTATAAAGGCCGTTATTTTCGTTAGAACGGCCGTTTTTTAAAACATGTTCAAGTAGTGTAGGCGCGCGTGTTGCTATCATTCATTATTGATCAAAGACACCCTAACATTGTTTCGTTGACTGGTAGGCAGCCGCAGAACGTGGGTTGTAGGTGAGTGATTTATAAGAGTATTTTTGGAACAAGAGGCAAAATGGTGACGGGGCAAGTTCGAAAGATTATTTTGGAAAAGTCAAAGCTGCCCAGATCATTTGAAGTAATAAGTAGGAAAAGACAAGAAAGGATATGACTATTGCATCTATTAGTATAATATAAATGATTTCGAGTGGGGGCATTTTAGGAACATAATAGAATAGATTTAGGTTGAATTACATATTTTCTTTATAAATATTAAAATGACGTGTTTACCCATACAAAATATTCAAAATATAAGGGTAAAACAGACATTTTCAGCACAGTTATGATCACGTGATTTGGAGTAAATGAAGTCCCCCCGTTCATAAATCAAAGCCGCTGCAAGCCTGCAGAAGGGGCCGGATGAGAGCGAACTGTACGTTCTACAGAAGAAAGAGGAAATGATATTGCCATGCGTTCTAGCCAAACAGAGTTGAGTCCACCTGCGCAACGGATACTTCCATTCTGCAACGGGGTTGAGTTTTGCGAGACACATACACCACTGACCGTCCACAATATGAGCCACTTGGCACACTCTTAGATGGTGCTGACTGTATGGATGTTTGTCCAATCCCTAGGTGTACCTACAAACTCAAAATCAGCCTGATTAGTGATTTCAAACCTTTGGATCGATCCTTGTACCCCAAATAATGGTCAATAATGCTCAAATTCCCACCTTAAAAATCAACCCATGAAAATGACTCCAATCCAACGCTTAGAAATCACTAATAAGGGTTGATTTTTGGTTTGTAGGTCCACCTAAGGATCGATCAAACATCCATTCGGTCAGTGTCCTCTAAGGATACTCCACGTGTTGGGGAAGTTCTATAACAGGGATTGGAGGTGTTTTTGTTTTTCAAAAAAGAACCCTGCTATAACACTGTTGCTGCGGGTGCACAGTAGGCCAGGAATTCTCATCGAGGTTTGGTGTTAATGGGTAAAAAATGTCTAAAATGTCCCCTTTTATTTGAAATGAGTTGCCTTGTGAACCGTGGATCTCTTGAATCCAACGATCACAGGCCTCAACCGTACATAATTTTGTCCGGTTATACGTGGGGTAGCATTTTCCCACAAAGTAAATGACTAAGGGCCTGTTTGGTACGTGAGAAAAAGAGTTCCGACGGAGAATATTTAGCCAGGCGAATATTATCTTGGCTAAATATTTGCTCATAGCAATATTTAACAATGTTTGGTACGTGTACGAGCTAGCTCACTTCAGCTTACTTCATTTTCTTTCAATTTGAGTGGGTCCCACATATCAAAGTAAGTCAAAAATAGGTTGGGTCAGTGCGGGAACCACATATTATGTCAAAGAATAAAAAAAAAATCATTTTTATCTTTTTTATATATTAAAAAATTAATTTTTTTTGAAAATAGTGATTTTCCGGCGAGAAAATAAAATTTTCTCACCAAGGCATAATCGGCGTGAAAATATTTTCACAGGGGGGGGGGGGGGGGGGGGGGGGGTGATCAAATGTTTTCCCGCCGCGGAGGGCAAATATGTGGGCCCGGCTAAATATTTGCCAAGGGCGGGTGGCTGCCAAACACCGCCGGGCGAATATTTGCGCGGCTAAATATTTTATTTGCCCGCCGCGGTGCGTTACCAAACAGGCCCTAAATTTTAATTTTGAATAATAAACGGGGGGGAATAGAAATAGGGTCGGGATCAAGTAGTTAGAAAGGGGTCGGACAATAATCTTGACATCTCTCTGTTGGACGTTACACGTGACAACCAGGTGTTACGCGCCGTGATCCACGGGATTCTCGACACGTGTATTTGTGTGGTCCTCGGTCACTGCCAGCCTGTCCAGCATAGCGACAGCGTCTGTCGTGCCTTCATGTAATTAGGCATGTTTTGTGCGCAATCTCCGCTTGCCACGTGATCAGATCTGCCCTTTTTTAATTATTTCTTTTCGTGGTATTTTTCCGCGCCGCGCACTTGAGATAAAAAGTAAAGTACGGTTTTGAATTCCGGGTTTTCCTTTACGCGCTTTTGAAGTGGTTTCTGCTCTTCTTTGACTTTGGACTTTTACGATTATATCCCTGACATTTATCGTTATTACACTTTGATACGAAAACTCGCATAACTCATCGAGACCATCCTACCGAGCAAAACTTTGATGACAGGTTGACGGGGGACCACAGTATGAGCCACGTAGGACGCTCTTAGAGACCAATGACCGTATGGATGTTTGGCCCATTCCTAGGTGGACCTACAGATTAAAACTCAGCCGGATTAGTACAATCTATCCTTTGGATTGGAGACATTTTCATGAGTTAATTTTCAATCGTGGGAATCAAGCATTATTATTGGTACTCAGATCTAAAGGTTAGAAAGCACTAATCAGGCTGGTTTTTGGTATGTAGATTAACCTAAGGATAGGTCAAACATCTATACCGTCAGTATTCTCTAAGAATATTCCACGTGGCTCAAACTACTACTACTACTACTGTGCTTCGTCATCATAAACCTATTCCACCCTACCCAGCAAAAATCAGCGTGAGCACTTTTCTTCGTAGGCTTGAAACCAATTCCTATGAAGCCCAGGATGAAAAAGTGCTTAAATCGAACGAATAGAAATCACCAATCCCGCTGATTTTGGGTATGCATGTCCACGATGTGGACCAACATTCATGGTGTCAGTGGGCCCAAAAGTGTCCCACGTGGCCCTTGACAGAATTCTGTATTTAAATACCATAGAACGGTTCGTTCCCCAATGAAAGTAGGAGAAAAAGAAGTAGACTGTCTTTTGATCTACCCGTGTGGGGACCATAGATTCACCGTTTAGAAAAAACAGCAGTTATAACAGTCTCTACTCCGTTACGTTTTTTAAAAAATAAATCATTTATTTACTTATGTGACTGGTACGAAGTGGCCCTTACACCGTTATATAACGGAGAATATAAAATCTTGTTTAGAAGAAGGTAGACGAAGAAAATTGAGTAATCAAACAAAGTCTTGTTTGGTAATTTCCAGGAAATAAAGCAGAAGTCAATGATAAAGACAATTACAGGAAGGCACGAAGAAGTAGTTGAATGGACGGATGTTCATGAATGACAGCTCCACATCTGTTGATTTCATAAAACTGAGAAACTGATAGAAGTTTCTCACGACTGGTTCTAGCCTTCTAGTCCCATGAGACGAAGTTAGACTTTGATGACAGCGGCCTATCAACCCACAACATGAACCACGTGGTATACTTTTAGAGGACTCTGACTGTATCCATGTTTTGCCAATCCCTAAATGGACCTACAAACCAAAAATCAGCCTGATTAGTGATTTCAGACCTTCGGATCTTTGTACCCCAAATAATGGCCAATTATGGTCGATTTGCCACGGTTAAAATAAACCCATGAAAATATTCCAATCCAACGACTAGAAATCACTAATCATGTTGATTTTTTGCATGTAGGTCCAAAAGTCCTCTAAGAATATGCCACGTGACTCATATTGTGAATCTGTTATGTGATTGAGATGGGAGAAGTTAAAGACAAGGGAGCTCATATTTGAACACCCCATTTCCTATCCCGGCGGACTCCTAGTCGGGGCACACCCCAAAAAGAGAGATCTCTCTAATCCTTGGCTGACAGGTGACTACACTGACCGCCCAAAAAATGAACCACGTGGCACAGTATTAGAGGACACCGACCGTATAGATGTTTGGCCAATCTCTACGTGGACCTACAAACCAAAATTCAACTTGATTAGTAGTGTTGAATGGAGCCATTTTCATGGGTTGATTTAACCGTAGGAATTTGAGCATTATCAACCATTATTTGGGGGTACAAGATCGAAAGGTTTGGAATCACTAATCAAGATGATTTTTCATTTTTAGGTCCACCTAGGGATTGGCCAAACATCCATATAGTCAGTGTCCTCTAATAATGTGCCACCGACTCATTTTGTGAGCAGTCAATGACCGTCACCGGTCAACCAAGTTTTAGAGAGAGATCTCTCTTTTTGGGTGTGCCCGACGAGGAGTCACCCGGGTAAGGAAATTGGGTGTGCAAATATGCGCTCCCGAAAGACAATTAGTCAATCATGCCAGATGTGTAGTTGCTTAATGCGTATACATTAGATCAGCGTTGTACGCTTGTATGGTGGACTATCGCTAGCATACCAAAAAATAGTTGAATATGAAGCAGGAGTCAACATCTCATACCGTTTTAAGATTTACGTAGGCATGACCGCATGGGCAGTGTAACATGGTAATCATGTGCACCAGCTTATTCTTGAATTATTGCCTCCTTTGTATAAAAATTGACTTTCCACGAACCAACAAAAATAGATAGAACTGAAAAGATCTTTATACAAAAAATACAGTAGTTCGGCAACATGTCTACATCCACGGGTGAGAAGAACTCATTTATGCTGTTTGGCTTAACGAACAGAATCCCCGCCCCGCCAAACAATACTCCTTGCATAATACAAGACACCTAACACAACATTGTTTGTAGTGCTCCACTTGCTCAAAAAATAAAAAAAAAGTTTGATTAAACAATTGTAGCCCTTAAATTCAAGTTTTTTCAATGTAAACATCGGCCCAATCCCATTGCGAAAAGAACTCTGATCATGGTTCGAGGGATCGGCTCATCCAATCCAATTCAGGATCAGAAGGGGCCAAACCATACCTGTAGGGAGTTCACGTCCCTTGACTGAGTCAAAGCTGAGACCGAGTTGGATTGGCTGATTCGAATTGGCATCGGCACCAACTATATATCCGACTTCTGATACCAATACCTTGATCAAGATTCAGATACAACCAATCAGATTGATGTTTTAGGGGGGTGTGGGTTCACCAAAGAGGGGTAAAACTTGGCTGACGGGTCAGACCGTCACCCACAATATGAGCCATGTGGCACATTTTTAGAAAACATTGAACGTATGTATGTTTGGCTAATCCTGGCCATTCATCAAATTCTTTGGATACCCAATCTCCATCAGTTCTTCTATTAGCTTTGGGCCGATCATCGCAATATAGCATTTTAGGATGACATCTGTTGAATAGATCAGGTGTTTCGGCCAGATAGACTTACAAACCAAAATCAACCTGATTAGTAATTTCTAAGTGTTGGATTGGAGTCATTTTTCATGGGTTTATTTTAACCGTGGAATTTGAGCATTATTTGAGGTACAAGATCGAAAGGTTTGAATTCACTAGTCAAACTTATTTTTGATTTGTAGGTCTACCTAAGGAGTGGCCAAACATCCATATATATATATACTAGTAAATGGCCCGTGCCCACGGCACTCGATCTCCAACAAAAGCGTTTGCAAAAATTGGGTGCCTTCGGCACTCAAACGGTATAACGGACTGAAGTGTTACCATTTTTTTACATTATAACGGCTGCTATAACGGATTGTAACGCATAGAGGGGGGAAATGGGAAAATAACAAAAAATAATAGTGTTGAAATTCAAATTTTGAATAAATTGAGGTCAAATGAGGCGGATTGAGTTGCTGAAATATAACCGTCCACATTAGATCGATGGATAAGATAAGAGAATACAATTGAGTTGTCTTGTTATATGCGTGGGTGGCCCCTGCCCGCGGCACTTTTCGACAAAGTGTTTGTCAAAATCGTGTGAGAGTTAATCTCAGCCATCGATATGAAGCATAGTGGATCTCAGCCACTCATTATCGAAGCCATATAAGATAAGAAGATCACAGTCATCACTTGTTATTTATTGTGGGTGGCCCGTGCCCTTTGCACTCCGTCAAAGCATTTGCCAAAATCAGGTGTGAGTGGCTGAGATCCATCGTCATTTGGGGGAAAAGATCTTGGCCGTCTTTTGTCAAAATAGATAAGAGGGGGTATAAGTGGGGAGACAACTTCCCTGTTTTGTTATATAGACTAGTAAATGGCCCGTGCCGACGGCACTCTCTGACAAAAGCGTCTGCAAAAATTGGGTGCCTTCGGCACTCAAATGGTATAACGGACTGGGTCGTTATCGATCGTTTTTTCCATTTTAACGGCTGTTATCATTTTTTCCATTATAACGGATTGTAACACACAGAGGGAAAAATGGGACAATAACAAAAAATAACGGCGTTAAAATTCAAATTAGACCTCGGCCCTTCTTTGTCAATGCTTATAAGAGGAGGTATAAGTAGGGAGACAATCAATGTGTTTTGTTATATAGAATAGTAAATGGCCCATGCCTACAACACTCTCCGACAAAGGCGTTTGAAAAAATTGGGTGCCTTCGGCACTCAAACGGTATAACGGACTGGGGCGTTACCGTTTTTTCCATTATAACGGATTGTAACACACAGAGGGAGAAATGGAAAAATAACATAAATAACTGTGTTGAAATTTAAATTTTGAATAAATTGAGGTCAAATGAGGCGGATTGGGTGGCTGAAATCTAACCGTCCACATTAGATGGATGGATAAGATAAGAGAATACAAATGAGTTGTCTTGATATATGCGTGGGTGGCCCGTGCCCGCGGCACTTTCCGACAAAGTGCTTGTCAAAATCGGGTGGGAGTTAATCTCAGTCATTGATATGAAGCATAGTGGATCTCAACCACTCATTATTGAAGCCATATAGGTATAAGACAACCACTGTCACTTGCTATATAGAGAGTGGGTGGCCAGTGCCCACGGCACTCTCCAACAAAGCGTTTGTCAAAATTGGGTGTGAATGGCTGAGATCCACCATCTATTTGGGGGATAAGATCTCAGCCCTTCTTTGTCTAAATAGATAAGAGGGGGTATAAGAGGGGAGACAACTTCCCTGTTTTGTTATATACTAGTGGGTGCCTCGTGCCATCGGCACTCCTCGACAAAGAATTTGCCAAAATCAGGTGAGTAGCGGAGATCCACCGTCCATTTGGGGGAGGATTAGATCTCGGCCCTTCTTTCTTGATGCTTATAAGAGGATGTATAAGTAGGGAGACAATCAATGTGTTTTGTTATATAGAATAGTAAATGGCCCATGCCTAGGGGTGTCAATTTTACCCGATATAACCGGAACCGAATAGGAACCGGAACCGAAAACACCGGTTCCGGTACCACATTTTTGGGAACCGATTAAAAAGAACCGGAACCGGAACCGAACCGGAAACTAATGGTTACAGTTCCGGTACTCTAATATGGAACCGAAACCGATAAGAACCGGAACCGAACCGATAAGAACCGGAACCAATATATAAATATAGTGTAAAAATTCTCATATTACCAAGATTGGACCCGTTATACCCGAAATCGGAACCGGAATCGACAAAAACTACATAATCGGTTTCGGTTCTGGTACCATCACTTTGAGAACCGGAACCGATAAGTACCCGAACCGATAAGAACCGGAACCGTTTGTTCAGGTTCTGGTCACCTTAGGAACCGAACCGGAACCGACCCATTGACACCCCTACCCATGCCCATGGCACCCTCCGACAAAGGCGTTTGAAAAAATTGGGTGCCTTCGGCACTCAAACAGTATAATGGACTGGGGCGTTACCATTTTTTCCATTATAATGGATTATAACGCACAGAGGGAGAAATGGGAAAATAACAGAAATAACAAAAAATAACGGTGTTGAAATTTAAACTTTGAATAAATTGAGGTCAAATGAGGCGGATTGAGTGGCTGAAATCTAACCGTCCACATTAGATAGATGGATTTGATCTCAACCACTCTTTATCTAACCGTCCACATTAGATGGATGGATAAGATAAGAGAATACAATTGAGTTGTCTTGATATATGCGTGGGTGGCCCGTGCCCGCGGCACTTTTCGACAAAGGGTTAGTCAAAATGAGGTGGGAGTCAATCTCAACCATCGATATGAAGCATAGTGGATCTCAGCCACTCATTATTGAAGCCATATAAGATAAGAGGGTAAAAGAAAAACATTAAATTTTCGTTAAATTTTTTTTTTTTTAAATTTTCAAATTTCAAATTTTGAATTTCAGCACCACTTTTTTTTCGTTAAAATCATTAAAATCTGTTAAAATCTATTTTTTCCATTTTTGGCCCTGCCCATTTCAATCCGTTTTAGCGGTAACACCCCTCTCGAGGCATAAAAAGTGGGGCTCCTAAGCCTGACCCTTAGATTATATGTAAATCCAACCTATTTCATTCCTTATATGTAGGTAAATAGTAGGTGACCCATGCCCACAGCACTCATCCACAAAGCTTTTGTCAAAATTGGGTGTGAGTGGTTGAGATCCACCGTCCATTTGGTGTGATGAGATCTCAGCCATCCTTTATGAAGCCGGATAAGAGGGGGAGACAACCGTCCTGTTTTGTTATATATAATATATAATATATAGTCAGAGTCCTCTAAAAAAGTGCCAAATGGCTTATATTGTGGCTGGTCACAGCTTCGCTGACCATCGCTGGTCAGCCATTTTTACTCCAAAAAAGTGAACCAAACATTTAAGAGACGGATTAAATAGTGCCATGTGGCATCAGCGCATATCACGTGCAAAGAACACTTTTACACGTAGCAAGTTTAAGTTAGTAATTCATGTTGCATTATCGTCATCAATCTATATATCTATCTATAGAAAGAGACGCCACACATGTTTGAACTTTGAAGTGGCATGTCCAGAGTCCACCACGCATTAAGATATGGTTTTGCGTTTGACGAACTGCCGTAAGGAGCCCAAGTCGGTAAAAGAGATGGGTTTAAAGGTCCTTTTAAGTGATTTAAACTTTAAAGTTTGCTCTCCCCTGAAGGACAAAAGTTAGATCCAACAGATCCTGACAATGCCACGTGGCATACCCTTTTGGGCCCACTCATCCATGAATGTTCGGGTCCACCTCCATAAATCCAAATCACACCAATTCGATGAACATAATTTTTCCATATCAGTATCCGGGGCTAGTTAGTAAATTCGTATATTATACGAGGTTAATACTCAAATTTTTTGTTTATTTGAAGAAACGTTTAATACTTCCGTATAAAATAAAAAATCAGAAAAAATCATAAATTTTAAGACTATGCGAATAAAACACATATTACTCACATTTAATACATGAATTTTACATTTTTTAAAATAAAAACATATTAAATGACTGCATAAAATGAAAAAATTGATAAAATTCAGATCTTTTTAAAGCTAAACAATATAAAATTTCAACAATGACCGAATTTTTTTATCCCAAAACCGAATTAAACTCGAACTTTTCCCATTTCGAATCTTTGTCGTATGCCGAATTGCTAACTATGACCCGGGGTGCCGCTCTACAAAACGGTTCAAGATGTGATGCTTCTTAGAAAAAAAATAAGAGAATTTTTTAAGCAGTGGCCAATCAAATGGCGCCACGATCCTTTGTTGAAAAGCATAGGCAGATTGTGGTGTCATTTGATTGGCCACAACTTCCCCGCTTCAAAATTTTTCTCCAAAACATACAGAGAGAAGGGGTCTGGAGTGAGAAACATTATTATTTTAAGGGTATGTTAGCAACACCCCCTGAGATTTAAAAGTAATTTGTCGTACCTCCTTATACTTCCAAACTTTAGGATTACCTCCCTTGACCTAGTTTAACGGTGGTTGACTTCCTTTAAAACAGACTTGAATCACACCCGGTTAGCATTGTACTTGCAATATTATGAATCTTTCAGGGTGCATTAACAAGCGCATGATGCATGTCACATTTTAACGTTAGTCAAATGATGATTAAAGTGGGTCAAGGGGGGTAATCCTAAAGTTTGAAAGTATAAGGGGTACTACAAATTACTTTCAAAACTTGGGTTGCCACACGACATTCACCTAGGCACTTAAATGCCTTTTTGAAAGAAAAAAATGAAAAGATAAAAATGTTCATTAAAGGCCCTCTTTACCGATTTCAATTATTATTAAATCAAATATTTTGGTTTAAAAAAAACTTATCGGGGAAAAACATGTCTCGCAAATCTCACATTCTAAATAGCAAAACACCACCCTGGATCCCTTGGATCCATGCAATGAGTGACGAACCATGTGAATTCATTTATGGGTGTTGTTCATGTTTAGGTTAGCAGATTTTGTGGTAGTTACATGAACCCCATGTGAAGAGGTATGGGTGTGTTCATTTATATGTGGCAAATTAGCATGTCATGTGGTAATAATGCGTTTACGTGCAAGCTGCCCGTGTTT
Source organism: Euptelea pleiosperma (assembly GCA_035048495.1). Classification (NCBI taxonomy): domain Eukaryota; kingdom Viridiplantae; phylum Streptophyta; class Magnoliopsida; order Ranunculales; family Eupteleaceae; genus Euptelea; species Euptelea pleiosperma. The sequence continues at coordinate 31,951,373 of CM068542.1, read as the reverse complement.
TATTGACGTCGAAAGATCTAGTGACAATCTGATTACAACATTGCAATTCAATTGTGTTCCGATTTCGGTACAAATAATATACGGTGGCTTACGTGTGTGTTCGCACATGCACGTGTTAGCTCCATATACATGTTCCTATATCACATTGATTTGACGATGTTAATATCTGATTATCGATTCGGTTATGGACCATTTGCCCAAAGTAGGTGCTTGATTTGAATTATTTAAATCTTCGATGATTCTAGTGGATCTATCATGTTTGTCGCAGACACCTGGAAACTTTTTAGGCAAAAAAGACTTATATATACAATGACCAAAATGCTCCTGTTTATATTCAACATGTATTAGATATTATCAGAGTGTTTCTGAAAGGGGTCGGGCTCCATGGACTGGCCTTTTTTTGACCGGCTCCCATTACAGGACAGAACATGAGCCACGTGGAACACTCTTAGAGGACTCTGACCATATGGATTTTTGGCCAATCCCTAGGTGGACCTACAAACCAAAAATCAGCTTGATTAGTGATTTCAAACATTTGGATCTTTGCACCTCAAATACGGCTCAAAATTCCATAGTTGAGATCAACCCATGCATATAAGTTCAATCCAACGCCTAGAAATCACTAATCAGGCTGATTTTTGGTTTGTAGGTCCACCTAGGGATTGGCCAAACATCCACACGAACAGAGTCTTCTGAGAGTGTTCCTCGTGGCTCATATTGTGTCTTGTAATGGGAGCCAGTCCCCGACTCCCTGGAGCCCGACCCTTCTGAAAGATGTTATAAAATAGAAAATTTTGGCAATAGAGGGAAGGTTTTAGAATTTTGACAATCTAAGAGGTTGTTTTGAAAGGTTCAATTTTTCAAATCTTAGGAGATTTAATTTGTGATTAATAATGAAACAATTTTCTGAATCTTAGAAAATCACTCCTGAACTTGTTCCAAATGCATGAGGCACGATGAGAAACATGCAACATACGTTCCAACTATTTATGGCACTCCTTCAATGGGCTGTAGCCCCAAAATTGCAACCATAGATATATATCGGCCTGGACTTGGACCTATGCAAATAACAAAACTTGGGCCCAAGCATGGTCCATTTACAACCCCTAAATAACTTTTTCTTATTTTAGCAATGGCAGAGAATGGCTTAGCTGCCAATGGGAGCAAGAAAGCATTACTGAAGGCAACCGCATACAGGGCCCTAATCTATTAAAATTCTCTAACCTGAATGGTGAGTTCTAACCTTTTGGATTCAAGCATTATTTGACATACTCGGGTCAAATGGCTATAGTCACCAATCAAACCGATTTTTGGTCTATATGTAGACCTTTGAAGTAAGACCTCACCTTCAAACATAGCAACAACAGAACTCACCTGTATTCTTTCTTAATAGACGACAGCTTGTTGTTTTTCATATGGAACAAATTCACCGTCTGTAAGAAGAAATCGCTCAGACAACCACCAAAATATGGGATAAGAAACTTTCAGGCACCGCGTGCTATGCGATAATCGCTTTTTTTCCAGCCTTTGGCGCCAATGATTCCGTGGAGATGAAGTTCTAATGTTCTAACAAATGTAAGATATGGAATTCTGTTAAAAAATTACATTTTTAAAAATTAGATAACCAATGGAGACGTACATACTGGGAACGAATATCATCATTACCCGAGATGAAGAGATTGCAATATTGTATACAAAGAAGAAGGATAAACGTTTTTTGAGAGTTACAATAAATGTTAACAGTTTTGGCTGGATAGATTTTTAGGGAAATAATTAAGAGAAGATGGAGAGATTTTATAAGTTGAGCAACTTTGGGAGAGGTATTTAAGAGAAAGAGCCTGTGAGAGAATTTTGTTGAAAATAAATTCTAATAAAGAGATTTATTAGTTGAACATGGGAGATTTTGATGGAAAAGGAAGGAGTGATGTTTTAGAAATGTTGGAGAGGGATCGTTTGGTAAGCGAGAGCACATTTGGAAAGTGACAAAATTAGGGAAGAGAGAGAATGTGTTTCATAGATTTATAGAATCTTTATGGACAAATTGGATATCCGGAAGATGAATTTAAGGAATTGAATGTTTATTAGAGGTGATGTAGAGATTAATTTGTAACGTTCTGAACGTTTTGAAGTGAAATCGTATAGAGTTTAGATAATACAAAAGGTGTTTTAGGAAAAAACAGTGAAAAAGAGATGGAGGAAGCACCAATGCAAAGGGTGTTTTAGAAAAAAAATGGCGAAGAAAAAGATGTAAGAAGCGCCACCTCAGCAGTGCCGAACTTTAGTACAGATAAAAGATAGATAGATATATAGATAGGACGATTTGATCAGGTGAATGGTGTTGTCTAAGACAAGTGGAAACATTTAGGTAAAAAAGAGTTCCATAATGCATGAATGCCGCATTGCACATGCACCTTACACGTGGCAGCACCTTACACATTGCACACTCTTAGAGATAACTGGCCATATGAATGTTTGGCCCACCCCTTGGTATACCTACATGCAAAAAGTCAGCATGTTCGAAGCATTTGATTGGAGTCGTTTTCATGAGTTGATTTTCTGCCGTAGATATTGAGCACCATTTTGGGTACAAAGATCCAAAGGTTTAAAATCACTGAATGGGATGGGAAGTAATTAGGAGGTGATCTAGGGGTAGCATTGAAGTTTAAGAAGAAAGCTCATTATTGAGGGGAATACGTCGAGGACATATAAGAAAAGGGAGTAGAACTTTAATGATGGGGTCTCTCCTCAATGATGACGAGGAACGACAATTTGAGCCACATGAGACCACTGATCGCATAGATCTTTACCCCATCCCTAATTGGATCTAATTACCAGAATTCAGCCTAATTAGTAATTTCTATCCATTGGATTAGAGTCGTATTCATGATTTATTTTTAATCGTGGATTTTGAACATTATGGGGTACTTGGATCCAAAGGTTATAAATCCCTAATGTGGCTGATTTTGATTTGTAGGTCTACCTAGTGATTGTTCAAACATCCAAGTAGATTCAGATACAAAATTTATTTTACACGTAAAACCCATATCAAATGCAACTTGGATCCATATTACATGATTTATTATGATCCATAATCCACATTACGTTATACACATATGTGGGTATGCGGGTCGAATCGATGGATGCATTGAGTAAGATCTAGACAAATCCTTCATTACATCTGACTATGAACATTGTGGTCTATACCTGGATCCAAGTTTGACACAGATTAGGGGTGTTAACGGACAGGGCTTGGAATAGGTTTAGCTTTGCCTGAGCCTGGTCCAAGATACAATTAGCCCTGCCCAACCCAGTCCGACAAACACCACATTTTAGGCCCAAGCCTAACCCATTAAGAAAAGGGACCAGACCTTTAGTTCTGGGTCAGACCCAGTTGAACCCAAGCCCGATCACTTTATCTATCGGTCATAAAAATGAAACATAGGCCCAATTCATTGGGCCTATAAATGTAGCCCAAGCCTGGGTCCATTAGGGATGGGCCTAGAAGCCCATTAACAAGCCTAACTCAGATCCATAACACAAGAATTTGAATCTGAACCATGATCCACATGGGAAGATCCAGATTTGATTCCTACGTGGAAATGTGTCGAATCCACTAAATACATATTTCAGTAAAGAACCAAGGCCCAATTACCATGTCCAAGTGGATCCAATTACTTAAATTTAGTACTCAAGCCCAACTCAAATCTGATAGCTCACATCCATATCCAACCCGTTTTTGAATTTGGATCATATCTTAAATCTCTAATCCCCCAAAATTCATATTCTAATCGTGTTGGATCTCGAATCTAGTCGAATCCCATCTTTTATAGTTTTTTATTTTTTGCATAGTATTTATGATATAAATGGGCTGGGCTTGGGCCTAATATATTACAAAATTAATTGTGGGATACAAATGGGCTGGGCTTTGGAAAAAGTGATGTAAACAATTTTTATATAGATGTTGTGCGATGCAGTTGTGATCACATAATGTTGTATAATAAAAAAAAAATCAACATCATTCTATTGTATAAAATGAGTTTTTTGTCAAATCAATGCCAAGATTTTGATTTAAAAGTGTGTTTTGCCAAACTAACTTTTGTCAAAAAGTCAGAAGTTGATTAGTTAACTTCTACTCAGTTCCCAAACAGCGGGGCGTTTGGGAACGAGAAGTAAAAGTACTTCTACTTGTAGTAGAAGTTATTAGTTGAATTTTTACCTCCAAAGAAGTTTTTGAGAAGTAATTTCTCGTAGAAGTTAAGGGAGCGTTTGTTGTTGAGAACAAGAAGTAAAAGCACTTCTACTTGTAGTAGAAGTTACTAGTTGAATTTTTACCTCCAAAGAAGTTTTTGAGAAGTAATTTCTCTTAGAAGTTAAGGGGGCGTTTGAGAACGAGAAGTAAATCACTTCTACTTGTAGTAGAAGTTACAAGTTGATTTTTTTACCTCTGAAAAAGTCATAGAAATTAAAATGTTGGGAGCTGTTCTAATTTTTGAGAAGTAACTTCTACTTCAGTTTTAAGTTAATTTTTAACTTTTCAAAAGTTAAAATATGAAACACATCCAAACTAACTTATTGACTTATAAAAGTTAATAAGTTACTTATATTTGTGTTGAAACGCTCCCTAAAGCTAAAAAAATTTGACTTTAATTTTAATTTATTTTTTAACTTCAAAAGTTAAAATATGAAACACATCCAAAATAACGAGTAAAAGTTCTGTCACACTCCCAATGCAAAATATGAGCCACGTGGCACAATCTTAATAGTGGACTCTGACCGTATGGATGTTTGGCCAGTCTCTCGGTGGACCTATAAACCAAAAATCAGCCTGATTAGTGATTTACAGCCTTTGGATCTTTGCACCAAAATACCGCTCAATAATGCACAAATTCCTACCAATAAAATCAACACACGAAAATAACTTCATTCGAATGGCTTTTGGCTTATAAAAGTCAATAAGGTACTTTTTTGTGTGTTGCAAACGCCCCCTACAAACAAACCATCTAAAAAATCCCTAATTCGACAGCTCTTTCTCGCGCCTCCGCAACTCTCCTTCTCTAGTCTACATACTGTATAGTATCAGTTCGTTGAGGCTCAGAGCTTCTTCTTTCTCTTTCTCTCTCCATCGCTACGAGCAGGTAACTAGAACCCTAATTTCTCTATTTCGATTTCTTCCTCCTACTTTGTGAGATTGATTCTTTAAATATTTGGAAAATTTTGGTTTGTAGGAAGGCAAATCTTTAATCTTTAGCTGTTTAATCTGAACCACCAATTTTGGTTTCCGTTTCAGCTAGGGTTCCATGGCTAATGTCACAGAGAACTTACCGAATGAGAAGGAAGAAGAACAAGAAGAAGAGGAACAAACATTCGAAGAACTTGGTTTGGACCCCCGTCTGATACGTTCTCTCACTAAGAAGGGTATCACTAAGCCAACACCAATTCAACGAGTGGCAATACCATTAATTCTGGTTAGCTCTTTAAACCAAACTTGTTGAAATTGGACAATGATTGTTTATTTGATTTCCAATTCTGTCACGGTGGATTGTAGGAAGGCAAGGACGTCGTTGCCCGGGCGAAAACTGGTTCGGGAAAGACCTACGCGTACCTCCTCCCTTTGCTCCAGAAGCTCTTCTCCGATTCTGGTCCCAGGAAGAACACTGCTCCAAGTGCCTTCGTTCTTGTCCCGACACGAGAACTATGCCAACAGGTGCGACATGCTTATACTCCATTTAGTCGATTGTTGTTGCTCAAGGCATCGACTTTTTGATCAACTATTGACTTGGTACATTTATTTATTTTTTTGTTGTTGCAGGTTTATTCGGAGGTATTATCTCTGATCGAGTACTGTAGAGTTCAATTGAAAGTTGTTCAATTGACAAGCAGCATGCCAGTTTCTGATTTGGTAGGTTAATCTTATTCTTCTATGCCTTTTCGATGTAAGGTATATCTGGGAATATGGAATACTGAGCATTTTCTTTGTTAATTCATTCCTCATATTTGATTGCAGCGAGCTGCATTGGCTGGACCACCTGATATTTTAGTATCAACACCAGCTTGCATTTCAACTTGTATGTCAACAGACGCCCTCCAAAGAAAGTTCATTCAGGATTCACTTTCGATTCTTGTTCTGGATGAGGTGTGAATTCAATCAATATTTCAAGTTCTTTATTTTTTAATTATGTTTGCCTGTGCCCTGTAGATTAATTGCTTATGACCTGACATATCAAGATTTAAACGAAAAGTTGCAGTTCATAGTAAATGGGTTAATAGAACGTAAGGCAACGCTGTTAGAGTTGAATCGGATCATAAAATCGTAAGGAGTAGGGTTGAAAATCAAATTGGGATTCAAATAGTTGGATCATAAGATTCATGAAGATTTTTCTTTATGAGTTAAAAGAAAAGAAAGAAATAATACGCAGAAAGCTAAAAAGAGTATATAATAAGCCGAATTACTCCATAGCCCATTATACAATGACAAGTTTTTGTACAAACATATACAAATAATGGCAAAACATTTTTACCTGGCAATCCCGATATGCACCATAGAAACACTGTTCTAAAATCATAGTTATATAATATTATAAACAAAATATATTTTCACAAAAAAGAAAAATAGGTAAACTAGCCCACGGGCAACTAGCTCTGGATCAATTGCTTAAACTCTATATTTAGATGGATCCGCTACAACAACTTCTCGTGAGAAATTCAATAATAGGCTCTGCTAAAATCATGTATTATTGTCATCTCGACCTCTTAGGCCCCTTTGTATCTCTGCTTCTCTCTTATATAAATCTTTACACTTATAAAAAAAAAATCATGTATTATAAATTCATCATCAAATTAAATAAGTTTCTATTTTTCATCAACAGTTTCAGTTCTCCATCTTCAAATTGTGTGCATAGACATGCATTTCTTGTCATCCATGTTAAGTGATGTTTCATGCGAACAAGGCTACCATAAAATTATTTCATATAATAATTGTATTGCAAGAAAGAATTGCTTATTACAGAACACTGCGTTTATACTTCTTAGTTCTTACTTGAAAATAACCTAATACCTTGAAAAGGATCAAAGGTAGAAAAAGTAGACTACGGATGATCCCTTTATCTGTAGAGTACTTGTGCAAAAAGTTCGTTTTCTTGCCCTCAACTTTAACCACTTAGGAGTTCTTTGTAAAGGGCTTTGGTAACTTTTTTTTAAAGGCGCTTTTAAGTTGAAATAATAAAGAGCAAAGCAACAATAATAGTCAAAATAAAAAATAAAATAATGACCTATGGTTGATAATGGAACTATGTTAAATGATCTTATGTCTGTGTAGAAAGACGTAGCAAGAAACATGTTATAAATTTGTTTAATTAGTAAAAGCACATACGGAAGCTCTTATTTTTAAGTGTTTAACATTTAGTAAAAACCAAATATAGGATTCACTTTTTTTACTTGAAAATTTTATATAAATGTAAGATTTGAATAATTATAAGATCCAAGTCGTGAATCTTACTTTAATCGTAAGATTGACTTAGAAATCATAAGATTTTTATCTAAAGGGATTCATACATAAGATTCAAATCGTTTGGGTTAAGATTTGATTTAAATCGCAGGATTTAAATAACACTAACTTAAGGATTAAAATCTTGGCTCTTGTTTGTGACCTAGCCAAGACCGAAGCTGGTATGAATTGTTACTGATGTTGGTCCAACCATTATGACATTTATATAGAGGTTATCCATTGGTTGAAACACATCCGATGCAGGTGAAATATTAATTTATGCTAAAACATTGGTAAATGATGTGACATTGTTTTCTTGTTGGGTGTAGTAACACAATTTTTACTTTATACCTGCAAGTATATTTCAAATTGGAATATCTTTTTCACATATTGTCTTGCATCTAAAAAGTCTGCTTAGGTAATGGTGATAGAAAGGATGCAACATGGGGACGAGACTTTGTATTCTGTATGGTTAATTTCCCAATTTCACATGGCCATAGCATGCTTTACATGGTCCAACAATCAACTATCTTTTTCATACATTTTAATACATTCTCCTTATGCCATTCAATTAAAAAAAACCAATGATGAGTGGGTTGCCATTCTATAGATTTGGAGGTTGAGGGTCCCTTTCCTTCCCATTGTTAAACCAGTGCAATGCTACAAACCCCCCTTTTAGTGTTTGGAAACCAAGGGACCATTCTGAAGGTGACTCCACGGTTGTTTGCTTGAGACAATGTTGCATTCTTGTTGTCATATGGAATGGAAATCTGGTTGTTGAGCTAAATCATTTGGATTCCTTTTTCTTTTACAAGGGACCACGAGGATCGATAATAGGTTCCATTGGAGTAAATTCAAACTGATGGCTTTACTTCACCGTACAGAGGACAATGATTTTTGGAGAAACTTTCTCATCTAAAGAAGCACTAAAAAGTAAAATGTCTATTGGGGAATTGTCAGAAACTGTGCACGATATTTCAAGTTCACCCAGAAAGAAAACTAGTGATCTATAACCCCTGCCAGTGCAAGCAAGCTGCAAGAGGACAAGAGACCAAACACTTTAATCCCCCCTTGCCAGTGCAAGCAAGCTGCAAGAGGACACGAGACCAAACACTTTAACCCCCCCTCCGTCCGTCCCTTCTCTTTCCTTTCTCTCCTTCCTTCCTTCTTACCCCCAAGTCTATCTTTCCTCCTTTCTCTATGTGAACGTGCCCTTTCTTTTATATGTATATCTGTCTCCCTCCCTCTGTGGTGTTGCAAAAATCCCTGGAACTTTTAGGGGATTTTAAGATACTTCTCTAATTTTCTAAAGCTTAAAGGAAAATTTTCATTTCAGCTGCAATTGATAATTGGTAATATTTTCAACAGAAATAAAAATTAGAAATCACAAGTTGATTGAAATCATTTAATGAGCTTGTGATGCTCTGTCAAAGGATTTTTGTGCCATGCCTGTAACTTGAGTTTTTTGGGATTAGAAGCTTTAGCTGTCCATCTCTCGGGCGATTTGAATGTTGAGGCTAAATTCTTATTTTTCACTAAACTTTTCTTCAAACATTATATTACACTAGCGATGCATGGGAAACATAAACTGGAATCTGCAAGTCAATAGATAAAATTAAAAAGTGAGGACAAACTTCTCATACTCTGATCCTCCAAAAACAGGCATTACTTACCCTTTAGTTACATACCTTCAGTACCACTTCGACCTGCTTCAGAAATCTGATTGACTGTCAGCACACCTCACCACCAATCGTCGCATATTGTAACTTCCACAAATCATTATTTAACTTACATTAATCTGATACATTCTTTCTGTTTATGCTTGTACTGTTTCATGATATTGCTTAAAACTCAAAGCATTATCACTATGGTTCCAGTGTTGATTTAATTGTTTAGTTCTTTTATTTAGCCAATTTGTATAGTGTTTTCCTCCTCTGTCGAACTTCGGAGAAAGATTTGTTAATTGTGTAATGACCAAGGTTTAAAATTTCGGTTTCGTAGTCATTTCGGTGTGGCTCGAAACCGAAATTTCACCCGATATTTCGGGATTTCAGCAAATTTCGGCTTAAAAACCCATATTTCAGGGATTTCGGTACCCCCCAAAACCGAAATTTCGGCCAAAACTCCGAAATTTAAAACCTTGGTAATGACTGGTGTCATGTAGGAATTAGCAATTAGCTTCATTCTTTGCATTTCTTGATATGATGGTAATAGTTTAGCTTTATTTTTTATGGTAGATATTCGGTTTTGCCTGTATCCTCTCTTTCATGTGAATTTTTAAACAATATCGCATGTTTTCTCTGCTTCTTCTCCTATTATGAAATTGTGGGCATTGAGATTCCTTTATTGCAGTAATATAAATATCAATTTATATTTGTCTCAGGCAGACCTTCTTTTGTCATATGGCTACGAAGATGACTTGAAAGCCCTTACTCCTCATGTTCCTCGCCGTTGTCAATGCCTTCTTATGTCTGCCACCTCGAGGTTGGTTATGAAAATTTACTTTTCAGCCCTTTTACTTACAAATTATTAATAGTGTTCCTTATGTATTATTTTAGGCAGTTTTAAATGCTGCAAATGGTATTATTACCTCCTTGACAACTTGTAAGCATTTCTAGCTGCTATCCAGGGATTTCTCCCACTTTATCTTTTCTCTATGTTCGATTTATTTAATATCCAAAATGCACTCGGCTGTTACTTCTGTAATTTCATATAGATGTTTGAGAACAATTAGACTATTTTGTTATGTTGACAGACTTGATGTGAAACAAGATTCATTTGAGAATGGCATCTCACCCTACTAAGTACTAACTATAGTATAAATATGGTTCAAATAATCATTCCTTCTCAGAATGTAGAACGTCTTAGTCTCAGGGGTGACCAGAAATATCTTATGTAAAAGAAAGCTGAATTCAAACCTATAAATCTTATGTAAAAGAATCATCTCAGGGCACTAAACTTAGATTAGCCTTAGACTTCCTTCAGTTAAAATTTGAAATTTATTCGAGAAATTTTAATTTGACAAGGAGAAGTTTTGTAAAAATTTGCTCTTTGTAGTCAAGGCGCACCTAAAGCGCTTTAGAAGAGTCAAGGCACAAGGCGCACCTAAAGCGCCTTAGAAGAGTCAAGGTGAGGCGCGTTTAGTAAGGCGCGCCTCACTAAAATACATTTTTTTTGTAAAAAATTTGTACTTTTGGGTTAAGAGTATGGTCACAATCAAGGTCAAGAGTAAGGGCAAGGGCTTTAGTAAGGGAGCGAGAAAAGGAAGGGACCAATTCGGAGGAGACAAAAGAAGAATATATTGAGGAGGCTAACACATCAATGATAACGGGGATGAAGCTAATGATTATATTTTAGATGGCGATGATGTTAACTAGAACTAATTGTGGGCTCTTTGAAATTTTGAACATTTGCTATCTTTTATGTTTTATGCCCTTTTTGATTACTTGTTTTGTATTTAGGAGGTGTTTGGGAACAAGAAGTAAAAACACTTCTACTTGTAGTAGAAGTTACTAGTTGATATAATACCTCCAAAAAAGTCATAGAAATTAAAAGCGTTAATAGGCCTTCTAATTTTTCAGAAGTAATTCTCTTAGAAGTTAAGAGCTAAAAATTTTAGCTTAAGTTAATTTTTAACTTTTCAAAAGTTCAAATATGAAACACATCCAATCTAACTTTTAGCTTATAAAAGTCAAAAAGTTACTTATATTTGTGTTGCCAAACGCCCTCTTAGATATTGACAATGTTAACTAGAACTGCGTTTGGGTTACTTGAGATTTTTGCTATCTTTTATGTTTTATGGCATAATGATTACCTGTTTGTTATTTTTCTTATTTTTTTATATTTCTTATTATAATTTTTAATAGGGAATTTTTGACATACCCCCCCCCCCCATTTATCTTTGAAATTTGACATAGCCACCACAATTTGAAAAACTCGACATACCCCCCAAGAGATGGTCTACTGTAGGTTGATTGACGTTGACTCAAATTGACTAATAAACTTTTTTTGGAAGGACAAAATTGCAACTTTCTAAATTTCCATTTTTTTTTATCTTTGAACTTTAAGATCAGTTTACGGATACCAAAAACTTATACCCAAATTGCAAAGTCACAAACAACTTTATGCTAAAAGATCAATAAAAACATGAATTGATTCAGTTGGAATTCCACTTACTAAGAATTTCTAATCTACACTATTGAGATTAAGAAATGGATCCGATCAAGTAGAAAATTAAGAAAGATTGAAAAATTGGAATCCGTTATTCACATTGAACAAGGAAAACTAGAGTCCCAAAACAGGTTTACAACATCGAAAATCAAAGTGACAAACTGGATACAAATGGGTTCTAGCTAAAATTTTAGTTTGGGCTAAGAAATTTAAAAACAAAAGATCTAGTTTTTCCGTAGTATTAAAGAAAGCAATATTATCTGCATAAGAGAGATAAAGGATTAAGAACCTATCCCTATAACTACACAACCATTGATTGATTGAAACTAGTGTGAAGAAATCTCAATTTTAGGTTTTCTAACTAAAAATTTTATAAACAAAAAAAGAATTTTGATTTGGTGGAAAGGTCAAATGATGTCGTTAAAACTTAGAAACTCTCTCTGTTCTTGTTCTTCTCCCTAAAAGATGGGTTTCATTGTTTTTAACTTATTAGAATTTCTGAAAACAGACAACGAAAATAGTTTAAAGAAGTGAAATCTATTATTAAATAAATTATTTTTTTTTTCTTGAAATGTATGGAGAGAGATAGAGAAATGGATCCTTGAATACCCAAAAAAAGGGAGGGACTATGTTGGAAGGGACGTTTATATAGATTTTTTTCAAAAATCTTGTTTTTAATGTTTTTTTGGGAACACCGCCGATTACACACGCGAAAAAAAGGAACATCGCCATAGTTGTGGTTGGCCGGCCACGATCATTGGTGATGGGTGGCCCACCCACCGGACTCTTATGGCTGGCCGTCCCCCACAGCCGTTTGATTTGGGATTAGGGTTTTTACCCAAACCAACTCGTTCTAAGGTTAAAGAAAGGGGCAATTTTGTCCTTCCAAAAAAGAGTCAACGTACAGTAGACCATCTCTTGAGGGGTTATGTCAAATTTCAAAGATAACATGGGGGGAAGGGTATGTCAAAAATTCATTTTTTAATATTGCGCCTCGCTTCACTCAGGCATGTGCCTTGTCTTACGCTTTCGGTGCCAGGGGTTCTAGCACCCTTAACTACCTTGAATTCGCCAACTTGGAGAAGTTTGAAGATCAAATGCATTTACGCGTTCGTAATACTAATGAAGCTTAAACATATGAAAGAAACATGAAAGTATAGAGAAAAATATATATATTTTTTTCTGAAGAACTTTTAAACATGCAAACTGAGGGGCATTTGATCTTTATTTCAACTCGTACAAATTGTTTTTGACTAAAAAACCCTTAATAGAGTGGTCGTTAATGAGGAATCTCCCCAAAGCAAGGAAATGAAGAAAAATGCGGACAACTTTTTAACACATTTCATTTGTTTTAAAGTGTTGGTCTTGAGTCGTAAAATTCGCCGAAATATTACGGGTAAATTCACTTTGCCATATAAAAAAATTGACAATATTTGCCAAAAAATTGCTTAATTTTAATCAAAGTTTAAAAAGGTTAGTTCAGGAACTGAGGCGTTTTCTTTAAAAAAGGCGAGGCGTAGCCTCGATGCGGTACCAAGGCGTAAGCCTCATTTAAGCCTCAATTTTTTTAAAAAAACAGTGCTTAAAATTTTTTAACAAAATATAATTAATTCTAGAAAGATGAGAAACAACATATCATGTGAAAAAAATAACTTAAATAAGCATAAAAGTGAGGCTATAACTTTTACGTTAGGAGCGATGCTGTCGGGAATGCCTGAATGCTGATATCAAATCTTAAAAACATAAAGCACATATGATATGCTAATGCCACTAAATTACCAGATCTCAATAGTCAATACTAATAGTAGTAACAACTAACATAGGTAACTAACAAAATAGAGTTAAGAAAGTGAGTAGAGCAAGTAGTAGGTAAATTGCATTGTAGGTAAATGTAGCCCTTGGATCCCACATTTAGACCCTCAACCTCTACCCCATACTTCCATACCAGATCTTTTCTACTACTACCACTACTCCCATGCTTCTAAGAAACCTCTCTCACCATCTTCAATCATATTATTAAAAAAAAAACAAAAAAATCATTAAAGAAGAAAAAATAATGAAATTTTACATGTATTTATGAAAAATAAAGCAAAAACCCAAAATATAGTCACATACCTTAAAATTCTTCAAAACTTTGCTTTCTTGCTTGAGTTTGGTGAGATTGCTCACAAGAAAATCGTAGGAAGTGACAGATTGTGATTCGGACAAGATTTGAGCTCTCTAGGAGGATTTCTCTAAAGTAGAAAAAAATAAGGTTCTAAGAGGTCATTCAAGATTTCTCCCAAAAGAAAGAGTTTTGGATACTCAAATATACTCCTTTTAGGTCATTTTTTGTGATATAAGAGGATTGGGGGTGGGGGGTATTTTGGGGTCACGGTTTGACCCATTACCATGTAAAACTGAGACTTTAAAAAAGCAAAAAAAGTGGGTCACAGTTTGACCCATTACCATGTAAAACTGAGGCTTAAGCCTCAGTTGCGCCTCGAGGCTATAGCCTGGAGGCGTACGCCTCTTACAACTGAGGCTTAAGCCTCAGTTCAAGACCTCGAGGCTATTTCTCATCGCCTCGCCTCGACACCTCGTGCGCCTTTTTAAACTTTGATTTTAATACCATGCATCATAGCTCAGTAGATCCCCTAACTCTAACATAAATCTATGGTAAAAGAAACATATTGAGGAGAGAAAACAAATTTACCCAACTTAGGGTTGAAGAATTGGAATTCGAGTTCTTTCAATCTTGATTAGGAGGTGTCATACGTGTTTTTGATCTAAATCTTGCAAAATGAGTCCTTGTTTTTTAACAAAATTCCTCCCAAACCCAAGCTCATCTTGATTAGGAGGTGTTATAAATGTTTTTTTCCTGAATCCTGCAAAAGGAGTCATTTTTTCAAACAAAATTCCTCCAAAACCAAGCTCAACTTGAGAAAACGAGTGTAGAATTATTTTCTACAATATTTTTGTAGAATTCAACTTATTTTTTAATTTTATTAATGAAAATTGCAAAAATTCGATAATCGTACCATATTATTGTGGATATTAGTGAATAGACTGAATTTACTCAGTGGAATTATAAGTTGAAGTTTTGTAAATTTCTTATCCATGTCATACTTCTGTGCGAACTCTTAATCATCATTGTCAAAAGCCTTATCCCAACTATATTGGGTCGACGACATGAATCATGCTCCATCAAATATTGTCTAAAGTCATTTCTTTTGTTAAGTTGAGTTTCTTAAAATCTCATCTTAAAACCTCCATCCACGTCCTTTTGGGCCTTCTTGTCGCTCCTTTTAAACCTCCAAAGTGCACATTTCTCCTCACTGGGGCTGTCATCTGTCATCATTATACGTTGACCAAACCATCTCAACAGACTCCCTTATTTTATCACTTATTTGGGCTACTACTGTATTTTCACGAATGCTTCCATTCCTGATTTTGTTCTTTCCACTCATTCATCTCAATATCATTATCTCGGGTATGCTTAGTCTATTAATATGTCGCTTTTTGATTGACCAACACTCTATTCCATAAGTCTGTTTAGACTCTTAAAATGCGGAATTAATTCGGAGAGTTTTAGAGAATTTTTAAATATTGGTCCCAAACTAATGTGATGATAGCTGTTGTAGCTGGGATAACAGTAGTGATGGCCATTATCTTAGGAGCACTATTTACAATATAACTTAATGGGGGAAGATTGTTGTAATGCCATTATTAACGGTTTTAACATCCATTGTTAAAATGATGGTGAAGCCTAAGTTGTGTCCCAACTCCCAAGTGGCACCTCTACGGTGGGGATGGTTGAAGCTGAACTTAGACATTACTTTGATCAGGAACCTTGGGGTGGCGGTGTTTGTTGGTGTTCTTAGATACTTCAAAGGAGATATCCTTGAAGTCTTCTTCTCCATTTAGAGGAAGCGGAAGCAGGGTCTTCACTCTAGGATATTCTTATCTAAGAAGACCTCTTCTTGGATCCTCCAATAGTAGAATGGGTTCATCTAATGCCATAGAAGACTTAAAAGTCGGAGGTGGATCATGGAACCTTGGCTTTGTTTTAGATTACATTTGACAACCATGTAGGGTTGTAACACGTGAGGCCACTTTTTATCCGAAGTAACAGGAGTGCAACGAGTTCGTTGACTCGTTATCCAAGAGAAGTAATATAGATTTTAAACACATTCAAGGAACTATAATCACTAATAACTGTACCTTCTCTCTCTCTCTCTCTCTAGTCTCTCTTCCTTCTGTTTAATAATTTTTTGTTCCTTATTAAAAAAAGAAAGAAAGAAAACAACCTCATGAGTTTGAAGTTCATTCGTAAAATCACCTTACAAAGTTTTAATTTAATTGATTTATCTTCCTAGACCTTTTTAAGGCTGACTTGTACCAAATTCTTTGTGTTGGTCTTCTGACCGCTCACAGTGCTGATGTTGAGAAGTTGAAGAAGCTTGTGCTACACAATCCATTCATTTTGACTCTACCAGAAGTAGGAGACACTAAGGATGAGATTATCCCCAAAAGTGTTCAGCAATTTTGGGTAAGAGTCACTGTCTAGTATTTACTTGTCAAGAGACTATGAAGTGAATAATGCAATTGCTTGCCTCCATGCTTTGTCGTTGAATTGTGCATCTGTATCTATCATTCTAGAACATTTGTCTTTTGATGGTCAATATCCTTCTTCGTAAAACAATGGTGGCATTCTCTCCTGTGCAAACTCACCAGTTTATTCGTATCTGTGGTATGTGCTTCATATTTGGAAAGGTTGTGCTATGATGATAGGACATTTGATTTTATTCAATTGAAATTAGTCACGCATAGCACAGTCAAACTCTACATCATCCATATGGGCTTGATTCAAGCAATGAGCTATAGGAAAGCTCATAATAAGACAGATTAATGAGTATGTTATCAAAGTGCTGACCCTTACTCTTGAATAATTGTCTTCGTATCTCACAAGTCACAAGACTCGCAACTCATCAATTACGATGCTTAAATGGGGTAAGTGATTCATGTGAAAAGATTTGGCAAAAGTTTTACGCTGGCTGCCAACCTGACTCTCCATCCGGGCTTGGGACTGGCAATGCATGCCTAAAGCTCGATACTGACGGAGATCTCACAAGTCCCAACTAAAACGTTCTTTAAAGAAAAGACCAAATCCTTCAAGTTCAAATCTTATTTAGACATCCTAATATCTTTATATATGTGATTTGGGGTGGGGATTATAAATCATTGTTTCACAGAGCACAATTTCATTCGTCAAGGGTTAGTTAAGGTAAGTGAAGGTTATAAATCATTGTTAAAGCTGGTTCACTTTCACTTGGTATTATGTTGTTTAAGTTTTTCCTTGTATCATGCTTTTATGGAATGTTCTGTTAACTGATCAATGGTATACTGCATCTTTTTTTTTGTTTTTTTTTTTATGAATTAAAAAAGAAAGAAAGTTGCAGTATACCATTGATCAGTTAACGGAACATCCAATCAATGGTATACTGCATCACAATCATATCATCATCTCCAGCACAAAGAAGACTCTGTTCCCATATGACCAGCACCATCATCGCCAACCCACCTCCCTCCAGCCTACCACAACCAGCAGCCCAGCCATTAACGGCAACACCTGGACAGGCCAAAGAACAATGATGCCACCACTGTTACCATGACTGCAGCAAACAAAGAATAATGACCAGACCACTGATGCACCCCCACAACTTGAAATCCCTCCAAAAAACTGATACAATTTCACCATGCACATGAGCTATATGTTGGAAAACCTTTTTTCTTCTAATTTTCACATTTTTACAAGTTTTTTAGCTTTATTCTTTTGTCTTCATGATTATTATAACCATGTAGTCTTTATTGAGGTGTATCCTTTGGTGTCTTCATTTAATTTTGTTTCTACTTTCTACGCGAGGCCTTGTTTGCAGTCATCCACAATATTCTGTAGTTTTTTCATCAATACAGAAAATTTGAACTTTGATTATGGGCCCTTTATACTGGTATTGCTTTGTGTATTTCTGATTGGATTAATATTTGCGTCCCTATTTATTTCATATCTATGTCTTCTCACTGGTCATTAGCTTTTGATTAGCTTAGGTTATTCTGACTACACAAATCCTACCTTCTCCATTTTATGTTGTGTTCAGATTTCATGCGGAGCTCACGACAAGCTACTTTACACCCTTGCACTCTTGAAGCTGGAACTTGTTCAGAAAAAAGTGCTGATATTTGTCAATACTATTGAAATGGGTTTCAGATTGAAACTCTTCCTGGAACAGGTATAGTTATTAGATGCATACATCCTTGGTTATCTGCATTGTTCTGTTGTTTTCTTGTTTGCTTATTCACTTTCTTCGTCTACTCCAGCCAGCTGTTGTCTTCCCAAAGGTGTGACATAGTTTAGGTGAAGAAGTGGTACTTATGATCTATGTCCTGTTGTCATGGTGTCGTGATTTTTTTTTAAATCTCAATTGTTGTTTCAATTGCTGTGCAAAAATAAAAACTAGAAAATTATTTCATACATTAGATTATAATAAGTATACTTATTGCAGATGTAATACTCCTTATCCTGACGATAAAAAGTTTATTGGAATTTTGGGAGTAATTATAAGCTCAATTTTGTTTTTGTTGCTCGAGTCAGTGTCTATTATCCACTACTCATTTGCAACTATTCTGAATATCTATGACATCATATGTCAAGTTATCATTATGGACCACCCTGTCATTTCATCCCATTCCTGTGTGGTTGAAAATAAAAAGTTGAAACAGAGTATTAAGTTCTTGTGCAACATGAGGATAATGTGGACCTAGTTACTAGGTGTGGGATGTGCATGGCATGGTACAGCATTTAAACTTAAAATTAAGTGTCAGAGATGAGTACATTTCCGTTTGAAGTGCCTGGTTGGATATAGAAGCGAGTGTTCCCAGAGAAAGTAAGTCGGTTAGATGCTCGATCTCTAAGTAGAACAAAATCTCGTGTAGAGATTTGGGTTGCTAAAACCTTCCAATAATTTCAAATGATGCTACTCTTTATCGTAAAAAGTGATCAATGTATTCGTGGTATTTATCTCTACACTACAGGTCTTTGGACTTTGAGGTAGAGGTACTGAATCATTGTATGCGTCTGTAGAAAGGCTATCTTAAGCCGCTGTAATCTTGGTTTGGGCAAATTTCATTTGTGTGGGTTGTTCTTGTTGTCATAAATTTCTTAATAACCTATGGAAATTGAGTTCTGAAGTTGAACTGTAATCATAATTCACCATTGTTAACAATATCAAGCATTTAATATTCGTTTGGCTTAAATTTAGGATTACGAGATCTGGCTCACACACACACACACATGACAAGTTAAAATAAAGCTTCACCCAATTCTTACACCTATTTCCTACACCCCTACACCCGCTAGTGGGGCCCACCTGGAGTCATGTGATACAATCCAACCATTTTCTTTCTTTTTCTCTTCTCCTCCTTTTTCTTCTTCTTTTCTAAGAAATCAGCCCGATTAGTGATTTCTAAGCATTCGAAATAGTTTTATTTCCAAGAAATATCCGGTAGTATATTTTCTTTGTGCCCTTGTATTGTTCGAAACCAAACTATCTTTTATTTTATCCGTTCTACACTTCTACTTGCACATTTTGTTGTTTTCTTGTTCGAAATCTGAAACTTTGAGACTCAATCCCTACTTATGCTTGTTTATAGTGAACAATAAAGCTTTTACGATGTAATTTTTTGCTTAAAGTGTGGAATCTGAAAAGGGTATGCGTTTTGGTCTGAAAGGGGAAATTTAATTTTGAGAAGAATTTGGGGACTTGGGTTTCGGTTTTTGGTGAATGAATCTGTAAAGATGTAAAGGACACTGATAATTGACCTGAGTTTGTTTTGTTTGTTAGCGATGAAACTATGAGAGGGTAATTTTTGTAGGCATTGACAGGGTGATTAGATTGACGTATGAAAAGAAATGGGTAATCGGATGACTAAGGTTGCGTTTGCTTTTTTTTACGAGTGTTTTTGGACGTGCGCACTTTGAATTCGCGCACATTTAATGCGCGCAAATTCTAATATATGATGTTTGGACGAACTCAACAAATCACGCGAGAAAATCGATTATGTGCATTTGTTTGTATAAATGATGGTGGATGTTGCATCCGATTCGGTGTATAGCGTTGCATTGTATAAAATTATACATACACGTTTTCAGACTGCCACGTGTACTAGAATATTTTTATACGATTTAGATATACATATAATATATTATAATATATATATATTTTATTATAATAATATATTATATTATTATATGATAATTATATATAATATTATTTTATTTTATTATTATTCTAATATCAATTTATTAATATTATATTATTAATATATTAATAATGATATTATTATAATGAATTATATTAATATTATAATAATATTGTATAATATTAATAATGATATTATTATAATGTATTGTATTAATATTATATAATATATTATCATATAATATTATTATCTTATTATCTTATTATTATTATATTATAATATAATATAATAATATATTATTTTATGTAATATATAATATATACAATATAGTAAAAATCCTTATTTTAATAGTGTGATGCACCATAAGTATGCCTTATGGTATAATGACGCGTGTTGTAACACAATTTTGTGCCCGTTCCGATTCTCAGGGGGGTGAGTGTTGCAACACGGGCCTTGGCGCACATTGAGGGCCCTGGTGCATATTTTGAGTTGCGCACATTGGTGCAAACAAACACGGTTTTTGGCTGAGTTGCGCACAACAACGCCAATGTACGCACATTTGTAAAAAACAAACACATCCTAAGTATATGAAGGAATTTGACAACTTCGTGGGTAATCGTTGTTTGGTGGATCTTCCTTTCAAGGGTCATAACTTCACTTGGACCAACGACCAAGAGAAGCAGTCTATGCCTAGATTAGAAAGATTCTTGGTTATAAATGATTGGGTCAGATTGTGTCCTGACATTTCCCAAGAGGTTCTCCCCAAACTTGCTTTAGATCATAACCCCGTATTGCTTAGTTGTGGGTTAATTCTCAGACGTCCCTCGCCATTCAGGTTTGAGAATATGTGGTTGCAGGATTCCAACTTCCATTAGTTGGTGGGGGAATGGTGGAAATCGTTTGTGTTCACTTCTCGGGAAAGGCCAGCTTTGTATTCTGTAAGAAGTTGAAAGCTCTTAAAGATAGAATCAAGGAATGGAACAAAAAATGTTTGGTAGGGTGGACAAGAAAATGGAAGAGCTTCTGAAAGAGATTGCAACTATTGATTCCTAAGAAGAAAGTGCTGAGTTATCAGAAGACAAGTGGAGGAGGAGAGTTGAAGCTAAGAAGGACTTCAATGAATGGGCTCGGCTTGAGGAAATCAGCTGGAAGCAAAAATCCAGGGTGAAATGGCTCAAGGAACGAGATAGTAATACTAAGTTCTTTCATCAGATAGCCAATGCTAGGAGAAGGAATAATATCATTTCCAGATTATAGATAGAAGGAAACCTTCTGGAGGAAGAAGACAATATTAGGGAGTCGATAGTGGACTACTACTCTCGATTATATTATGAGCCTAGATGCTTTAGGCCTAGAGTGAACGACATGGTGTTCGATAGAATCGGTCAAGAGCAGAAGGGCTGGTTGGAAAGACCTATAGAAGAGGAGGTGGTTGGAAAGACCGATTAACCTTGTGGGGAGCGTTTATAAGATAATTACCAAGGTTCTTGCGGCTAGAATGAAGGAGGTGGTTGGGTCGATTATCTCTCCCTTTCAAGGTGCTTTTGTGAAGGATAGACAGATGTTGGATGGGTTGCTGGTTGCCAACAAATGTATTGATTCCAGGTTGAGGGAATGAAGGGGTGGTATTCTAAGTAAGATTGACATGGAGAAAACTTATGACCATGTTAGCTGGGGTTTCCTCGATCACATTCTCCAAATGATGGGCTCCGGAGATAGATGGCGAGCTTGGGTCAGAGTGTGTATATCATCGGCTTCATACTCTATTTTGGTGAACGGCTCTGTAATGACCCTATTTCTAGCAATATTATAGTAGGCTTTTTATAATACTTTGAACATTATATGTATGTCATTTTAAAGGTCTCAACAATAGCTTTCTATCGGTATCAAGTTCGTCCAAATCGGACGTGTGAGTCAAAAGTTATTGTGTTTAGTTCTGGGCAACATTTTAAGTTTTTATTAAAATTCAAAAAAAAAAAAAAGAGACAATTTTCAAAATTTTAGTCCCACATCGGTTAAAAATAAAAAGTTCTGAGTTCTCAACCTCTATAAATACAAGGCCATGCCTTGAGAAAATTACATCAATTTGGGTATTTGCATTCTAACCCCTGAGGTAAGAATATTTGCAAAAAAGTCCCTCAACTAGAAGAAATTTTAGAAAATTCCCAAGAATTCCTGAAAATATTCAGGAGGTCATTTGAAAAGTTTTTTTTGTGGGGCCTACTGCCTCGAGATACGCGCTACCTCGAGATTCACATCGTACGAGGTTCAAAGATTTTGGGATTCTAGCGTATTCACTGGTAAGTACATAGTTATTTATTTTATGCATTTATTTAATTAATTAATTAATTAATTAATTAATTAATTAATTAATTATTTATTTAATTGATTAATTATTATTTATTTATTTATTTATAAATATTTTATTTATTTATTTTTTTTTTGAAATAGTAGAAAATTCACAGAATATTGTAGAAAATTCTATTATTTTTGGGAAAAATGTCTGAAAATGCTATTCTTGTTATCTGTTAAATTTTAACAAGGAAAAATCCCAATTCTTATATTTTTCACATAAAATGTGTAAATGCATTGATAATTTCTTATAATCTTAAAAGCATGAAATTATGATAGATGAGGACATATGTAATCTATTTAGTTGGATGAAGTTATGCTCAAATTCATTTAAAATGAGATATATGCGTTTTTCATCCGTTTTATGTATTCGTTTTCTAAGATATTAATAGGGCTTAAATGTTCTTATTTTTAGTTTCAAAATGCAAAAATAGGAATGCTATGTATGTAAAAATGTTTCTACAAACATTATTATTTTATGCATATAAATACGATTGATGACATGAATAAGAACGTGATTGGGAATGTGGAATATCAGATTAGTTGGAATCAGGCGTTGTCTCATTTCTTTGAGACCCCTTGGGGTTTTAGTCCCCTAAAGCATCAGGCGTTGTCTTATTTCTTTAAGACCCCTTGGGGTACCAGTCCCCTAAAGAAGAGGCGTTGTCTCATTCATGAGACCCCTCGGGTATTTATACCTAAAAGAAAATTAGGGAATCCGGAGAGAGGATACCTAATGAAACAATTAGTGTGCACATTAGGGAGTTTACTTGTGGACTAGAAGTGTTGACATCGTACACTAGGACCGATGGAATGTTGGTACGAAATACATCAGAATTGATAGTTTGACTTTATAGAAATGGTCACGGGTATTCCGATAAGAGAAAGGTTGACTATTATATGAAAAGACTTCATTGTATTCGAAGTTATACGTAAGTAATTGATGGAAAGTTGAGTTTTATCGAATTACATGTGAAATACATTTGCAAATTGTATTTGTTTTAAAATAAACAAAAGTCGCTGATTTAAGTGGATTTTACGCATGAGGAATGTACTTACTGGGCCCTAGCTCATCGTTTTAAAATGTTTTGTTTTCAGGAAAGGATAAGGGGAAGTTGGACTGATGCTTCCAGCATTTCTGTTGATAGACTTGTGCTTTTGACGATGTTATATTTTGTTTAATTCTTCTATCTTGTAGAAGGATACATGAGTTATGTAGGTCCTTTGACCGTTTAGTAACATGTATTTGGGAGTACGATATATATACAATGTTTTCTTTTGGATGGGCATATTACGGTTTTGTTTGAAGTAAGACATCCTCTAACATTATTAATGTGTTAATGAAGTGCGTTTCGTCTTATGAATTGTTTAAACAAAATGAAAAAAAATTATCCGGTGTATTTCCGCTGCATCGTGATACCAGTTTTGTTTAACTGTGCGTTTGTATGATCAGATCGCGCCTCAAGATACGAGAAAGGTCGATATGACCTAATATCGGATTTGGGGGCGTGACAGGCTCTCCGACCGGTTACTTCTCCAGCTCGAGGGGTATGAGGCAAGGAGACCCACTTATCTCCTTTCTTGTTCTTGGTTGTGGTGGAAGTCCTTGGCAGAATGACTAGTAAGGCGACTGAAAGAGGGGTAGTCAAGCACAAAAGGTCCTATAATTACCCATCTCCAGTTTGCAGATGATACGACCTTCGTATCAGAAGCCTCACACAGTCAGCTCTGATATTTGATGCGTTCTTCGATGTTTTGAGACGGTGTCAGGCCTTCGGGTTAGTCTTGCTAGAGTGAGGTTTTTGGAGTGGGAGAAGTTCCCAACCTTAGGGATTTGGCGGTCAATTTGGGTTGTGGTATCGGAAGGTTGCCCACCTCTTACCTAGGCCTTCCCCCTGGAGCTAAACATAAAGATAAATATATATGGGACCCAGTTGTGGAGAGATTTAGGAAGAGACTTGCAGGGTGGAAAAGGTGGTACTTATCTAAAGGGGGAGGGATTACTCTCATCAAGAGCACCTTATCTAGCCCTCTTATCCATTTTATGTCTTTGTTGGTACTTGGTCATGCTGGCCGCTGTAGCTCAAAGATTGGAATAGATTATGAGAAACTTCTTGTGAAAAGGAGCAGGGGAGAAGATATGTAGGGCTGTAGGCCTAAAGAGGAGGGAGGTCTTGGGTTCAGACACTTTCGGGTAATAATGTGACACTCCTTGGCAACTGACTGTGGAGATTTGGGGAGGAGGAGGAGGATAGCTTGTGGCGGAATGTCACAGGGTGTAAATATCAGGTGATGGAGAATGGGTGGGATAGTCATCCAGTTCTATCCTCTTACGAGGTGAGCATGTGGAGAGGGATAGTCGGAACCCGTAACCTCTTCGACAGGGGTCTAATTTTAAAGGTAGGGAAGGGAGACAATTCAATTTTGGGAAGACTTGTGGTGCGGAGAAGAGCCATTGAAGGAGGTGTTCCCTAACTTGTTCACCCTTTGAGATCGTCAAGGAGCGGTGATCCAAGATTGTATAGTAGAGAGTGAAGGCCTTAATTCTTGGAATTTTGGCTTTCGAAGGCATATTAATGATTGGGAAATGGACAGTCTTGTCTCTCTTCTTAGTTGAGTTGGTGAGAACCCCAAATTGGACACACAAGCCTGACACGAGTTTGGAGATGTGAATCTCAGGGAGGCTTCTCAATTCGTTCATTTTACCACAATTGTTTTGAAGGTGAGGAGGAGTTTCCAGCATTTGTAGTTTGGAGGATCCTCATTCCATCCAGAGTTAAGTTCTTTGTTTCGATGACCATTCTTGACAAGACACTTATAGTGGACCACTTGATCCACATGGGTATGGTGATGCCTAATAGGTGCGCTCTGTGTAAGTCGGAAGTAGGGTCGGTGGATCATGTGTTTATTCATTGCAGTTTCTCTTCACATGTGTGGCAATCCTTTTTTGCTCTTTTCGGCATATATTCGGTGGTTCCCCATCAGATGAGTGGCTTATTTCATGGCAGCTCGGTGGACATATTCATTAGGAGAGGCCGTCATGTATGGAGGTATCACCTTACACGTGGCACACTCTTAAAGACCACTGACCGCATATCCATTATCAACTTTGATGATGGACAACATCGCATCTGCCTAGTGATGGCACTCTTTCTGACACACAAATCCTCTGGAAGACAAGCAGCCCAGGCCTGCCGGCACAATAAGAGAATGAGGGAGTTGACGGGTAGAATTGACGAATTGCTCGAAGGGCTCTTGACATAATTCTCTTATTTGGCGCTGGGTCGGAGTGTGGGACCTCACTCCCCTACCGCTTGGAAAACGATTGATTGGGTGTAAATGAGGTGGGGATGGGTTTTCTGTCCAACCACAAGCGGATTACTGCATTCCCTGGGTACTTGCCAAAGAAACTCCGACGCTCAAGTCAATACTTGGATTTGCCTGTCGACCCGGTTCTGCTCTTTGATGATGTTGTACATCATCAAACTTTTTGGGACATAGCTTAGGTGCGACGTGGGGGTTCAGTAAATGCTTGTACTGTTGAGTTGAAATGTGAAAAAGTTGAATGACCAAAGCACCCCTTAAAAGTAAAAAAAAGAAAAAGAAAAAATGAAAGAAGCAAAGTTTGTAAATTTAAGGAATTTGAGGGTCATACTAAAATAAGGATTTTTTGATTTTTTAACAAAAAAGGAGCATTGAATGAGCTGTAGGGCGATGTGTGCTTACAGGGGTGTTTGACACGAAAAAGACCGAAGAGCCCCTCTTAAATGAATAAATTGAAGAAAAGAAAAGAAGCAAAATAAGGACAATTTTGGAAATATAGAAAATGTCGAACCTTAATGCACTAAGGCCTTCGCGCGTTAATAAGTAGAATATATATAATGTATGTATGTATTGACCCCTTGCCGATTTATTGCCGAATCCCGAATTTGTGACTAGGCTCCAGACAGGTTTCTCCGTGGTTGTGAGATCCAGCAGGAAAGCGTCGCTGAGAAGTACCCCAAAATCTTCTAACACAAAAAAAGAACAGAAAAAAAGAACCCAGAATCTGCATAGCCACAATAATCAACCAATATAGTACCATCTAGGCCCTAAGGTGCATGATGTGCCACGATCTGGGGAGCCGTGGGGCCAATCCGTAGATTTCACGTCACACATGATGCTGTGCAGATGTAGATCGAAGAACTTGTGGTATTTAATACAACTGTCATAATAATAACTATAAAATGTCAAGTTTACCCAATAAAGACTACATCTATAGTGTAAACAATTTATAAAGATATTGAGGTCTTTACGGTCATTAGTATTAAAATAGAATTTTAATATTTAAGTACGGGCGTGTCAACATATTGGGTTTTTGAAGTTACAGTGTCGGACACATCATATCTGTGTCCTTGTTACATAGTTTACCATAAAGATACCTCGAGGCATGATTTTTAAAACGTGGGCTAATTATTATGTGACATCCATGAAGCAAAAGGTTCTTTTATTATTAAAAAGGCCTTTCTCACTTGCTTCCTATTATATGTTTATTAACTTCAATTTAGTAATGCATAATGTTATGTGCTATTTTATATCCATTGGTCGACCCAACAAGGAAACAAGATATATTTTCGGCAAACATAATGAAATTGACAAACATGGCAAGTCGATGACTTATTTGAGAGATTGTTGATTTCAATCTCTAAAATCTTTATCCTTCTAACATAATGTGCAAGAGCTTGGTGCTTTATCATTTTGTGTTCTCTACTATAGAAATGTAGAATGTAGACACTAGGAAACATTTTCAGCTGAAGCTGCCCACATCATGTATGTGAGCATGTCATATTTAGTAGTATAAATAAGAGGAGATCATCCTCATTAGGATTGTTTTTGGCATAAAAGGTAAATGGATGGGGTACTTTGTAGAAAGAAAAAGAAAAACAAAAAAGAATTTTTTTTTATATGTTTGGCTCGTGTATGTACTTGCATAGATGAGGCTTAAGCCTTGAGGTTAGGACCTTGCACCTCTCCTTGAGGCGTAAGCCTCACACGCCTCGAGTTGGGGTTTTTGAAATACTGATTGTATACATATACAACACATTAGGTTTTCTGTTCACCTCTCTCACTATCATTCCATTGCTTTTCTCCTTCAATTTAGACTAGCGAAACTCATGTATTGTGCAGTATTTGTTTGTTTCACATCTTAATGTTGAAGTTTCTTTCATTCTTTTTCTCCCAATAATTGAGTGTAACCTTTTATTTGTGGCAGTTCGGAATCAGATCAGCTGTTTTAAATGCCGAGTTGCCTCAAAATTCACGTCTCCATATCCTTGAGGTATGTTATTAAGGGACTCCCATTCCAGATTTTTGATTACTGAATGAATTACTTTTAATAACACGTTATTTTCCTTACATGTCTACCACTGATCTATTTTTCGAAGTTATTTTTTTTTTCGGGTGGAAGGGGGTGGGGGTTGGCTGGCATGGCTGCACAGTTCATACAGGACTGGGAGACCAGTGGAAAGGCAGGAGTAAGAACCCACGAACCGACAAGATTGAATCCACGGTTTCCCCATATGGGAGACATGCCTCTAACCAAACCTACCAAGAGGGCGTTGGCAACTAGTTTTCAAATTTTGTGACCAGATATTACATATTAATTTGTCATTTCAACTGATATGGTCATGTTAAAACATGTCTTTGCACATTTCCATTTTTTTTTAATGATTTGGTATGTATCAATAGACTGTGCCATGCTTATGGTCTTCTTCACTCAGTGGTAGTTTTAACTGATTAGAAATAGGTTCGTTCATCTTGTTATATTTGAACTTGATGCTGTTTCTTAGCTTGTAATAATTCCTTATATATTACTGGTTTCAACAGGAATTCAATGCGGGATTATTTGATTATTTAATAGCAACTGATGGCAGCCAAATAAAAGAGAAGGAGCAAGTCAAAGGAGAGAATCATGCTGCATCAAAAAAATCTAAAAGGCATCTCAGGCAAAAGGTGGACTCAGAATTTGGAGTTGTGAGAGGAATTGACTTCAAAAATGTGTATACGGTATGTGGATGATTTGGACTATTCATTCTTGCTGGAGATCTTGTTATAGTGTCTTTTGGTCCTTTTGCTATTGGAGGTAATTCTATGATTGGGCATGAAGTTGGGAACATGTGGGATTTTGTTTGTTTGAAATGTTTCATCCCAAACATTTGGGATAAGGTGTAGACGATGATGAAATGTTGCACCCCAATCCAGTGGAGTGTTGGAAATTAACGCATGTCGACACAGGGTATTCAAACGTTCAATAGAATATAGGAGTTAGCAATTAATCAGTTTGATACCAGGGTAGGTATCCTCTGACAGATGGAAGGAAGAAATAAAAGGAAAATATGTTCTACAGATGTATGATAATCTAGCGTGTACAATTAGAAATAAACCATTTAAGAAGGTGATATTTCATGTATGAATTCTTTGGAATTTAGAGCTGATTTCAGAAATGTTATGGGTTTATATTTTCTACTAATTTAATATGTTTTCTAGTTGCTGGCATTTAGTTTATGTTTCTTGAGTATTTGTTCTGGTACTATGTTAGATGGTGCCAAATGTAACTATGATTATACAGACCTTCTTGTGGTTCCTTATCTCCAAGTGATAGGTTTCAATTTATAAACTAGTAACGAATTAGGAAAGAAATATACACGGACACGTGTGTCGGTGTCTAACACGGTGCCTTCAAGAAGCCTGAAACGTAGACACTTTTGTACACATGCATTATAATATAATATTTTAATTATATTTAAATTAGAACATTTTTAAATAAAAGTAAGGAAAGAAATATATTAGAAGTTAAAGAAAACAGTTCTATTTCTTTTTTTTTGGTAAGTGTAGATTTTATAAAAATGCTAACGCATGCACACACACACACACACACACACATATATATCATACTACTTTCCAATGACTTAGTAAATATAATAGGTTTATAAGAGGGAAGACTATTAAACCACTATAGTTGTGTTTATAAAAAAAAAAAAAAACTTAATAAAGTAGTGTGTGGAGGATGGATTCATAGAACACACCAGCCTCTTTTTAGAAATCATTTCCTTAAAACAATATTAAAATAAAAGACACGGCTATATGTGCCAAGGCGTACTTTGGGACGTATTGACATGTTTGTGTGTCAATACATTTAGAGATCATTTCATTGGAAAAAATGTTGTAATAAATGACGTATTGACATGTTCGTTACCTTGGTTCTATTATTCATAAAGACAGAGAGATTGAAAAGGATGTTGCCTGTAGAATTAGAGCAGGATTGCTAACATGGAGACATACTTCCGGAGTGCTATGTGACCGACGTGTTCCAATCAGATTAAAAGGAAAATTATATAAATCGGCAATAAGAGCGGTGATGCTTTATGGAATAGAATGTTGGGCAATCAAAAAACATGTTCATAAAATGAGTGTAGCTGAGATAAGGATGTTGAGATGGATATGTGCTTAAGACAAGGAAGGACAAAGTTAGAAATGGACGCATTCGTGAAAATATGAGTAGCCCCAATATGTTGTGACAAAATGAGGAAAAATCGATTGAGATGGTTTGGTCATGTACAACAAAGACCAACGACAGCACCAATGAGGATGTATGTGTAAGTCGTAGGGTCTAAAAGGGCAAAGGGAAGGCCAAAACGAATGTGGAGTGCAGGCCGACCCCATATCGTTGGGATAAGGCTTATGATCATTAATGTCAGGATGTACTTTGAGATGTATTGTCATGTTTATCCGTGTCAATAAGTATTGATTGACATGGCCATAAAGGGATATGGCCATGTACTCCATACACAATTGACTACAAGGATTTAAATTTAAATTTTGACCTAGGTTTTGGCCTTGGTTGGAACTGGAATATACACCAACATTTCGGGCGAAATTTTGGTGAAATCTTGGAAAAATTATAAATGGTTAAACTAATACCTTTTATTAATAGAATTAGAAACACGATTTTATCAGTTTCTCTCTATAAGCTCCCTTAAGATAAGGGAATCTTAATTTTTGTCTTTAGTAATGGAAAGAGGGCCTTACTATTGAAAAGTGAGCCGAATGTTTGGGTTTTTTTGAGTTTTGACGTCAGTCTATTCTGAAACCGAAATTTCCAGGAGTTTGGGTGAAATTTAAAACCTTGGTTGAATTTGCCTAATATAATTTATTTTAGAGTAAAGTCGACACGGTAAAATATGGGAAGGTGGCTGGGTCCTTGTATGGTTGACTTCCTACTATATTTATTTGAGAGTAATTTTGGAATCATCTTTAACTATATACCATTTTGGCTTCTGAATATATATGTTGCATTGATACGGTGTTGGAGTCCGACACGGGTTTGGAGTGTCTGATTCGGCGAATCTTGAAAAAATACAATTCGGACTTTGGTAGTATTCTTTAAATAATTTGAAACAAAGTAATTGTTTTTTTTTTATGCAATAAGAAGGATAATATTGAATAATATGACTGGATATCTTATGATCTATGTTACCCGGACACGGCAAGGATACGGGACCGACAGGTGTGGACACGGCATCTACACTTAAAGTGGAAGTATCCGACACGGATACGGCACCCATTTTGAAGTATCCGGGTATCGTAGCTTATGATTTGTTTCATATATTTTACATATATGTGATGCTATATTTATTGCATAGAAAACTTCAATCCTAATAGGTAGAGCTCATAACCCATGCGAAATGTCAGTATCTTGCTAGAAAAGGAAAGAAAAAATAAGACAATTTGGAAATATTGCACCATAATCTGTGTCAAGTCGGATTCCGACACGTGTCCGTCACGGGTAGTTAGTCCGTTTAGAAGAATCCATGCAACATAGCTGAGTATATATTTTATCTTTTGTGTTCTTCACTGGCATTGACAGTTACTAATTCCGTATTGTGGCAACCTGTCATTTATTTTCAAAAGTGGCCTTCTATTTTAGGCTTACAGGCTGTGTTTGTATTACAATTAACGATCCTGCTCCCACCTCTTTGACAGGTTATAAATTTTGAAATGCCTTCAAGTGCTGCAGGATATGTACATCGAATTGGACGTACTGGGAGAGCATATAATACTGGTGCATCTGTCTCTCTTGTAAGTTTTTATACGGTTAATGTATGATATATTTAATTCCTACACTTGTAATCAATATTCAAATAGCACAGGGTTTTGGTTTCTTAAACACCAAAATACATCTTAACTGTATTGCTATTATATTTCTTTTTAGATTTAGCATCAACTTGTTCATGTCTTGTAACTATTAGTTTGCAATATTTGTTCGATAATGCTAAGTCTTTGATAATAAGGGGAAATTTGATTTATTTGATGCTTAAACATGTATTTATGTTTACCCTTTTGTTAAAATATAACTATCTGTATTGAATTATATTTATACAGAAGGTATAGGATCAGCAACTGGTCTTTTGTAGCTACTGATTGTTACTACTGTCCTGTTAATATCAGGTTTCTCCCGATGAGATGGAAATTTTTGAAGAAATCAAAACCACATTGGGGGATGATGAGAACCAGAGCTCAAATTTCATCGCACCATTTCCTTTACTATCTAAAAATGCGGTGGATTCTTTGCGATATAGAGCTGAGGTAAATGTTTTGGTCATTTCTATCTTCTGTATAGATGATGATTATTTTCATATATCCAATGATTAGTGACTAGGAGGGAGCTATCGATTGCTCATTCTTCGCTTGGGATACCTTTTCTCTATCCCACATAAACGTGATTATGATCAGTAGCTTCCTTTCAACCAACTAAAATGCCACCTGAAGATGTTGCAATCTCCAGCTCCCTTGTAAACTTGTCCACACAACCGGTCTTGCACTCAGAGTGCATTCTACTCGGCTTGAATCACCTACCTTGTGCACTAGCTTCTCCAGGGGCTTTTAAAAAAGAATTAATTTGATTATAGGCTATTATGGTTATTATGTTTGTACGGAAGTTCCTGTGTGGCATTCTTTGTCGTCGGAGGCATTTTGCTGTTTGATATATTAGCTCACGATGCTTTAGGTATTTTTTCCTTGTATGTTTCTCATCATAATATGTGAAGTCCAGCGACAGCAATGGATAATTAACTTTCCATTCAAGTTTGAGACCATCTTAATGGCTATTGGTGATAGTGCAAAATCATTGATGAACGATTGTGCGTTTTCACAGGATGTTGCAAAGAGTGTGACTAAAATTGCTATAAGAGAATCACGGGCTCAGGATCTGAGGAATGAGATTCTTA
The DNA here is from genome assembly GCA_035048495.1 of Euptelea pleiosperma. Lineage (NCBI taxonomy): Eukaryota > Viridiplantae > Streptophyta > Magnoliopsida > Ranunculales > Eupteleaceae > Euptelea > Euptelea pleiosperma. The sequence goes on along the minus strand of CM068542.1, from coordinate 31,918,865 downwards.
ACTCTGAAAAGTTAGTATTATTTGTTCAACTTTTTTTTTTGCCTATTCTAGTCCAGAGTTTCTTTTTATATGTAGAATAATTTGGTGAGCACAGACTGAACTATTCTTACGCCTTTTACGAAAAAACTGTATGCTCACCACACATAGCGGCATACTCCTACTTTTGGAGGGCTTACCCTGAAGTGGAAGCCTTGACAAATAAAAAAAATACACAATTGTATTAACTAATGCTGGAGTCTGCGACCGTTTTTAATGTGGGTTCCCAAGTATTTGGTGCAGCCTTTTTTTTCGAGTATTTGTATGATAGTTTCACTGACAAATGCTGTCACTGCTGTCTAGGTTGAAGGCTCATTTTGAAGATAATCCAAGGGACTTGGGTAATGGAGTTTATTGGTTGGATGTGTTTGGCTTATATTTGCCTTGTTTTGCATGCTTACTGTTTCGAGATGCTACATGTGAATTCCAATTATTAAGAGTTGGGCTGATGATTGAACAGATCTACTGAAGCATGATAAGGTGCTGAGCAAGAAGCCTCCTCCCTCCCACCTATGTGCTTTGCCCGAGTACCTCTTGGATCCTCCAACACAAGAAGCCATCAAGATTGTGAAGCTTGCTAGAGCGGCCATGGGAAATACTAGCTCGACTCGCCGCCCAGGGTCCAAGGGAAGATTTAAAAAAAGTAGAGATCCTCTCAAGACTTTCTCTGCTGAGGTGTGTGTTTTCTTATCTTCCATTTATTTGTCCTCTGTATCGAAATTTGTGACGGTTTTATGCCAATTTTACGATATGATTGTCAATGATTATTAATTTTACTACATGATCACTAGGAACTCCTCACTAATATTTGCTTATGGTTTTCATTGAATTTGGTCTCAGGCAACAAAGAGATCTCTCAAAGGTGGGATGAAGAGGAAGGGCAAAGATGGGGGAGATGACAGCCATAAACATAAGAACAAGAAGGGAAGGAATGATACTTGAATTGTTTCATTTGCTGTAAATCTTTTATTATTTAATCCTTAAAACTGGGTTAGAAATTAGCCCGACAGTTTTGTACCAAATTATTAGTGATAAATTGTCTGAGTTCTTCATTTTGAGCGCGAGCGCAGCTTTACTGTCCAAGACAATTTCTTTGAGAGAGATCTATTGTGGGTGTAATTTTGTGCCGTCTTGGTAATCATTTAGTGACTTGGGTGAGTCAGACTCGGCCAACATGCCATAGCTGTTCATTTTTGTATTCATTGAGTCGTTCATCAGTGGCCCAATTCACTTAAGAGTTTTTATAGTTGTCAGCCATAGTGCTCTGGGTGCGTCAGCTCAGGTTGAGACTCGTGAATGGATTGGAAAGTTATGTGCATCAATTTTATCCCCTAGTGATATAATCCTAATAATTCTACTTGTACAGCCAAGATGTTTGTCATTTAGCCACAATTATCGTTTACACAGGTCTGTTGGTCAATGGTGTATACTCTCTATGTAATCTGGGGTCTTTTATGCTTAGAAATGAGATGCAGTTTGCGCAACCCTGAAGCAGTCACAAAGATCACTGTTGGTCATTGTGGAAGACGAGCTACAAACATCTCCACCTAGTAGATCCCCTGTATTAACAGATCAGATCTGATGATCGTAACAATTCATTTGTGAACAGAACAACATGATTTTTAAAATGAAAAGTATGATTTAAATATCTTACTCTCATATAAACAACCCCGGCCCCATTACAACTATGACTAGTTTAGTTTCCAAAGTTACAGTAGACAGTAAATTACATTGCAACTTGCTTGGCTTGTGAACAGTTTCTGTTAGGTCTCCCAAAAACTGAGAAGAAAAACAAATGAAAGAATTGCCAACTTAAATGCAAGGAAGCAAAGATAATTCAATGAAACATTTGAACAACGGTATGATATTGTGACTTCTAGGGGGGTCATTACGTTGAGAGCGCCTTGGCTGGTGTCATTGTGCAGCTCTTTGGTATATGAATCCTGTGAAAGTTTGGCTCCTTTGGAACTGTTGCAGGCCTTCTTCCCCGTGAAGAAGACCTACCAGCAGCTGCTGCAGCAACAGCACCAGCACCAGCATTGGGGTTGATGGTGCCCCTCTTGGTTGGGGGGTTCGCTACTTCCTTGGGGGGTCTCAAAATGGTTGATGAGGTTTCCTTTATTACACTGAGTCGAATAGGTTGGACCTGAGATACAGTTGCCTGCCTTGTTGCACCCGCCCTGCAAAACAAATAATAGAGAAGCAGTACAGAGTTAGTTTGGTCGAGTCTTAGGACCTTATGTTTTTTTTATCAATCTTCAGACAAGCTTAAAACAAGTAGGAGAGAGGAAAACCTTTGAGGTCTGACAAGTTGTTGCCGCCACAACTGCGACTTAGCTATTGTCCTCCCTACTTTTTGAGCTGATTTCTCGTCACCATCTCCCAACTGATCGGTCATGAAGTTAGGGAGTTAAAGAGCTATGAACCCAATATAACAACAGCTTCCATTCAGAGTAAAAAAAACTGTGATACCTTCTTTAGTCTTTGTGGAGTGGATGTGGCCATTTTTGAGACCACTGCGCATTTTGATGTCTTCATATATTTGGGTCTCGAACGATGCTGCAAATTAGATAACACCACTAGATTCAGCAAACTATAGGAAAGTGAGAGAAAGATGTTGCATCGTTTGGCTGTCCTCTTCTGAATCATTTTCATGTCTACATTATCCATGGAACTTCTCGTTCCACTAGAATTTGGAAAATAGCAGAACCTGAATTTCATTTCATTTGAAAAAGAAGGAATCAGCTCAAAGTACAGTAGTAACTCACTTGTATCTCATTTCCATTTCTTTCCCGCGAGTTTCCGGGAAGCCTCAGAGCTGGTGTGAGTTCTTTCAGTGGAGCAAGAAGAATCCTTTTCTCCAGGTTTGCTTCTCTAAGAATTCTTCTTTCCTGATTCAGCCTTTATGTCATAAGATGGTACTCTCAATTAAGAATTTTGCTGTCTTTTAAGAACTGACTCTTACTCTGAAAGAATTATGCTTACATCAGTTCTTAGCCGGAAAGGCTTAGGGTTTGTTGGTTTTATTTTCTTATACTTCCCTCCTTGGGAACCAGTAGCAGCCACAGCAGAATTTTCCTTGAAAGTTTTACCCAGTGAGCCGATGACCTGCATCAAATCCAAATGTGTTTGGATAGTCAGAATCTACGATGAGGACCATTATGTATCAGTGTGGAACTAACAGTAACAATTTGAAGATACAGATAGAAATTAAACCTTTGGATGGTTTTCACTAACCCCATGTTGGCGAATTTTTCTTTGAGTGTGGTCATTATTTAGGATCTGTTCTCTGTTTTTAGTTTCAAATGCCAAAAATGAGTATAATTGCAAGTATAACATAGATGTAAGACAATCTGAAATATCTCCAACATGAAAAGAATAAGTAGGGTTGATACCTGTTACCATCGGAGGCTGACGTATTTTCTTTATCATCATTCTCCATGACTTCACTCTCATCTCCAGCTCCGCCTGAAGTTCGGGATGTAGGAACACTTTTATCTTCTGAATCCTTCTCTTTGTCAGAAGTTGAGCCTTTGTTACCATCAGAGGCTAAAGTATTTTCTTTATCATCACTCTCCATGACTTCACTCTCATCTCCAGCTCCGTTTGCAGTTCGGGATGCAGGAACACCTTTTTCTTCTGAATCCTTCTCTTTGTCAGAAGTTGTGCCTTTGTTCCCTTCATGTCCATTTCCTTCATTACTTTCTTCTCCTCCTTTCGAAGTTTGGAGTTCAACAGAATCTTTTTCTTCTAAATCCTTGTCCTCCTTAGAATTTGAAGATGGGTAAGATTTTTCTTGAGTAGCTTTTGTGGCTCCCAAGTTTGCTACTACAACTAGCAGACCCTCTTCACGTACATTTTCTTCCTTACTCCTGGAACTTCCTGATGTAGAGTTTACTTCCAGAGAGCCATCCCTCGATTTCCCATCAATCTCCATATCACTAGAATCATGATCAACCCCTTCATGAGGCACAGAGTCCTGGCACTTCTGTAAATTTCTGTTGCTTTTCCTCTTCAGACGTGGTCCGAGAGATTTTCCTTCCTGGCCCTTGCTATCTCTAGAAGCCTCAACCTCCTGGTTTTTCAGTTTGCGGGCATATGATCGCGATTTCAAAAGATCAGAAGCTGTCACAGATTTATTAGGAGCACGCACAGTGCATCTAGATGGTTTACTGGAATGCCCCAAAACATGCTTTCTTTGACTGGATAACCCAAGTTTTTTCATCCCCACACAGATTTCTGTTACTGGAGTACGGCACTCTAATGAAGTTTTCATCCTCTCAGTTTTCTTTGGAGTGTTAAATACCAGCGCCTTCGCCACTACTCTATTCTTTGGGATGGCCACGGTTGTTTTTGCATTCTGAACGCTTCGTAAGTGATCCTGATTCGGGACAACCTTTTTGTACCTTGGAGTTGTCAATGCTTTTGCTGCAACAGAAGATAGCTTGGCCTTCCCATTCGGGGTCGAATCGAGCTTAGGAAGAGGACCAACTTTCACTTTGATATCACCCATCTTCTGAGAAATCGATGTGATGGCGGTAAATCTTGATATTCTGGCCTTGGATGATTTTGCAGGAGCAGAAAGTGGGCATTTCATATTTACACTAAAATAAACAACCCATCAGTGTTAATGCCTAATGGATTACCCAATTTATTCAGAGAGAGAGAGAGAGAGAGAGAGAGGCTTGTTTACTTGTGCATACCTTGGAGCTTGTTTACTTAGTGCCTTTCGAAGTCGTAAATTGGGGCTTCTTGCCGCCATGACCTGTATACTTGAAGAGTGGTCACATGCCTGAGACGATGAATCAACCACATGAAAATAAATGGAAAGAAAGAAAACAGATTAACTAACCCGAAGCACGAAACTATTGTAAAGAGCATCAGGATCCATGTCTTCCTCATGTTTCTGATCACATCCTGAGGTACAATTAGCAAAGACAGAGAAGCACATTCATAAATTTCTACTCAGAAAGCGACCTCAGTTCCTGACTCAAAGTCACTCAAACAGAGTGTGGACAACAACATTAAATCTACACAAAAAGAAGAAAACTTAAAACCCCAATAAGAAGCACATTAGGACTTAGTTAAGGACTGCCAAGATGAAGAGGGGGAAGAACAAAGGCTAAAGCAGAGTTGGTGAAAAAAAGGAACAAAACCTTAGCAACAGATTCTAAAGCCTCGCTATAACTACAAAGCTTTGAAATAACTGAAACTCTTTACTTCGAATCAAACAGAGCAACGCAGAAACAGATTCTAGAAAATCTCAGGTTCCACTCAGATCATATGAAGATAAAAACAAAAAAAACAAAATCTGAGTAGAGATGGAACTAACCAACACGCAAGCAGAACCAGGTACGATCGTCGGGGAGAGATAGATCAGGGACGGTGAAATCCACGAACTTTGGAGCTTCCATCTTCTCGTAGAACTGGTCGTCGTCTTCCTTGTTGAACTGGTGTGACTGAATTTCCTCCATTATCCAGTCTATGAAGCCAGAGAGCAAAATACGTCTTCGTTCTTCTTTTCTCTGGTCTAGGAAAAACACTCGAAAAGGTACGTTGGAGGAGCGTTTCAGAACTCCGTGTTAGAGAGAGAGAGACGGCTTTCTTCCTGAGTTTCTTAGCTTTCTTTTAGTCTCGCACTGGTTGGATGGATACCCGAGGAGATTTAAATACTTATTGTTGTGTAAGTAGCCGTTGGAACAGCGCTTCGGACAAATTGAAAGATAAAACGGAATCTCAGGGGTAGATAAGTCATAACTATATTTATCGAAGCCCCGGCCCTTTATATCTCGCGCGCGGAAATTAACGGACACCAACCCCTGCTTATTCGGCGGATTAACAAAATCAAGTGCGTGCAAATTCCTCGATGTGTGTCCCTCTAAAATTGCCACGTACAACACTTTTTGGGCTCCACTGACCGCATGGATGTTCCCGTGGGGAAAAATCTATGATACCAACTTCGGTATCAAAATTTTAATGCCGAAGTCCCTCAATTTGCACGTAGTAGACTTTTTAGGCCCCACTGACTCCATGAATATTTGGCCCACATCTTGGTGGACCCACAACCAAAAATCAGTATGATTAGTGACCCCTAGCCATTGGATTTGAGTACTTTTTCATCATGGACTTGGAACCAACTCATAGGCCTGTTCATAAAGCCCATGATGAAAAGTGCTCAAATCCTACTGCTAGAAATCACCAATCACACTGATTTTTGGTGTGTGGGTCCACCAAGATGTGGGCCAAATATTCATGGAGTCAGTGGGCCTGAAAGAGTCTACTACGTGGCAAATTGAAGGACTTCGGCATCAAATATTTGATACCGAAGTCGGTATCAAAGAACAGCCCGTTCCATGGAGTAAAATCTGTCACAAGATATCACAACCCACAATACGAGCCACGTGGCACGTGGCACACTATAGAGGGCGCTGACCGTATGGATGTTTAGCCAGTCCCTCAGTGGACCTGCAAACCAAAAATTAGCCTGATTAGTGATTTCTAAGCGTTTGACTGAAGTTATTTTCATGGGTTGATTTTAACCGTAGGAATTTTGAGCATTATTTGGGTGCAAAGAACCAAAGGTTGTAAATCATCAATCAGGCTGATTTTTGTTTGCTGGTCCACCGAGGGACTGGCCAAACATCTATAGTGTGCCAGTCCATGGAACACCAATTTGTTTTTGTTTTTTTCCCTTTGTTTAATAGCTGCAACCAGAACTGGCTTCAGTTGTGTTGTGTTCACTAAGGGTATTAATGGGCCTGGGTTACAACTACATGAGCCCAATTTACATGTAGCTAACCCCAATCTCAACCCATTATAGGCTCAACATTTTAGGCCCAAGCACAGCCCATTAAAATATCAGGATGGGCCTAAGGTTATTTTGTGTAAATTTAAGCCCAATATTGGCCCATTTATTAGCTAACCCTTAAAAATTATAGCCAGGTAGGTGCAGCCCAAAGACTGAGACCAATAGAATCAGGAGTAAAAACTCATCGGCCAGTCCGCCCATTAACGTTCTTATTAGGTCCAGACCATTGGATTGTCTTGGGGATTCACACTGCAACATTCTCCACTTTATCATTTTTTTTAGTGCATTAAAAATTGAATATATCGTAAGCTGTATCAAAATTTTGATGCAGAAGTCCCTCAATTTGCCACATAGTAGACTCTTTAGAGCCCACTGCCTCCATGAATGGGCTTGGAACCAATTCATTGGCCTGCTCATAAAGTCCATGATGAAAAAGTGCTTATATCATAGGGCCAGAAATCACCAATCACGCTGATTTTTGGTGTGTAGGTCTATCATAGTATGGGCCAGACATTCAAGTAGCAAATGGGCCGGTACGAGTCTATTATATACGTTGCAATTTGAGGGACTTCCGCATCAAAATTTTGATACAGAAGGCTGCATCAAAGAACAGCCCCTCCTCAACACGTCTACCATCCTCCCACCAAAGTGCTCTATATTCTATCTAGGCCCATTATCTCGAAGCCCAAACTGTTATAAAATATGATCTTCTTGTATGAAAAAACCAAAGAGGAAAAGAAAACAAAACTTGGACGAGCAACGTCCCTGGAAGCCCACTCCTAGGGAAGCCCACTCCTTAACTTTTCACTCTCTCCTTCAACTCCCTTCGTCTCTAAACATACTGTACAGGTTGCTTGAAATGGCCACCGTGCTTGAAGACACAGACAACAATATCATCAACCATGACAATATTCTCTCATTCTTTGTCGCTATTCCATGACAATCCCTGCATCATCACCAAAGGGGTCTGTCAAACACAGCCACGTGGCTTTTTCGAATTGGTATGAATGGTTCGATGCCTCACCTTAGAGAGATGGCAGCGGGAAAAATGAATCCTATAGCGACAGCAGCGGTGGCCCCAGTGAACTCGAAGGCATCCCAAATGCTTGGCACGAAATTGGCCCCAAGGAAGATGAAGCCCATGAGACCAACAGTAATGGAGAAGAATCTACGGCTGTCAAAGGCGATTGGGACGGCGTAGGGGAAAAGGAGTCCATCAAGGTTGAGACGGAGGGAAAAGAAGACGATTGGGAAGACGAGCATCAGGTGGATACCGTAGCTAATCCTTACGACATCACTAAGCAGTGCGCCGTACGGAATCCCCAGGTCGGCGTCGAAATTAGCCAGTATGTCATCCAGTGTCTGGTCGCCGAACAGGAGAAAGCCGAAGAAGCTGGTTGCCACGTAGACGCACGAGCACAATGCGAGAGAGGTCCGGACGATCGATTTCATCTGCGCCGGCTCCTTCAGCTCATTCTCTATCGGGTGTACTGTCAAGTGTCAACCATCGCAACAAACAATTACAGTAACGGTCAGTCGGTTATAGTTGCCGTTTTCTAGTTTATATGAGCAATGATATGGTACGTCACATTAACAACATAATATTTGCGATACCCATAGTTTTAGAACCGTCCAATTTATTGACACTACCTAAATGTGGACCATAACTCGGAAATTTGCACTGATCATATGTTTCCGACCTGCGATTCGACGTACTGGATCGCAAATCAAATCAAAACTCATGGGTGTTCGCCCGAGAAGGTAGGACAAGCGTCAACATCTCAAGGTTTGGAATCCACCAAACATAAAAGAACTTTCAAATGAGCTAAATTACAAAATCTTATTGATAAAAAGTATATTTGCCTTTATGCTCACAACATATTAATTTAATTTAAAAACACAAAAATAAGCCAAATATAGAGGACAACCATTTTTGACAACTACTTTTTACAACCATTTTGGCGGACCCACATAGAAGATGAATCAATGGCTGATTTTTGGTCACCCCAACGAAAAATCAGCCTATTCTAAAATTTCTAACCCCATCAAATGTGGTTTTTAAGTTACACAGTAAATATAAACGGTCCAAATTCTTCCACTTCTAAACCAATCTACGAATATCGGAAGGATTTGAATTTTTGTGAGGATGATCTCCTCACCATAGAGATCATCCTCACCAAAAATCAGCCATTGATTCATCTTCTATGTGGGTCCGCCAAATGGTTGTCAAAAATGATTGTCCCCGATCTTGACCTATAGAAAAATTACTAAAAGTAACAAAAATTGAACTAAACATAGAAACTGATAATATTAGAGCCTAAAAGTACACCAATCAACGCTGGGTTATTAAGTAACAAAAACCTTCTTAAAATAATAAAATTGTCGTTTTGACGCACTAAAAGATGGAATTTGACCGAAAAATTGCATACATCACTACAAAACGGTGTGTATTGAGAATCTCGTCATTTCCTTTCAAGAATGTTTGGTCTTGTGCGATTTTGACACCTTGACAATTTTGTTAATACCTGTTGTGTCCCATTTTGATTAACAAGTTCGTTAATACCCATTCTATCCTAGGAAAACTTTTAGATGCAGAGGGTTTCTAATGCAGAGGATGAGTGGTAAATCTAGACCACACATCTTGACTTTTTTAAACCACCGATTAACCAGAGTTAACATTGTAAATCATTTTTAAAACTAAAATTATATTTAATAGTTTCCTTTTAAAACAAAACACTGAAAATAGAATATCCTTTTTTTTGGCTCATCCTTCCTTCCTCCCTCCACGTTCGTCTTCTTCCCTGAACCCCTCCTTCACCGGCCTACTGTCCCTTCAAGGAAGTCACCGCAAATTTTTAGACCTTTAATTAGCCTTCTTTTGATAAATCTGGGTATCCTAATACACATATTCTATTCATACTTCGACCCAATTATAGTGGAGTGCCTGAGAGACCCGATTGATTTGCTAGATTCGTACTCACCTTCATGATCAATTGCGTGACAGCCATGTAATTTTCTTTATAGTTAAGAAGATTAAGAACATTGTAAAACATGATGATTTAGGAATGGTGTACAGTCCTTAGTCTCTAGCTTCTGAACTCATTTCAGAAACGTATTTGCTCTCACCAGGCTTACTCCTTTGAGAAATTCTCTTGGATGGAACAAGTGGATTCTCTTCCTCATCAATGGCAAGTGGTCTCTCAATAAATTCGTCTTCCTTTGAGATAGGGTGTACAAAGATCCTAGAGGTGGCTTTTGAAATTCAAGTTTGGCTCAGTAGCCCACTCCAATGACATATTTACCATAATTGCAACCTGTGTTCAAAGATTAGACAGAGATTACTTCTCATGAAGTAGAAGTGCATTCCATATATATGGTACACCGGACATACACATGAGCACATGCAAACTAATTCCAGATATACAAGTTGAAGCATTCCTGCTCTATCTGTATTTTAATTTCAGCCACCTTCTAAGAGATTTTTTTTCCCACTTTTCTTTTCTTACGCCTATTGATTTAGGGGAGCTATTTCACTTCCACACTTCTCTAATGACACAAGCTGATTAAGATGTCTCCACATTAGCTCTTGACATTGCATCTTCCTCCCCACTTATGCTGTTCAAAAGACTGCCCTTAACCCATTCAATTAGCTGTTGGTCAGATAAGTTTTCTGTTCTCAATGGAAACTGAGAGGGGCAAACCAAATTTTTGCTGCCTAGCCTATTCACAGTGAAAGATAGCATGGCATACTGTTTCTTCTCCTTTTCCACAGAGAGAGCATTTCGAATCAATGTATGGTAATCTACTGCTCAAGATCGCATTGCTTGGAAGAATATCTTTCAGGCCATTCCATATAATATTAGTTCCGGGGTTCAAGAAAGAACTAAGAAGACGAACGTGGCCGAAGGTTAGCTAAAAAAGGAGATTAATTTGATATTTAGTGTTTTGTTTTGAAAAGGAAACTAATAAATATAATTTAAGTTTTAAAAATGATTTAAAATGTTAACTCTGGTAAGTCAGGGGTTTAAAAAAGTCAAGATGTGTGGTCTAGATTTACCACTCATCCTCTGCATCAGAAACCCTCTGCATCTAAATTTTTTCCTCCATCCTGTTTAGTACCGTTTGGTATTTTAACAGTCCTAAAGCTCCATGAAAAAATCCGCCACTTGTTCTACATCAGTGTTTTTGGGAATTAGACAATAATGGCTAGAACCCTCTAAGCTTTGTGACATTTAACTCTAAAAATAACTCAAGTGCCAAGTAATGCACTTGATTGCAACCCATATCCAGCTCTGCCTACATTCAATAGCACTTAAACCATTAAAATCCAATACAAATTGCTCATGACACCATTTAAACCCTCCCAGTGTGTTTCAATGACCCTTGCATACTGCTTTTGATTACAGGTTACTGAATATACCATGTAATGCACTTAATTGCAACCCATATATATATATACCTCTTCCAACCATTTAAACCTTCCACGTTCCTCTGTTTGTAATTGATTAATGTCTCCCCTTTTTCTTCCCATTAATTCCATTGACTTTGACTAGACACTCCACATCTTGACAAAAGAGAAGTCCATAAATCAGATGGTTATGGTCATTCCATTGCTATCTTTTACAAGTGATGAGTACCCCAGATCTCATCAAATGGTTGCACTTTATCTAATCTGATGGTATAATTTCGAAATGTCAAAATAGTTTCTCACGTTAAAGAATTGTCAATGACCAAAAATGCCCCTGTTTTTATTCACATATATTAAAAATTCTATGGGCGTTTTTGGAAGAAGTGACAAAATAAGAAAGTTTCAACGCAAAAATTGGATGCGCAAATATGAAATTTATGGGCAAAAAAGGGGAAGGTCTGGACACTTACTACTGTAGTGGCAGATATAGGCTGTGACGAGAATTGGAACGGTGGTGAAAAGCTTCCAGAAGGAGGCCTGATCGACGATTTCCGGCAGCAAACGAGGCATTCCGACACTTCCGTTGATCAATTTAACGACGGTTATACCTGCCGTTATCGCCACAAATACAACGGCCAAAGCAACAGACAAGGCCGACGTGTATCTCAACGAATCTACAACACACAAACAAAGCTAGAATGACTAAATTGCCCTTGTTAATTTAAAATATAGAAGAAAAAAATAATTAAAAAAAGACTCACGTACCGACACGCTTGAAGGAGATCAAAGGAGCGAAAACGAGAAGCGTCGTGAGCAGCAGTAAGAAAGATCGAGAGGTCCAACAATGCCGACCAAACCACTCTTCCACCACGCCCGAATGATGGACCCCATCTGACCACGTCCCCGATAGCACATCGCCTATCCATAACAAAATCATAAAACCGTTAATCTTTGATCATACGGTATGAAATCTCCAATACATGCAATTATGAATCCCGCCCTATATATTATTGCCACAGCTTAAAGCCAACCTGGCCCAACAGTGTAAAGGTGGGACCCATCCCTTTCTCGTAATACACGTTCTGCTGGACGGGACCACGCATGCAGGATGTTCAGCTCACACAACAACGGTTTCAACTTACCAGTTTATATGTCAACCTCAAGAGTCAAGACTACAACGGTACAACCCCCACTAGAATGAGCCACGTGGCTCATTCTGGACAACACTAACCGTATGGATGTTTGGCCAATCCCTAATTAGACCTACAAACCAAAATCAGCCTGATTAGTGATTTCAAACCTTTGGATCATTGTACCCCAAACAATGGTCAATAATGCTCAAATTATCACGGTTAAAATCAACCAATGAAAATGACTCCAATCCAACGCTTAGAAATCACTAATCAGGTTGATTTTTGGTTTGTAGGTCCATCTAGTGATTGGCTAAACATCCATACAGTCAGTGTCCTCTAAAATGTGCCACGTGGCTCATATTGTGGACGGTCAGCGAAGTTTTGAGCAAGGAACGTGGAAGTTGTTCGAAAGCAATCGGAATTTGGAAACGAAAGGAGACTAACGCACCGAATGTGTAGGTGGTGGAGTGGAGTAAAAGTTTCTCATCGTTTGGTAGTAGGCGACTGTAGCGCCGGTGATCAAACTAAGCCCAGCAGGCGCATATTAGCAGAGCCGATTAGAAAGTTGGAAAAAATGAAAAGGAAAAAAGAAGAAGGGCGAGGTAGTAGCCCTTACCGATGATGATCATGTAGACGACGAGCACGCCGAGATTGTTAACGACGATGCACACCTGCAAGAGTGTCCGACCGGTGCCACCAAACACGTCTCCTACTAAGCCGGAGTACGAAACTGCCTTCGACGCCCGTCCGAATCTCAAGATCATTCCGATTGATGATTCCGTCAACAGAGCAGCCAAGACGATCATTGTTAGTCCCGGAAGTAGCCCTAATTCCTTGACAGTAGCAGGGAGCGCCATGATCCCTGCCCCGACGATAGTCGTCGAGAGGTTGAAGACGGCACCGGAGAACGAAGCGCCATCGAATCCGATCTCAGAGGATCCGAAATCGCCATGTTTTTCGGGGAGGAGTGGCGTTTTTGGACTTCGGCGGTATTTCTTCTCTCCGGCGATGGTCATAATTGTAATTTTCACAAAATTGTAAGAGAAAGAAGATGAGAGGGCGATGGGATTTAGAGGAGAGTCTTCAGACCAAACGTATTAAAAGGTTTCAAGGTTTACGCGGGAACTGACGTGGACATCTACTCTTTCGTGGTGACAGCCAACCTGACGCGGCCACGTGTACCAGAACAGTATGGCTTCGATGGATCCATTGGTTGTCCGGCCAATTAAGGAAAATGCAATCACTATTTTGGTAAAATTACTAGGACACCCTCGGGTCATGGTTTCAACTTTCAACGTTGGTGTCTGAGCGTTACAGCGGTTGAAAAAGAAAACCGTAACGTCTGGGCCGGGTGTGCACCAGTGCACGTGATCTCAACATTTAGAAAGGATCCGATTATTCCCAAGTGTCCAACCTTAGGTTAGAAGCAGCCTTGTTTGACTGCCTACAACGTCTAACATCTGGTGGTTAGATACAATCAGATGGGACATATGAAAGGACACGGTCACCTGATGTTTAATCCACATGATCAATGGTCATTGATAATTGACGTGGGAAGCAACTTAGCAACGATATTTCCTTTCAAAGAAAACCATACCCTCAACGCGGCTAGTCAAGGCAGCTGTTTGGTACCCGTCAAATTTTAGTTGACGGGGCAACAAAAATTGGAGTAAAACTTGTGTCACAAGATGTTGTGACGGAACACGGTCACAGCACTCAATAAGAGACACGTGGCACACGATCAGAGGTCTTTGACCGTATGGATGTTTGACCAGTCTCTCGGTGGACCTACAAACCAAAAATCAGCCTGATTCGTGATTTAAAACCTTTGGATTTTTGCACCCAAAAAACGCTCAATAATGCTCAAATTCCTACAGTTAAAATCAACCCGTGAAAATAACTTTAATAGAATCAGTTAGAAATCACTAATCAAGCTGATTTTGTGTACTGGTCCACCGAGGGACTGCCCAAACATCCATACAGGCATCGTCCTCTAATAGTATACCACGTGGCTCATATTGAGTGCTGTGACCGTGTTCAGTCACAACATCTTGTGACACAAGTTTTACTCCAAAAATTGCCTTGGAAAGCTCATGCATGCTTTGGGGGCTAACTTTGTGGTCTTGTTTGAAGGACGAAATCTGAAAAAACGGTATCAAACACAAGCCAAAACGATTGGACTTTGACTGACGTTGGTTGACCTCACTTTTTGGGTTTGGAATACCAGTAAAACTTGGCTGACCGTCTACCGCCCACAAGATGAGACGTGTGGCTCATTTTTAGAGGACACTGAGCGTATGGATGTTTGGCCAATCCCTAGGTGGACCTACAAACCAAAAATCAACCAGATTAGTTATTTCGTTCCTTTCGATCTTGTAGCCCAAATAATGGTCGATATTGCTCAAATTTCCACAGTTAAAATCAACTTATGAAAATGACTCCAATCCATTGCTTAGAAATCACTAATCAGGTTGATTTTTGGTTTGTATCTTCACCTAGCGATTGGCCAAACATCTATACGGTTAGTGTACTCTAAAAATGTCCCATGTGGCTCATATTGTGGGCGGCCGCTGGTCAGCCAAGTTTTACACGGCTTATAGATAGATTACTCTTTTTGGGGTGTGCCCCCACCGGGAGTCCACCCCGAAAGAAAATGGGGTCTGCGAATATGCACTCCTTTTCAATTTCAGAAGAAAAAGATGTAATTTTGTTACTCATAGCTCTCATCTGGAGGCACAGACCGCATGGATGTTTATCCAACCCCCTGTGGATAAACAGTAAACACACCAAAAATCACCCTGATTCGTAATGTATAACCATTAGATTTTAGTACTTTCAAAGGCATTTGAATAGCCGCGCGTTGAATGCAACCATTTGTTTTAGTACTAAAACCAACGGCTAAAAATCATCAAACAAGCTGATTTTTGGTATGAATGCCTACTAAGGTGTGGGCTAAACATCCGTGCGGTCAGTGAATCCAGATGGCAGCGGTGACAACCATTTGAAAAGATCCAAGGTATACCTTGTTACATTGCGACCCATTTCAGAAACAGAGAAAAAGGGCTCTGCAAAATTTTAAAGTACGATTATTTTTTGGGATCGGGCCCCCTTGACAGATCTAAAATGACAGGCAAATGACAAATGACAGGGACACAATATAAGCCAGGTGGCACACTGTTACAGGACTCTGAACGTACGGATGTTTGTCCTGTCCCATGGTGGAACTACAAACCAAAAATCAGCTTGATTAGTGATTTATAGGCTTTAGATTGGACTTATTTTCATGGGCTGATCTCAACTGTGGGAATTTGAGCAGTATTTGAGGTACAAAGATGCAATACTTATATATCACTAATCAGGATGATTTTTGGTTTGTAGGTTCCCCATGAGATAGGACAAACATCTGTACGGTCATAGTCCTTTAACAGTGTGCCACGTAGCTTATATTGTGTCCCTGTCATTTACCTGTCATTTTAGATCTGTCAACGGAGTCTAACCCTATTTTTTTACCCTTTCCCAAAACAGGGTTGTCAGGGAACATTTTATGTTAAGAGATGCTTGGCAGCAAATATTTTCCTGGGTCGAGATGTAAAAAAGGTATACCTTTGGCACGATTTTTGGGGCTCACTTAGTATGCACCAAGTATGCAAACAGTGTCGATTACAAAAAATAAATAAATAAATAAAATATGCAAACAGCGTCAGTACGGTTGGATGTCCCTTGGAAATTGTGTTATTTCAATGTTTTTAAAAAATAATATTTTATAGATTAAAAACACATTTTTCAAGGAGCATTCAATGGTGGATACAGTGTTTGCATACTTTTAAGCAAGGTTTAAAAAGCAGCTGTTATTTTTCATTATAACGAAAATAACAACCGTTACAAAAAAATTTGTGAAAAAAATGGCCGTTATGTTCTTTTTCCCGTTATTTTCTGTTAAAATTCAAAATTTGAATTTCAGCGCCATTTTTTCCGTTATTATCTGTTTTTTCTGAGCGTTTTTTTCGTTTTGCCCCTGAGCATTTTTTTCGTTACAACGGAAAAAACGGTAATACCCCCAGTCTGTTATACCATTATAACGGTCCCCTTTAAACCTTGCTTTTAAGTATGCAAACAGTTGCATACTAGATTTTTCCCGATTTTTGTTACTCGCCGCTGCCATCTCGGCACACTGACCTGATGGATGTTTGGCCCACCCTTTAGTAGACATTCTTACCAAAAATCAGCTTGTTTTGATAATTTTTAGCCGTTGATTTTAGTACTCAAAAAACAATGGTTGAATCAAACGACTATAATCACACCTTAAAAGTACTTAAATCTAATTGTGAAAGATTACCAATCAAGGTAATTTTTGGTGTGCATATCCATAAGGGGTGACATAAACAACCATGGGGTCAATAGTCCCAGATGGCAGCAGTGACTAAAAAAAGTGATATACCTTGTTACATCTCTTTCATCTGAATTTCATTAAGTTCGGAATGTCCTAGTCTCAGATTTAAGGCAACCTTTAAAATTAAAATTGTTCGTTGGATTGGTGGTTAGCCAGCCATGAGACTCTCGTAGGTTAGTTGCCGCGGAATGGTCAGCTAACCTAGTTCTATGTTCTAAGGTTTAAAGAAAGGGATATTTTTGTCCTTTCAAAAAGGATTTGGGTCAGTGAAGGACTATCTATGTTATTAAGGTGCAGTAAGGGTATGACCAGGTATACTTGCGCCGTACAAGAAATTCCGTTGTAGTCAGATAAAAGACGAGGCCTGTTCTAGGGGAGGGCAAGTACATTATTGACGGCAACACTAAGGCGACGATGGTTGTGTTAGACTTGGACCTCAAGGGCACCTGGTCCAGACGTGCCAAGTGTTTTGGGAGAGTTTTGATGTGGCCTGGGCCACTTATTGTTAGGGGCGGCCCCAAGGAGAGTTGTACTCATAACCTCTCACTTTCTGGAGCGGATTCCTGGCCATCACTAGTCAACCCTTGCTCAACACAACCTCTGCATCTGACATGTATATCCATGAAAAAATTAAACAAAAATACAGAAATATATATATATATATATATGATAGAACGGCTGAAGAGAGCCAATGAACATGCTATGAGACTCAAGTGGGCCGCCTCAACCTTAGGATAAAAAGGTTAGTGCAAGTACCAAATTGCCAACTGTAACGCACCCACTTGATGATAATGGTGACAACACTCTATAGTAGTTGTCCCTTCTTGCTAGGTTTTTTTGGGGATAGCTTGCCTTGGGCTCCTTGCAAGCCACTTAGCCCTCTTTAACTTCCCACGAAGGGCAACTCATGGGTGGGGGGCCCTATGTCTCTAGGCCCACGGAACATTAGCATGTTGGCCACGGCCCTGGTCACGTACATTAGGTGACCCAGTTACAGCGCCCGGGGGGGTAGAAAAAACTTTGATACAAGGGCATATTGGGTATTGTTTCGAGAATTTTAGAATCTTTCTGAGATCACTTACTGCATTTAGTAAAAATGTCTTACATGATTAATTAAAAAAAATGACCGAGTTTCAATGATACTAAGTTTCAGGTCTGAAATTCAGGTAGCTACCAAACGATCTGAATACTCTATTAAAGTCTGAATGTCTTAGTTTCAGATTTAAGATGAGCTTTAAAATTAAAATTGCTGGCCGAATTAGTAGTTACCCAGCTACAAGACTGCAGCTAACCTATCAAAGTCTCACGGCCGACTGACTGACTGACTGACTGACCCCTACAGCTGTTTGATTTGGGATTAGGATTTCAGCCCAAACCCACATGTTATTGTTCTAAGGTTTGAAGAAAGGGACATTTTGTCCTTTCAAAAAGAATTTGTTAGTCAATTTGGGTTAATGACAGTGGATCAAGTCATGAGGGGGGTAAGCCAAAATTTTTAAATTGGGGGACCGGGTCGTGCAATTGTCAATACACTTATGAAAGGACAAAATTATTGCAAATACAACACTAATATGGTGCTTGATTCGAGTCCATTTTAACTTGTGTCAACCACTATTAAACTAGGTGTCAGGGGGACAAAATTTTTGAAGCGACGAAGCAGTGGCCAATCACGTCAGGCCACAATCCCCTGATGGACTTGTTTTAAAACATCAGGGGATTGTGGCTTGACGTGATTGGCTACTGCTTTGGCGCTTCTAACTTTTGCCGCTTCAAAAATTTTCTCGTGTGTCAGGGGTATTCCTAAAGTTTGAAATTATAGGGTGTATTATTATTAACTTCCATTTTTTAGGGTGCAAAAATGGTTTTTTAATTTTTTTTTTAAAAAAACGACCGTTATTTTCAGGGAAAAGTTTAATAACTTGGTTTATGGTTGGGTTTGTTGTCATTATAAAGGCCATCAATAACGGTGTTATAACTGTTTTTTAAACAATGGATGGGACAATAGGTAGTATCGGTTGCCTTTCACCTAGGGCAACCCTAGGGTTGATATGGCATTTAGAACAATGTTGGTTCCCACACATGCAAGAACCAATCGGATTTGTTAGCATTACTAGCATGTAATATCACTAGTAGGTGGATAAGATCCACCGTCCATTTAGGGAGATAAGATCTTGGCCTTTCTTTCTTGAAGCCTATAAGAGGGGAGACAACCACTCTCACTTGTTATATAGACACTAGTGGGTGATCTGCTGAACCATTTGCGCTGTTCAAAAAGATGCAACGGACAGGATAATTATGTAGACGATTTGGGGTGTAAAAGGTGTCCAAATAGGACTAACCCACCAAATGGTGGGTCCTGTTCACCTGCATGATGCCACGTGTATGTCCACGTGATGTTGCCAACCTATCCCAAGTTGGATGTTGGTTGCATACACAGGGTGGCCTTTCGATCATGTGTCATAACCTTCCCTGACATAGACTTAACCCAGATGGAAAATCGCAGGGGAAAGCCCTCAACATCACTGTTCATCGTAACGGCCACCAAATCCCATTTGTACTAATTCATAATGGAACAGGGACTAATGTCGGCACCTTTCAAATTGCGTAAGTGAGGTGACTCATGAATGCAATTTCGGCCGCCGCCATCTTTTTTTTACCCCCCTCCTACTCACATCAGGAAATTCTAGCAGAAATATTGCACCTGAAAAGGCTTTTTAACACCCAACGCATTCTGGTAAAATACATACCCTGATATAAGATAGCCAAAAGAAATCAGTAAAAGAGTAGTTCTGGTTGATACCTCGCCCAAAATAAGGGTTCGAACTGGAGAAATAGGTGATTGCTTATGTGAGTATATACACTGATACATACTCTGAATGGGAATTGTTGATTTCCATGACTTGGCAATCTGTAAGCAGAAGCAGCTAGAACAATAATTCTACGAAGAATGCCGACAAAAACATTGGTTTACCCAACCAAAAAAAAGTTATTATACATTGACCTATTGACTCAACATTATCCTCATGGTTTTCTCTTTCTCTTGTTTGAGTTTCTCTTTGAATTAACCTTCAAATCAGGGTCTGGCAGTGAAACTGGCAATGTGGCACCCACAGCAGCACTCCAGAGGGCCCTTTCAATATCCGATGGAGTGAAGGAGTCTCCTTCTGTACTTAGCTCCTGTAAAAGATCATCAGCCAGATGGATAAAGCTGCCAAGATTTACATTGAGGACCAGGACCTCTATAACTTTATTGGATTACTACTTTCTTGGATAAAAGAAGCCACCAACATGCAAACACACACAAGCACATGTGCATACATTGATAAGGTTGATTCAGGAACTAAATATTTGACCCCAAACCAATAAGTTGGATTGCGCATTACACTCAAACAATCACTAACATTATACTGGGAGAAATGAGATAATGCATATGATAAGTCAAGGTGCGGGCATTCCTAGGTTAATAAGACATATATAAAGCATGAAGGTCTAATCAATATAGAGTGGGTTATGGATTCTGGAAGTACCAGTTGAACATTTCAGCCTATTAATCCCCCATATGCCACACAAATCAGTTACAGAACACCATTTGTGGGTGGGAGCATAGTCACAAAGTCGGGATTCGGCAATAAATCGGCAAGAGGTCAAGTCGGGAAAATTTGGATAAATTCGGTAAAAATCGGCAGAAATCAGCAAAAATATATCATTGAATTTTTCAAGTTAGAAAGGTCGCTTTTAAGAAAACACATTTATATGATAAAAAGTACATCTATAATTCCATAATAATAAGTCATAACTCATAAGCATGATATATCATTCATAATTCAAAAAATCGGCAAAATCAAAATCAAAAGGGGAAAAATGGGTCTCAGTCGATTAATCGGCAAAATTCGGTCGCCGAGTTTTTTTTATTAATCGGAGATTTTGCCGATTAATCGAGGATTGATTCGTAAATTCGAAAAGTCGGAGATTTTTGTGACTAGGGGTGGGAGCAAATGCATAGATGACTAAGGAAGGTCAAGGACACCAACACTTGGCCACCATGGGCATACTACCTGGTTGACTAGGACCTGCCTAGAGCCCAAAAGGATGCTTGTTGTCCAGGGGTGAAAATTATCGTCCCACGAATTTCAAAGTTTATTAAAAGTTTATTAAAAGTCTACAAAACCTAGTATCTCTTTCCAGTTTCCATCACAAGAAAGATATCTATGGGTTAAAGCAGGAGTCGAGAGCTTGAATTCCAAAGCTTTTGAAAGCAATGCAGACATGTGGATCCATAAAATCCACTGCTAAAGCAGATTGATTCTTAATTGGATGATCATAGTCACACAAGAAGAGACAATCACAACATTGCTCAAGGACATCTAGATGAAGTTTCAAACCAAAGATCTTCAACCATAAGGAAGTGCGCTCTTGAGTCTTGACATGCTTAAAGTAAATGATATTGGAAAGTAAACCCTATTGACTTCCTTCCCAACAGAAGATTATTATCAGCTATCTAGAGACCAAGACATATTACATTGCAGATGCAACTAAATTACAAGCTTGAAGTGGGAGGATTATTTGTAGAAGGGCAATTGGTTCATGCAGAACCTAAAATGCCACATCTTGACACAGCACACAGGATTGTTTGCTAGATCAAATATTTCGAAGAGTATACTGTTATACTCGAAGAGCCATTTTCAACAGATATACATAGATGCAGAATGGGGCTACATCCAATGGTGATATTAATTTAGTCAGGGGGTTATGCGTTTCCATCTAAGATAACATAGATTTTGGAGAGGCCAAAGTTGTACATAGTAGATTATGTGTTTCCTTCAAAGCAATGTAGTTTTCGTTCTCTAATTTTTAACAAGGTTGTCGTTGTAAAGCAATAAGTATCCCTGCCTATCACACAAGCATCGAGGCTCAATCCCCAGCAATGGTGACTTCTTATTTAGCCCACCTATATTAAGTAGGTGCATTTTCCATCTTTCTTTTTACATTTGTGTGTACGCGCACACGCGGGCGCATGTGCCTAGTTAGTAAATTCAGGTTTAATACGCGAATTTTTCATTTTTTTTTAAGAAACATATTAAATGGCCGTATAAAATGAAAAAATCAGTAACATTCGGGATTTTTAAAGCCAAACAAATAAAAAACATATTATTCACGTTTAATATACAAATTTTTCGTTTTTTTTAAGAAACATATTAAACGACCGTATAAGCTGAAAAAAAATCGGTAAAATTTGGGATTTTTAAGGCTAAATGAATAAAACGCACTTAACACTTCAACAATGGCCTAACATGAGATTTTGTACAATCGATGTGGTGTATTTGGAATCCTATTGTTCTGTTATGCAGAGACTGATGATGCTTGAAGCACTGTACATGAAAGCATTGTACATGTGGATCAATGGACGTACCTCAATCTAGAGGGAACCACGTAAATCTGTGTTGTGGTTTGTTTGCATCTTTGTTTGATTTCGTTTATTGTTCTTTCTTCCCAACACCTATGACTTAGTGGCAACCTTGTTTTACTACATAATTCTTCGATCCGAAATTTTTGAGACAAAACCATATTAAACACGTATTTATCCCTCAGTCTCTTTGCCATACTCTGTCTTCTTTTTTTTTCTAAACAAATTTTTGACCGGATTTTTATATCCTAAAACCAAATTAAACTTGAACTTTTCCCATTCCGAATCTTTGTCGTATGCTGAATTGCTAACCATGTATGTGCGCGCGTGTGTGTGAGAGAGAGAGAGAGAGGATCATTGAAATAACTTACAGACAGCTTCTGTTACAAAAAAGAGAATCACATCATGTGTTCGCAGGAAGAAAACTTCATTTTGGGTGTTTCGATTGTCTTCAGTTGAATTGTCGTCTTTGGATGTGCAATTCATCAGTTGTCTCCCCAGTTTTAAAATCCCAAATGGTACAGTTAATGGGTTAGTTAAATAATGAACAATCTTTCAATAATGTCCTGTCAATTTTCTATTTCACCATCATTTTGTCCAGATGCAACTTCTACAGGCACTCATACAGGAAGTTATAAATTAAATGAATGAAACAGCAGTCTGCCCAATCATTTAAGATTAACACACTGATAAGAAGATGCTGTCAACAGAAGCATTATAGAAAAAATGAAAAACTTTGGCATCAAATACAACTGCTCCATCAAACAATGGGAAAGAAATGGTGTAGGAAAATAAATAAACCAAACCAACCTTAGATTTCGTCTGTAGCTTCTCAGTGAATGTGAGATACCGTTTCAGTGTATAATCCTTGGAATTACCAAGAGCTGCAATCATCGCCTTATAATAATAAACCAAACAATCAATCAAAAATTTAATCCTAAAAAAATTATAATAAATAAAAACGACCAAACAAAGAATCTTTTCAGGACAAGAAGCAAAAATTTACCAAAACCCAACTCAAATTTCACCTCATCGGACATGAACGGCGTGACATCAGGAGCATACGCAGCAAGAATGGCAGAAGCTGTCGCTGGACCGACTCCTTTCAACACCGTAAGTTCGGAAACAGCTTTGGAAACATTAGGGATAGATTCAAAAGCCTTTTGAGAAGCAGATGTAACTTGGGTTTCGTCAAGAGATGAAACAAAACCCAAAAGACGCGGCCTGAAATTCAGAAATCGTTCCAAGTTATATCCCAAAAGAGTTGACATTTAATAATAATAATAATAATAATAATAATAATAAAAAATCACAAGAAAGAGAGACAGAGTAGTGATGACAATAGTACCTCCACTTCCCTCTGGTTAGCTTCCATTGCATGAGCTTGGAGAGCTCTGGTTTTGTGATGTACGGATTAGGGTTTCGTTGGTGCAAGAGAGGAGGAAGTTGGTTTCGGTAGAAATCATCGAGTTGAATAAGTTCTGGTTTGTTTAGGGATTCTAAGCGAGTTTGGTAAGACGAGAGCGCTTCTCTCCATACGCTAAGATCAGAACACGCGAAATCCATCTTCTGTTGGATTGGAAGGAACTTCATTTCCTTCGCCAGATTCTGAACAACTTTAAATGGGGCATGGTGTGCCGTTTCGCGCCCTTTCCTGCTTTCCGCTAACGTGCGCTGGGGCGTTTTAGTTTTGGGGAGGAGAGCACTAAAGGGGGTGTTTGGTTAATGCAATAGGTTCATTCTGATGGGGCTCTACCCATGATAAAATAGTTCATTAATGGCGGTAAAAACGGGTGTAAATTATATGCGCCAGGGCCGTGTACACCAAATAGAACAACCCAACTAACCCGATAGGGTTGGGTTAGGGTTGGAAAATCTAGGCCCTGACCTTGAGTTGGGTTGGAATAGAGTTGACAGTCTCTAGGGTTGGGTTGGGCTAGGGTTGACCTCCAACCCGCCTGATCGAGTTGCAGCCCTAACTCCATTGCATCTGCGCCATGTCATCTCAAAGGGAAAGCTGATGTCGACAACCAAGCCCTCCGTATGGGGCGCGGCTTCTATGCGCCAGGGCCGCACAGACCAAACAAAATGCTCAGGTCGGAGCTTTTCCCATTATTTTTTGTTTTCATTTGTTTTACGTTTTGCAATTGAGATGACATGGGGAAAGCTCCCCAGGGTCGTTTTGTTTGGTCTGTGTGGCCGCATAGAAGCCGCCCCCCCCTCCTTATAACCTAAGTTGGTTCAATTTTTTTTCTTTTTTTCTTTTTTACTTTTTGGGAACCCAAAAACGAGTGGACGACAGCAAACCATTTTGGGAATTTTTTGACATACCCCCAATTTGAAAAACCCAACATATCCCCCTATGACCCGGTCCACGCTGTTGACTAACAATTTGACTAAAAAAGATGAAAATGTCCCTTTCTTCTACATTGGAACAAGACATTTGGGTTTGGGCCAAAACCCTATCCCCAACTCAAACCGCTGTAGTGGACGGCCGGCCACCACATCGGTGTGGTGGGTTTGAATTAGGTTTATTGGACCATCTCTTTTAGAAAAGATCATTGCTTGTAACCATTCTCTCTGTTTTATCTCTCCAAACCTTCAGTTTTAATGGTTGGGCTTGTTCGGATCATCATTTACAGCCAAAAGGTCTTTTTTAGCATACTTTTTTTCAAAATAAGAGATTGGAAGTCAATTCAGTTCTCCACATTTTGTTCAAGATCTGATAGTCTATGGGCTATACATAGTGAGCACTCAAACGGTAAGTATTCTGGACCATGGTTTTAAAAACAGCCGTTTAAACGGTAACGCCCCAAACCCGTTTCCGTTAAAACTGTTTAAACACGTTTTATTGGTTTTGAATAAAACAGCCGTTAAAATCGTTTAAACGGCTGTTAAAATTATTTAAACAGCCGTTTAATTCTGAAAAATTTTGTGAAAAAAATGGCCTATTAATTCCGTTAAATTCGTTAAATTCTTTTTTTTTTCAAATTTTAAAATTTGAATTTCAGCACCATTTTTCCTTTTTTTTTTTCCGTTAAAACCATTAAATTCTATTTTTTTTCATTTTTGCCCCTGGCCGTTTCAATCCATTTTAACGGCCGTTTAAACGGTAACGCCCCCAATCCGTTTAACCGTTAA
Source organism: Euptelea pleiosperma (assembly GCA_035048495.1). Classification (NCBI taxonomy): domain Eukaryota; kingdom Viridiplantae; phylum Streptophyta; class Magnoliopsida; order Ranunculales; family Eupteleaceae; genus Euptelea; species Euptelea pleiosperma. The sequence continues at coordinate 31,893,545 of CM068542.1, read as the reverse complement.
AACGGCATCCTTTAAACCTTGTTCTGGACCATCCAAATGTGGGACCAACCCAAAATTTGCTGTTGCAAGCATAACCGTATATTTAATGCAATATATTAACTTGTTTGATCTCATTGGTGTGACAATCAGCAAGCCACGAGATTCCAGTAAGTTGGTCACTGGTGATGGGCGGCTAACCCATTGGAATGTGGTGACAGATCCTTCAATTATAGGAGGGTTGGGTCGTCGACAATGGTTTTCACTTTTAGATGACATGGAGCAAATGGATCCTCCCAAACACACAAATTTGTAATTCGAAAAAATCTTGACTCAATTCCTGGTTACCAAAGAAATCATAAATCTAAACCCCAAAGGTTGGGCGCAGATGGCCCGGACTACGCCTCAAGAAGCGCAAGTCCTGAGTTCGAATCCACTCCCCTCGGGGCCACCCACCAACTTGTCCAGACGTTTAAATGACGCAGAGTGGGCGGTGGCCTTACCCGTATCCGGAGGGATTTAGTCGGGTGCTTGAAGAGGCCCGAATACCCCGTGATAAAAAAAATAAAATAAAAACAAATCATAAATCTTTTGTTCTTGTCATTTTCTCTTCTTTTCTTAAACAAACAAGACGATGTATCCAATCAAACAGTATAAACACATCGAATCAGATAAACTTTTAGATTGGAAGATATCCAAGGTGGAGCCAATGGAATGGAGAAGCCCCTACAACCACGCATGTCCGACATGTGAAACAGGGAGGACAAATTAGATATATACATATAGTTGTCTAGCTTAGATGGTTAGTTTATACTCTCTTCGTATGAGAGGCCATGGGTTCAATACCACTTAGACATAGTTCCTCTATTTAGTGGTGGTGCCATATGGAGTAAAAATCCCCTCACCCGGGTACAATCTAAGCTACTTATAACCTGACAATCTACCCAACGTACCGAGGGTCATGTGGTCAGTCTCCACCGTGTTGAGTAAAACTTGTGTCACAAGATGTTGTGATGGAAGCCGGTCACAACACTCAATATGAGCCACGTGGCATACTATTAGATGACGATGACCGTATGGATGTTTGGCCAGTCCCTCGTTGGATCAGTACACAAAAAATCAGCTTTATTAGTCATTTCTAACCGATTCGATTGAAGTTATTTTCATGGGTTGATTTTCACGGTAGGAATTTGAGCATTATTGAGTGTTATTTGGGTGCAAAAATACGAAGGTTGTAAATCACTAATCAGACTGATTTTTGGTTTGAAGGTCCATCGAGGGACTGGCCAAACATCCATACTGTCAGCGCCCTCTTATCGTGTGCCACGTGGCTCATATTGAGTGCTGTGACCGGCTTCCATCACAACATCTTGTGACACAAGTTTTACTCCACCGTGTTGCCTACCAAACAAAAGGGAGGACACAGTCCATAACCGCATCCATCCGCTTGAATGGTTCAATACATGGTTTAAAAAACTGCCGTTACAACGGATTCAGACCTCCTCCGTTACGTTATGTACCGTTAAAACGCTCAAAAAAATAATGGATTCATTTTTAAAATTTTGAATTTCAACGCCATTTTCCCTTTTTCTATATTTTTTTGTTATTTTCTTTATTTTTCATTTTTGTCCCTGAGCGTTACAATTCGTTATAACAAAAAAAAACACGGTAACGCCCCCAGTCCGTTGTACCGTTATAACGGCCCCTTTTAAATCTTGGTTCAATATTCTAATTTTAGGAGTGTAGCCATCATCTTTAACGTTATTCATCGTACAATGATTCAAACGTAGGTTAAACACTATTTCACTGAATCACCACCATAAATAAGCCAAACAATTATTAGTCTCACTAACTAAAGAAGCTCCCAAAAACAAGCCTCCCGACAAATCCTTGTTTCAGTGAAAATGAAACGCACTCTTAAGCATTATTGATTTTTTATTTTCTGCACAATTGGCCTACCAACCAAGTTTATTTTTATAATTGAGAATCTTATAACTATTATAAACCTGACCCTAAGCTGCCTATGTTCAACACTAGTGGGTGTCCCGTGCCCACAGCACTCTCCGACTAAGCATTTGCCCAAATCGGTTGTGAGTGGCTGAGATCCACCGTCCAATTGTGGATAAGATCTCAGCCATCTATATATGAAGCCTATATGAGGGAGAGACAACCGAGCTGATTTGTTATGTAGAGACTAGTAGGTGGCCCGTGCCCACTGCACTCTCCGACAAAGCGTTTGCCAAAAGTGGGTGTGAGTGGCTTAGATCCACCATCCATTTGGGGTGGTAAGATCTCGGTCATCCTTTGTGAAGTCGATAAGAGGGAGGATAAGTGACTTCTCTGTTTTGTTATATAGATGTATAGTGGGTGGCCCGTGCCCTCAGCGCTCCCCTACAAAGCATTTTCCAAACTCGGATATGAGTGGTTGAGATCCATAGTCCATCCTCTATGAAGCCGATAAGAGGGGTATAAGTGGGGAGACAACTTCCCTGTTTTGTTATATAGATTTGTCCATGCATGTGACGGTACTTCAGCAAATTAAACAAAGGTTATAGAGGGCATTTTGGTAATTATAGACAATGCCCCTTTCTGTTTTCTAATAGAGCAGTAGGGAAGGGATGGGTCCCATATGCTCGACAGGTAACAAAAGTGTGTGACACACCATGTACGCGCTAGATGTGCTGCATAGTTTGTCAAGTGAGCTCTTATTCTCAATAGTGAACTGCTTGTGATATCTGTAGATGTTGCTCACAGTGGATGAACCATGTATATCTTGTGTCGTAGTTTGCTTGTTTTTTCTTCTAGCTTTGCATCAAAGGGTGTGTCCGTTCCTAACACCTATAGGCCTGACCTCAGGTTGGGTCGAGTTTGGGTTTAACCCGAGCCCAACCCAATCTTCAAGGTTGTGAGCCCAAGCCCAAGCCCAACCCAACCCAACCCAACCCAACCTGAGGTTGATCAGGCCTAGAATTTCCAGCCCGAGCCATACCCAATAGGTTTAGTCGGGTTGGTAATTTACTCATTTTTTTTACTTTTTATTGTTAGAAAATGTTGGTAAAATTTTGTTATATTAATTTTCAATATAAGAATTTTTTTTATTTGTCATCTTTAAAAACATAACATGAGATTTTCATCAAAGGAGGGGAGGGGGAAAGAAGAGATCGTCTTCGTCGGTCAGCCCTAACCCTAATGTAAAATATATATATCTATATGTCGGATATACAATATGTATATGCCATATACATATTGTGTATTGTTGGGCTCAGGTTGAGTCGGGTTGTCCAAAGCCTCAATCCAAGCCCAACTCTATTTTGATTGGGTTGTCAAAGTCCAAACCCGAGCCCAACCTGAATACTGAAGGGGCCAACGGGCAACCCAACCCAAGCTCAACGTTGGGTTGAGCCCGCCGAAGTTGCAGCCCCACTAGGATGTGCTTCACCAATTCTGTAGAAGATGGAGGAGCTGCCAGCCCTATATACGAAAATAGTGGCCGTTCTTTTTAAAGCATTTTTAACGGTTCAAAATGTAATGGGGGAGGTCCGAATCCGTTATAACGGCGGTTTTCAAAACCATGGTTAAAACATAACCATGAGTGTGAGTAATTAAGAAGCTCCCAAAAACAGGTGTAACGACAAATCCGTTACATCGGAAACGAAATGTTCTCTTAAGCAATATTGTCCTTATTTTTCTTAATTGGCTGGCCTTCATCAGCCTACCAACCAATTTTGTTTTTGATTGAGAATCTTAATTATTATAAATGCTACCCTAGGCTTCCTACTTACCATATTTTTTTCATTTATCTTTTAAAAAAAATGTCCTAATTTATTCCTTAATCTCTGCGACTACACCCCGGTGTGAGTGAAGCCGATCACAACCCACAGTACGAGCCACACGGCCCACACAGCACAATCTCAGTGGACGCTGACCATATGGATGTTTGTCCAATCACTAGGTGGACATGCAAACCAAAAATCAGCCTGATTAGTGATTTAAAAACCTTTCGATCTTTGCACCCAAATAACGCTCAATAATGCTTAAATTCATCAACCCTTGAAAATAACTTCAATCCAACACTTAGAAATCACTGATCAGGTTCATTTTTGGTTTGTAGGTCTACCTAGTGATTGGACGAACATCCATACGGTCAGCGTCCACTAAGATTGTGCTGTGTGGCTTGTACTCTGGGCTGTGAGGTGTGAGCGAAGGTTTACTCTATTGCAGTTGTTGTCTCGTGTACCGTAGATCTCTTGAATCCAGTGGTCCATGGCCTTAACCATGGTTTTAATGGCTGCATTAAAACGGTAACGCCTCAAGTCCATTTTGACGTTAAGAACCGTTTGATGCTTAGAAAATAGCGTACGTTATTTTCTGAAAAAAATTGTGAAAAGGCCGTCATTTCCGTTATTTTTCCATTAAATTCTGTTATTTTTCAATTTTTTTCTGGTTTTGAAAATTCGAAATTCAAAGCGCCATGTTTTCTGTTATTTCCGTTAAATTCCATTTTTCAGTTTTTTGCCCTTTTTGCCCTGTCCGTTACAATTCATTTTAACTGCCATTTTAATGATTTTAATGGTAACGCCCCAGTCCGTTATACCATTAAAACGGCCTCTTTTTAAACCTTGCCCTCAAATATATATATATATATATATATATATATATATATATTTCCGTTAACCGAGGGGTAGCATTTTCCTTATTGCACCACCACTACTCAGTAATCACGTGCCTTCGCCTAGTACGCATGGCATGAGCTTGAGGCCTACCATCCTGAACGAACCCTCTTAATTAATGTGCGACCCAAACCTAACTTTTCGATGTGGGGATACCCCATTAATTAAGAGAGATCAGTAGACCTACACTTCTAGCTACCCAATTTACCAACCTTCTCCTAGCCATGAACAAGTTGTTTCTGCTTTAAAGAACCAACCCCTTTTCGTAGGGTGGTCAGGTCCACCGTCCACTCCCATCCATTGGTAGTAAAGTTGCGTTCAGTCCTGAGCCACGGCAGATTTCCCTGGCTGTGAAGTTTCCCTAGTTTGATATACCCTCATAACTGACCGGCCCAGTGGTTAGCACTTAGAACCTGGGTTGGGACCGTCCCCACCCAGGTTCTAACCTGGGTTGCGGTTGTGTTGATAATTGCAGGGGCTTTTGGCTTTTTCGCTGATGTGCCACAACTTGATAGGGCGTTTTGTTTGGTTTGTATAACCCTGGCGCACAGAATTAAGCCACGCCCGTCTAAAAATAATACCCAAATGTTAGATCTTTAAATGCACGACACTCACCTACGCACCTTGACGGAGGTCCATTATTGCTTACATATGAGCCACGTGGTACTCTTAGAGATTACTGACTACACAACAAAACTCAGCTTAATTAGTGATTTATAGCCTTTGGATTTGAGTGGATCTGAGTACCGCAAATAATACTTGAAATCGACGGTTAAAAATAAACCATAGAAAAGAATCTAATTATCCAAAAGCACTAATCAGGCTGAATTTTGGTTAGTAGGTCCATCTAGAATTGGGTCAAACATCCATTCGTACGGTCAGTGATCTTTAAGAGTGTGCCATGTGTAAGGTGAATGTGCATCCCACCATAGGATTCAAGAGATCTACGCTCCACTAGGCAAGCAACAACTGTAAAGAATAAAATAATCGTTCTCTTATGACATCCCATAGCATGCATAGATCCCATGATACCAACTCCAGGCATATACGTGCAGGATCTCTTCTCCTAATATAATACCAACTCAATGTTGACCATCTGATATTGAACAAGACATCATATACCTTTTTGTCTTGTTATCATTCTAATATCCAATGGACGATAATTAGGTTGTTATCTTACTAACTTACCATGGGCATCATATCATCACTAGCCCTTACATGCAAAAACATCTGTATTGCTGAACTTGCAAGATCTTCTGTGTTGATAGAGTTAGACCCCCGAGACAATTTAATATGGTATCTTCAGACATATACTGATTTGAGCACGTTACAATTTTAAGTCTTCAGTGCTGAAATTAAGTTCAAGTACTCTTACATGCTACCACATGGATAAATTTTATCATCTGCAGTTGTTGTCTTGGGGACTGTGATCCCTTGAATCTAATGGTGATGGATATATCGAAAGTCTCGAGATCGGAGGTTGGATATTGGTGGGCTCCGATCCCAATCTGGATCGGATCATTCTGATCTAGAATAAGATCGGCCCATCTTGCTCGAGACAAAGTGAGACTCAGCTCCTTTGTAAAACCGTGATCTCAAAGGCAAGACAGAGCCTAGTTTGGATCGGATTGTGGGTTCCGATCCCGATTCGGATTGCCCGATCCAGACCGAGAATCCATGGTCAAGAGCCTTAACAACATATATTTTTGTCCAGTTATCCGTGTGCTGGACGAAGTTTGGGTCGGACTCCAGGGACCCCCACTTTGGCGGACCCACATAAAAGATGAATTGATGGATGATTTTTGGTGAGGATGATCTCTATGGTGAGGAGATCATCCTCACCAAAATTCAGATCATTCTGATATTCATAGAATGGTTTAGAAGTTGAAGAATTATGAACGGTTGTTTTTTTACCGTGTAACTTGAAAATCACATTTGACGGGGTTAGAAATTCCAGAATGGGCTGTTTTTTTGTAGGGGTGATCTATATGGTGAGGAGATCATCCTCACCAACAATCAGCCATTGATTCATCTTCTATGGGTCCCCCAAAGCGGGGGTAAAAAATGGGGGTCCCTGGAGTCCGACCCATCATTTTTTTTTTCGAGGAACGTTTTCCACGTTTAATTTCGCCGCATGCATCAATAATGTAAGAGAGAATCAGTACCCATGTCATACACCAACTGATGTGCGCCACGTGTAGGGAACAACTAACACAATAAATTCTATTTATTATGTTACCAAACAAGGTCGTTGTATATTTAAGTGTCAAATTAAATGTCCATACTTGGGTGACCAGAGAGCGTTTCATGATTTCATCTACCAATTTCGTGTCTTAAGTCTTAACAACAACTAGAAGTTCATGGCTTTGATACGTCGTCGTGGCTAAAGTCCGCGTTCTCATCAGTTTTCAAATTTGTAGTGCTGCACTAAGGCACCATAAGTGAAGTGTACATCACGCTGTCACACCGTCTGATTAAGATTCAACGATGATAAGCGTTTTGCTAGATTAACGTGATTTACCAATTCCGAGTATTGTATTTTGACCAGATGTGATCAGGTCTGGTTTAATTTTGACTATTTTTTTTTGTTTCCTTTAATCAACTCTTGATTTGATTCCCATGGTTTCCACGTTTCACGAAACCTTGAAATCCTCCCTCGTTTACTTGAAATTTATGAACAATAATACTTCTATCACCCTTAGGACGACTTCCTTCCTAAGTTTCAGACCGTTGGATGGTTTTCAGGATTTTTCTAGTGTGACTCTCTAGGGAGTAAAACTTGTGTCACAAGATGTTGTGACTGAACACAGTCACAGCACTCAATATGAGCCACGTGGTATACTATTAGAGGACGATGACTGTATGGATGTTTGGGCAGTCCCTCGGTGGACCGGTACACAAAAAATCAGCTTGATTAGTGATTTCTAACTGATTCTATTGAAGTTATTTTCACGGGTTGATTTTAACGGTAGGAATTTGAGCATTATTGAGCGTTATTTGGGTGCAAAAATCCAAAGGTTTTAAATCACTAATCAGGCTGATTTTTGGTTTGTAGGTCCACCGAGGGACTGGTCAAACATCCATACGGTCAAAGACCTCTGATCATGTGCCACGTGTCTCGTATTGAGTGCTGTGACACAAGTTTTACTCCTCTCTAGGAGCATTGGCAGTCTAGACCTAGGGACAACAATAATCCAGGCCGGGTGATGATAACAGGAGTAAAATTTTGATGACAGGGTGCAATATGAACCACGTGGCACACTCTTAGAGGACTCTGACCATATGGATGTTTGGCCAATCCCTAGGTAGACCTACAATCCAAAAATCAGCCCGAGTAGTGATTTCCAGGCGTTGGGTTGGAATTGTTTTCATGGGTTGATTATATTGTAACTGTGGGAATTTGAGCATTATTGACCATTATTATCCAAAGGTTTGAAATCACTAATCGAATTGATTTTTGGTTTATAGGTCCACCTAGGGATTGGAAAAACATCCATGCAGGCAGAGTCCTCTAGGAGTGTGCCACGTGGCTCATATTGTGCCCTGTCATCAAAGTTTTACGTACTGATCATTTTTTATTGCCATGCATCACTAAAACTATAATACAATCCATCGTCCTTGTCCTTGAATGAATAAGATAGTCAATGGAGAGTAGAACTTTGCTGACCGCCCACAATATGAGCCACATGGCACATTCTTATAGGACATTGATCGAATGGATGTTTGGTCAATCCCTATGTGGACCTAGAGACCAAAAATCAGCCAACCTTTGGATATTTGTACCCCCAATAATGGTCAATAATGCTCAAATTCCACTGTTAAAAATGAACCCATGAAAGTGACTCCAATCCAAAGCTTAGACATCATTAATCAGCTGGTTAATTTTTGGTTTATATGTCCATCTAGGATTTGTCCAAACATCCGTAGAGTCAGAAATCTCTAAAAATATGCCACGTGACTGACTCGTATTATGGATGGTAAGTAACTTTGCTGACAGGTAGCGGCCACCTTCTACACGTGACTCCAATGCAGCTCTTATACAAAGAAAATATGTGTATATCCATCTCTCCTATCATTGGCACATAATAATATTGATCATGAAACAATAAGAGGATCACATCTTTCAGGCTACAGTTTAAACACACGAAAATAACTCACTCATAACAGTCAAAATATCTTGACACGCCCTAGTGGAAGCCCCACTTTTTCGTTTTTGGTAGTTAAGCCTGTTTTTAAAGAGATTAGTAACTCGGTGAAAGCAGGTTTTGAACCCAGGTCTTTTGGTATCATCACCCAAAAACTTTACCAACTGAGCCCCACATGGAGATGAGTAAAATGTTATTTTTGGTGTTCTAGCAAAAACCTGTCCATTCTTAAACTTCTAATCCTGACCAAAGCGCACTTAAAATTAACGACAAAATGGACAGTCAAGAATTTTTCAAATTGTAACCTTTTCCGTGAGGCCAGAAATTTCAAATGCATGAATGAGCTGATATTTTGTGAGGATCATCATCAGATCGTCCTAAAAACAAAATCAGTGCTTGACTCATTTCCACACGGATCCCACAAAAAAAGGTGTCAAATTAACACGACCCTCCTTTAGAGCAAGGTTTAAAAAACGAACGGCCGTTATAACAGATTCGGACCTACCCCGTTACGTTATGGACTGTTAAAACGCCCAAAAAATAACGGCCGTTATTTTCTGAAAAAAACAGACGTTATTTTTGTTTTTTTCCGTTATATTCTATTTTTTTCCGTTATTTTTGAAATTTTGAATTTAAAATTTGAATTTCAGCGCCATTTTTCCGTTATTTTCGTTATATTCCATTATTTTCTGTTTTTCCATCCTTTCTCATTTTTACCCCGGAGCGTTTTTTTTTATTTTTATAATGGCCGTTATAACGGAAAAAATGGTAACGTCCCCAGTCAGTTATACCGTTATAACGGTCCCCTTTAAACCTTGCTTTAGAGCATGCAAAGACCACGGAAAAATGACAAGTACAACTAAACCCCTAGTTAACCCTGGTTAAGGAGGTTGCGGAAACATTGGGTTAACATGGGTTTGGTTGTTACTTGTTGTCTTCTGGCCACATTTGCATATGCAACCTTTTGCATACTAGTTTTTTCCCTACTTTTAAATAGTTCATAAATTTATAACCAAACTTTAACTGAAAAGTTTTTTTTATAGGCAAAAAATGTAACAAGATATGCCTGAAACTTTTCAAATGCGGAAGCATGATTTTTACTCACCTCTTTCGTCTGGGCCCACTGACCGCATGGATGTTTATCCTACCCCTTGGTGGATATACACACCAAAAATCAGCCTGATTGGTAATCTCTAACCATTAGATTATAGTACTATTAAGGGCGTTCTTATAGCCGTTAAATTCAACCATTCTTTGAGTACTTAAAACCAACGGCTAAAAATTATCAAACAAGCTGATTTTTGGTATGACTGTCTAACATCCATGCGGTCAGTGGACCCAGATGGCAATTTTTTTTTATGGGACCAGCGTTTTTTGACAGGCTCCTTGGACAGGCCTTCGGGGAATGTATTCTGAGAATCTAACGGTGGTGATAGAGCTGAGCTGGCATCACTTTTTACGAGAGCAATACCACCGTTGGATTCTGGGAATCGACGTCCAAGAAAACAAGTCTTGGGAGCCTGTCAAAAAAGGCCGGACCCGGGACCTGTTTTGTAATAAATAGGGTATTTTAGTAACACCCCGCTAGAATTTGAAAGTAATTTGTAATACCCCTTTATACTTTCAAACTTTAAGATTACCCCCTTGACCTAGTTTAATTATCATTTGACTAACATTAAAATGTGACATGCATCATGGGGCTGTTAACGCACTTGCGAAAGGACCATAATAGTGCAAGGACAATGCTAACATCGGGTGATTCAAGTCCATTTTAACTGAAGTCAACCACTATTAATTAAACTAGGTCAAGGGGGTAATCTTAAAGTTTGAAAGTATAAGGGGTATTACAAATTACTTTCAAATTTCAGGGGGTGTTACTAAAATAACGTCCATTGTTTCTGTTTATAACGGAAAAAACTCAACAAAAAGTTGAAGCGTTACCGTTATAACGTGGTTTATAAGAACTAAATTTACACAGGAGTTTATCTCGTCGAATTGTCATGGCATGCGTATAAGCCCCCATCAGAAGCGAAGCGCAAGCTAGCCATCTCATCATGGAGCCGAGCCGCTGAGCCGTTACGTCTATAAAAGGCCCGTCCAGCCTTGCAAATTGTTTCAATTGAAAAGTTTTAAAAGTTACCACGTAAAAAAGAAAGAAAACCAGAGAACTTTAGAGAAAGAGACCAATCTCTCTCGTCTTCTCCATCTCTGTGATAGAGTTCTTGCTCCTTCGAAGATGATTGAATACATCTTGGGAGGAATCCTTGCTTCTCTGTTAGGGTTCTTCTTGTTGTACGGTTCACAGGGAAAGAAGGAGGAGAAGAACAGAGCTTCGATTGAGATCGCAGATGACTGCGTGAAGAGCTCCACAAATGGAGAATGCAGGTCCGAGGACGGAGGTGATGCCGATGTTATTGTTGTAGGAGCCGGTGTCGCAGGTTCTGCTCTCGCTTATACTCTCGGAAAGGTGATTTTTTTCTAATTTTTGTTTTTGAATTTTTTTGCATTTTTTGGGTGGAGATTTGTGGAATTTGGGTTTCTTGTATTCGATAATGCGGTTTTTGGGTTCGAATTTGCTTAAGTTGTTTGGTTTAGGAAATATGGGATGAGGGGTATAGGATTTTTAGAGTAGACACATGTCATGTAAAATACATTTCTGAGAATCTTATACCTTGTTGATTTTGAAATTTTAAATTATGTTAAAGATTTGTACTTTTTTTTTCTTCGAAAAATCAAACCGTGTGATTCATGGACTTGGAGAACTGGAAAGGAATTTTTTTTTTTTTTGATAAGTAAGAATCGGAGAGGAAATTAAGATCGACATTTCTGCAATAAATTCCTATTGGTATATTTTTTTATTTTTTATTTTTGGATTTTGGTATACTTTTCTATTTTTGAATTCTTTAGGTTGGTTCTTGATTCCCAGAGGAGATTAGAGCTGTCTTGCTACTTCTAATTTATTGGGCTAATTTGTATGAGCTTTTTCTTCTTTCCTTTTTTCCCCCACTGAAGGGGAGCACTAACGGGTTAGCTGTATGTAGTATGTACATAGAGATCCTTGTTTATGTGGAATTCATTCCCTAAAACTTTGTTTCTCTAAATTTCTCTGCTTATTGAAAAAGAAAAGGAATAAAAAATCAACTTAGCATGTTTGTTAGCTACTAAGTGAACTGGATTTATTGGATTTATAGTCTAAATCCAAAATTCTTTATGTTGGGTCTCCAAATCCTTGGTTACAGCAAATCAGGGTTGCAGATGTTTATGAACTTAGATACTTGTTCAAGTTTCCTATTTTTTCAATAGACTAAAATGTTTAATGGGTGACTAATATGAACTAGAGAATGTCAACAACCTTATTCTTTTTGGTGCAGAGCTTCAAATTTAGTCTCTTATCCTATTAGTTGGGCCTATAAATCTTGATGTCCATCTGAGTTATCTATATCATATAGGATTTTAAAAAGACATGGTTAAATGTTTTTATTCATGAAATTTCTGCCAGAGATGTCAACTGCAGCCTTATTTTGTTCTACCGATTGCAGGATGGACGCCGAGTGCATGTGATTGAGAGAGATTTGACAGAGCCTGACAGAATTGTTGGCGAACTGTTACAACCCGGAGGCTACCTGAAACTGATTGAGCTGGGCCTTGAGGGTAGGCATGCAATTTTGCATTCATCTAATACCTGCTTACCTTCCCTTTCAATTCAACGTTTGTGGTGACGTACGAAATGTATGTGCATGGGCTGCAGATTGTGTTGACAAAATTGATGCGCAAAGAGTGCTAGGGTATGCTCTTTTCAAGGATGGGAACGATACTAGACTCTCATATCCCTTGGAAAATTTTAATTCGGATGTGGCTGGGAGGAGCTTTCACAATGGGCGTTTCATACAACGGATGCGTGAGAAAGCTGCATCCCTTCCCAAGTACACCCTTTTCCCCTTCATAGTACAACAGAACAAAGCGTTGTGTGCTGCCTCATACTTCTTTATAATAGATATGTGATGTGCTCTGAAGTTCCACAGGGATGCTACTATTTAGTGTGACGAAATATGGGATATGAACTCTCAAAAAAGAAACAGTGATCCTATTTTGTTTATGCAGCATGTTGGAAGTGTGAACCCACTCTTGCTTTCTAAATATTATTTCGGTGATCCTGGCTGTGTTACGGTTTCTGCCATTGTTTTTATCTGGAGAACCAATCATGTTACTTCAGTGATTTAGTAGTATATTTATTCACCCTTTGAGCCCTTCCATTATATATGCAAGTGTGCCCCATGACGACCCATTTCAATCCCAAGGAATGTTCTATCACAGTCACCATTTTATCCAAAAGAGCTGGAGTTCATTTCTCCAGCTTTTTGAAATCTTGTGGTGCTTCTAAGTTTGTTTAGTGCAAGTCAGGGTTGTTGTGAAACTGGTAGACAGGATTACATGATCTATGGTTTTAAGTAATTTTTTGTTCCTGCAATTTCCTATTTTTCCAAACTTGAATTTTTATTTTGTTTAAAAAGTAACTTGCTCAAACTCAACCAGGCTACTGATTTTATTAAAAACTATGCTGAATCAAACTCAAAAAATCTGCAGACAGTTCTCTGAGTTGAGTAATGACTTTAAATTTTCTTTTATATAAACCTAATTCCAGTTTGCTAATCTATCATGTACCTCACATGAGATTTGTATGAATTCTTGCTTTGTATTTCATATGGTTGTTATAATCAGTCTGCCCAGTCTAGAAAAGCTTCATAAGATATTGTTAGAAGATATCCTCTTTTATTGTACTTGAAACTTAGTACTAAGACTTAGTTTTCAAATCAAATAGTTTCGCTCATTGTCATCACTTTGACTGAATGCATTTCACATATTTACTTCAACATTCTTACAGGATGCTCTATATTGTCATTTTCCCCCTTCTATTGAGGTGTTCTATGTTAAGGATTAGCTATTTATTTTTGTTTCAATTTTCTCTTAGTGTACGATTGGAGCAAGGAACTGTAACATCCCTGCTTGAAGAAGATGGGACTATTAAAGGAGTGCTATACAAGACTAAGACTGGTGAAGAACTAAAAGCATATGCTCCTCTCACAATTGTTTGTGATGGTTGTTTTTCAAACTTGCGGCGCTCTCTCTGCAGCCCTAAGGTGAAATTTTGCCTCAATCTTGTCAAATAAACATGTTTTCTTTTATCAAACTATTGAACTAATTGAGATTTTCCATCGTTTCTTCTTAGTTGCCTGAATTACTTGAAAATTACTATATATTTTTTTTTCCATATAAGTGGCCATTTGGTTGAATTTTGGCGCATGATCTTATGCATCAGAGAGTAACTTATAGTGTCATTTAATTTTCTGCAGGTGGAGGTGCCCTCTTGTTTTGTTGGTTTGATCTTGGAGAACTGTCAACTTCCATATCCAAACCATGGGCATGTTGTATTAGGAGATCCTCACCCATCTTGTTTTATCCCATCAGTAGTACTGAGATCCGCTGTTTGGTTGATGTACCTGGGCAAAAAGTACCTTCTATTTCTAATGGTGAAATGGCCAACTATTTGAAGACCGTGGTGGCTCCCCAGGTATCTATAGTACATGATTTTATAACTTTTATTTGATGCTAACAGAGTGATACACAACTAGAGTTGTTTAGGTAATTAATTCCTTTACTTCTGTTTTCATCATTCTCTCACTTGACTTCAACAAGAACATTTGTGATCTTCCTAATTTTGTGGTACCTTAGATTTACTGTGGAATGTCTGTTTCAGATCCCCCCTCAGCTATATGATTCCTTTATAGCAGCAATTGATAAAGGAAGCATAAGAACAATGCCAAATAGAAGCATGCCAGCGGCTCCCCATCCAACCCCAGGGGCCCTATTAATGGGGGATGCGTTCAATATGCGTCATCCATTAACTGGCGGAGGGATGACTGTGGCGTTGTCTGATATTGCTGTGCTACAGAATCTTCTTAAGCCTCTGCGTGATCTGAATGATGCATCTTCTCTTTGCGCATATCTGGAATCCTTTTACACCTTGCGTAAGGTAAGATTTAAATCGTATGCAGGTATATGGTGCTGTAGTAGCAAAATTGTCATGGGCATTTTTAATGTGAAACAACATGAATTTTATAATTCCTAAGTTTAAGATACAAGAAAACTAAAGAGGACAAAAAATAAATTGAATAAAAGTTTTCTCTTGTGTGAAATGAGTAAGAATCTAAGTGAAAGAAATAGAGTTTGTATGCCAAAAGGAGCGGTTGTCTGCTTAAAAGAAGTGAGGCTTCTTTTTGTTTTTACTCTCAGTTTACAAATTAGTGATTAAATGGTAAAACCATGTCAAAATGGCCAATGTATAAAATATCAATATAGTTATGTATCAGTAAGCTAAAAAACTGATACGTACAGCAATACATATTGATACCTAGATGATTCACTGGAGAAAATCACAAATGCATATCGACACTGTACGATTCGCTTCAATACATTTTGACAAATTGTATTTGATGCATAAATAACCTAAAAATATGATGGTTAAAGCAATTAAACCACACCTACAACCATAGATACTATAATACTCACTTTTTGTTTACCGATACGCTGAGATAAATTACACTAAATTATGTTTAATGCTTAGATAAGCTAAAATATGATGTTTAGTGCAATAATGCTGTATCTTATTTACAACAAAACGTTGATATGCTAAATATAATCAAATACACACAATATCAGGAAATAACATATCAAGGAGTACATATGGTGATGTGATGTACCTATCAATCCATTGTAGATTGTATGAAGTGATTGGCTGTAAAAAAAAATAAATCAAAATTGGGAAACTAGGGAACTTACAATTTAGGGAAAAATTGAATCCTGGCGTTCTTCGATTTGAGAGACAAGTAAGGCTTTATGGGTTAAAGGACGTAATAATCGGTCTTTTGAATAAGGTTTCATCTTTCACTTTTCTCGTATCGTATGTGTCATACAATATATTATGATACACAGTAACAATTTACGATATGTGGTGATGCATGGTAATTTCAATACATCCCTTACATGCCATACCAGTAGGTTAAGAAAACAATACCTATTGATACAGTACAATATTTAAACCTTGAAAATGGCAAATGTTGGTTGCAAAAGTTTTTCTTTTTTAATAGATTTCTATCTTGAATAAATTTTCCTTTTATCTTGAAAAATGTCAATAACATAGTTTTATCATCACAGACCAAATACACACACAGAGAGACTGAAAAGGAAGAACTTAAGAGCGAAAGGGAAAAAACAGGAAGAACTTAAAGAGCTAATGGAAAAGGAAAACACAACATTTATATGTTATATATCCTGCTAATGAATTGTGTTTTACTTGGAAAGTTATTACTGAGATGTTCACTTTGCTATTCTTGTATTGGTCAACTTACTATATGTCATGGGTTTATTTGCAGCCAGTGGCATCTACTATAAATACCTTGGCAGGTGCCTTGTACAAGGTGTTTTGTGCTTCACCTGATCAGGCAAGGAAGGAAATGCGCCAAGCCTGTTTCGATTATTTAAGTCTTGGAGGTGTTTTTTCATCAGGACCAGTGGCTTTACTCTCTGGCCTCAACCCACGCCCATTGAGCTTGGTTTGCCATTTTTTTGCTGTGGCCGTATATGGTGTTGGCCGCCTATTGCTGCCATTTCCTTCCCCCAAGCGTTTGTGGATTGGAGCTAGATTGATTTCGGTGCGTTTGTGGATTACTCTCTGGCCGTATATGTTTGATGCTCAAATTTTATGCATTTGCCATTTATACTGCTGATTTTGTCAAATTCCTGATGGACAAAATTTGGATGGATTTTGTTTTTTATTTATTAGTATTTTAACTTGATGCTCATAGGAATATTTTTTTTAGGCTATTAGAATCAATGTGTTTTTTTTTTCTTTTGTATATTAACTTGTTCCAGTCTGGTAAATGTTGCACTAACGAATTTCTATCTTGCAAAATTCTGTTGAATAATATGTAAATTCGTACACTTTATTAGTGGTAGGTTCATTATGCTAGTTGTGCAGTGCATGTGAGCCTGTGGTAGCTAATTATTCTAGTAAACTGCTTTCGCAGGTCCACTCCAGAATGATTTTCCAGGCAATACTTGAAGAGTGTAGTAGGCTCCAAAAGATGCCGAATTTTATTTTCTTGCCATGTCTTAATTTTCCATTACTAGTACTTAGAAAGTGCATCTGTTTGATGTGAATTGTTGCATGTGCTAGATGTGTAAGTCAAATCACCTGACAAGGTTTATGTGCCTAATCCTCCCAATCATAAAAATCACAATTCTTGTTTTAGCTTCATAGTACTAGATATTCAGATACACCGGATCTGAGTTTTTCTGAGAGTGACATGGACAATACATGTGGATAATATATGCTGCATGCTCCATTTGAATTTCGAACACAACACCACAAGCATCATAATTATAGTGATGTTTATAGTATTGTATCACGCTGGTTTGATCAAGCCAATGAGTTTTCCTCCTCTGTTATGCTTATCATGATTTCCAGTTAGATTACTGTTACAAATATAATACCTTTTCTTTCTTAATTCCAAACATGGTTTTCTATGAAGGAAATTTGTATTCTTTAATTCTTATTGTGCAAATTTCTCTTTTGCAGAGTGCATCGGGTATCATTTTCCCCATTATAAAGGCAGAAGGAGTCAGGCAGATGTTTTTCCCCGCAACTGTTCCAGCATATTACAGAGCTCCTCCGGTTAAGTGAAAGAAAAATAAAAAATAGAAAGTAGTATGACAAATCAAGGTAGTAATGGCTGTTGAATGTGGTCTGTCAGGACAAGTTAGTTTGTACCAGTAATGTTCCTCTCTTGTTCAAGCTCTATTCAATGGGTAAGCATCAGTAAGGGTCCACCCTGGGTCAAATTTTATTCAATAAGCTCGTACCAGTATTTGTCCTCCCATGTTGAAGTTCTATTCAAGTTGAAGGGTTATGCTTCAACTGAGAGAAGATCTTGCGACAGAATAAATTCATATCTTACATTACTACTCTGGTTTTTCACATGGAACATGTCAGATTTTATCTTTGGTGAAAACTCACCTGTTCATCATTATCATCTTGTAATGGACAACTTTAGGTTGCTTTCCCATTCAAGAAGGTTTCAATTTTCCCGATGTCATCGTCCTACTATAAATGTGCGCATGTGGCTCTGTGATTCAACCCAACTGTATCCAGTTTGCTTCATCACCCCCAGTCTTCCTCGTCATTTCATTTCCCTCGCACTAGTTGCTTCTTTGCATTGCCCAGCAACTATATAAAATATTTGGCAAAACCAGTTGCAACCCTTTCTAACCTCACATTACCATTATCAACCAAACCAGCATGGGTGCAGGTGGAAGAACTATAGTAAACATGGCCTGGTCTGGCCTGATGCACCGGATTCCTAATCTCCTCAATGCACCTGATGCCTTTTTTTGTCGTACGACTCGTACATGGTAATCAGAGCATAGCTCAAGGATCTCTGAACCAAGCTCAGCTATGAGAATGTAGCTGTCAACCTACTTCCCATTTCTCAATGCTGATACGCTATCACAATGCTCAAAACAATGCTGAGAGCTTACAACTTTTGCTTGATTTTCAACATCTGCAGAGTAAGAACAGCTCTAAGCTCTGCACTGGCAACCCCATTAGACAGGCATCCTGATATAATTGATTTCCAGGAGATCAAATTTCCGGAAGACATTGCAACAAATGTCCCATAAAAATGCTCCATCTTACCATGCTTACAAAATGCAGGAACCAATGCATTGGAAACTTGGCTATATGAGATGAGCTCAGGACACTCAGCGAAAGTTCTTTGGGCTTGAAACAAGCTTCTTGCATCTGCCTGAGGGTGTCAATCTCACAATGTGTACCTTAAAACAGGTTCAATTCGGGTCATCCTGTCTAAACACAATTGAAACCAGGTCTAACTCGAGTTAATCAATGGGTGCCCAACAGCTAAACGGGTCATAAAATTGAGTTATTTTAAGCAAGGTTTAAAAGGGGCTGTTATAACGGTATAACGGATTGTAATGCACTGCCAAAAACAGGAAAATAAGAAGAAAAAAAAATAAGGGATGTTTTTTTTAACAATTTTTTTTCAGAAAATAGCATCGTTATTTTAGTTATAACTGAAAATAATGGCCGTTATTTTCTGAGCGTTAAAATGGTACATAACATAACGGGGAGGTCCGAATCCGTTGTAACAACCATTTTTAAAACCATGATTTTAAAGTATAAAATATATGTATTTTGACCTATACCGAGTTGATTAAAAAACTTTCTTAACGACAGGTGTATAAAAGGGTCTGGATTTTGGTACGCAGACAACCGAACCCGAGCTGACCCATTGACACCCCCACCCCCACCCCCACCCCCACCTGAACATCTTAAAAGCACCACATCTCTGCCAGTGCTCACCTATCTTGCTATCATGGCATTAAAAGTAATCTGGTTACATGTTGCAGCATCAGTTATTCCGCGATTGAATTGTAGGTGAAAAAAATAGCTACTCCACCATCGGATGGTCCTCGAGATAGGTATAACTCGAAAGTAGGGGGTGTCTGTGTTGAGCACCACATCTCTTCCAGTGCTAATCAAGAATTGATCGATGGCATGGAATGGGTGTGGGCAGGCTTGACCCAACCTGTATTTTACAGTTATGAATTTCAAAATGTAATCCGGCTAAAATGGGTTGGATGTGGATCTACGGGATCTGAGCGGAGTAGGATTGTGGGGTTCGGATATGTGTTTTAGATGGTCTGATCCAGTTCAGTGGGGTGATCTCCAAGGTTTTGAAAAGAAAATGCCATAATAAGTTAGGGCATTTTTGTCAAAAAATAAAAGGGAAAAGAGGTCCTGTGGTGCTTTTGTTATTTGTTGGGTGCTACTAAACTTTCCATAACAATACAATAATAGGGGTAGTTTTAAGGGCACCCACTCTCTCTCTGCCCTTTTTATTTTTGCACAAAAAAGCCCTCCTCTCGTTGAGCATCCACTTCGTCTTCTCTAACGGCCAACACCACCATCACAGGCACCAGTGGCGGAGCCAGGATTTTTTAAGGGTGGGCAAATATTGTACAAATTTTGTTTCAAGGTGGGCAAAAGTGTACTTTTCTAAGGTAGGCAAAAGGGTACTTTGAAAGAAAAAAAACATTCCTCATGGGTCGCTCTACGGGCACCCACATCTTTCGGCTGAGCACCCAAGACAAAAATGCCCCCCCTCCAGTGTGGGCACCCACCCCCTCTCATCGTCTCCTCTCTCTTTCCTGTAATTTTCTCTCTCCCTCTCTTAGCCCCCACGGTGTTGAACCATCGTGGGGACTATGTAATCTACGGTGGTTCAGCACCAAGGGGGCTAAGGCCGAGAGAGAGAGAGAGTGTGTGTGTGAGGGAGAGGGAGAGATTAAGAGTGAGAGAGATGAGGGGAGTGAGAGGAGGAGAGGAAGAGAGAGAGGAGACTGAAGGAGGGGAGATAAGTGGGTTACAATAGAGAGAGAGAGAAAGGGAGAGGAGATGAAGAGATGTGGTGGGTGCCCACATTGAAGGGGGCATTTTTGTCCAGTGTAGGTGCCCAGTTGAAAGACGTGAGCATCTGTAGAGCGACCCATTCCTTATTGAACTTTTAAAATTGAGGGTGGGAAACTACTCACCCTCACCCCTTTTTGGCTCTGCCATTGCACGCACCCCCGACCTCACCTTTACCCTCACTTTCACCTCCCTTCTCCACCACACCACTGTCACCCCACACGGAGAACCAAGTTTTGCAAGCCCCTGACCACCACTGTGAACTAGAAGAGAGAGAGAAAGATGAATGGTGGTGGCCATTGGACCCACCTCCTTCGTCCTCTCGACCATGGGAGAAAGAGAGAGAGGCATTGTGGTGGGGTGGTGGTGTTGGCCATTGGAGGAGATGAAATGAGTGCCCAAATGAGAGGGAGGCTTTTTTATCCAAAAATTAGAATGGTGGAAAGAGAGTAGGTGGCCAGCGTAAAGACGTGGGTGCCCGTAGAGCTACCCGAAGAATACCCTCGTCCTAAACCAAAATACCGGTTGTACCCCTAAAGTGACCTAATCAACCCTAATCTTTCGTCAGAATGCCGAAAGTGTTCCCTTTCCCAGGTGCCCCCTCTTCTTCGCAGCGATCTTCTTCTCTCATGGCGAAAACCTCTCTGTTATTCTCATGTAATTGTAGATTTTCATGTCTTATCGAGATCTGAATCTCTCTTTCTCTCTCTCTGTTTGAATCTATTTATGGTAAAGCGAGCTCTAGTGGTGACGAGGAGCGTCTTAGACTTGTTTCGAGGTCCGTTTATGAGCTTTGTCGGAGAAAAAGGAGAGCTTATCCGAAAATACTGCTCTCTTGATCTTAATTCCCTTGGTGTATTTGTTCTGTAAGTACTTCTCTTGTTCTCTGATTCAATTCAACTACTTCTCTCGATGTTATACTTAAAACCCTGAAAATTAAGCTCGCTTTAGCTTAATCACGTTTAGGGTTTCGATTTTTTTTGGTGTTTACATTGAAGATTATAGTTTAATAGGTTGCTTTTTGTCAGTGTCGAAACTAAAATTATGTTTTACTATTCTATGAAATGAGATTTATTTTCGAAGTTGGGGGATTTCGGTTAATTTCGGTTGTATTGGCGCTGCTGTATCCTAGAACAATGTCAGGATTACTAAGAATTCTTGTCCTCAGAGAAACAAAAATATTGTACACTGAAGTATGATGAAGTAATTAT
This sequence comes from Euptelea pleiosperma, assembly GCA_035048495.1. Taxonomy (NCBI): domain Eukaryota; kingdom Viridiplantae; phylum Streptophyta; class Magnoliopsida; order Ranunculales; family Eupteleaceae; genus Euptelea; species Euptelea pleiosperma. The sequence continues at coordinate 31,872,001 of CM068542.1, read as the reverse complement.
GATGATTGTTTAAGAAATATGAACCACATCTTTATGGAAAGCAAGAAGTCAGGAACAGTTCTCTGAATAGAAAAGAAGTAAAGAACAGTGCCTTCTCTGCCTGCTGTAATTCATAATACAGTTGAGTTGGCAAAGCTCTGAAATCTAGGTGCTTATTCAAAGAAACCAAATAAATATTTGTGTTTTGATTTTCTGCTATAATTCCTAATACAGTTGAATTAACAAGGCTCTCCAATCTAGGTTTTTATTCAAAAGAAACCAAATTTTGTTAGCGTTTGATGAATGCCGCTTGCCCATGGAAAACTGCTAAACTAAGTTGCTTTGTCAATCTAAGTAAACCAACAAAATCTATTGCAACTACAGTTGTTGGCTGACTCTCTTGAGTAACCTGATGCTATAAAGTGTTTGATTTGTTGACTCTTTTGGACTCTTAGCCATATTTTCACTGACTGCCCAAAACATTGAGATAGATCATACATGAAACACACCTGATTGGCCTCAATGTCTCTGAGGTGGAGCCCACTGGATACTGGGCTTACTGTCTCGCCTGCATGTTCTCATGTGGCAGCAGGGAGCAAGGTTTAAAATTATAAAAATAATGGAGTTAACGGTGGTGGACCATGGCCATTATTCACGACCATGGCCATTATTCACCCGCCGTTATAACATTTATGATTGTGGGACTTTTTCCTAATACAGTTGAGTGGGCAAGGCTCTCAAATCTAGGTGCTAGTTCAAAGAAACCAAATTAATTTGTGTGTTTGATTCTCTGTTGTAATTCCTAATACAGTTGAGTTAACAAGGCTTACAAGCTAGGTGCTTATTCAAAGAAACCAAATTTATTAGTGTCTGATGAACGTTGCTTACTCATGGAAAACTGCCAAACTAAGTTGCTTCGCCAATCTAGGTAAACCAGCAATAATCTATTGCAACTACAGTTGTTGCCTGACTCCCACGAGTAATCTAACTAATTATAAATATAGTTCTTATACAATGCATACCCATATAAATAACAAGTGTTTGATCTGTCAACTCTTTTGGACTCTTTCCCATATTTAAACTGACTGCCTAAAATATTGCCATAGATCAGTACATGTATCACATCTGATTGGCCTTAATTCTGGCCTCAAGGTCTCTGAGGTGTGGCCCACTGGATTTTGGGCTTCACTGTTTCACTTGCATGTTTTCCATGTGACAGTGGGGAGCAGGGTTTTAAATTATGAAAATAATGGGGTTAACGGTGGCGGACCATGGCCGTTATGCACTGTCATAGTGATAATGATGGCCATTTTGACAGTGGGTACTTTTTCTTAATGCAATTGAGTTGGCAAGGCTCTCAAATCTAAGTGATTATCAAAGAAACTAAATGAATCTGTGCGTTTCCTTCTCTGCTGTAATTCTTAATTTAGTTGAAATAGCAATGCTCTCAAATCCAATGTTTTTATGTGCAGTCATGTGGCTAGACGCTTCAATGGCCTAAAGCGTAAGGCGTAAGCCTTAAGGTGTGGGGTGGAAGCTTCACGAGCATGCTTTTTAAATGAGTACTAGAAATAATAAAATAAACTTGATAAAAAATATAAATTTAAGAAAATTTGTGGAAAAATAACATCAGTCTTATTTCATATGATGTTATATAACATCAGTCTCATATATAATGCTCATATGAGCATATGTAACCTGATGTAAATATAAGTTTCACTTGCATGTTTTCCATGTGACAGCGGGGAATATTACATATGAGCATTAAAATATTGCTTTTATTCAACCTGCAATAGCATATCATTATTTCACTAAGAGCTAGGGGGAAAAACAAACAAGAAGAGAAAATAAATTGAATTTTTTAAAGCAGTGACCTAAAATTGCCCCCATTGGCATATGCATGTGAGGCGCATGCCTCTTAACACAACGCATTAAAAAAGGTGTAAAAGGCGTGAGGTATAAGTCTTTTTTAAAGTCTCAATAGACGAGGCGGATGCCTCACAATCTTTTACGCTTTTTTAATAAGCCTCAAGGCATTTTGGTAAAGCCTCATCCTGAGGCGAGTCTCGAGGCGTAAGCCTCAAACGCCTTTTAAAACATTGCTCAAATGTACGTTTTATTCAAAGAAACCAAATTTGTTAGTGTTTGATGAACACTACTTGCACATGGAAAATTGCTAAACTAAGTTGCTTCATCAATCTAGGTAAAACCAGCAAAAATCTATTGCAACTCCAGTTGTTGGCTGACTAATGAATTACAATATAACCTTTATATAATGCTCATATGTAAATAACAAGTGTTTGATCTGTCAACTCTTTTGGACTCTTTGCTGTATTTTCACTGACTGCACAAAACATTGCAATAGATCACCACATAAAGCACACCTGATTGACCTCACATCTGGCCTAAAGGTCTCTGAGGTGTCGCCCACTGGATACTGGGCCTCACTTTGTTGCTTGCATGTTTTCCATGTGGCAGCAGGGAGCAATGTTTAAAATTATGAAAATAATGGGGTTAAGTGGTGGTAGACCATTGTTGTTGTCCACTGTTACAATGATTTTGTTGGCCTTTATGACGAGGGTACTTTTTCTGTCTCTTTACTACTTTTTCCAATAGTCTACTATTAAATCTGATGTACTCTATACTTTGTTTTGAAGATAGTAATAATATTAAAAATGTTAAAATGGTCCAAAAATAATGGGACATGTCTGTTTATAATGGGGATAATGGTTGATAGTGGCCATTTATGAGGGGCATTATTTACATATATAAATTAGCTGGGTATGGCCTATGTCTTGTAATGACGTTGTTAGTGGCTATAGTAGCCGTTGTTGAAACCTTGGCTGGATAGGTTGACACGCTAAATGACATGTTCGTGGGGCCCACATGGAGATGATTCAAGGATCGTGCTCACTAAAAATCAGCCCTTCTCGAAACTTGTGGAGTTTAAGTTAATGGTGAAATGACTGGTCCAGAATTTTTCAACTTGTAATCTAATTTTTATAAGTCTAGAAATGCCCGAATGGGCTGGTTTGTGGTAAGGAATCACTCCTTTTGGGCCTTATTCAAGTTAAGTTGGACTGGTAGTCCACTAGATGAATTTGAGCATCTTCCTTGGACAAATAATGCTTTTGCTACCTGTTGCTGACTCCAATTTTGTTTGCTTGCAGTGTTTTGCCCGAAGTTTCATTCATCGGAAAGAATGTTTAAGAAATACCTCTCTGGATGCAGATTAGATATATTATATGGTAGGAGTTTATGCACGTCCTATTTCTACACAGAGGAGGCAAAAAGCTAAAGTTTCAATAACCGCCTTGAAGAAGTAGACAATTTATCTATCTTAGCACATGGAGGATTACAATTTTGTTGTGGGCCAAGAGTTTTCCGATGTCAAGACTTTTCGGAAGACAATTAAAGAGGCTGCGATCGCCCAACATTTTGAGCTTCGGATAATAAAAAGCGATTTGATTCGTTACTTTGCAAAGTGTGCCACAGACAATTGTCCATGGCGCATTCGTGCAGTTAAGCTTCCCAACGTCCCGACCTTTGCAATAAGGAGCCTTGAAGGGATACATACTTGTGGCAAAAATGCGCAAAATGGCCATCACCAGGCTTCTGTAGATTGGGTTGTGAATTTTATAGAGGAACGATTGCGGGACAACATGAATTACAAGCCAAAAGATATATTGGAAGACATCCATAAACAATATGGGATCACTATACCATACAAGCAAGCTTGGCGAGCCAAGGAGCGGGGGCTTGCTGCAATTTATGGGTCATCCGAGGAAGGATATTGCCTCCTTCCTGCATATTGTGAGCAAATAAAGAAAACCAACCCTGGAAGTATTGCCCAGGTTTTCACTACTGGGGCAGATAACCGGTTTCAACGGCTCTTTGTTTCTTTTAATGCGTCAATCTATGGGTTTGTGAATGGTTGTCTGCCCCTTATTGGGCTAGGTGGAATCCAGCTGAAAAGCAAGTACCTTGGTACCTTACTTTCAGCAACATCTTTTGATGCCGATGGTGGGTTGTTTCCGCTTGCCTTCGGTATCGTTGATTTTGAAAACGATGAGAGTTGGATGTGGTTTTTGTCAGAGATACATAAGCTGCTAGAAATGAACACAGAGAAAATACCACAGCTCACGTTCTTGTCAGATGGACAAAAGGGCATTGTAGATGCAATAAAAAGGAAATTCCCGAGTGCGTCCCATGGATTTTGCATGCGCCATTTAACTGAAAGCTTTGGCAAAGAGTTCAAGAACTCAAGGCTCGTCCATCTTCTCTGGAAGGCAGCGTATTCCATTACTACCATTGGCTTTAAAGAAAAAATGGCAGAAATTGGAGAGGTTTCTGCAGAAGCCGCCAAGTGGATTCAACAGATTCCACCTTCTCGTTGGGCAGTGGCATATTTTGAAGGAACACGGTTTGGTCATCTCTCTTCAAATATCGAGGAATTCAATAAATGGATTCTTGAAGCACGAGAGCTACCCATAATCCAGGTGATCGAACAGATTCACAGTAAATTGATGGTTGAGTTTGATGAACGACGTAGAAAGAGTTTGGCGTGGATGTCAATACTTGCCCCATCTGCTGAGAAGCGTATGTCAGAAGCGATGACCTGTGCATCTTCCTACCAAGTCTTGAGATCAGATGAAGTAGAGTTTGAGGTTTTATGTGCCGAACGATCAGACATAGTGAATATCGGGACCCGCTGTTGTTCTTGTCGTGATTGGCAGCTTTATGGTATACCATGCTCCCACGCTGTTGCGGCTCTTCTCTCATGTAGGAAAGATGTCTTCCAATTTTCAGAGAGGTATTTCACGGTTGCTAGTTACTGTGAGACATATTCGCAAGTGATACATCCCATCCCTGATAAAAGTGAATGGAGTAAGGCAAGCGAGGGTCCTGCAGATGAAGATAATAGAGTTGTCCGGCCACCAAAATTTCGGCGTCCACCAGGACGCCCAGAAAAGAAGCGACTTTGTGTAGAGGACCATAATCGCGAGAAGCATACTGTGCACTGTAGTCGGTGCAACCAAACCGGACACTATAAGACAACATGCAAAGCCGATATTGTCAATAAGATAGAGCAGTTCTAGAGAGTGGTGTAATTTTGTACCGAGTATTTATAGATCTTCTGAATCATTAGTAGTTTCACAGAATAGCTTGTGTGTTGAGGGCATGCTTACCCCTCATGTACTGTAGAGTGGGAAATCTTCACTGTATTCTAATCTTAACCGTGTTTGGAATGAACATTAGGAATTTGAACTATTTTATGCCTATAATCAGATGAACACGGCAAACAATTTATTTCCATTTATCATCCTTGTTATGCAGTTTTTTCTGCCTCAACTATGATTTTAAATTCTAGGCTATATGTTCTACATGGAATAATATCTCCTTATCTTGTTATAGGTGCAGGAACCTCACCAAACTTGGTTGCGTTAGACCAGAGTTTGTAATAATCTACTTCTTAGACACTTTTCTCAATAGGGCTGACCCATTTTCTCTATTTGCAGGGAAAGTACTGCTACATCTTCTTGTCTTTTGAACCACCCATGCGCAATCCACACTCTCACGATCTGTAGTTGGTATGTTAAGCAAAACTATGAGATTATCTTTCATGTTTTGATGCGTTTTGTGGTTGCTTTTGCATATCAAGTTGTTTGATAAGTCTGTAGAACATTAACTAACCATAGTTTAACCATATTTCATTCATTCAAAATCCATGGGAATGTCTGGGATAACTGATATGAACTGTATTAAGTCATATTCTATTCAAACTCTATGATTGTTAATTTAAATAGAGTTTTCTTGTCTTTTGAAGCGCCCACGTGCAATCCTCGTTCTCATTATCTGTACTTGGCACGATGAGCAAAACTGTGACATTATCTTTCTATGGTTTTATATATATTGTGATTCTTTTGCATATCATGTTTGATAACTCTGTAGAACTCTAACTGCCCATAGTTTGACCATATTTCATTCATTCGCTCATCCATGGGCATATCTGGGATAACTTATATGGCCTGCGTAAGTCATATTTTATTCAAACTCTTAAGCTTTGTCTATTCAAATAGAATTTAAACACAACGAAAGCGAAGAGCTGTATTTTATAGTTCTATGTCAGACAGCAGCAGTAGTGTAAAAATTTTTTAAACAAATTTTGAACAAATAATTGTGTTAAACTAATATCAAATTTAATGCAACTGTGTATCTTCTGCTAATCAAATATTAATTTCAGCATGTGTATGTGTAGAAAATGATCAGTTGAAATGTTCTTACCCTTGAAAACAGCCCAGAACAGAACATAAACCTCTTCCCCAGATAGTAATCTGACTGCCAAGTAATATTGTAAAAACCTAGCACCATTTAGTCTAACAGAAATACATCCAACCCATGCGAATGACTTAGCCGCCTAGTTCGCTAAGAAGGATATTGCACATCAATTCTACATTGGGCTGAAAAAAAAAAAAGAAAGCCTATATTAGAGATTCCTTCCCATAAGTTTTTTTATTTTGGTTGTATTTTTCTTTTCAACCATAACTTATATTGGGAATTATAAGTTTTTTATTCTACAACATGTTTTGTCTTTGCCTTATATATATGGTCAGGATCGGGGGACAACAATTTTGACAACATTTCTTACAACAAAAAATGGTACGGGCCAATATGTAAATTATAAGTTTTGGAATTGGATGATTTTTGGCTAAGGTGGTCTCTATGGTGAGGAGATCATCCTCACAAAAATTCAAATCATTCCGATATTCGTAGACTGATTTAGAAGTTGAAGAATTACGGACCGTCTCTTTTTACCGTAAACTTGAAGACCACAATTGATGGAGTTAGAAATTTCAGAATGGGCTGATTTTTTGTTGGAGTGATCTATATGGTGAGGAGATCATCCTCACCAAAAATCAGCCATTGATTCATCTTCCATGTGGGTACGCCAAAATTGTTGTCCCCCGATCCTATATATATATATAAAGCACCTCTGAGACCTCTGTAAGGATTGTGTCCAAAATGAAGTTAACAGCCGTTGTGAAATAACATTTATTCCCTTAATGCTTTGACCATTTTTTTGTGTATTTTTAAATGACAAATTTGTTGATACAGACGATTTAAATGAGTAGGGAACTAATCCGCTAGCTAGAATGAACACTCCAAACAAGCAAAGTGTGGGCAAATCCTGCCTATTAATCTTCAACTTCAAATATAGAGATTGAAACCCAAGAGAAACAACAGATCTATTCAGATAACTGCCAATCTTCAGCACAAGAAGATATTCAACTTAAATCCAAATATAAGAGGCCCTAGCAATCCCAACCATAGTTACCAATTCGGCATACAACAAAAAAATGGTATGGAAAAAGTTCAAGTACAATTCAGGGTCTTCATTCAAAATTTTGGCAAAGAATAATATAAAATAAAAAGAAATAAAAAACAATTAATTTTTTTCATTTTTCTGCATTTTTTTGTATTTAATTTTTTTACATTTCAATGGTTTGGAATAGTTTCTGTATAATATGGGAATAATACGGCTTATCATACAATTCATAATTTCACCGAATCTATGAAAAGTTTGTTAGTGTAATACGTTTTTTTCCCGAAAAAAAATCGCATACAATACACGAATTATTCTTGAACTTACTAAGATCCCAACAACCAATTTCAAGTTCAAGAGCTTAGATGCAATGTATGTTTTATAACGAAGGAGGAACTTTCACTAAGATGATGGAATTGCAGATCTTGACGCAGCAAAGAATGAGGTGAACTAGATCTTCTCTCCAATTGAAGAATCATTCAAACAAACTAGGGGGTGGATCCACACACGTATGACAGCAACAGATACACCCTTTTGCAAAAGATTGCTGGAGCACTTGTTTCGACAGAACTTCACACTGAGGAAGGACAAAACCTAAATAGGGCAAAGGCTTCTTCTTCTTCTTCTTCAAAGTTAGAATGAGGAGTTAAATATTTCTTCAATAGGCTATCCATTTATATCAAAACCCTAATTATCCAAGATGAGAGTTTGGTAACTTGCTAATAATGCCCTTGTTACGGTGCGCTTTACCTTGGAGGTTGAGGTGGAGCCTATTTATGTGGATACCCGCAAATATCGCTTATGGGCTTGATGGGTTTGTGTATTATGTGTGGTATAGATGGATCAGGTCTTGCATTTACTTGGCTTTTTTTTATTTTTTTGTTATTCCTGAGCATGTAAATGATTGTAGTTTTCAGAAGTACCAGGAATTAAATGCAGAGACTTTCCGTTCTCATATCTTTTTACATGCCATGAACTTTTCTATAATGAGTCAAAGCATAGACCTGTTCTTCAACCAATGGTTGTCTCAAATATCTTTTTGATGCCTCTCCTTCCCAATCCTTGTTTATTCGCTTATATTGTTGTTCATCACGTTCTCTAGATTTTTTTTTTTTTTTGAAAAGTTGAATATATTGAAGGGAGATCGAGAGGATCTCGGGAAAACAAAGGAAAGGCCCCCAAAGGGGCACAAGCAAGAGAAACAAAAAGCAAAACCACCGCTAGCCCCACAACAAATTCTCGAACCTGAAAACCAAATCACTAAAAAACGTTCCAACTCGGAAAAGATGTTACCCCAACTATGAAGGAGAGCGTTAATACTAATAATGATGTCATAAATAGAGCTGGCCTCTCCTCTGAACACCCTCATGTCCCTCTCCTTCCACAATCCCCAGATGACCGCAAACGGGATCCTTCTCCAAATACTCCTACCCCTGGCCGAGAGGCCGATCTTGGGCCATCCACCCAGCAATGCCCCAATCAAGTTCGGCATAACCCAAGATAGACCTACTTGAGTAAAAAAGAAAGACCAAATCTTGGTAGCTAAGTCACAATGAAAGAGAATATGGTTAGTACTTTCACCACTCGCCTTACACATAGCACAAAAGTTTGCCAATATCCATCCCCTAGCAATTAGGTTATCACTTATGAGTAATTTGTTCAAAGAGGATGTCCAAGCAAAGAAACAGATTTTAGAAGGAACTTGGGCTTTCCAAATCGATGGACTGATGAAAGTATGAGGAGAGGTAGAACGAGAAAGGAAGTCATAGAAAGAACTCACAGTAAAACAATCAGATTTGGAAAAAGCCCAAGACATACGGTCCTCCTCTTGAGAATTAATAGTGTGTAACTGCAATAGGTTCATTAAAATTGCCAATAGTTCCCTTTCCCAAACAAAAAGGTTTCTTCTGAGATCTAAATCCTAGGATCCCTCTTCACTAAGCCCGTTCCAGAAGGAGGCAATGAATTGGCCTTTTCTGTGTGAAAGAGAATATAGCCGACGGAAAGCTTCCATAAGACGAGTGTCACCGCACCATAAGTCCTCCCAAAATCTAATCCGGGTCTCATCCCCCAAAACCACTCTGGACCCTTCTAGGACTCGCTCCTTACCCATGAGAATACCTTTCCACACACTACAACCGTAAGATAACCTAGATAACAACGAAATCCAACCTCCCGGTTCCTCTCCATACTTATTGACGATCACCTTACACCAAAGACTTTGTTTCTCCTTTCCAAACCTCCAAATCCATTTACCCAAAAGAGCCTTGTTCATGATCACGATTCTCCTAAGTCCTAACCCTCCCTTCTTGGGACGACTCACTTGATTCCATCTCACTAAATGATAACGAAAAGCATTGTCCTTATCATTCCAAAGAAAGTTACACCTCACTCTCTTGATCATATTAGCAACACTAACAGGGATAGAGAACAGGGACAGGACATAGATCGGTAGACTGGAAAGTGTGCTTTTCAATAGAACCATCTTTCCTCCTTTAGAGAGATATTTTCCATTCCATCTGGCTAGTCTTCTGCACACTCTCTCAATCACCGGATCCCAGATCGACTTAGCTCTATAAGGGGCACCAAGAGGAAGACCCAAATAAGGGGAGGGTAATGAAGCAATAGAGCAAGATAGAGTCATAGCCAGGCTCTCCAGATCCCCCACCTCTCCTATACTCGTAATCCTGCTCTTATCAAAGTTAATCTTAAGGCCCGAGCATACTTCAAAAACACTGATGAGGCATCTCAAGAAAGCCATTTGTCCCCTAGAGCCCGAAGTGAAAACCAGAGTGTCGTCAGCAAATCGGAGATGAGAGATAACCACCCCTTCTCTACCTGCCTCAAAACCAGTCAGTTCTCCTAGTGAAACCCCCCTCGAAAATAACCTCCTAAATGCTTCAACAATCATGATAAAGAGGAAAGGAGAGAGAGGATCACCTTACCTCAGACCTCTGGAGCTCTTGAAATAACCTGACAGAGAGCCATTAATTAAGATTGAAAAAGATGGAGATCTAACACCTATTCATCCAAACTCTCTACTTGGGTCCAAAACCTAGTCTACCCAACATATAGTCAAGAAAGTCCCAATTAGCATGATCATAGGCCTTCTCCAAGTCAATTTTACACACGATCCCCGGCCTTCCCTAACGACGCCTCGAGTTGATGCATTCATTCGCTATCAACACTCCATCCAGGATTTGTCTACCTTTCACAAAGGTCCCTTGTTCTCCCGAAATGATCACCCATAACCTTCTTAAGGCGCAATGCAAGCACCTTGGCAATGATCTTATACACACTTCCTACAAGGCTGATAGGTCTATAATACTTGATGTCCCGAGCACCGTGAACTTTGGGGATAAGGGCAATAAAAGTCTGATTACATCCAAACTCAAGATAATTCCTCGAATGCAGCTCCTCAAAAACCTTCATGAGATCCCCTTTAATAATCTCCCAACACTTGTGGAAAAACGCCATCGAGAAACCATTAAGGCCTGGAGATTTGTCCCCCGACATAGCAAACACAGAAGCTTTCACCTCCTCCTCACTAAACGCTTTCTCCAGGTCCGTAATGGAGTCCTCCTTGATTTTGTTAAATTAAAGTCCATCTAATTTGGGCCTCTCCATGATCGGTTCCGAATAGAGCTTCGAGTAGAAGGAGACAATCTACGATCTAATATCCTCATTTTTATCAAAGCATTGGTCACCAACCTTTATGAAGGATATGCAATTAATATTTCTTCTAACGTTGGCAACCTTGTGAAAAAATTTAGTATTGTTATCCCCTTCTTTGAGCCACTTCACCCTAGATCTTTGCCTCTACTTTATCTTTTCCATCAAAGCCCAATTCTGAAAATCCCTCTTAAGATCTTCCCTAGTCACTTTCTCCCCCATATCTAGCTCCCTCTGCTCTTCCAAAATGTCAAACTCCTTGATCTGATCCATAATATTAGCCATCCTCACTTCCACCTTACCAAATTCCTTGAGATTCCACTCTTTGAGTTTGAATTTCAGTGCCTTCAACTTATTTCTCATAACAAAACCAGCACTACCTTAGATATGCTAAAAGGTAAGCATCTGTAAATAAAGATATCTCACCCCGGAGGTCGCCGATCGGGGAGAGGAAACCAATCCTGCCTAAACTAACGTTAAGAGAGGCGAAAACAAACGTCCTCATCCTCATGCTCGGGCGGGGGCTTAGGCAAAGCGACGACTGATGGCGGATCCAATGCGGCTGGTTAATAAGTCGGTTTCTGCTCGGCACCACCACGCGGCATATTCAGACATCGAGCGAACACCGTAACGGAGTTCCAACTTCTCGGGAAGAAGCAGTGCGTCCTCAACTAGCTGTCGTTCTGAATCGTCTACCAAACGAGAGAAGTAAGACCACTCTGGAGAGCACGACTCGAGCTGCATCTGTCGAACCATTCCCATTTGATAGGGAGATACCAAGAATCCTTCTGGGAATCCCAGCCAAAACTGTAATGGCATAGGTATAATACCGCCTGGCGAATAAGCCACAAGAATATGACGGAACCAATGTCAATCGTTGTTAGGGTTAATGTGCTCAGGTCGAGAAGAATATCTTCTATAATCGGCACCTCTGAGCCTCATTGAGACTCGGAGAGAACTAACATTGACTGATCGACATATTGGCATCCAAGCAATCGAATGACGAGCTGAACGCAACATTTTTATGCCGACATGCGTCAGATCGCGATCATGAATCCGGAATTTCTTCACGAATTTCAAGGCACCAATATCTGAGATGAGAGACTTCGGTTTCGAAATCTCAACACCCAGAGAGAGCTACTTGAGTTTTCGTATATAAACAACTTCTCTCTGTTCTGCGCCATTCGTTCTTCTGGTTGTCACTTTGAAACCGGGCGGCAACTGCAGAAGCTGCTTTGGTTTGGGATTAGGAAGGTCACTGAGCCACTCGAAGAAAGATTTCGTATCAAGTACATGCTAATGGAAGCCAAGCCGACAGGCCTTCTATTGAGGGATCTGGGCGTATTCATTCTTTCAAGAATGGACTATGAGAGAGAATACAAGACAAAGCCCCTTGGCACCTTTCGGACATCTCGGCCAAAGCATATCATATCGTAAAACAAACAAAGATGGTTTGTGGTGTTAGGTCCGAAAGGTACCCTATACCTGAATTGAGGCGAGCCCACCTAGTAGGAAAGAAGAATGGAGAAGCTGACCTGGAATAATGCTACGCTTCATAGCCTCTTATTTCACACTTAGCGAACTGGTCATTCTCCTATCTGTCCCTGGGACCAGTTTCGTTCCTATAGGTCTTTAACCCACCCTTCCATACATGTCTGGCTCCGTTTCATTCCTTTCGGGATTCTGATTTCTCTGCATCCGTAGAGGCCAAATCGTACACTGCTAAAACTAAAGCCAAGTAGCCCTCCGCTTCAGCAATCCCCATCTGCTGCATCTAAATATGCTGTTTCATCCGCTGAGACAAAAGCATATGAATCAACTGTTTCAAATGAAGAAGATGCCACCACTAAAAAAGAAAAGACGTCCATTTATATTCAAGGGAGTCCTATTCAAACATTTCATGTATTGACTGATCAACCAAAGAAAGAAGTTGCTTCCTTCGTTAGCTTGGAGTCACCGCCTGGAACAATTGGGGAATTTCAGGGAATGAACTACGTACAACTTTGTTGCTTTGTTTTCCATATTTGGTGTTCCATTTGAGGTTTCGAAGATGATAATATCTGTCATATAAAAAAAAGATAATATCTGAAGGTAACTTTTCAGTAAGCAAGTTGTGGAGGATAAAAGGTTGGTCATTTAATGAAATAGGGATCACATCCATAAGCTGGGAAAGACTGCTTCTAGATGTTAAAGTAAAAGGACTTCAGCAAATCACTCACAATTTAAGTACATGTTCCAGCAATTCCATGGCATACTTGGAAAGTACACAACCAATGCTTCCTTGATACAGGTTTGAGCTTCATCAACTTGTCCACCAATCCTTGAAGTGGTGGTCCTTTGTCCTCCTTTCCAACTCTTATCTTCTGTTACTCTTACCAATTTTGCCGGATTGTCAGAGAAGACTGTCAAAGAGAGGCAAAGTAAAAGTGGTACATTGGAGTTAAGAGTCCATAAATGTAAGGAAAAATCTTGAAGACTTTGTTTTCTCAAATAATTGAAGTTCAGATTGTGACGTTATAGCTTTCTTGCTATTTGTTAGGGTATGTACAGAATGTGAAACAACCGAAATCTAATATTCAGTTTTATCTGAGATTCAGTTGGCTTTCTGATGTACTGGCTGAATGATATGCTGAGGGAATTCTTCACTCTTGAATAATGATATTAGGAAATGATTAAATCCGGTCTTTTTAGATGTGCATAAATCTTTGGTCCTGACTGAGCTAGTCGAGCTGGTCAAGATTGGTGCAGCCGCAGTTGCATTGCATGCCACGTCTACGGTAAATTACTTTTTTTTAGTATTAAATGTGTTTAGAAGAACAATTCCAAAGTTCAACCATTCAAAAAACTTCTTTCGACCTTGAAAAAGGAAAAATGTTACCATGGTTATGAAAAAGGCTCTGTAGATTTGTGGTTTTCATTTTTATATTCTGTTTTTTAGTAAAATTTTTTTACCAGTTTCATCATCTAAGAAGGAACATCTTCAAAACAAAGACGCATTTTTATTTTATCTACTTATTTTTCAACTTTTCTTTATACAATAATTTTTTTGGAATTTGAATGTCTCTGCACAGGTGCATTTCCTTACAAGTAGCAGAGAGGTGCCAGGCTCAAGAAGTCGGAAACTTCATGCATTGGGGATGATACCCAAGGGGTGGCCAGTCGGAGAACAATGTTGGAACAATGACTTCATGTCAGAATGACATAGCAGGCAGCTGGTGGGATCAGTAGTTGGACAAGAGGGATAGAGGTACTCGAGAACAGGTTTGTTCCATTACCCGGAGCAGCAGCCTGCATCGCATTAGCATTTTTTGATATATGCGGGCGGAGAGTTATTAGACGTTGCAACATGGAGTGGCTGAAACTTTCATACGTGAAGGTTGGGTGGCAAAACAAGCAAACCCCTTTGGGCCCAGATGCAAGAAATGCCATCTGCACAGGCTGCTTCTGTGCACGGTCCATAAAACCTTTTCCCCCTTGATTTGAAGTCAATCACGCAGATAGTCTCCAGTTGAAAATTTTTGCCTCCCGCATTGCTCGACCCAAAGGGTGTCACACAAATCCATGGCCGTTCATCAATGCATGGAAGGGGAATATGCTCACCTCATGTATTGGTTGACGGCCCTTGATTTGCGGGACACTTTTTGCCTACCATTTCCTTGGAACCCTTCTATGATAGAATTCTGTATTGCACGTGGCAAACTCTCTTGGGCTCACTGACCCCATGAATGTTTGGGGACGTACACACTAAAAATCAGATTGATTGATGATTTCTAGCCTTGGGATTTGAGAACTTTTTCATCATGGGTTTCATGGACAGGCCTATGGGTTGGTTCAAATCCCATTAGGAAAAAGTGCTCAAATCAAATGGCAAGAAATCATCAATCATAATTTTTTTTGGGTATGTAGGTCCACCAAGGTGTGGGCCAACCATTCATGGTGTCAGTAGGTTTAAAACCCGCCTTCACCTTTGAATTATTGACCTCATTAAAAATGGGCTAATGCAACCAAGTATTTTGAAGGTTCCAACTTTTGCTAAGTTGTTAAAGTTTAGTGTGGTCAAAATCTGCCTTCACCTCTGAATTGTTGATCTCATTAAAGACAGGCTAACCTGGAATTTTTTTGATGGACTTCCCAGAATGGTATGTGATGGATTGTTAGGATCATCTGATTGAGCTGCACAAGTAGTCTCTTCATTCGTATAAGAGTGTACTCGAAGACCTGGTACGTAATTTAGAACTTCGGAGCCCGAATGGCCTTCACAGGTACTCAATGTTGGCTTCATAGACCACAGTTATGGTATGCACTCTTATGTTGTAGTTATTAACGCAATGTAGCAATTCAGTCAGGCTGCTTTAGAATGCGGTGTTTTGGGAGGGGAAAAGCTGAAATCGCAGGACTAGGCAATTTCTACGTAACCAACTCCATGTTGCTCCCCTACCCTCCCGTGATTTGTTCTTTTCTTTATAGGTGAGAAAAAAGGAAGAAGCGTGAGATTAGAGTTTATAATACATTTCGACCACAACCTCATCCTCATTGCAATCTGAAGCTCCTCACCACCCCGAAAGGCAGTCTCTCTCTCTCTCTCTCCGTACAAATTATGGATGGATTAACTGTACATCTTTAAGGAGATGTCCCTTGGTGTATGCTATTTGCAAATGATGTAGTGTTAATTGATGAAATTTGTGTGTAAATTCAAAATTAGAACTATGGAGAAAAGCTTTAAAACTAAAGGTTTTAAGATAAGTAAGACCAAGCTTGAATATGTGTAACGTAACTTTAGTATAGATACTGGTAGGGATAAGCCATTAGTTATAATTAATGGACAACAAATACCTCAAAGCAATAAATTTCATTAGATAGGTTTAATTATTAATATGGATGGAGAAATTGGTGAGTATACAGCCCATTCTTGGTGCTGAATGACTAAAGTAGATGCGCTTTTGGAGTACTATGTTAATGATGGGTACCTATCAAGCTAAAAGAATTTTAATTTTTACAGGAAAGTCCTAAGAATGGTTATGTTTTATGGAGTTAATGTTGGGCAGTTAAAAAATAACATATTCATAAAATGAGTAAGAGATAAGGATGTTGAGATGAATGAGTGGAAAACTAAGAAAGATAATATAAAAACTATCATATTCAAGAAATCTAGAAATAACTCCAATAGGAGATGAAATAGAGAAAATTGATTGATATGATTTGGACATGTGTATTGAAGACCAATGATGGCACCAGTAAGCAAGGGCACTTTGGTGCAAGTTGAAAGTCTTAAAAAAAGGCAAAAAAAAGATACGGATATAATAAAAAAAAAATATCTAAAGAAAAAGATATAACTCTAAATTGAGACAAGTGATGAAATAGATTCATGTTGTCGACCCTAAACATTTGGGATAAGGTGTAGAGATGATGATGATGATGATGATATATGCTAAGTTGACTCGTGGTGGATGGCTCTGGCCACAGACTCCAGTAGGTTGGTCGCCAGTGATGGTAGGCCAACTCCCGAAATCTCATGACCGGCCATCACCACAACCATTTGATTTGGGGTTGGGGTTCTAAACTCAAATCCACATTTTTGTTTCAAGGTTTAAGAAATGGACATTTTTGTCCTTTTAGAAGAAAAAAATGTTAGAAAGAATGAGTCAATGATGGTCTTAGATGGTAGACTGAGTTAAGGGGGTATGTCAACTTTTTCAAATTGTAAGGGTATGTCCAATTTCAAATATAACACGGGAGATATGTCAAATATCTTTTTTTTTTAGTCAAACATCTAAAATTATAAATATAAGAGTTAAATTTATTATTATATATCCGATTTTCGAATCAAATATTGGATAGAAATTGTCAGATAATTTTTTTCGAATTTAGATATGCTTATATTCGATCAGAATAGTTGACAGCCCTAACTGTACCTTAGCCTTAGGGTTCTTTGACTCTCCGTTGCAAGCATATGTTATGTGTATATACGTTTGGGATTAGGGTGTTTTGGCCCAACCCTTGTTCCAAGGTCGAAGACAAGGGCATTTTTATTCTTAAATATAAAATTTGGTAGTCAACTCAGGTCAACATTAGTCAAATGATCATAGACCGAGTCATAGGGGGTATGTCAGCTTTTTCAAATTGTAGTGGAGGATGTCAAAAAAAGAAAACCCCAAAAAAAATTCCCTTCAAAGTACCAAAAAAAAAAAAAATCTTTCTATTTGTGTAGTTAAGAACTTAAGACTGTTGTTGAAGAGTCTCAGAAGACATCGCGAGAAAATGCGGAGAGTTTCTTCAACAACAACCCGTTTCTGCAACAAGTACCTACTCGTCCTCTCATCAAAACCAAACCATCCCTTTAACCTCATTAGCAGAGAAGCCTTCATGGCCGGGCCTACAATTCATCAACCATTCCATGAATCATCAGAACCCCGTAATATCTCCACCTCTCTTCCAACTGGTTCTCCCCAAATCACAGAAGAATTCAAGCCGCCCAACCAGAAAAATCAAACCCCACATAGAATCTCCATGGACTACAACAAAGATGAATCAACGATAGTCAGAAGGATTTTGAGCAGTTCGACCGATAGAAATCAAGGATCTCGATTTGTTTGTCTCGAAAATAAAACAAGCATCTGCGCCCAACAACAGAATCTCGACGAGTACTCAGCAGACGTTGAGAAGGTTTATAAAATTCTGAGGAAATTCCATTCTAGGGTTCCCAAACTAGAATTAGCTTTGCAAGAATCTGATGTTGTCATTAGGTCTGGTTTAGTGGAACGAGTCTTGAATCGTTGTGGCGATGCCGGTAATCTAGGCTATAGGTTCTTCTCCTGGGCGTCGAAACAACCCGGGTATAGACACAGCTACGAAGTGTACAAATCCATGATTAAGATTCTGGGCAAGATGAGGCAATTCGGTGCGGTTTGGGCTCTAATTGAAGAGATGAGGAAAGAGAATCCGCAGCTACTCACTGCTGATGCTTTTGTCATCTTGATGAGGAGATTCGCCTCTGCTAGGATGGTTCAGAAGGCCATCCAAGTATTGGATGAAATGCCCAAGTACGGGTGCGAACCCGATGAGCATGTCTTCGGCTGTTTGTTGGATGCTCTCTGCAAGAATGGTAGTGTTAAGGAAGCCGCTTCGCTGTTTGAGGACATGAGAATCCGGTTTACACCCAATCTCAAGCACTTCACTTCCCTCTTGTACGGTTGGTGTAGAGAAGGGAAGCTGATGGAGGCTAAATTCATTCTGGTTCAGATGAGGGAAGCGGGTTTCG
Organism: Euptelea pleiosperma; assembly: GCA_035048495.1. Classification (NCBI taxonomy): domain Eukaryota; kingdom Viridiplantae; phylum Streptophyta; class Magnoliopsida; order Ranunculales; family Eupteleaceae; genus Euptelea; species Euptelea pleiosperma. The sequence goes on along the minus strand of CM068542.1, from coordinate 31,853,768 downwards.
AGCCGGACATTGTGGTCTACAACAATCTTCTTAGTGGGTATTCTCTTGCAGGGAAAATGCAGGATGCATTCGACCTCCTACAGGAGATGCAGAGGAAGGAGTGTGATCCGAATGCGACTTCGTACACAATTTTGATTCAGGCACTTTGTTCCAGGGAAAAAATGGAGAAGGCTATGCAGATTTTCGTCGAAATGCGGAGAAGTGGGTGTATGGCAGATGTTGTGACCTACACTACTCTGATAAGTGGATTCTGCAAGTGGGGGAAGATTGATAGGGCTTATGAGCTTTTGGATACTATGCTTCAGCAAGGATGCACCCCGAACCAGATGACTTATTGCCATATCTTAGTCGCCCATGAGAAGAAAGAGCAGCTGGAAGAATGTCTGGAACTCGTGGAGGAGATGCAGAAGATCGGTTGCATTCCTGATGTCAACATTTATAACACAATTATCCGCTTGGCTTGTAAGTTGGGGGAGGTGGAGGAAGGCGTTTGCGCTTGGTATGACATGGAAGCCAATGGCCTCAGTCCAGGGATCGACACCTTCATCCTCATGATCCATGGGTTTCTTGGGCAAGGTTGTCTAGTTGATGCTTGCGGGTACTTCAAAGAGATGGTTGGAAGAGGACTTCTGTCTGTGCCCCAGTATGGGACTCTGAAGGAGCTCTTGAACTCGTTGTTGAGAGCAGAGAAGCTTGAAATGGCAAAAGATGTTTGGAGTTGCATTGTGAGCAAAGGGTGTGATCTTAATGTGTTTGCATGGACGATTTGGATTCATGCGTTATTCTCAAATGGGTATGTCAAGGAAGCTTGTTCTTACTGTTTGGACATGATGGATGCTGGTCTTATGCCGCAGCCAGATACCTTTGCGAAGCTAATGCGGGGTCTCAATAAACTGTATAACAGACAGATTGCAGTGGAGATCACAGAGAAAGTGAGAAAGATGGCTGCAGACAGACAGATGACCTTCAAGATGTATAAACGGCGGGGTGAAAGGGACTTGAAGGAAAAACTTAAGACGAAAAATGAGAAAGGTAACGGAAGGAAGAGGAGGGCTCGTCGACGTCAATGGGCTAAAGGTCGGAATCGAGCCAGCGTTGTGTAATATGAATGAAATATAGAGGTTGATTCTTGTTACTTCATCCATGAAGTTGGAGCAGGGCTGCTGTCTATTGCAGTTGTTTCCTCGACTAAGCAATGGCATTGTAATAATACTGTAACAATGTTAAGCCAGTGCCGCCCTACAGGAAAACTGGAAACTGCTGTCTATATCTCTTCTTCCGAGTAACTACTACTAGCTGAGCTGGAAAGAGCACCTCCCTTACGGATAGAATACCCAGGGGATCGAGTCCGACTCCAACCGTGTACATTACCTGCCTGAGCCAACTTTACAGGACCATGAAAATGGGAAAAGCTGGGAAGTAATCACATATAAGAACACAAGAAGCCATATTTGGGGTAACAAATTGCTGGAGCTTAAACAGTTTTTCCATTCTCACCTTGGTTGGCCCTGAATCTTTGTTGAACAAAGAAGAGATTTCATTCAATGTGGGTGGCTATGATGGTCGGGTTGTTTTGTATTGGGATTGATCACATATGTTCAACATTCAGTTGGTTGTATCATTTTTTTTTTAATCGGTGGTTGTATCATTATTTGAATTGGTGTTTAGTTATAATAATCAATCTGTTGAACACTTGTATTGCCTGTTCTTTTTGAGAGAGAGATGAGTTGAAAAATAACTTCGAATATGTATATTATTGGAATCAGGTTAAAAAACATATTTTACAAGGACTGGGTATGCATGGATGCATGTGTTTATAAATACATAAGCTGCCTTTCTACTGTTGATCCTAAAACCAATGTTGATGCATTAACAGCAGCTGGTCAATCAACATTACAGAAAACATCCAAACCCTCAAATCACCTGAAAAAAAAATGCCACAGAAGACCCACGTTCAGTTCCAAAAGTTTTTGTCATCGGGGAAGGAATGTGGGTATACAGTCAAAATCCTTGGTCCACTTCTGTACATGCTTTCTCCGAATTTATGAGATCTCTGTCGTACTTTCATATCATCAGATTAGGACTTCCCGTTCTTCCTCTCTAATTTAATGGCCTCATAGGACATCATCACCTCTTTGAACTTCACCTCAGCAGCCTCTGCAACAAAAAAACAAACACGACAAGCAAATAATTTCAATCAACCAATGCAAAGCAAGGGCAGAAGGTGCAAAAGAATCAAATTCCATAGCACACATTTCAACATTGATTATGTGTAATACGAACCAATCCTCACCTTTATTATCCTGGTTTTGATCCGGATGGTACTCCATTGCTTTTGCTCTGAAAGCCGTCTGCATGCAACATCAGGAAATATGAAATTGTTTTCCTAAAGCTACATTAATTTGTATTATAGTGCTTGAACTGCGACAACAATAACTGAATAATGCTTGCAACAGGATCTGTGAAATAACTACAAGGTCAAAAACAGACCTCTTCGCTGGGAATTTTCTGCCACATGAGAATCCCAAGGAAATGGCAATAATGAGCTAAGCAACCAGAACACGCCACCACTTTATTTCTGTAGTTTTGATTAGCTAAAGCGGCCTTACATATCTCCTGGCTACACCAAATCTGGTGCCACACCAGTGCCTAGCACTTCAATATTCAAAAATTGATTGCTTCACCCGCAGGGGACCTAGCTAGATCCCCGGCTATGAGATTGAGCTGTGTAGCAGAGAGGGTTACCAGCTACCCTCTTTTTGCCGGTTTCTTATTTTTTAATTTTATTCTAAAAAACACTTTTTATCGAAAATAAAAAAGACGCTATGAACCTTCCCTATTCTGAGATTTGACCTTCAGGAGCGTTTTCCTGTTTGTATTAATAAGGTGGTTCTGAGATTTGCCAGTTTTCGAACCTCAGGGGACATGTCTGCGATTGGATATTCTTTTCCTGTTTCATGGATGAGATGGTGACCGATGATGAATAACTACTCTCAGAAGGCTGACATATTCGGAACTGACGATTACAACAGCCAAAGAGCAATAAATTAAACCCAACATGGTTGCAGACCTACAAAATCACTGAAAAGAACAAAAAACTCATCTGGGCAAATGTATTTACTGGTTTGCCCAAAAGAACAAAAAACTCGTAACCTGAACTCTGGGCAAATGTGTTTACTATTTTTTTTTTTGATAAGTAGTGTGTTTACTATTTAGCCCAAATGAAAAGAGGGATATGGAGATGGGTTCATTTGTTGAGAGAGTTGCAAATTGGTGACGATCTGTTTTAAAAGATATGAAGGCAACAAAAAATTAGCCAAATAGAAACGGGATAGCTGGTAAACCAGTTTCCACTGCCACATTGCCCAATCAGAGAACAGGGAAGACCTAGCTAGATCCCCACGTGTGACGGCAATCGGGAATAGTGAATAGCCATCACAGGAAAGGAGTCATGGAACAATTGAACCAGTGATTATCAGGGAAGACCTCATTTCGTTTTATAATAATAAATTCATCAAGAAAGTCATTGCTTTTCCCCGCATTCATTCAGTCTCAGTGGCGGTGCCCGTGCCATTTCCTATTGCTTGCTCCATTATTCTCTCACTGGCACATGCTCTGGGCTCCTGCTTTGCCTCTCACCCATCAACAAATGAGTGTGTTGCGACTATTAAAAAGTTTGGCATTAATCAAAAAATTTTGGCATATATGCCTTCTATCTCCACCGCATCTCCTCGCCTGAAATCACCACCACGATCAACTGGTCCTCTCACTCTAACTGGCTCTTGCCAATCCGCAATCCTCAATTGGCTTCAAAGATTACTATGGTAAAGGATTTGAGTAGTCATCCCATTGCTTTGCTTTCAAATATTTAAAACCAACAAAAACACAAAATCCTACTCCCTTAACTCAAAGGTCACCACATTTTACTTCATAAAACCTCTGGTGCATGTGGGCTTGTCATCTTTCTCTTCAATCATATAATGTTACTTACTAATGTTTCTATAAGTTATATTTGATTAGGTATATATTTAACAATGTCTTACATTGTGATGTAGCCACACAGATCTGGTCGTATTTCTTGGCGCAGGCAGGCCTTCATTGGGCTATGCCGAGGTCCATTGGCGAAGTGCTAAGAGGGTGGCCCATGATAGATCTCTCAGCTAGGGGAAAGATTTTGTGGAGGATGGTCCCGTTTGTGGTCATTTGGAGCATTTGGTGGGAGAGGAATAGGAGGGTCTTTAGAGGAGAAGAAGACTCGGTCCAAGACGTCATCGTTAGTATTAAGGCTTCTCTCCTTAGTTGGGGAAGCATTTTTACAGAGTTGAGGGGCACCTTTTTTAGTGACATGGTCTTCAGGTTTGATACCTTGCTGAGGAGGTAGGGTCGAGAGTTTCTTTAATTTGTTTTATTCTTATATGTTGTATCTGCTTCAGCCTTTCTAGGGCTGCCTTCCTTGTTCTCTTGAGATCTTCTCGATCTCTTCCTTTTTTCATTTATTTATATATATATTATCTTGATTTTCTCAAAAAAAAAAAAAAACAATGTTATCATTGACCCCATAAATCCAATCTCAGCCATTTAATTGATGGATTTCCAATTGGAAGATTTTATTATCCAATGTATGGCCAACAGTTGTGCACGAAAATCCTCCATTGTTAGATGGATAGGATCATTCATGAACTTGTCTCTCCATTTAGATTAAACTAATCCAACATTGATCCATGGATATGTGCAATGATCAGATAGGGTCATTCAGAACCTGTTTAGTGTGCCATTTTTGCACCCAAAAATATGTTTTTAAGAATTTTGGAAATTTATTTTTCTGCTAAAAAATGGTAATCCAAGCTGGCCATATGTTCTATTAATAAATTATTCTGTAGTACATATTTTATTATATAATATTACGTCTTTCTCTCCCTGTGACCACCCAGGTGTCTTCCACCCTCTCATCATCATCATCATCATCATCATCATCATCATCATAAGCCTTATCCAACAATATGGGGTCGGCTAAATGAATCTTGTTCCTCCATGCAATTCTATCTAGAGTCCTTTCTTCCATTAAGACAAGTTTCTTAAAATATCCTCTCAAAACATCAATTAACGTCCATTATGGTCTTCGTTGTACATGACCAAACTATCTCAATCGATTTTCCCTTTTATTTTGTCACCTATCAAGGCTGCTAATATGTTTTCATGAATGCGTTCATTTCTAAACTCCTATGTCTTCCTCCTCTTTCGAGTCTAAACCATACAAGAAGAAGCTTGGCATCATATTATATATATAAAGTATGGCATATACGACATCCCTCTACATCGTATCTCCTCGCCCGAAATCACACCGCAATCATAGATGCTACCACAATTAACCGGGCCAATCACTCCGAGTGCCTCTGCCAATCCGAAATCCTCAATTGGCTCCAAAGATTACTATGGTAAAGGATTTGATTTGTCAACCCATCGCTTTCCTTCAAAATATTTTAAACACAAAACCCTACTCTCTTAACCCAAAGCCCTACCACATTTTACTTCACAAAACCTTTAGTGGTGCATGTGGGTTTTTTTATCTTTCACTTCAATCACATTTTTTACTTTTTCATCAATTATAAATATAATGATGTTTTTAGTGACCCCATAAATCCGATCTAGACCATCTAATTGATGGATTTCCAATTGGATAACATTATTATCCAATTGTATGGTAGGTCACTGTGCACAAAAATCTCCACTGTTAGATGGTTAGGATCATTCATGAACTTTTGTCTCTCCATTTTAGAGGAAACTAATCCCAACATTGATCCATAGTTATATGTATTACACCTTCGTACTGGCCAAGGGGGTGAATACATGTTTGGTGGTCTTCAACATTATCTAGCTGCCCACAGGATTGGCCATCAGAACTCCTACAGCTACACCCCTCAACAGATGTATACTTGAATATCATTTTCAACCACATCCCTAGCACCCTCATATAGAATAGATTAATAAATTCTCATATATTTGACCTAGTTCAGAACTAGAATATCACATGTGTATTGCAACGCACACATGCCCAAGAGCTTTGACAAGAAACATTCATTGCTCGAGAACCATTAGCTAAGAAAGAGTCATTTTTATGAGATATAATTCAAATCCAGTTCTCTTTGTTGAATTATGATTGAGTCAGTTCATCAGCAAAATGGGTTGAAATGTTACCAGCCACGGAACTTGGGTTGGGCCTCTTTGATGAGCCTTTTCTTTATGTGCTCAGCCCATTGGATGGACCTGTTGTCAGGGACCTACTTGTAATATCTTATATTCTACAGGGGACCCTTGTAATATTGTAAAACTTCACTTAATATATATATTGGGTGAAATCGTGTAGGCTATTCTAAGCTCTACACGATTTCTCCTCTTCCCCCAATTCTCTTCTCCTCTCCTCTCTTCCATCTCTAACCCTAATCTCTTATTCTGGTTACGATCCAAGATTACAACATGGTATCAGAGCATAGTTATGTAACCATGGCTCAATCCTAGAGGTCTGAAGAACCCTAGGGATTGCGAAATTCGATGCGAAGGGCTTTCCAAAGAAGGAGATCATCTCCCATGGATAGCCGCAGGCTTTAGAAGAGTCTGAAACCCTAGCCGCCCACTCCAAAAGGTTGGAGAAGTTCTCCCAGGCCTAGCCACCCACTCCAGAAGCCTGGAGAAGAGCTATCAGGCATAGCCGCCCACTCCAGAAGCCTGGAGAAGAGCCACCAAGCCTAGCCGCCCCTTCCAAAAGGTCAGAGAAGACCCTCTGGACCTAGCCGCAGGTCTTAGAGGAGTCCAGAACCTCTCCCTAGTGCTACCGCACCTATCCAGGAACCTTTTTTAGGTCATCGGAACCATTCACAAGTTTCCCGCGGGTGGTTTTTTCTCCAATAGAAAATCTATAAAGGAGTTATTCCAAAAAGGCCTGAATCCTGCGAGCAACGCGAGCAGGAGGCTTTAAAAATAAAAAGAAGGTGATTTGCACCTCCGCAGCAGCAGTTCGGGTGATTTCTTATCAGAAAAGTCTTCTCTACTACTATGAGTACATCTGAGGAGTCATCTTCTGCCAAGTCAGAGATCATTGTTGCCCCACCCAGTCTGGGAAGTCATGGTGATCACAGCTCGGGCCTACAGATCACTACGGTGAAACTCGACGGAACCAACTACCTCGCATGGTCTCAATCTGCCAAGATGTACATCACCGGATGAGGCAAAGTCGGCTATATCACTGGACGCGTCACTGCACCTGATTCCTCCAATGCTGTGTTTGAGAAGTGGGAAGCGGAAAACTCGATGGTCATGTCATGGCTGCTTTACTCCATGCATCCATCGATCAACACAGGCTTCCTCTTTCTCCCGACTGCCAAGGATATATGGGACACTGCATCTCAGACCTACTCCCAAGATGGGAATTTTGCTAGGATGTATGAACTTCAGCAGGAGATAGCACATTTGAAGCAAGGCGATCTTCCTCTGGGATCATACTACGCTGCGTTACGCAGCAAGTGGGAAGAGGTAGATCACTACCAGACCTACACCCCTGTATGTACCAAGGATGCTACGGAGTTCCGGAAGATGATTGTACGCGGACGCATATTCGAGTTTCTTGGCGGCTTGAACCAGAGCTATGAACAGGTTCTAGCCAACATCTTGGGCAGAGATCCACCGCCGTCGACCATTGCACAGGTCTACTCCTACATCCAGAGCGAGGAGAGCCATGAGCTCTAAGACAGATGCTGATGTTCCTTTATCTGAGAAGTCTGCCTTGGCCACTCAGAAATTGAGCAAACCCACATCCAAGAAGGATGGGGATCTTGATGATCGTGATCGACTCAGATGTGATCACTGTGGCAAGCGTCGCCACACTCGGAAGACCTGCTGGAGTCTTCATGGTCGTCCCGTACAATTCTCTGGGGGGAAGCAAGGCTCCTCAAAGAAACCCTCTGGTAGCGAACATGGAACCTCAGCTGCTCATGCCACCAGTCAAGATTCCTCTGATGTGACCCCTTCCTCTGGGCAGTCCAACACCTTCTCTAGCATGGACATTGACAGGCTTCGACAATTAGTTACTCAGCTTGATGGCCCTTCCCCACCTACATCATCCTTAGCTCAGACAGGTACATCCCATTCAGCCCACCATGTGTCTACGGCACCCATTGGTCCTTCCTGGATCATTGATTCTGGTGCCTCCGATCATATGACTGGTATGCCATCCCTTTTCTCCACCTATAATATCTGCTCGGGTAAGGACAAGGTCCGCGTGGCCGATGGCACCTTCTCCTCTATCTCAGGGAAGGGCACTATCTCTGCCACTCCTACTTTGTCTTTATCCTCTGTACTTCATGTTCCTAAATTCACCACTAACCTGCTTTCTGTTAGCCATCTTACTAAGAGCCTAAACTGCAGTGTTACCTTTTTTCCTACTCACTGTGTTTTTCAGGACTTGGAGACGAGGCGGATGATTGGCAGTGGTCGTGAGGATGGTGGATTGTACCTGCTCGATAGCCAACCGACTTCATATTCTGTTGCACATCAGTCTAGTGCCAATGTCAGTAGTTCTAGCGTTAATAAAGACATGTTAATGCGATGGCATAACAGGCTAGGTCATTTAGAGCTTTCAGTCATGAAGAGTCTGTTACCTCAGTTTGCGTCTATTCCATTTTTTGAGTTCAACTGTGAAACTTGTGTACTTGCAAAACAATGTCGGGTGTCTTTTCCGACTAGTAATAAAAAAAGTACGTTTCCTTTGCAGCTTGTGCACTCTGATGTTTGGGGACCCAATCCCACCACTTCTATCTTTGGTTTTCGCTACTTTGTGGTTTTTGTGGATGACTACAGTCGTTACACTTGGATCTACCTTATGAAATCAAAAAATGAGGTGCATACTATCTTTCAGACCTTCCATAAAATAGTGTGCAATCAATGGGCACCACCCTAAAAGTCCTATGCACTGACAATGGGGGGGAATACATATACAGTGGCCTTGCCTCCTACTTTGAAGAGCATGGAATTCTTCATCAAACTTCATGTGCCGATACACCTCAACAAAATGGGACTGCTGAGCGAAAGCATCGCCATGTCCTGGAGGTTGCTAGGGCACTTCCTCTTGGTACTCGGGTACCCAAGGGTTATTGGGCTGACGCTGTGTTGACGGCATCCTACTTGATAAATCGGATGCCCTCTCATGTCTTGGGGTCAAAGTCTCCCCTTTCACTCCTGTTTCCTTCCTGTCCTGTGTTCTCCATTCCACCTAAGGTCTTTGATTGTGTTTGCTATGTTCACGCCCATCACAGGAAGGACAAGTTAGATCCGAAAGCCGTTCGATGTGTGTTCCTTGGCTATTCGTCCACTCAGAAGGGATATCGGTGTTTCCATCCCTCTACCCGTCGTCGGTTTGTTTCTCTAGATGTTACCTTTTTTGAGAGTCTTCACTTCTTCTCAGTTGATCGGACTTCTCTTCAGGGGGAGCTTGGGAGTATTGACGAGAGTCCGATACCTCCACAAGGGGAGATTCCTCAACCAGTACCCCTTGATTTGCCTGATGAGTCTCCTATACCCTTGTCCTTATCTCCTACTGACACTGTGCCACAGGATCCGCAGCTGAAGACATATGCCAGACGACGTCAAAAAGAGAAACAGTCCACCATCCAAGCTCACTGCCAGGAAATCCAACTCGATCCAGGTAATCGTGTCCTCAGTGATCCTCATGATGATATGTTTGTTGCTCCTCTACTATCCTTCCCATAGACATTGATGTACCTACTGCTCATCGGAAGGGTGTTCGGAACTGTGTTACCAAGCACCCTATCTCTCACTTTGTTTCCTATCTACAGCTCTCACCATCCTACAGGGCATTTGTTACTTCCCTATCCAGTGTCGCTCTGCCATCCGGTGTCTCAGATGCCCTCAGCCAGAATCAGTGGAAAGCAGCCATGCTAGAGGAGATGACAGCTCTAGAAAAGAATGGTACTTGGGATTTGGTTCCATTGCCTAGAGGAAAGAAACCCGTGGGGTGCAAATGGGTATATACAGTGAAATACAAAGCAGATGGAAGCATCGACAGGTACAAGGTCCGTCTCATTGCAAAAGGGTACACACAGACTTATGGGATTGACTACCAGGAGACGTTTGCTCCAGTGGCCAAGATGAACTCAGTTCGAGTTCTGTTATCTCTCGCGGCAAACTTTTCTTGGCCCCTCCACCAGTTGGATGTCAAGAATGCCTTCCTCCATGGTGATCTAGACGAAGAGGTCTACATGACAGGTCCTCCGGGGTTCAATCCGACTGGGAGTAAGGAACTTGTGTGCAGACTGAAGAAAGCCTTGTATGGGCTTAAACAGTCACCAAGGGCTTGGTTCGAGAGGTTTAGTTCTGCAGTTAAGAAGATTGGCTACTCGCAGAGTCAGGCGGACCACACTCTCTTCATTAAGAGAAGTCAAAGTCGTCTTACTGCTCTTATTGTATATGTGGATGATATCGTGATCACAGGAGATGACCCAGATGAGGTTTGTAGATTGAAAAAATACCTCGGTACAGAGTTCGAAATCAAGGATCTGGGAACCTAGAGATACTTTCTGGGCATTGAGGTTGCTAGGTCAAAGCAGGGTGTGTTTATCTCACAGAGAAAGTATGTACTTGATCTCCTTCGAGAGTCAGGAAACTTGGGAGCTAAACCAGCCGATACGCCTATAGAGCAGCAACATCGGCTGAATCCTGTTGATAGGGATCCCATTGCTGATGCAGGCCAGTTCCAGAGACTTGTTGGGCGTCTCATCTACCTTTCGTTGACACGACCAGATATTGCATACGCAGTCAGTGTCATCAGTCAGTTCATGCATGCCCCTCGCTCTCCACATCTTGAGGCAGTACACCGAGTGTTACGCTATCTTAAGGGGGCTCCAGGGAAGGGTCTCCTGTTTAGTAAGAATGGACACCTGCGAGTTGAAGCTTATACAGACGCTGACTGGGCAAGTTTAGTCACTGACAGACGTTCCACATCAGGGTACTGCACGTATGTGGGAGGTAATTTGGTGTCTTGGCGCAGCAAGAAGCAACCAGTTGTCGCCCACTCCAGTGCCGAAGCAGAGTACCGTTCTATGGCTCATGGTGTATGTGAGTTTCTATGGTTGAAGACTATGCTCGGTGAGCTCGGATATCCTGTCAAAGGGTCTATGCAACTGTATTGTGACAATAAAGCAGCCATCAACATTGCTCATAATCCAGTTCAACACAACAGGACAAAGCACATTGAGGTAGACCGTCACTTCATCAAAGAGAAACTTGGTCAGGGACTTATTTGCACACCGTATGTCCATACTACTGATCAAGTTGCAAATGTGTTAACTAAAGGTGTTACTAAAGGGATCTTAGAGCACCTGTTATCCAAGCTGGGCATGATAGATATCTTCGCACCAGTTTGAGGGGGAGTGTTGTCAGGGACCTACTTGTAATATCTTATATTCTACAAGGGGCCCTTGAAATATTGTAAAACTTCACTTAATATATATATTGGGTGAAATCGTGTAGGCTATTCTAAGCTCTACACGATTTCTCCTCTTCCCCCAATTCTCTTCTCCTCTCCTCTCTTCCATCTCTAACCCTAATCTCTTATTCTGGTTTCGATCCAAGATTACAACAGGACCCACAACATTTCATCCCATTAATAAAGCTTTTTACTGCTTAGCACTTAATCATGAGATGAAGAGGGTTGTGTTTCTGATTGTTCCTTTTTTAGGAACTTAGATCATAATTCCAGGTTAGTCCCACAGTCATCAGAACTATTTTCCAGCCTATAAACTCCAGCTACAACTAGCAACTTTTCTGTTTGAGCTCTTTAAACCCTAACCCTGATTGTTAGAGAATTGAAGTGAGATAGCTTCTCTCCGGCATCAATTTCGTAAATTTACTTTCGTATCTATGTACCTATTTGATCAATGTATATCAGGAATCCCAAGCTGTAAAAAAAAATAGTTATGTCATAAGAAGGTGCAGTTAGGGAATAAGCAAACTCACTGATGGCTTCTGACTGCACACCAGGACTTTCACCATGACACTCGTCTCAAATTGTGACATACTGAAATGCATTCAAGGCAATGGGAAACATAACCTGATTTCTACTGTGTTCGATTACATTAACAAAATTTTAATTACCGGTTATTTTGATCTACTACTAGAACTTCCTATCCTCCAAGATGCGAAAGCACCAATACGTTGATTTCTTTTATTCCTTTTTTTATAATTACTAATTTTACTCCTTTTATTCTTTTTTCGATTGTGATACGTGCTTTGATTATATTTTTTTTGATACCATGGGTATCCAGGCCCTCTTAGAGTACCCGACTAAATCCTACGGGGCACATATGTCTCCCTTTCCACACGTACTTTGCTTATTTTGCATATGAATGTCTGCACAATATAAGAGAGAGAATTGATAATAATAGTAATAATAACAATAATTGTAGTATTTGTAAGGACAAGCGAATTTGGAGTTATTTATATCAAAAGGCAGTCAAATTATTTCATTAGAAATTCTCTATAATAATAAATGATTGTTATGCATGTGCTTCCTAGCCTCTCATGCTCCCCAACTGTTCTCTAGTAACTGTCACTGCCATGCTTCCACCCTTCGACCAGCCTTCACTTGTCAAATTAAGCTCAATCCTAGTGCACCATGACATCCTACATGAAATTCTATGCAGGAGGTGATTTTTATTTACTGAATGGAAACATTAAGTGCAATCATACTTAACCAAATACAGACGTAAAACTTTAGTTCAAGACAATGTGTGACTTGTTGAAAGAGATGAAGAAGCAATCTAGAAGCCAAAACAAGTAAATGCACATGCATTTGGTGCCAACATATGTCACAGATACACAGCAAAAACAACATACACAATTGCAAATGAACTATTAAAACAAGGCATAATAAATTAGGATCAAGAGGGACTTCAGAAAACAAAGACAAATAACCATCACATCAACAGAAACATGGAAGGGATGTTACAAAAATACCTTGATCTCAGCCTCTGTGTATGGCTTTGCTCTCGACCTATTGAAAAGGTAGAGAATGAAAATACATCAAATTGTTCAACAGATGCATATTGCAAATAAAGTGAGAAACGAGTAGATGAACAATGTACTACACATCCTATTACTGCATTAGCTTTTCCTGAAAAGTAGACGGAAACTAAGATTTGAAATAAATCCTACATGATTATCAAGAACAATCACTGGATACAGATTTGGAAAAAAAGAAGTCAGTTTGGATCTTAGTTGCACGAAGCACGAGTGGGAGAGGTCTAAGGTGCGAGCAGAAAAGCGGCTATTGCAAACAAGTCTTGTATTGCTTTATTTTAAGAATAGGGAGTGGGAAAGATCTTCTAAAGCGGAAGCAGAAATGACACAGAACAGAAAGTTCTTGGAACTAGGGTTTGAATGTCATTTTCATCCATAGTCTTTTGCCCAGAAGATCATTTCATCATCATTAACAATGCCTAATCCCAACTATCTAGGTCGGCAAGATGAATCCTACTTCTCCATTCAATTCTATCTAGGGCTATATCTTCTGCATGTTCAGAATCTTAATATATAAACAATTTCTGGCCTTTCTCTTGCCCATTTGGAGCTTCGACCTACTCAAAGCACTTCTTCTCATTGGAGTAGACATTAGTCTCATTATACATGTCCAAGCCATTACTATTTATTTATTTTTATCCCTACTAGCACTACTCCTAAATTCCCTTGGATATGGTTATTTCTAATTGTGTCTCTCCTAGTATTCCCACTCATCAATCTCAACATCCTCGTATCCTACTACTAGTCATTCTACGAACATGTTTCTTGATTGCCCAACATTTTGCTCCATAAAGCATAGCTAGTCTTATTGCTCTCTTGTAAAATGTTCCCTTTAGTTTGACCAATACACGCTAGTTACGTAACACTCCAAAAGTGCATCTCCACTTTAACCACCCCACTGTAATTCTATGGGCAACACGTTCTTTAATCTCTCCCTCATTATGGACAGGAAATCATTTGTGTGCACCAAAATAGATTTTCAGGTGGAAAACTGTGACAATCATTAAAAAATGTACCAAAACGATTTTCAAGCGGAAAACCATGCTTAGATGTGTGCTCCAAAAAATCATTAATAACATAAAACAGAAATTGTGACTAAAAGAAAAACAACTTGGAATTTTTTCTTCTGAACAGTTGGAATCAACGGTCTCCAATAATATTTCAAATTCCATTATAGATAATGAAATATAAAGAAACTTACCGATTTCAGTTTTGAAAGGAAAAATTTCACTCATGCTACACAGAAAAATACTGTGTACGATAGGCTGTCGAATCTTTCCTAACACTACCGAAGATAGTCATGTATTTTTTTCTTGAGAAAATTACTAAAAGTATAACTTTTTGAAAGAAATTGCCACTAAGGATAGTGGGCTGAAAATATGACAACTAAGGATTGTCTTCATAATATAAATGTGGTAAGTCCTTTTTCCCACTTTTCCTACTACTTCCCATTTTGGCCCTTTTACTATTTAAATAATTTTGAAAAATAAATCATGGTTTAGGAATTACATTTAGTGCAAGAAATACCCAAAAGGCAAAATGGGACCCATGATTAAAAAAATTGTAGTTTAAACACAAAATATGACTTAACAAATTAGGAGGCTATGTAAAAAAGACACGAACACGTGTGTCAATGTCCAACACTGCTGATACAGAGTATCAGACACGCTGACCTCCCCAAACTCAATACGTGGACATGTTCGTATCCTTATGCTGAAAGATATGTCTTTTAAATACTCTAGTCCATGTTAAGAATACAATATAGAAATAAGTCAAATAACATATTTATATTAAACTGGTATACATTAAAATCACAGAAACTATATATAAATAATAGCTGAAAATAAATACTTGAATAAATTAAGATTTGCTTGAAAAGGTGACGGCAAGTGTCCGACACGTGAATACGCAAGGTGTCCGACAATGCAAATTCTTAGAAAATCGTGTGTCCTTGTTACATAGATTTGAAGCATGTATTGCTTTTTAAATAATTTAAATAGTAAAAGGGCAAAACAGGAACTAAAAGTAGGATTGAGAGAAATAGGACTTACCCGCAATTATTTGTACAAAGATAATCCTTAATTGCCATATTTTCAGCCCATTATCCTGTGGCAAATTTTTTCATAAAATTATCCTTTTCAATAACTTTACCTTTTTTATGCACTTTTTTTCTCATTTGTTCCTTCATTAGTTCAGCTTGTAATTTTGACCTGGGCGTGATTAAGAGAGTCAGGGTTTTATCTCTTGAATTAATCTTTGGTCTAGCAGAGTTAGACAAGGATTGACCCGACCACTGCATCCTTCGGTGCCATGTGTAGAAAGAAGTAAGGTTTCTTACCATCTCCTTTTTCTCGGCATACAACAACCACCCTTCTTGTATGGGTGAATACTCTGGAGTGCACAGCAAGACCACTTTGGTCTAGCTTAGCTAGACAGAAGAGTCGGCCTGCACTCTAGGAAACCCTAAGCAAAGTGTTTCTGAAGGGTTACCCTTTGCACGACATGTACCCCTAAAACTGCCCTGGTTACTCAACCCAACTTAAACTCAACCGTGGTTACTTTCTCGACATGGGTTGGGGCTGTTTTCGAGTATGTGTCGTGTCGTACAAAGGGACAAGAGGGAAACCCCTATGCAACCCTTTGCTCAGAGGTACACGGAGGCTAGGAATATTCTACACAACAGATGCACTATTCGTCTTTTTCTAAAGAGAGCAATTTGGGAAGAGAAAGAAAAGAATCCAAAATATGCTGTAACTTTCAAAATAGATATCCTCACAGAACGATAGAAATTGGTCCATTAAGAGTGTGTGCATATACATACACACATGCACACGCACATACACTGATATACATATCTGTGTGCGTTTCTCCGTTGCATTGATACGGGTACGGGTGTCAGTTCCAACATGGGTGTGTAGTGTCCGAATTGGGAACCCTTGAAAAATAGGATTCGTGTACTCAGTTGTATACTTTAAATAATGTGAAACAAAGTAATTTTTTTACATAATATTGAGGAAAATAGTGGATAATGTGATGGGATATCTAATGATTTGTATTATATACTTATAAACAAGTGAATACATATATGTAATATTATATTTTCTGCATAAAAAAAATTATTTGTAAAAGTTAAAACTTAACCTATGGCAAATGGTAATTAGTATCTTGCAAGCAAGGAAAGAAAAACAAAACAAAATTTGGAAGTTTTGACCAGAGTCTGTATCGTGCCAGACTAACACGTGTCCAACACAGATACTTCACTCCTTTAGAAAAATCCATGCAACATAGAACCGTTTCTGAAACAAGGCATCAAAACTAGCTCCATATAAGGCATGCCTATGACGCACCGTGTGTGCTCCAGCACCATGGAAATCCGTGCAAAACACCTGTGTATGTGCTGTGTTCCCAAGGTTTCAGTACGTAAAAGCAAGAATCCCCATGCCTCTCAAGCTCATGGTGCACCTCAGGTACTTTTTACTAATATTTTAATTTTCATTTACAAATTGTGTTTTGGATTCATTTAATCAATTTATAGTTGTTACTAATTTTTTATTTACTCTGAATTAGGCCAGTCTGATCTGGTAGTTCCAGTCCAACCAATCCAATATTCTTGTAAATTTGATCTCTAGTCAGGTCTCTAAAACATTGATCATTACCTGCTGAGACCCAAAACCGTGTAATGATGTGATAACGGGTAACTTCCACTTTCTCTGGTTGTTGCTCTGGAATTAGCTCTTTGATCTCTGTAGGATGTATCAGTTTTCCAGTACCAATCATCTCGCTGGTTATGTTGATGATATGCACCCGGATCAGCTTCTCTCCAGCTCTCATAGGTCCTCTTATATTTATTTCTCTCTCTGTTGAATACACTCTGCATACGCCTTATACGCTCCTACAGAAAGTATAAGAACCAAATCAACATACAATAATGGAAAAATAAAATATCGAAGTATCCAAGCAAGGGCTGATCATAAACCCAAGGCTGAAACCTTTGCAAGTCCAGCGGAGATTGAGACCATTATATGATAATATACTCGAAGGAAGGAATTAAGTAGGTGTGACGTTAGATGTAGAACATAAATACTAGAAAAAGTGGTCTGTTTTTCTTTCTTTGGAATTCTGATGAGCATTTGAAGCAGAATTAAGGACATGGACCAGCAGATAGAAAATATAAGATTCTGAAATACTGCTCGAGAAGGGTTCCAATCTCAAATGCTGTCAATAGCATCAGTACTGAAGCAACTTCAATGGGCCCAGCCGAATGTTCTCTAAACCCACACAGACACTTCATTTTTCTTCAATCTCAGACTTACCTTCTCCAACACTATTGAGGAGTAGTTGTTCGATTTGAAGATACTATTACGATTTTGGTTTGGGGTGTGGTTGCTGGCCCTTGATGAGGAGAGGAATGATTGGGACTTTCTCGTGGGCCCATGGTGTCAAATATTGCATCCGCATCAAACCCAAAATGTGAAAAACTGTCTAATTGTATCTCATATGATAAGTTTAAGAGAGAAATTATCACATAAACAGTAGCTATATGCTAATTTTGAAAAACACTATGAAATATATTCAAGTTCATATAAGTTACACAAATGTGTATCAAGATAAGTATAAATATCTCAAAACTAAAAAATATACAAAAAATGTTTACAAGTAAAGACTTAAGGCCTGTTTGGATCATCATTTTTACGCCAAAAATAAGATATTTTGAAAGCATTTTAATGTAAAAAATATCTTTGTGGGTGCAAAAATTAGAGCTAAAAACCATGTCAAGTATGTCAGGCTGGTATACTGTTTGGGAGAATGGGATCTCCTTGTTTCGTAGATTTGCTTATATGCTAGATCACTTATATTGCTTCTGCAAGGATTTTTAACAGATTCATCCAAATTAACCATAATATAATGATTTTGGAATTAAAAAGTCTAGTTGCTTCTTGTTTCCAAATCAAGTGGCTACTTATATCAGGACCTCTTCCTCTAAATAATTCCAAGGGGTTAGAGTTGAAAATCTTTCGCATGGTCTGAAGATAGTGGCTCCTAAAAAGCTCTATCTTGTTAGAGATCTTGTTATCTGGCTCCCTGAAACTCAATTTTGGAGGTAGCTCTACGGGCAACCTGCAACGGGTCAGTATACGGTATGCAAAGAGATTTGTTGGGTTCCATTGCTAAAGGTTTTAGCAGTCCTATGAGATCAAAGCTTCCAGTGATGCAGAGACTTAGAATAACACATCTCCATGTACAATTACTTATTGTAATGCAAGATATACTTCAGCTAGTTACAAGAAACTTTTATGTTTCAAAGATAGCAAACTAGATGTTCCCAAAGTATCTGTCATCTATGTAACATCGACACTCCATTTTTTAAGAATTTGCTGGATACTGCACAGTACTCCTGTCAGACACATGCCCACAAGCTTTTTCAAACCAACTTTGTTTTTATTCAAATATTTTGTATTCAACTATTATAATATGTGGTTTAATGATTTTAATGTATATCAGCTTATCTAAATACATCCTTTGTATGTTATCTACTTAACATGAACTGAAGATTTTTTTTTTTTTGATAGATAGCATGAACTGTAAGTATCTTAAAAAATGTCTCTCTGAGCATAGGGAATAAAGTGTGTGGACGTGTTGGTTTATCAAGGTCGAAGGGGTCGGCATGTCTGACACTTCATTTTTTTCCGTAAAAGTATGTCTGACATTCATATCAACATAGGACACCAACATGTGCCAATGTCCATGTTACATAGTCTGATACTAATTCGAAATCTCTTTTGCAACGACCATAGGACCAACAGATATATGTATCAATCTTTTCCAGAATTTCACATTAAATAATCATCATTTAAACAACAGACTGAGAAAGTAACTAACAGTGGCTGTTCCAAATTAGACAAAATTTCATTATCTAAAAGCCCTCAACAATATAAACGAAAGAAAGGAGATAAACAAGAAAATAGGTAATAAAAACTAATCTCACCACTCTCTCCATTTCTTCTTCATACTCCTCTTGCATTCGACGATTATATCTTTTCCAAGCTTCCTCCCTGAAACTTGAACTGCCAGCTGCACCCTTCCTTGATGACTGCGTCCTGGTCAACTTTTGTGGTGGAAACCGTGGAATTACAAACTTATCAGTTGAGCCATTTAATTTAAATATAACAGAACAAACGTAGTCCTCTTCTTATATTGGTGAACGGAATCTAGCATTAGTACTTTGATGAGGAAATATTGTTCTCTATAGCTTTGAAAAGTGACAGGTATGCTTATACTCTGGAGAAGATAAGCAATTCACTCTGTTGACTTACCAAATAATAAAGTTTTTTTTTTTTGTTAAAGAGGCTTATAGCTTCCAAACAATAAAGCTTGTCATTATATTCTAGTTTAACCAATCAAGAAAGTTATAAAGCAAGGTTACCTTGTATATGACATAATAGATTTATGGCATTTATCTTTCCTTATTAAACCGGCAATAGCAGCACAAAGGAAGTGACTTTTCTTTATAATTCTCCTAGTGGTCAGTCTTTACTGACCTGGAATTTCAAGCAAGCAAGTTAGTTAGAAAGCCATTTTCAGTTTAGAAGCCCTTCATGCTACTTAGTTGGATGGAATCCATTCTTTTTATATAGACTTGAGAAGTTAAAAAAAAAATTAAAAAAAAAACCTCTTCAAATATCAGCCAAAATTTAATCAGCCACAGAAGATATACCAGGTGAAATTGGAAAAAGAAAACATTCTCTCTCCTCTTTTGCCTTCTTCTCTAACAGTGTCAACTGGTCTCAAATAAAAGGTAAGAGTTTCTCCAAACCATCTATCCTGACCTTAGTCCAGTGGAATTTCCCTGATCTAAATTCATAAAAAGAAAAAGAAAAAATCTTCATTTGGAAATCTATTTCTTGAAGTCTGGTCATGCTGACATCTCTTCCTTTCCCCCTTTTTCTCAATAAATCTTTTTTACTTACTCTATTACATTTAGATTTAGTTCTAAAATTTAACTGTCAGAAAAGGATTATCTCTCTCCAACAATGAAGTCTAAAGGCACCAGGTGAGCAACAAGCGCTGAGGCACCTAAGTGTCGCCTAGGCAACCATCATTAAATTAATTACTTCCTTAATTCAAAAATTAAGATAGTTTTCTTCGATTAATATAAAAAATAAAAAAAAGAAGAGAGAAAGTGAAAGGTTGTACACAACAATCAACAGCAGCCCCTATTGCACTCCTGTTCAGCGCACAAGGAAAGAGGAGGCCATGTTCATAAATAGAGTAGCTGCAAATAAGCCGCTAGTGTAACAAGCATAAAGAATAAGGACGATGATGACCGTATCCTGCTGCCCCACCCTAGTTTTCCTTATCGATGAAGTAAAAAGAAGAGAGTAGGGTTTCTCTTCAAAGAGAAAGAAACCCCTATCCCTTAAAACTATATTAGTATCTCTATTAAAGTTGTATATTTATATTAAACTATTAACAAAGTTAACTAAAAGTCTAAAACTGAGTTAACGTTAGCTAGAATCAGCCAAAGCCATGTTTTAGGCACTAGGGGTCCAACCAGACGAAGCGGTGGCCTAGGCATCACCTAGGTGAAGCTTCGACTACATTACTTCATTAGGAAAAGTGTAGGTGATAGCAAGAAGTAACATTTTTATGTATTAAACCACTTGGTGATGGAAATGAAAAAGATCTTAGCTAATGCACATCAATATTAGACAAAGGCAACAATGATTATGTGTACCTGAGAGTAGAACCAGTCGACAGTTCTCCTCAGCTGTCCAACCTGCCAGGTCAATTAAACCATTAGATGAAAGTATTTGCCAGAAATGATCTCATCAATAGCAAATACACTTCAATATGTATAACTATTTGCATAAGGTCCAGTTCTGCAAGAAGTACACATCTAAAAAAGGTAATCTCTCATGCAACAAACCATGCTTTGATCAATAAATCTGAAAACATTCCAAGAAACAATATGCATGCCCCACGTAAAATGGAGTTTTCAATGATCTCCTATGTCCACTAGGGTTACTTTGGACGTTTCATAAAACCAATTTGCCCCAACCATGTCAACCAGAAAGCTACTGCATGGACCATGTTGTGTGGCCAACAACTAAAGACTATTTTAGTGTGCAACTTCGACAAGTCACACATATGTTTGTCTGCAAACTGTTAAGACCCAAACCAATACTCCAAATGCACCTTGGTGATAGTGGAGTGGAAAGCTAAGGTCTTACCTAGGATTGTAACATTCCACCACCCTTCAAGGCCGACGTCCACGGTGGCCCACTCTAAGGTGGCTTTCACTCTGGTACCCCTATCTTCTCACTTTTTTTTGTGAGCGGCCCCCGGCACTTTTTCTAGTACCCCTATTTTCTCATTCTTTGAGCGAGCCCCCAAGTAGCCCTAGGTCGCCCCTTCCAAGAGTGATCACGGTAGGCCACTATGGCGGGCCCTCCATATCACATACTACAGTGAGCTCTTTTTTTTTTTTTTTATACCATAGTTACCTCTCCCGTGACTCGAACCTTGGAGGTGGGGTTGGCTCTGATACCAAATGTTAAGACCCAAACCAATACTTCAAAAGCACCTTGGTGATAGTAGAGCGGAAAGCTAAGGTCTTAACCTAGGATCGTAACACAAACACAGCTCGACCAAGTTCCATTGGTATCCCACAAAACCAGTAAGAGTCAGCTGAGTCACACCTGACTTTGCAGGCACGTGGATTATTGGGTCTTGGGTAGGCAGAAAAAGAACATATTTGGGGGCATGTCCATAGTCAAAATGGAACCATATCACATATATTTTTTTGTAATGTGGCAACAATATTGATAACATGCTTCCACGACAAGCTTTATTTTACATTTTGTCGATACAATGGCATGAAATGGAGCTAGTCATATTTGATATCCAACCCATTCCATACTCGTTTTAGTGGGTTTGGATCCTTGGAAGTAGATCCATTTTAATTATAGGTTGGGTTAAGATCTAAGGAATGTGGCTCAAGTCTGGTATGGATTGGGTTCATATCCTTTGTAAAGTAGCTAAATCCAGGTCTAGGACTTGGAACCTTCAGATCCTTATATATAGTATAGAACATACTAAAAGTAGCCTTCTTTGGTAATATTTAGGTGGTTCTGAACCATATTTTATTCGTTCCTCGGACCAAGTTCGAATCACAGATTAGGTAAGTATCACTTTGTGGATTTCAGTTGGATCTGGACCTAGGTCTGCACATGCATAGTTGGATCAGTATCCAAATCTACCTAGATCCAACCCATTTCAAGCCGTTGCTAAAGGCATCAGGACACCCTTCAACTCCATATGAATAGAGTCACCTAAATCTTGTTAATAAAGCAGTGCTCGTTCACACCATTTGCTGCTGATGCCCTCTAAACTTCATACATGCATTGTATTGATAGTGCTTAATGTTAAAAAAGTACCCATATGCATTTAAGATATTCCTCTATCACTACCTCAACTGCAACTACTATAAAATGGACCAACATGTAAATGAGTCCCATCCATACCACAAAGCAAGAAGAGAAGTCTATAGTAGGGGCCACTTATTATATGAAAGCAATCTCACAAAAATTTGGACCTTCATACCCAGAACTTCCCACTAGGGATTGCGACTCCTGCTCTAGAACCTCAATTCAGCTGTTCAGGATATGATCCTTCTACAGACCTTCCTCCCAAAATGTTGGAACCTCAGCCTGCCTTCTTGATTGACCATTCTTTCTCTTGAATGTTTGAGATGAGATAAATTCTTTTTTTTACCTACTTGTTACAATGGACTTCAGAGTTGCAAGATAATGATCATAACGAAATGCTAGGGATTATTTCAACTATGAGCCAACAATGGTAAAAGCCAAGAATGCAGTTAAAATTACAGATTTTCATAGCAACTGAAGGTGTTAACCAAGGTTTAAAAGGGGCCGGTATAACAGACTGGGGGTGTTACCGTTTTTTCCGTTATAACGAATTGTAACACTCGGGCAAAAACAGAAAATAACGGAGATAACGGAAAATAACGGAAAAATGGCATTGGAATTTCAAAATTTTAAAAAACGAAAAATAACGGAAATAACGGCCATTTTTTTTCACTAATTTTTCCAGAAAATAACAGTCGATATTTTCATTATAATGGAAAAATAATGGAAAATAACGGGCATTTTAACGGTACATAACGTAATAGGGAGGTCCGAATCCGTTATAAGTTATAACGGCCGTTTTTTAAACCATGGTGTTAACTACAAAGAATATTTTGGTTGATGAAAATTCTTCAATTTTTTTTTGCTAATGAGTAATTGGAGGTTGTGACTCGTCAGCCACAACACTAATGATACTAGCTGGGACATAGCAATCATAAGTGAAAATACAACCAAGCTATGGACATGGGTGAGAAACATTTAAAATTACTCATTTAGGCCCTCCTTTTTATAGCGTGCGAGCAAAGATGATGGAGGAGCATCGCATTACAATGGACCCGAGTTACACCCGATCAGTGAAGAGAGCCATACCTTGTGGACCCCGCAAGATTGGTTATAATTGTGGATTCTATGTACACCCACGTGGGAGTGTCTTAGTGGGCTGCGTTCCACTACCCCACGTGGGGTTTATTCTCTATTGCTTATGGGTTAAGTGATGGGCCCACCCACTTAACCCACAATCTCTTTATTTCATGTTAGTGGGTTAAGTGGTGGGCCCCCACTTGACCCACACGATTTCTCCTTTACTTGTAGAAGGGGTTTACCCTGCTTATAAATATTACTTATGAGAGATTGAATATTTACTTCAATCTCCCCATTCTCTCTCAAACCCTAATCTCTTCTTCTCTCCATCATCTCTCTCTCTCTCAATCTTTCGCATATTGGTGACAACCTCAAACAACAACATGGTATCAGAGCATGGTTACTCTAGGGCCTAAATCATTGTCCCCTAGAGTTTCCACAAAGATCTTATATGTGAGCATCCGAAGACCGGGCAAGTTTTGAGCAAATCGCAGAGGGTCCTCTCGCGAAGTTCTTGGGTCTTTTCTAAAGCAAAGGAACCAGAGATGTATCATTCCTAGTGTATTGCCTGCTATCAGTCGTCAGAGATCCACTCTATCCCCGTTCTTCAAGATTTTAATCAGTTTTTCGGAGAACACGTATATTAAGGTTTTTTTGGTTTTGATTTTCCTTGAGATTCATGACTTTTTTGGGCTCTCTACCCAAACCGCCCCTCTTATAAAGCCAGTAGACGGGAACTTATTTCAGAATTTTGGATCATCGGATCCCCGGCTCAGATTTTGGGTTTTTTATTTTCTTGAGATTTGTACACTGCTTGGGCTCTCTACCCTAGCCGCACCTCCCTATGGATTATCTGGGATCTACAGAGTTTTGTTTGAGAATTTTCTGATCGTCGGATCTCCGGTTCGAAAAATCGGATCCCTGGCTCAGATTTTGGGTTTTTTCTACCTTGAGATTCGTGGGTTGTTTGGGCTTTCTACCCTAACCGCACCTCCCTGTGGATTATCTGAGATCTACAGAGCCTAGTTTGGGAATTTTCTGACTGTCGGATCTCTGGTTTGAAAAATCGCCCCGGTTTTTTGCTCGGATCCGGTTTTGCCTTTCTTGGGTTTTTTACTTTTTTGGAAACCAAAGTTCCCAGGGCTCTTTTACCCTAGCTGCACCTCCCAAAGTGCTCCTAAGAACCCCCCCTCCCGGACCTTAGTTTAGGTTCTGTAGACCTTCTGTTCTTCAGTTTGTTATTTCCAGGCATTCCGCTGCGATGAGTTCATCAGAGGTTTCATCAGTTGAGGATAGCACTCCGTCCCATGGTTCTCATGGAGACCACAACCCCCAATTATGCATCACTACGGTCAAGTTTGATGAGACCAACTATCTTGAGTGGAAGACATCGGCACTCATGTACATCGGGGGACGTGGCTACAGTGAGTACCTCACAGGAATGACAGTCCAGCCTACCACCATAGACAAATCCCACCGGAAATGGGTTATGGAGAACCTTACGGTGATGTCTTGGCTTCTCCATTCGATGCAACCCCAGATCAGCAGGGGGTTCATATTCCTTCCTACAGCAAAGGAAATCTGTGATTCTATTACCGAAACCTATTTCCAGGTTGGCAACTTTGCGAAGCTCTATGAGTTAGAGCAAGAGATTGTTTGTCTCCGACAAGGGGAGCTCAAGCTTGGTACCTATTATGCTTCTCTCCGAAGCAAATGGGAAGAGATAGATCATTATCAGGACTACACTCCGGTTTGTGCTGCGGATGTGAAGTCTTTCCGTGCTATGATTGAGTAGTCCCGGATATTCCAGTTCCTTTCCGGCCTTCATCCTAGCTTCGAGGCTGCCCGTGTTCAGATACTTGGCAAATCTCCTCCCCCTACTTCATTGGCACAGGTCTATGCCTACATTCAGGGGGAGGATAATCGCCGCACTGCCATCCAGCTAAGCAGTGGTAGTGACACTCATGATCGATCTGCCCTTGCATCTGCGTCTCAAAAGGGTCAAAAATCCTTTCAGAAGAAGACCGTTGATGACAGACGACGTCCCAAGTGTGATCACTACAGCCGGCTACGCCATGTGAAGGACACTTGTTGGGAGCTATATGGGCGCCCACCGGGTCTGGGCCCAAATCCACGTCAGCGATCTTTAGCGAGAAAGGAGCCTCCTACAGCACTTTCTGTGGCTCAGGACACTGCACCCTTAGCACCCCCTACCACTGGGGATATGGACTCTTTTCTCCTAGTGATCTTGAGCGACTTCATCGAATGATGGCCCAGCTCAATGGGCAAGCCTCCACTTCTACCTCCACCTATGCCCGGATAGGTACTGGATCTGCTTTCTCTGTATCCACTATTCCTTCTAGTCCCTCCTGGATCATCAATTCAGGAGCCTAAGATCATATGACTGGTATGTCTTCAGTTTTCTCCAGTTATTCTATTTGTTCTGGTCTTGAATAGGTTAGGATAGCTGATGGTACCCTTTCCTCTGTTTCTGGGAAGGGCAATGTCCATGCTTCTTCAGCACTAACCTTGTCATCGGTACTACATGTTCCTCAGTTTACAGCTAATCTTTTATCTGTCAGTAGCCTTACCAAGAATTTTAACTGCAGTGTAACCTTTTTTCCTTCTCACTGTGTGTTTCAAGATCTGGAGTCGAGTCGGATGATTGGCAGTGGATGTGAGGAAGGTGGCTTGTACCTCCTGGATCGCTCAGTTTCTTCTTCAGCACATCAGTCCAGCATCAGTAGCAGTAGTCGAGTTAATAAATAGCAGTTATTGCTTTGGCATAACCGACTTGGTCATGTACCCGTGTCAGTTTTAAAGTGTGTCTTTCCTGCTTTCTCTTCTCTTTGCGATGTTCTGTTCCACTGTGAAACTTGTGAACTCGCAAAGCATTGTCGTACTGTTTTTCCTCTTAGTGAAAATAAAAGTACTATTCCTTTCAATATTGTGTATTCTGATGTGTAGGGTCCTGCCCCAGTGATGTCCTTATTTGGATTCCAATATTTGTTACATTTTTTGATGATTTCAGTGGCTCTACCTGGGTATATCTTATGAAGTCGAAAGATGAGGTCTCTTCCATTTTTCATACCTTCCACAAGATGGTCACCACCCAGTTCAGTACCCCACCAAAAATTCTCCGATCTGATAATGGGGGTGAGTACCTAGACGGGAGCCTTAGAGATTACTTTGCCTCTCATGGCATTGTACATCAAACTTCTTGTCCATCGACTCCCAACAAAATGGGAAAGCTGAAAGAAAAAACCGTCACCTTCTCGAGGTTGAGCGTGCCCTTTGTCTTGGGATGCAGGTTCCAAAATCCTTTTGGTCTGAATCCATCCTTCTAGCTGTGTATCTCATCAATCGCATGCCCTTTCGCATTCTTGGTTTTCAGACCCCCTTGTCTGTCCTGCTTCCCGATAGTCCAGCCTTCATTGTTCCTCCCAAAGTCTTTGGGTGTGTTTGCTATGTGCATGTCCATCGTCACTCTCGTGACAAACTTGATGCACGGGCATTGAGATGTATTTTCCTGGGGTACCCTTCCACTCAAAAGGGATACAAATGCTATCATCCGAGTTCGCGTCGACGTTTCACATCTCTGGACGTAACCTTTGCTGAGCACGTTCCGTTCTTTAGTAGTAGGGTCTCTCTTCATAGGGAGTGTGATATTGTGGACGAGAGCCCTGTCCCATGCTGGTTCTTATATGCATCTCCACTCCTATGCCTATGGTCGAATCTGTGTCTACTATTGACAAGGACATTTCTACCACTACAAAGGCGGATATGCAAGTTTATGCCAGATCCGGGAAGAAATGACAAGTCACTGATTCTGTACCTGCCAGTCTACCCTCGGATCCAGATCCAGATATTGTTTCTACCCCTGCTTTAGTTCATGAGTCCTCAGAGACTCCTACTCTAGAGGAGGATCTACCCATTGCACTTCGTAAGGGTGTACGCACTTGCACCGAGCACCTTATCTCTCACTTCGTTTCTTACCAATCATTGTCTCCATCTTATCAGACACTTGTTAGCACTGTTTCGTCTGTTTCCTTGCCATCTACCATTGCAGATGCACTTAGTTACCCAAAGTGGAAAGGGGCCATAATAGACGAAATGCAGGCTCTTGAAAAGAAACCAGTGGGATGCAAGTGGGTCTTTACCGTGAAGCACAAGGCAAATGGTTCCATTGATAGGTACAAAGCTCGGCTAGTTGCCAAGGGGTTCACCCAGACCTATGGGATAGATTACCAAGAGACATTTGCACCTGTAGCCAAAATGAACTCAATCAGGATTCTACTGTCCTTGGCTACAAATAGGTCATGGTCTTTACATCAGCTGGATGTAAATAACGTTTTTCTACATAGAGACCTAACAGAAGAAGTTTACATGAAAGTGCCACCAGGATTGAAGCTTGCTGGAAATGAAGACAGTGTGTGCAGGCTGAAGAAAACTTTATATGGGTTGAAGCAATCTCCTCAAGCTTGGTTTGAACGGTTCAGCAGTACAGTGAGAAAGGTAAGCTACACACAGAGTCAGGCAGATCACACTCTGTTTGTGAAGCATCTACAGACCAGTACCACTGCATTGATCGTATATGTGGATGACAATCATTACGGGGAGTGACCTGACAGAGATCACAAGGCTCTAGGCCTTCTTGTCGTCTGAGTTTGAGACGAAAGATCTAGGGCCATTGAGATACTTTCTAGGGATTGAGGTTGCCAGGTCATCGAGAGGCATCTTTATTTGACAGAGAAAGTATGTCCTAGACTTACTGAGTGAGACTGGGTATTTGGGTTCACGACCAGCAGATACTCCTATTGATCAGAACCATCAGCTGAATTCCGAGGACAGTACACTTCTAGGAAATCCTGCCTTATTTTAGCGATTGGTTGGCAGATTGATATATCTTACCCATACACGGCCTGACATTGCTTATGCAGTACGCGTCATTAGCCGATTCATGCATTCACCTTGGTCACTACATCTTGAGGCTGCACACAAAGTTCTTCGGTATCTCAAGGGGTCACCGGGTTGAGGCATATTGTTTGGAGTTCATGGCCACTTCAGGGTGGAAGCATACAGTGATGCAGATTGGGTAAGTGCAGTGACTGATAGACAGTCTACATCAGGTTATTGTACTTTTGTTGGAGGCAACTTGGTGTCTTGGAGGAGCAAGAAATAACCAGTTGTCGCCCGATCCAGTGCAGAGGCAGAGTTTCGCTCCATGGCACATGGAGTGTGTGAGCTCTTGTGGTTGAAGATCATGTTAGTAAAACTGGGAGTTAAGGTGACAAACCCAATGAGCCTCTATTGCGACAACAAAGCGGCCATTAGCATTGCTCACAACCCAGTTCAACATGACAGGACTAAACACATCGAGGTTGATAGGCACTTCAAGAAGAAACTTCAGCAGGGATTGATTTGTACATCCTATGTAAGGACTTAGGAGCAGGTTGCCGATATACTTATTAAGGGAGTCAACAAGTCAATCCTAAATACATTGATAGCCAAGCTGGGCATGATGGATATCTTCGCACCAGCTTGAGGGGGAGTGTTGGATTCTATGTACACCCACGTGGGGGTGTCTTAGTGAGCTGCGTTCCACTACCCCATGTGGGGTTTATTCTCTATTGCTTATGGTTAGTGGGTTAAGTGGTGGGCCCCCACTTGACCCACACGATTTCTCCTTTACTTGTAGAACGGGTTTCCCCTACTTATAAATATTACTTATGGAAGATTGAATATTTACTTCAATTTCATCATTCTCTCTCAAACCCTAATCTTCTTTTCTCCCTAACCTTCATCATCTCTCTCTCTCAATCTTTAGCATATTGGTGACAACCTCAAACAACAACAATAATTAGTTTTATTTTAATTATGACTCTATGATGTTTATCTTATATGATTTTCAGTTGTAATCACCCGGTTGCAATGGGAAGTAGGCAAGGGTTGGCTACGACGTACTCTAAAAACAACGTGCTGCAATAGTAAGCAGGGGTTCCCATGCCATACTGGATGAGTGCATGTAAAGAAGTTAGTCCAAGAAAGTAGAATTCATCTTGCCACTTGGAAAGTTGGAACTTTAACAAGTAAGAGGTTAGAGTTAGTAGACACAATGAAAAGAAGAAAAGTTACCATAACCTGTTTACAAGAGACAAAGTGAGAAAGGAAAAAAACTAAGAAAATAGATGATTACAAACTTTAGGTACACATGAGAAAATAAGAGAGGGTGAGAAAGATGTCTACAAGCTTGCCCGAACAAGAGAGAGAAATTCTAGAGATATAGATCATGTTAGACAGCCACCCAAGCCCAAGGGGCCTTATGTTAAGCCCAAAAATAAGGTCTCACTAGCAGCACATCTTATTACTGATATGTGAGAAACGGGAGTGTGAGTTTTTGCGAACCATTTAAGAGCGACGACTAGAGTCTTAGTAAAATATGAAAAAATTAAGGAAAGGTGAAAGACTTATTTCCATAAAGTATGTAATGAGGATAATATAACTGACATAGAACTAGATGGAAATACTAAGAAGAATATAAAACATACATATTTTCGTAGAATTAGGGTATCGGAGATGAAAGCAGTTTTAGCATGATGAAAACAAGTAGGGCCTTAAGACCAGATGGTATCCCATAGAGGTGCAAAATGCATGGGAAGAATTGGATTGTCCTGGCTTACTAAGTTATTTAACAATATCTTGAAAACTATTGTAGCGTCTATATACAAGAACAAATGAGAACGCCTCAAGAATCGGAGGTTTTGAGTTCAACTCCCCCCTTAGGGCCACCCCTTAGGATTTATCCTGACTTTACCTGGCATGTGTGGAAGGGGTACACTTGTGCCCTATGGGATTAGTCGGTGCTCTAAGAAGCCTGGATATCCTCAACATAAAAAAAAAAAATGTACAAAGCTGCACAAACTACCGTGGCATCAAACTTATGAAGCACAC
Source organism: Euptelea pleiosperma (assembly GCA_035048495.1). Lineage (NCBI taxonomy): Eukaryota > Viridiplantae > Streptophyta > Magnoliopsida > Ranunculales > Eupteleaceae > Euptelea > Euptelea pleiosperma. The sequence goes on along the minus strand of CM068542.1, from coordinate 31,823,223 downwards.
TATGAAACTATGGGAAAAAGTGATGGAACAAAGATAAGGCAAAAGACAAGATATTTGTTTCCAGTCATAGTGGGATTACACCAAGGGTCAATCCTAAAAGTCCATACCTATTTGCTTTAGCTAAAAATGAAGTAACTACTCGTACCCAAGATGAGATCCCCTGGTGTATGTTATTTGCAGATGACATAATATTAGTTGACGAGACTAGAGATAAGGTAAATGCAAAGCTAGAATTTCGGAGGAATCCTTTAAAATCTAAAGGTTTTAAAATAAGTCGAACCAAGACAGAGTGTATGAAATGCAATTTTAGTAGGGATGCACATAGGAATGGTCCGCCAATTAAAATTAACAACTCGGAGACATCTTGAAGTGACCAATTTCGTTACCTTGGTTCTATTATTCTTAAGGAATGAGAGATTGAGGAAAATGTTGCCCATAGAATTAGAGCAAGGTGGCTAAAGTGGAGATATGCTTCCGGAGTGTTATGTAATCGATGCGTGTCAATCAAACTAAAAGTAACATTCTATAAGACAGCAATAAGACCGATGATGCTTTATGAAGCCAAATGTTGGGAAATCCAAAAACATGTTAAAAAAAGATGAGGATGCTGAGTGACAAAATTGGAAATAAACGCATTCGCAAAATATAAAAGTAGCCTCAATAAGTGATAAAATGAGGGAAAGTCAATTGAGATGGTTTAGTCATGTACAACGAAGACCAATGAGAGCACCAGTGAGGACGAATGTGCAAGTCGAAGGGTCTAAAAGGGTAAGGGGAAGGCCAAAATGGGCATGGAGTGAGATTTTGATAGGAGATTTCAAGAAACTTGCCTTAACGGAAGAGATGGCTTTAGACTAGATTAAATGGAAAAATAAGATTTGTGCAGCCGACCCCATACCGTTAAGAGAAAGGTTTATAATGATGATTTTTAGTTGTAATCAGATTCGAATACTCTTAGGAAGTCTTTTAATTTGATTAGAAGTATGGAAGATAGGTTAGAAATTTTTTGTAAATAGTGACGTAATCTTATTAATTTTCATATTAAGAGTTTTTTATTAATGAAAATTTTCGTTTTTGGGGTGATTTCCTGAATTTTGCTTGGTGAGATGCCTAAAACGGAAGAGTGGTTCTTTCTAAAGGATGATTCCTTCAACCCGATGGAATGATTTCACCAAACCCCCTATTTGATTGCAGAACGGGTTCCCGTGCTGCATCAATTTGGTATCAAAGTTGTAGCTCTGTGTATCGAGCCCAGTCCTTGCACGAAGAAAATTTCAGAGAAGAGCTTATGTCATTGGTGTTATTACCGCTGCCAATCAACACCATGCATTCATTGTCGTTGATGTTCCTGTCATTGATCGCCATCATCAAATGAAATCACGTGATGTCCGCAACCGTTTACTGAACACCACACGTCCATTGCACGTCATCGTCCCTATTGTTGTGTTGTGCACCCCCTTCGTTTCCCCTGACCTGCCTTTTTCGTTATCATCACTACATAGCAACGAGTTTCTTCACGTCGTCAAGTCATAGCCACATCTACCCCAAATGCAGTAGCTGCCACGAAGCCGTTGGGACGCCATTCACCATCCCCAATTGCTGAGACATCATCAGAGTTCATGCTATGATTTGGCAAGGCCTCGCGTCTTTAACGCCATTCTAACATCGCCCATCTATTGCAAGAAACAACAACTTATTGTTGTTGGTTTTTGCATCTCGCCCTCACCACTTCTTGTCGTTTCACTCATAGGCATGGTTTAAAATTTCAGAATGTTTAGTAATGTTTCGTTTCGTTTCGTAAGGAAACCGAAACGAAACATTGAATATTTCGTATGTTCGTTCGTTCGTTCGTAATGTTTCAGTTTGTTTCGCCGAGACAAACCGAGACAATCCGATACAATCCAAAAAAATAAAAATAAATAAAAATATAATTTAATGATTTTGAATAATATTTCGTAATGTTTCCGAATGTTTCGTAATATTTCGTAATGTTTCGCAAGGTTTCGGAAATGTTTCAAAATTTTCGTTTTTTCAATGTTTCGTGAATGTTTCGTTTCGTTTCGGAGTTTGTCTCGGTTTTTCACTTGACCAAGACATTCATCCGAAACGAAATTTTAAACCTTGCTCATAGGAGTCATAGCAATCATCATCATTGTGATCAAGCCTTGCCATCACTGTCCACCATTCTTTGGTAAGTCGTAAACCCATTTTCCCCTTTAGTCGTGCTCCATCTAGAAAAAGATTAGGTTAGGGTTACAAAAAAAACCAAACTCTTATGGTAGGTTGAAGAAGATAACTTTCTTATTCTTCTAAGTTGAATCCCACCTTAATTCTTTTGTGTGCTTAAGTTATTTCAACCAAATCCCATCTACCAAAAAAACAAAGAACCATTACTATACCTAAGCTTGAGCACATAGCATACCCATTTAGATCAAGTCCGAACTGTTCCTAAGCCCACTTACTAAACCCAAAGTCTTTCCATTATGTCCAACAACCCACCCCACATTTTAAAGACTAGTCCAATAGATTAATTCCATTTACCTAGATGCAACCCACACCACAAGTGTCTAATCCAAGACCTGTTTTAGTCTACCCATGACCCAAGGTCCAATAACCAGACCTGGACCAGTTGACCCTATCCCTTGATCATTGACCACTGGCCATTGACCCGTAAAAAAAATGTCTTCCTCTAATGGCCCAACACCAGTCAAACCCCTAGAGTTCCAGACCATATATATACTGCCAAAAAGATTGTTGAACTTCACAATTCACATTGACCTAAAATATAATGAGAATTACATTTCTAAGCATGCGGCTGAAAAGCTTGTTGAATTGTCCAAGTATATTTGGAAGACTTAATGTGAGCCACAATTTTGGACTAAATTATTTTGATTGTGCACAATGTGTGATTACTCTCATGAGACATCGTCACATTCTTGTTGGTAGACCGTGGTTGGAAAACAAGGTGTTGTGTACAATTCAGTCAAGAATGCCTATAATTTTCGAAATGACAAATGCAAATTAAATTTAATGGGCATTCTTCCAACACTTACTCCTATTGAAGAAAATATTAAAAATAAAGATGAGGAAAAGGTGGGACCTACTCAAGTTGATGTCCTAATCAAAGCCTCTACATGTGATGATGATCCTCCGCAAGAAACAAATAATGTGTCAACAGAGCCAAAGGTTGATAATCCACCGTTGATGGATGACTTCAGTAGCCTTGTACATGCCTTACTATGAGTTTATCAGAGAACAAATCTCTTCCAATTTGTGTTGACCGCTTGATTCGTTTGTAGACAGATGGACGGAAACTAAGTTTCAATTTCAACTTGGACGACGAAATTGAAGGCCAACACCTACTCCAAGTATATCTTTTGTTGGAAAGGCCGATTACAATATCTGCGTTAGAATTTGAAGTCCAATTCTTTTCAACTGGGAGGATTTGATGCAGGTGCATTGTACTACAGTGGACCCGAATTAAAATTGGATCAGTGAAGAGAGCCAGAGCATGTTGACCCCACAAAGTTAGTTAGAATTAGTTTTATTTTAATTAAGATTATTATCTCTTTTGATTTTTAGTAGTAATCAGATTCAAATACTCTTAGGAAGTCTTTTAATTTGACCGGCAGTAGGGAATAAAGGTTAGAGAAATTTTTATAAATATTGATGTAATCTTATTCATTTTCATATGAAGAGTTTTTTATTAACATAGAATTTCGTTTAAGGAGTGATTTCTAGAGTTTTGGTGGGTGAAATGCCTAGAAAACGGAAGAGTGATTCTTCCCGAAAGAGTGATTCCTTCAACAACCCAGTGGAGTCATTTCACCGAAACCCCTATCCGATTGCAGAATGGGTGGCCGTGCTGCATCAAGATGGCTAGGCGGGCTGGTACCCGCTAAAAACGTGTTAAGACCCAAACCAATACACCAAAAGCACCTAGGTGATAGAGGTGTGGAAAGTTTTAAGTCTTAACCTCTAGGATCGTAACAAAACGACTGAGGGATATCTACACCCTTACACGGGATTGAACCCCTGATCTACCCAAAGCGGTGACATGCTACTAACTACCTACCCTGGGCGTGAGCTTACACTCCAGAGACGCTCTGGATCGTAAGGTATTTGCAAACTTGGCGCTCCCACGCCCAAACGTTCCCATTCCCACTTCTGGGCACTTAGGTTCGGTTTCAAGCTACAATAGAGCGTTCTTATTCAAATTGTGAACGAAAAATGAATTTCGGTTAGTAAACTAAATTACCTAAATTTCTCGATCAAGCGCCACGAACTGAACTTGATGAAACCGAAATTCAGAATTTGGAGAAAGAAAAAGAGGAAGGAATTCGAGAAGCAGATATAACTTACAGCGAGAGTGGTGGCGGTGGCGCCAATCAGACCGAACAAGAGAATTCCCCAAACCCTCATCCCGTCTTCTTTTTCTCGGTAAGAGGAGGATGCTCTGCTGGGCCATGATGATGGATCGCTCTTGTTCTCTTTGTCATCTCCCTTTTTCTCTTCTTCTTCGGAGACCATCCTCTCTCTAACGATTCCCTGCCTTGGCAGAGCAGCAGAGCATGTTTTCGAGCTTTTTAGTTGTTATTTCTTTTCCTCTTTCAACCGTGTGTTCCTCTCTGCCTCTCTCTCTCTCTCTCTCTCTCAATATATCCCAGTAGGTGGCACGTGATTGAAAGAAAAAGTCTCAGACGACGCTTGCCTCACAATGCCACAAATTGAACGGTTCTGATTGCTCGTGCGTCTTCATTTTTTGGGATGGGTCCTCCACGCTCCTGCAATGCCTGTGGCACGCATGAACACATGCTTACATGCAGGGAGATAAAAAGGAAAAGGATGACATTGCCCCGGTGGTCAGTTAATACTATAGCACCTCTTTGTCCCATCTCGATCTTGCACTATCGCGCTTCCTGCATAGTTCCATGTGGCACTTTTGCAAAAGCGTCCAACCATTCCCATCGGTGCTACCTACAACTAGGAGATCTAACCACCTGATCTATCAACACTTTTGGAAAATAACACGAGCATATGCAGTGCAGACTCCTGATCATTTTTTTAAATCTAGTACACCGAGTTCAGTATACAACCAGCATACCCAACTCCTGGAAAAAGCAATGGGCCACTCTTTCAGGCCCACTGACCCTTTAGCCCATTCCGTGGTGGACCTATACACCAAAAATCAGCCTGATTGGTGATTTCTAGCCATTGGATTTGACCATTTTTTTTTCGTCCTTGCAACCCACTCATTAGGCCCAGGATTATAAAAAATTGCTCAAATACTACTAGAAATCTCCAACCAGTCTGTTTTTTGGTCTACTTTTATATATACTGAATTCGGTGTACTAGGCAGACCCTTCTTTTTTAAAAGTCCTGACCGTCCGTAACATTGAATGTCTTCAAGATTTGTGTGGTGTGAATCCCGAGGACCATTGGCAGTCCGGATCTTGAGACAACATTGGGGGCAACGGATGGTAGCATTCCCTTGCTTATATTACTAGACTAGAGAGCATCATTGGATAATTTTGGTACCATTAAAACTATATTGCTACCTAGATTATGTCAGTTATATGATCCTGACCCCACCCTGTTGATGTGGGGTGAAAATGGTGATCCATTTATAGTAGTGAACACTTATGCCAGCCCAGTGGCCAGTTATTTACTACCACCTCAATCAAGACCATAGGATGCCCCCAATAAAAAAATGCTGACCATAGGATTTTTGGGAATAATGACACTTTATTCTCATCCAATGGCTTACAACTAGGTGGTACTATATCAACCCACCACCAAGATTGCGACTGACTTCACCTGTGATGTTAGAACCAGTTTTAAGGAGGAACATAAATCTTTACTTTGGTACCTTCCTTCTACATAGTTTTAGAATGAATTAATAAGCATTCATCTCCCAATCAAACAACAGCTTAAAACGAGCATGTTGTATTATTATTGTCAGATACAGAAGTTTGGATGCCTCTCTAAACAAAAATAAGAGAGAGCTTGAACCTGCCAATACAGTTTAAAACCAGTCACCATTCCATTAACATCCTCCTGCTGAACATGGCATTACAGTTGAGAAAGGAAAATCCTGCCCACTTCCCATAATGAGGATCCTCCACTCATCAATGATCAAACAAAGGATCAAACTCTCACATAACCAATACAACTGAAGTAAATAACAGATTGTACTTCCTTATATCATCGTTAATTACAAGACCCAGTATTCCATCAAAGATCACAAACCTAAGTCGGTCGAACTTTCTACTCTTCCAGCTCTATGTATTGAATAAATGCCGATCAAACTTTTTTAATACAATGTCTGTAACTAGTAGTTTGTATTTGTAGTATGTAGTGTGAGAATAGCCTGCGTTATGAATCCTCATCATGATGATCCGTCTCATCAAATATCTCCTCCTACAAATTCGCAGAACCAATGTCCACAATAATAAGTGATGCATGTAAGTATAAAGTTGAAATAATAACTGTATTTGTTTTCCCGTACCTGTAACAACTCTTCAATGAGATCTTCCATTGTTATAATGCCAACAGCTTCCTCTTCTTCAGTGAGCTTCGGCAGTGGGTTTTCATCAATCTGTAGGACGTCTGCGTCGATGTCTCTCGCCCACTTCTTGCTCCTCATCCTTGGGGTGCCCCTATTTGAATTAGTACCACTGGTCGGAAAACTTTTCCACTTCTGGAGCAATGTCTTGCTCTTAAGCTTTTTCTCTTGGGGATTACTTTCACCATCAATGTCCACCCTCACATGTCCCACGGAATCTGTGTTGTAATAGAGGAAAAGAAACTATTTCACATCAGAGAAAACATCTCACCATAAACAAACACCAAGGGCAGGTGGAACAACCAGGGGAGAGCAGAAAGAATTCTATGGCAGTTTACAGCGTCAAGTCGGTGCTCACCAACAGCTGGGACCTTGCTCGCTGGATGCTCCACTGGTTTATTGTGCTGCCTTATGACAACAGCCATGTGGCTGTGACCTTTCTGAAACTCATTCAAGATATCATACAAAGGCAAGTTCTCTGCAACCCTAGCACACAGATATGTACAGAAACATCAGTTCATATGTCTATGATGCATATTAACCCCTTGCATGTTTGTTTTGTCAAAAAAACGGACACCAAGAAATATGACATAAATACGGTATAGTCACCCTGAATTCTAAATCCTATATTCTCATCTTAAATAATTGGATGATTTTAGCACCACCTAGAGACAAGCACCGACAGAAAAATCAACCCTCTTGCTGTAAAATAATATGTGGTATATAACAAAGACAAACATCCATAAGGCACATGGAAGCCCAGAAAGAAAAGAACCTTATAAATCGGTTAATACTGCATCAGCATGCATGAATAAACACTACCCATGTATCCACCAGATATGATATAGTCTACAACGATTTTAGAACGAATACTAATTGGAGTTTTTATAGCCCAAATAATTACATTTTATTATACAAATTAACAACTAGACTTTCAAATTTGATTGGACTCCAGAGTCGGAAAAAAATAGCACCATGGCTTGCTGATGTATCTGCTACATTATTGACCTTGCAAGAGGTCTGAGCCCCTACCGTCCACACTACTTCCTTGAACCACTCCAGAGGCATACATACATGCGCGCGCACACCCAAACAATAGACACAGAATCTCATTAAGGCACCCACCCAAATAATAAAGACTGCCTAGTGCCTAATGATGTTGCACTTGGACCTGAGCAGCCCTTTTTTGTAAACAGGTGAGCAACATATCATATTGATAATACCAGCCATGGAACTCCTGATCCCATCAGATCTGTGTTAGTATACTAAGCAATTATTAAGCTCAATCAACGTACCTACCATTGAAGTTTAAAGGCTGTTATAAAATTCCATCACATACTGTTCAAAAAGCAAATTACACACCGAACGTGCCAAAGAACAAGGCTTACATCTGTCAAGCAGAAACGTAGTGGACGAGATGCTTTGTTGGTCCAGTTTCACCAGGTTTTTTTAGGGTAAGTAATGAGGAAGTAATATACTAAAAGAAAAGAGAGGGACAAACCAAATAAAATCATATACGAAAAAAGGCCTATTTACAAAAGAAGCTAATGGAGGAGCGATCATATTAGCTCAAGAAGAAAATTTATACAAGCTTTTTCATGATCTAAGAGACTTTAATTAAGACTTTCCCATTATCAGCAAAATCTACATAGGTAACTCCCTTGAGAACGGCTGACCAATAGAAAAGCGATGCCTTTGTTGGTTTAACATCTTGACCATCTCACTCTTTAGAGCTATATTTATCTTCAAAGATGCAATTGTTTCTCTGATTCCATACACACCAACCAAAAGCAAAAGGAATTATCCTCCATAAAATCCTTCCTTTTGAGTTGAGACCTTCCAATCTCCGACTTTGGATAAGCTCAAGTAAGCTTCTAGGGATAACCCAATGAACGCCGAAAGTTCGAAGAGGTGCAAACAATACTCGTGAATTTACAATAGAGTAGGAGATGATTTACAGTTTTGCATAATTTCTCCAGGTGTTTCTTTTGCAACTTGCTTCAATCAAGATAAAAACCCACTAGTCACCCCTGTGGTTGCACAATATTCACCCTACCTCCTTCGGGACTGTATCTCAAGCTTCGGAGAAGATGCTAAGCCCATGAAATTTATTGCCCGTTCAAAAGCTCATATTCCAACCTATACGGATGAAATCAATTGACAAAAACCTTGTTCCCACATATATAACCAAAGGCTCCTTAGACTTCATTCCATTGAAGAAAATTGTTTTTCATGAACCAACTAGCCATAGCTAGAGCATAAGGAGATTTCAGGCCAGAATAAAATGAGAAATAGAACAACCATATTCTCAGTAATAGTGACTTGTGTTGTTCATTAAGACAATGATATTAAATATTTTTCTCATCTCTCTTCATTTATTCTTCTTAAAACTGATACAAGCTTCTTTTTATATAATAATATGGATTCAGTAGCACAATTGATATGGCATGGCTATAAATTATAAGAAGGTGACACCATGTGACTTAAATCTCATCAACAGGCCATAAAAAAATTATTTGGGTTCAAGGAATGTGTTGATAAAAAATTCCAACAGTTTGCGAAGTGCCATGCCAGAAAACACATACTAAAATATCAAGAATGAAGTTTTGCTTCACGTGAACATAGCAAGGCATAGGTTTTGTTCATGTGCTAGTAGGTCACTCACTACCTACAACTACAAGTACTTTAGAAATACTGGAAATAGCCTTTTGAAAAGCAAAAATCATTTTGACTTGGTTGAAAGAAATATAAATGCACTAAGAACGGGATCTTGAACAAAACCAAGCCATACCATCAATAGACACAAGTATATAATAGGTTTTTTACTTTTTTAAAAAAACTCAGGATATGCTTAACTTTAAAAAGCAAAATTTGAATTTGAGCTACTCCTGAGTTCTTCTCCTTATTGGTGGGTAAAGCTGGAGTAGAAAACATGACCTCACGGTTGCGATGTAGAACATCAACCTAATGAACTACGGGCTCAAGCCCTAGTCCTAAAACCTTCACTCATTTGCCAAATTTTAATAGGAAAAGGGTTCCCTCACTAAAATTATTTGAATTCACCATATAGTGAGGACATGCATAAATGGTGATTTAAACACTGGGGGGGGTGGGGGGTGCAAGTTGATTAGAAGCATTTGGGACCTGGTGATGGAATGGGTGGAGAAGAAATTGGCTTCGTAGGAAAAAGGGTTATTTTTCCTTATTTGGCAAAATCATGTTGATCAAAAGCATATTAGATAGTCTACCGGTTTATTCTATTCTCTCTTTAAGATGCCTATGTCGGTGACCAAGCACATAAAAAAAATTCAGGGTTTTTCTATGGAGTGGTGGATGAGTGAAAAAAGTGTTTCACATTGTTGAGTGGAAATTAGTATGTAAGTCTAGGAGGTATAGTGGCTCAGGTTTTAGATGATTAAAAGACACAAATAATGCTCTTTCCGGAAAATAGTTGACGAGATATAGCAAGGACGAAAATCCTCGTTGGAAGCAAGTCATCAGGCATAAATTTGGGATTCGCAATAGAAATTGGGACTACCAAGTTTTCAGTAGGGATTAGTGAAAAAATAAGGTTTCAGGAAGATGAATGATGTAGGGTTGGCATGCATTATGTGTGAAGAGCACGGAGGGAATGTCAATCATCTCTTCATACTATCCTTCAGTTAGGGAGACATTATTTTTCCTTCACAATTGTTTGGAATTAAGTGGGTGTTTCCAAAGAAAATCAGAGAAGTTTTCTCTTCTTGGTCTACTGGTCCTTTGGAGTCAAAAGGCAAGATTATTTAGAAGATGTTTCCATTTGGGATATGTTAGGTTTGCATGGCTATGTAGGGATTCTTGTAGAGTCAAGCATACCAAAGGAGTTTTGAAATACCAAGGCTGGGTAGTTTATAACCAGTGTGGACTTCTATTATTCGCAGTGAAAATTCAAATTATTGCCCTGTGGGCTAATTGGAATGCATGTGTTAGAGAATACGTTTCCTTCCTCTTGTAAAGTCTACGTTGAATTAATATAACAAATCTCTGTACTTAATCTCAAAATCCATGGCACAGATACGGATACAGGCATCCATCTAATATTTTAATACTATGCTTTAAAAGAATTTAGTTTTTCTTTTAGCTAAGAATCATTTCTAATATTTATATCATGCTAAATGTAATGAAACTTCTCATATTGCAGAGTTTTTCTACAGTAAGGTTTGATACACTATACATAGTTTATATGTTTATGTCAACAAAACAAATAAGGACATTATTAAGAGTAAGAAAACAATGGGTAACCAGGAAATGAGAAAATTGTAATGTAGAAGTATACATGCAGTACATTATTGGTACAGTATCATGTAGATATGGGTACACTAGCCATATTGAAGTATCCAGGTATCACAGATGCTTATTTAACACATCTAGCAAAATGGCAAAAAATTGAAAGAGGAGCCAAAATGAGCTTCCAATGTACGAGGAATGCTTAAATACACCTCCCTTGGCCAATAAATCGGCATGTTCACTAGCACCTTTGTGAGTATGCCTATACAAAATTTCAAAGATCTACAAAAGAACACAAATCATTATTCGTTTTTTCACTTAAAACTTTCTAAACAAGATGCACCACAAATTTTTAATTGACTCAATGACCAATAATTGTCAAGGTCTTATTTCCATTTCTACCCTTAGACACTACAAGTAGTAGCTTCTAAAGTTATATCCTACCATACCAGAAAATTATTCCCTGCCTAAAAAGTGAAACACTAAACGAGATTTCAGATACATAAGAAAAATCAAAACATTAGCAACAGAAACAGCATATAAATAGATGGTAATAAAGGAACCAAAATGACAGGAATGATTTCAATGCATACAACGAATTAAAGAAAAGGAGAAGTGAACTATATAATCCATTATATTGAAGCATATCTACCAGCACAGCTTCAAGGCTTTATTTCAAGTACAATAGGGATAGACATTTCAAGAACATTTTTAATGTAGCTTACCTGACCAATATGGGAACAAAGCAACCTTGGGCACTAAGAGCTAAATTTTTACCAAATTACAAAATTTTGACTTTCCTTTGACCAAAATAGCATACCTCGGAATCCTGCGAATAGTGACATTCTTAACAGGTACCTCATCCGCTGGATGGATGGATAATAAATTCTTCACCTACATTTTTTATAACAAAGAAGTCAAGAGAAAAGTATGCCCACTAACCACAAGTAATGTTGCAAACTAATGTAGTAATAAAGTGATCCCATATATATAAATCAAGAAAAAAAAAGGGTTCAGTAGAAATCAAAAACAGATAAACCGTTTACACTTTCCAAACCTAATTACTCACTTTGGACACATGAACAGTAACAATAGGTCGCTGTAAAAGAATTTGTAAATTCATCACTCCAAGAACTCCTATTTTTGGTGTTATCGGCCCATTTGGAACTGATAGTAGCCATCCTTGATGTCAGTAGCACTAATAAATTATACATTACATTGTGAATCAGATTGGTTTTCTGCTAGCACATGGTACCCCCAAACACTAGTCAAATAGGATGTGATTAGGCACGGACACCTCTTGACCAAGACATGGAAATGGGATGTCAAACTCCTCTTCAGCCTTGTACTAAGTTGCGCCAACTCTCTGTTACAACTCATCCTCCTACAGACTATAGCTCATTCAATCAACCAGAACACAGTCACAAGGCAATTGAAATGGCCTAGATGTCAGCATCCTTGAACCAAAATATGGATCCATCTAATCCATGTTTATATGCCCAGATTTTAATTGCCACAAAACAACCTCATGAGTATCATCAAATAATAGACAGGCTCAAAGGAGGCCACAGAACGTCCATAAATATTACATCTACAGCCACACAAAAAAAATGATGAGGTACAGAGTCACTCTTTTACCTTTTAGCCCAGGTGCAGTAGAGCTTCACCCTATTCTAACCAGATCTGTCAAGGACATGGCCTAAATATGGAATTTACATCTTTTTTATGATAAGCATCTGGACTAAAACTATTTTCATCAAGGAGAACTTGATAATAAGACATTACATGAAGCAGGTTCAAATTGATATAGCATATAGAGATGGAAAAGAACTTACTAGAACAAAATCAATTAAAAAGCAGGTTCAGGACTGCATTATGGAACGAAAACAAAAACTGTTGTACTTCTCATCACAAAAGCACAAATAAATCAAAATAATATACCAGAATAAGTCCAATTATGTTTGTAGGTTGCTCATAATAAACCGGCACTCTGCTGTGCCCTTTCTCCAATATTAGCTTCATCAAATCCCTATGTAATAACAATTAAGTTAACTCAATACAAGAAAACCATATAAGATGACTTAATCGTCTTTAAACTTTGTAAAAGGGTACAAAACCTGTCCATCTTTGCATTGATATCAATTGCAAAAGTATCAGATATAGGACTCATGGCATCACTGGCTGTTTTCTCTGTGAGCCCAAGTGCCCCTGCTATGATGGTTGTTTCGTCATGGGTGAGTTCTCCACCTTTTCCAGCCTGCTTACATGCCAATGGGAAGATTATAACATTGATGGAATGATACAGAAAGGAAACAGGAATCTCCAGGCATTCCAGACAACATTTGGCATAAATAGATAGAAAGAATTCACACCGGATAAGTTAAAAAGACAACTTCATCAAAGAGAAACTATAACATCTCATGACCAGTAGGACCATTGAACTAAAGCAAGTGTAATGACACGCACAAAAAAAAAATTATTATTATTATTATCATTATAATAAATGCCCAAACAAAAAATAATAATAATAATAATAAATGCCCAACCAGTTAATTCTGCATCAATAACCTAAGAACTTTTGCAGTTACCAGATCTGAAAGTGTAGTATGAATAAAGAAATAAGTATCACTTTATTAAGATCTGAAGAGCTAGAGAAATCTCACCTCATTACCATGAAAATCAACAAGTGTCTTCAATTCAGCTCTACGAAAAAGAGCTACATGTCCATCTCCCAACACAAAGTCTAATAGCTGGAAGTTTACAGAAAACATGGAAGGTCAAGAACACTATGTTGTAGAACACACAAATATATAAAGGATTTTTATCAAATAGGGAAATTTAATGGCAAGAAGTTCAAAAACAAATAAAAGATCACCTTGCTTATAGGATATGCAACAGGATAACAGATCCAAACAAGTACACGAACAAATGGAGCCACTGCTGCTCCAATTGCCAAACCATGTCGGGAACAGACAGATTGCGGTATTATCTACGAGTGCAGACAGCCAATTAATGTACATTAAAGTGGTGTAAAAAATTTGTCATGTGGAAATATCAAACAAAAGCTGGAATTAACATGAACTAATTTTTTTTTAAACAGTACTGGATCTGGACAGATGGAAGAAGCTCATGCTCATCAGTCCCACGTGCGGTCATGTGTCTCTTATGAAGGTCAGGACCCACCAAATGAAGGGCCCGACCTAGGAGATCTCTTAGACCAAAAGATCATCCCAATCAGATGATCCTAAAAAACATGATAGATTATTGGATGGTCGAGATCATCTTGATTGAGTCAATTTTTCGGCATGTGCCCCACCAACTTCTACCATCTGTCCTTCAGTTGTGACCTCAGTAGACCTCTTTCAAATATAAATATAAACAGACTCAGAGATGGGGTACCTCACCTCACCAAACAAAAGTATCAAAGTCACTGAAATCAGTATAGCACCCCAAGCTGTAATCAGACCATCAAGGAAAATGGGGAGTGTCTGATGCAAAGAACAGATTTTTCAGATATAATCGTTTTCCAAGGCATGTTACCAAAAATAACTTGTTCAAAACATCCTCATTTTTACCTCCATGGCAGCAGCATTGCAAATAAGCAGTGTGCACAGCAATAAGTGTTGTTTTTTGACAACTGGCAATATCTTTGCTGTTATAAAAAAATAGTACCACACATTAATATGTGCAGTATTTGATCATATCAAGAAACAATCAAGCAAAAGCATACAGATGGATTCACCACTCTATGATAATGGAACATTAAGTAACATAGCGTAAAGAGAGTGAGATTGAAGAGAATGTTGCCCATGGAACTAAAGCTACATTGCTAAAGTGGTGATATGCTTCCAAATGACCCAACACTAAAATAGAAAATGAATACTTTAGCTCCTTCATTTAATATCAACGAAATCAGCATGTAGATCTCCATTATGTTATTTGCTACTTGGACCACCTAAATCTACGTTCTTCATCACATCACCAAAACCAAGTTGTCTACCACCTTGCAATCCATTGGGTCGATTACTTCAAAGAATTCAGAGAGAAAAATATAAAGAATGGAAAAACAAAATACAACAAAGTTACCCCTGATAATATCCTATGCAGAGAAGTAACTTATTTGCACCAGAAAAGCAATGTAAACAGGAAATAGCAATACCAAAACCAGTCAGCCAGTAGTGAATCAAAATGCCCAATATCGCTCGTAAATCATACCAAATGCAGAAAACTAAAATAAAATTAAGTGATAGACAGACACCCACATATTAATCTTACACAACTGAAAATACGCAATTAAAAGAAACAAAATAAAAGCCAAATTGATGCTTAAAGTCATGAAATAGTAAAAAATAAATAATAAAAAAATGAGAACAATAAGCATAAAAGAAATATAAAAGCGAAGTAGACAAACAAAAAATCAGAAGTAATAAAACTCTATTTTATAGTTGCAATAAACAAAATAGGAAACCCAACACCATCACCATTTACAATGCCTATACCAACTATTCGGGATTGGCAATATGAACCCTATTTCACCATTCAATTTTATCGAGAGATGTATCTTCTATAAGGTATATATCTTAAAATCTTAGCACTTCAATCCAAATCATCGTTGGCCTTTCTCTCACCCATTCTAGCCTTAAACCTGCACCAAACCGCTACTTTTAACTGTTGCTTTCATAGTTCTTACTTTTACATATCCAAACTACCTCATGTGCTCATTTCTGATTTTGTATTTCTTAATATTTAAACTAATTTATCTCAACATCTTCATTTCTGCTACGCTCGTTCTGTGAACACGCTGTCTCTTTATAAATGTTCTATTAATCACAGTTGGTCTTATTACTATCCCTTAATACCCCCAAAACGACCATTTTTGTTATCCAAGTTCAATGTCCATAAAGCGATCAAATTGAAGAGAATGTTGCCCATAGAATTAGAGCTTCGTTGAAGACTTGCTTCCAAACTCCAGAGTGTTACCAATCAAACATAACAGGAAAGCTGATTGAAAAAAAAAAAAAGGCGAAACAAGTACCGGCGTGAATCCGGTCCTTGGGGGTACCAGACTTGGCAAGAACTTCAAGATCAACGAGACTCATCGACATGAGCCCCAACGTGAGTCCAGACATCAAACCGGCGAACAAAACCAGCAGAGCTATTACCACTATGTGAATAAAGAATCCCAACTCGCAGCATCGATACTCCACCGCCATTCACCTCCTTTTTCTTCTTCTTCAAACCCTAGATATCACTCACACAAACAACACAAACGTCATACATGATACAACAACCAGAGCTTCAGAAACTTCATTGCCAGTCCTCTTCCGATAACTCCACAAGAAAATTAGAAATCAGATTCGACTCTTCTTTTCAATTTACAGAGAAGAGAAGGAATCGAAACAGTTAGGAGAGACAGAGAGAGGTGGGGAGAGATTTTTTGGGCGCGTCGGTTATACAGTCGACGTGATGAGGTAATTGGGTGGAAAAAAAAGAAAAAAAGGAAAAAAAAAAAAAAAATCGTATTTTCTGAGGTGTTTCTATCGTTTGGAGTAAAAACGCCGAGTAAAACTTCTGTTACAATCGGATTGCAAATCACACAATCACAGCCAATGAGTTCTCGGCACGTAACCTAAAAGAAAAGCACATGGTACGTTGCAAAAAGCACTTCTGTACGTGCCGAGAACTCATTGGCTTGGGATTGTGTGATTTACAATTTCTTGTGACAGAAGTTTTACTCGTAAACGCCGGCCAAGTCGCGGATTTTCCGGACAACAATGCCACGACGGATTCTGCGAAGTGGGACGTGCGGCTTTAAGCCTTTAAAATAAGGTTCAGCCTCCACAGTTCGGTCCTTATCACTAACCGTCCACTTTTGAACCAAGATTATGTCCTGAAACCGTTTTGATTCCTTTGGATAACCCGATAAAGTTGGAAAAGGACTATCTGGTGCGGCAATCCACACACGAGAAATTTTTTGAAGAATCCAATGATCGCACGCCACATATACCCGTGGTTAAAAGACTTTTTAAAAAGTAAGCATGGGTATATGTGGCGAGTGATCATTGACGCATGATTGCCATTTCAAAAATCTCATCGCTTCAAAATTTTCTCACATGCATCTTTGTTATGGCTTGAGGATTTTTCGAGTCTCATTTTTTTTTGGGTGGTGTTATTTGTACACGCCATTTCCATAATGGCACACACCTTTTGGTGTGGAATGGTAGTGTGTGCAAATCAGTTGCACAGCAAAAAAGAAGAAGAAGCCCGCAAGGTAGTCTCTCTCTCTGGGCGGGCAGCCCAAAACCGAGAGAGGGAGAGGGAGAGAGAGTGGTGGTGCGCGGCATGGTGGTTGTGTGGTGGTGAAGAAGTGGACAGTGGTGGTGGTTCATCTTTTTTATTGATTTTTTATTTTATTTATTTATTTTTTTTTTTTTTTCGTGTGTGTGTGCAAGTAAGATGTATGTGCCATTATAGAAATAGTGTGTGCAACTAATGCCACCTTTTTTTTTTTACTATTTGGAGTCCGATTTTGGTCATAAAACATCATTGTCACAACACAGCTCATGATTGTCTATACGTAGCACATATTTTGAACACCGCCGACCCGACCAAATGAATGTTTGGCCCATTCCTAGGTGGCCCTAGATACCAAAGATCAGCTTGATTGGTGAGTTCGAACTGTTGGATTTTTATTCTTCTTCATGGGTGGATTTTCGATGATGGGAATATAGAATTATTTGAGTACTTCAGATCAAATGGATAGAAATTACCAATAAAGTTAATTTTTGGTTCGTAGGTCCACTTAGGGGTGGGCCAAACATCCATACGGTCAATAGTCTCTAAGAGAGTGCTACCAAGGACGTTCGTGATCATACTGGATCAGGCCTTTCTCCTCAGCTGTCGTGTGCAAACTGTAGAAAAATCCCCAGAGCTTCGGCGAAGGAATTTGGAGTGCCGCTCTAGAAGACCCGTCCCTGTGTAATTATTGATATAAGGACAATGTTTTGATGGCCCTGATAATGATATTAATTTAATAATTAGTGCTCGAGTTCGAGAGTAAAACTTTGATGACAGGGCACAATATGAGCCACGTGGCACTCTCTTAGAGACTAACAGTATGGATGCTTGGCCAATCCCTAGGTGGACTTACAAACCAAAAAGCAGCCCGATTAGTGATTTTTAAGAGTTGGATTGGAGTTATTTTCATGGGTTGATTTTAACCGTGGGAATTTTAGCATTATTGACCATTATTTGAGGTACAAAGATCCAAAGGTTTGAAATCACTAATCAAGCTGATTTTTGGTTTGTAGGTACACATAGGGATTGAAAAAACATCCATATGGTTAGAGTCATCTAAGAGTATGCCATGTGTCTCATATTGCGCAGACCCTGTCATCATAGTTTTACTCGGAGCTCGGCCGAGTTGTATTGCGTCATCTACAAATCATAGTCCGCGACGGCTAGTTTGGCACAAACGACAAGCATAGGTGGAGCCCACTGTTTCAAGGGTTCCTGATTCAACGGCGAGTATGGCACAAAGGGCGAGTAACGACAAATGGAGTAAAACTTGTCACAAGATGTTGCGACGGAAGACGGTCACAGCACTCAATACGAGCTACGTGGCACGTGATCATAGGATTATGACCGTATGGATGTTTGGCCAGTCCCTCGGTAGACCTACATACCAAAAATCAGCCTGATCAGTCATTTAAAACCTTTGGATTTTTGCACCCAAATAACGCTCGATAATACTCAAATTCTTACCGTTAAAATCTACCCATGAAAATAACTTCAATCGAATGGGTTAGAAATCACTAATTAGGCTGATTTTTTGTATACTGGTCGACAGAGAGACTGGCCAAACATCCATACGGTCATCGTCCTCTAATAGCATTCCACGTGGCTCCTATTAAATGCTGTGCCCGGCTTCCGTCAAAACATCTTGTGACACAAGTTTTACTCCGACAAATGTATGTGGAGCCCACTTTTTGATTAGCAAAACTTCTGACCGTCGACGGTCAGTCAGCGAAGCTTCTGACCGCCATAATATAAAACACGTGGCACAGCTTAGAGTATGCAGACCGTATGGATGTTTGGCCAATCCCTGGACCTACAAACCAGAATCAATCTAGCTGACAGTGATTTCTAAGCATTACATTGGAGTATTTTCATGGGTTGATTCGTGAAATCCACGGCCAAGCACACAACTCCCGATCTACTTAATCATGCAGTCCATTGTGTTATCCAAAATCTATTGGAAGGTGCATCTTTGTAGTAAATTGGTTCACAATGTTAGTGATCATCAAAATCAGGGGGGGATCCTACGGTTAGGATTTAGCTATTTTTCCTCCTTGTTTGCTGATGAAATCAAATAATTATGTACGTAGTCAAAGATAGACTGCTAACATCAAATTGCATGATATTCTCATGCTCTTTTTTTTTTTTCTATTATTTTATCCACATTATATTATCCCTCAAGAAAGTTCTTCCGTGCATGTATTTATGTATTGAACGAAATACATGAATGGTCTCACCCATTGATGTCATCAAAATATCATTCCACGTGTTCACATCGTTATCATCCATGTTGTGTAAATCAATAAAAATAAATAAATAGTTTTTAATGTGAAAACATTAGGTCCATGGAATAATAAAAGGGTAGTTCTATTCGAACGCCACAAATTCCATAAGCACCCCATTTGGGTGCTTTTGGGCCGAAAATACCCTTAGACAAAAAAAAAAACCCAAGCACCCAACCCACCCCACCTGGTTGTTGAAGAAGAAGAAGAAGAAGGAGAGAGAGAGAGAGAAAGAGAGATGTACTTGTGGTGCTGGTGGTGGCGGCGGCAACGGCAACGGCGACGGCGTCATCCTCCTTCCTCTTTCTTTTTTTTTTTTTTTTTTCTTTGTTTCAAGGTGAGAGAGAGACATAGGTGGAGAGGGAGAGAGGATGGTTAGAGGTGGAGGAGAGAGGTTGGTTAGAGGTGGAGGGAGAGAGGTGGGGTGGGGTGCTTAGGATTTTTTTTTTTTGTCAAGGGCACTTTCGGCCAAAAGCACCCAAATTGGGTGCTTATGGAATTTTTGGGGTGCAAATAGAATTACCCATAATAAAAATATCAGTTCCGAGGTTATTTCAAAACAAATCCAAAAAGACCGGGACCAAAGTATGTAATAACTTCCGTTCTTAAACACTAGCATGTGGATCCGATATATAGTAGTGTTACAGATGTTGAGAATTTTTAAATTTTTAGTACAAATCTCATTTTATTTATTTATTAGTATCTTTTTATATAGTATACAACCTATGAGAGTACCGAATATTTTTCGGTTTTGGTTATGGATCCACTTGCTTAGGAATCAAAATTGATAGGAATCGAAACTCTCATATCCAAAAGTTCCAATTTTGGGTACCCTTGATGCCCGAACCAGAATCGACCCTTTGACACCACTATGTTTGCCCCCTCCAAAATGTCATGTAGCACACTCTTCACTCCACTGTCCACATGGATTAGCCCACGCTTTATTGGATCTACACACCAAAAATCAACCTGATTGGTGATTCTAGCCATTGGAAATCTCCTTCCGAAATGGGTCGAAAGAAGAACCTCGTCTAATTTTTTTTTTATTACTTTGGAAGGAAGAGGTACCCTAATTTTTTTATTTTTTTTTATGGAAACTTCTTCGCTTAAAATTACACGTGCCATGCACATGATTGTAGGGGCTGTTTTGGAAGAAGGTCAAAATAGAGAGTTTCAGCCCAAAGGACAGTTTTGGATTGGATTAGTTTAGAAGGCAAAAATCTAAAAATTGTGGCAACTTAGTTAGAAAGAAAAATTATAGTTGAAAAACTCAGATATAGCCACGTAGCTTGATGAAATGAGGGGCAAGACAAGGAAAAAAACCCAGTTGGACAATTGCCTACTAAAAGAATTGAAGAAAGAACTCTCGAAAAATCACCATGCATAGAAGAAGACAGAACTAAAAAATAAGGTTTAAAAAACATCCGTTATAACGAAAATAACGGCCGTTATTTTTCCGTTATAACGAAAAGAACGACCGTTATTTTCTGGAAAATTTTGTGGAAAAAAAAATGGCCGTTATTTTTTTGTTATATTCCATTTTTCCAGTTATTTTCTATTTTTTAAAATTTTAAAATTCAAATTCGGCGTCATTTTTTCCCGTTATTTTTGTTATATTCCGTTATTTTTCCATTTTTGCCCATGAGCATTTTTTGGTTATAACGGAAAAAATGGCAACGCCCCCAGTCCGTTATACCAATATAACGGTCCCCTTTAAACCTTGCTAAAAACTACAGATGGTGGCTTTTGAAAATACTTTCCTCATTTTATAAGGAAGAAGCCTTCATAAAAAAATTATTAAGGCACCCTTGTCGACTGCGAGTATTACTATACTAGTATCAACCAGGATCGATATCCCGGTCCTTATCCCTTGACGCCTTGGCCCATTTGCAAGCAATCTCTCACATTTGACTCTCAACCAGACCCTCGTATACAATCCCTACTTCCACAAGAGTCTTAGCCAAGAGGTGGGACTTCCCTCCTTATATAATTAATTAACTCTCACTTCCTCTCGTCAAGAAACGTTTGGGAGTGGAGGGCTGCATCAATTCATGACCCATGCAAGTGAATATACCTAGACCTTCGCACAATACGTTAGATCTCATTTATTAAGTCTCATTATAACTCATTTAGCAACCAAAAACTCAATTTTAATAAATTGCGTATTTCTTTTAGACCACACTAGGAAATTTTCAAAAATAAATATTTATTAAATTCTCTTAAGAGATGACTAGTCCAAGATGCTAAAGAACAAAATAAGATTTTAATTTTAACTATATATCCACTGCTTGTCACTTGCAAAAATATGAATAATTTCTAGCAAGGAATTTATGTTTTCGGACTCAGGGTGGGACCAATCACCTGTGACAAATTCATGGATCTTACAGTTCACTTTAATAAATCTGAACCCTGGTGTGTTTCCCCATGTCCTTTTCTTACCATACATCTTATTTTAGACACCTCAACCCATCTCCCACAACCTGCATATATATACTATTATAAAGCAACAACTGGGGTTGCCACCCATGTGACACAATTAAAGGCCTTTCTACTTTAAGGGCATGTTTGGTAGCTGAGAAAAAGAATTCTAAGGCAAATATTCAGTCAGGCAAATATTTATCTGGTTAAATATTCGTCCGGCTAAAAGTTGATACGACGTTTGGCAGCCGATGAAAAATTCACCGGCTCCCTCATTAAACGGTGTTTGGTTGGCAATGGCAAAATTTTTGAACTTATCCCATCGTAGCAATTTTTTGAACTTCTCCCTCATGGGCTGATTTTTTGTAGGGATAATCTCTATGATGAGGAGATCATCCTCACAAAAATTCAAATAATTATGATATTCATAGACTGGTTTAGACATTGAGAACAGTAGATTGTTACCGGGTAACTTCAAAACCACATTTGACGGGATTCAAAATCTTAGAATGGGCTGATTTTTTGCAGGGGTGATCTCTATGGTGAGGAGATCATCTTCACAAAAATTCAAATCATTCTGATATTCATAGACTGTTGGTTTAAACGTTTAGAACAGTAGATTGTTATCGGTAACTTGAAAATCACATTTGACGTGGTTCGAAATCTCAGAATGGGCTGATTTTTTGTAGGGGTGATCTCTATGGTGAAGAGATCATCCTCACAAAAATTCAAATCATTCTAATGTTCATAGATTGGTTTAGACGTTGATGAATTATGAACAACAAATTTTTACCTGAAACTTGAAAACCACATTTGACGGTGTTAGAAATCTCAGAATGGGCTGATTTAATCTATATGGTGAGGGGATCATCCTCACCAAAAATCAGCCATTGATTCATCTTATATGTGGGTACGCCAACATGGGTTTTTAGAAATGGGGGTAACAAATGGGAATCCTTGGAGTTCGACCAAAGAAAAAAAATTGAGGAGAGGGAAAGGAGAAAGATAGAGAAGACGAACTGGTTGTTTGAGAGCTTGGAGATCGCAACGGCAACGGGAACTACCGAAGAGAAAAGGCAGAAGAGGGAGCTGAGAAGAGGAAGCTTTGCTAGGGTTCCAAAAAGAAACTCTTCTATGATCAAAACCCTTTTTTCCACCGGCCAAATTTTATTTGCTCGGGATAAGTAAAATCGCGAGAAAAAATTCGCTCAGGGGTGGGGGTTGAAAAAATATTTAGCCGTAAAAGCATGTGAATTCGTGGCCCAGACAAATATTCGCCCACGCAAATTGTGCGCCAAACACTACTTAAAAGGGCATTCACCAGCTAAATATTTTATTTTCCTACCGCCGATGCCTACCAAACACACCTAAAGGTAAAACCTTCCCTCATTAAATGTCCCTTCACATTTCAGGTTGCCTGGCACGCCCTCATCAATGACGATGAGAGACAATAGTATAAGCCACATGGCAAACTCTTAGAGAGCATCGACCTTATGGATGTTTGTCCCATTCCTAGGTGGACCTATATACCAAATATCAGTCTGATTAGTGATTTCAAACCTTTGGATCTGAGTACCCCAAATAATGCTTAAAATCTATGGTTAAAAATCAACGCATGAAGACGACTCCAATCAAATCCTTAAAAATCACTAATCAGGCTTGTAATACCTCGAACTTTTCGTTCTACGAGATTATGGTAATTTTACTAAAAAAATTCAGACTTCTGTTGTTATATTTATATTTAGATATCATGTATGAACATGCGTATCAATTTTGGTTGCATTCTGACAATTTTAAAATTAGGGTTTTATGGGACCCACAAAAGTAGACTAAAACTCTTTTAGAAAATTATTTTGACCTCCGATTAACAAACGGACAGTTCCGACACGATCGTATACTAATATCGATCATAAATATTTAATAATATGACCAACTTTATTTTTTTTATTTTTAGACTAAATTTTAGGTGGGACCCGAATCTTAGGGTTTCTAGACCTTGTAAAAAAACATTAAAACTATAACAAACATTTTTGACAAAAAATGTAATTTTGTAGTTTTTAAAATTTTTCACCATTTTACACTTTTAAAATATTAAAATTTATTTTTTTATATATTTGAAATGAGTACGGGACCCACTGAACAAGTTTTAAGTCAATCCAACGAAATGTTGACCCTTTTTCGAGAGTTTAACCAATTGCTGAAATTTTGTATATAAATATTTTATTTGAATTTTAGGTTAGTGACAAGTGTCGACGTCTTATTAATAATGAACTTTTAAATTATATGATATGCGTATATGAATTAATGAATAATTGTTATGTATTAATATATTATAATTTAGAGTATGTTTGGTACGCATGCACATTATTACACGTGCAATGGTTGTGCATACAATGGTTTGCACAACCATATTATTTTCTTGTGTTTGTTTTGCACTATCTTTGCATATGCAAATTTTAAAATTTACGCAATGTTCATATTTACTACCATTTGGTTAGTGCGCATGCTCAAATAGGAAAGCAGAAAATATGTGGGCCTCACATGTTAAGTACAAAAAAATGAATTTTTCGTACTTAATACATGGGCCCCACATATTAAGTATGAAAAAAAATGAATTTTCTGTACTTAATACGTGGGCCCCACATATTTGAACCAAAATTTTAAATTTTCAAAAACGAAAAAATGGGAAAATTAATGGGCAATAAAAGAAATAACGGACATTTTTTTTTTCATAAATTTTTTCAGAAAATAATGATCGTTATTTTTCGGTATATTTTTGCAACGTTTTAATAGTAATTAACGTAACGAGGGAAGTCCGAATCCGTTATGGCAAAAATAACGGTCGCTGTAACGGATTCGGACCTCCCCCGTTACGTTATGTACCGTTAAAATGGTCAAAAAATAAAGATCGTTGTTTTCTGTTGTAACGAAAATAACGACCATTGTTTTTTGAAAACATTTGTGAAAAAAAAAAGGCCATTAATTTTTCGTTTTTTTTTTTTCCATTTTTCTCATTTTTTAAAATTAATTTTAATTTTAAATTTCAAGGTCACTTTTTTCATTTTTTTTAATTTCTTTGAAAGATAGGGCTTGATTTGAGAAAATATTAGATTTTAATTTGTACCTTATGCAAACCATTTGCACAAGGAGGTTGTGTAAATGATTGCTCAGGGGTGAAATGGGTTTTTAATTGCTAAAGAGGGCGAGCATTCATTTGTCAGTGTGCATGTGCAAATTGTCGAATGCATGCGTACCAAACATGCATAGGAAACGATTGCACGCGTAAACCTATTTGCACTCCCAATTTGCACGCGTATCAAACGCACCCTTATAGTTTAATGCTTATACATATTAATTATATCAACCTATCACCCTTAATGGGAATATGACATAATTGTAATTAATAAGTGTATAAATGATTAATATAAGTAATTATATTATTAATTGAATTATAATTGTTGGATAGGCCCGACGGGTCAATTTATAGGCCTTTTGGGCTTAAGAATAATCTTAATTGAACCTGGTGGATACCTATGGGCTTTAGGTCTATTTCTAACTCATTAGTAATTCAAAATATGAGTTTTAGAGGGTTGAAAAAGTCATCCTTTAAGAGTTTCGAATTTCACTCATTCCCTTTTGTTGTTCAACAACTTGAGAAAAATTATCAATTCAAATTTCAAACCTTCATTCTCTTGTGTTATTTAAAAAGGCAACCCAATAGAGTTCCCAATAGCCAATCTTTTTTTAGCCCATTCTTGTTTTTAAAAACCTTCTCTTCTCTCTCCTCAATTCTTTCATCTTTTATCTTTTTAAGCTTCTATTAAAAACTCATCACTAAACTCCATTAAAGAAGTGAGAGAGCTTCGATTAAGCCTTCATCCGAATTCTGATCGAACTCGAGGTAGAAGAAAAAATTGAAGGGGATACCGAGTAGAACAACATACTCCGATAAGAGTCCGATCCGATCACTTTCAAATTCAGAGAAAATTTCATTGTCCATTAAAGAGAACCAAAAAAGTGTATGATAATCGTGAGTAGTTCTAACCATGTCTATTTTATTATTCCATAATTATTTATCTATGTGATGTGCATGTTTAAATTAACTATTTTCATGATATTTAAGTGATGTTGATCATATGTAATTATTGTTTTTAATAGAACATGATGATAAGATGATATTTTTAAGTATGATTATGTAATGATGTTATTATGAGCTTGCGATAAGCATGATTGGAGGGATTTGGCCATAATGGGTTTTCACAATGGACCTTACAAGCTTATCCTATGGAGAATCTTTATGTTATTTGATTTGATGAATTTGTATATCCTTTAGAGTATTATAATAGCTTATGACCTCATTTTTCATCGGGCATCTTGGAGAGAGTTGTGCATTATAATGAAGCTATATTATTTAGACCAATGAAGTCACTCCAAGTGAGGGAAAGAGATGGAAACCCTATGTGATTGAATATCTGAAAATTAAGAAGGCCTAGAGTCATAGGGTACAATACCCCAAACTTTATATTTCATGCAGAAGGGCCCTCGTGTGATCAATCTCCCCATGGTAGGGAAGGAGTTGGAGACCCGTGTGGTTTGAGTGAACGGGGGTGAGTGCATCTCTTATGCATGTTACCGACTCTTATTTATCTTGTTCTTGATTTAAATTATTTAACATGTGTTTAGCATTATAAAATACATGTCGGACTACTCATGATACACTTAGTCATTTTCGACTCGCGACATTTGTCGACATATTTTCAGATTTAACCGACGATGCCTTGAAGACTCGAACGATTAGGTAGATCCGAATTTGGAGGATCTACATGATGATGTTTGTGATGCTGACGACATTTATGTTGAGGAGAGCTAGATAGTCATAAACTCATTTTGGATACATTTATATGTTTTGATTACTTAGAATAAAAACAAGCTTATTTTGACTTGATTTTTGAGGGTTTGTCTTCATTTTATTTTATAACATGTTTTAAGTTGTTGTAACGTGATTTGATTGAATTTATGATATGATTTTTTTTATATTTTTTATGATTATTAACAGGTGCTAAATAATAAAACGAACGCCCTAGTACAATCTCGTTTAAATCGATACACATATCGGGTTCCAAAAGACTCACCAAAATATAACACAAGACGACAAGTCATTTTTCTGTCTTGTGGTGCATTTTCCAATGCCTAGATAGCAAAATTGATTTCTAACTAATATAGACTTTCTGTAGCCCTTTGAGTTAGCTTTTTGAATAATTTTTAGAATTCAGTAATTCGATCATAACATAAACTTATGACCGAAATACCGAACATCTCTCGAATCTGTCAAATTCAAAGTTCTGATTTACAGTCTGATTTCGGATGTGCAGATGACTTTTCCAGACTTTGGGCTATAAGAACTTTTCGAAGATATTTAAATTAGCTTTTCAAAATATTTACAATTTCTAAAGATTCTATCTATGCTAAAAGTTATAGTAAAAAAACTAATAGTATGTTAAAAAAATATGAGTTTATGTTTTGTGTTGTGTAGCGATATTGGAAGGAAGATGATTTTTTCTCAGATCTGTGCAGAATGACTAATCGTAGATCTCTGCGAGACCTTTTTGAAAACGTATGACTTACTCACATATTCTTAATAAGGAATAGATATTGTCAAAATAACACTTTGCTACCCTATTTAGACTTAGTCAAATTTTGGCTATTTTGCCTTTACCAAAATTTGAGATCTGATTGAGTTAACAGTTGACTCATACCTACACCGTATGGATTAATAGGTTATCCTAGACTTAACTTAAGAAAATTAAATCAATTTAATTAACTCATAATGAAGCTCACGTTGATTATAGGACAATGAACGTACTTAATTTAACTCTAATATTGAACGATCGTTTATGATCTTTATAGGTTGTTTCGCACCTAAACTATTTTATACTTAGTGGCTTTTTGAATGAACTTTAGTAGTCTAATTGACCTAATTGGACTACTAAGGGACATACATAGATACCTCTGAATTCGGGTACGGGTCGATCCACGGATTTTTGGGTTGTATCTTAGTATCGAATCGGGGCTGTGACAAGACTGATTTTTTGCATATAGGCCCACCTAGAGATGTGCCAAACATCCAAACATTAGCATGATTAGTACTTTATATCTTCAGATTTTAGTCTTTTTCATGTGTTGATTTTCAAACATGGGATTAGATTTGGGGTGGGTATATACAAAAATCTAATGGCTAAAAATCACCAATCAAACTGAATTTCAACCAAGATTGGACATCTCCTGCATAATAAAAAGTCAGGTCATTGATCACTAAAAATGTGTCAATGGACTTTTTTCAATAGGTGTAAATTTGAAGTATTATTTAAAAAAAAATTGAAATACGTGTTTTAATCGATTTTAGAGAAAAACGACGAATAATCAGTACAGTTTAATGTATGCAGAATTAATAACTAGGGTCCCGTTTGAAAACACAAATTTTTTTGCACCGCTTACACCATTTCTTAACCTAAAAAAGAAGTGTTAGAAAAGAGGGTGCACCATTAACTGAATTGTAAATACTCCGTGGATTAGTTGAAAGCAGTTGTGACTGAAACAAATTCCTCCTAAAGAAAAGCAAAATATTAGGTCAAAAGCCAACTAGATTTTGTGGAGAAAATTAAGAAATCTGATGAGTATAAGTAATCATGGATTGGAAGGCTTATTTCATCAATCAAGCCCACCACCTAGGAACCGGGTTGTTGCAGTCGAATCCTTGTACCAAAGAGGGTTTGGGTTCGATTGTAATTTTCTTAAACAAATGAGAGAAAAGATGGCGCCATTCAGCAACAGTAAGTGTTTTGAAGCTATTTATCTACTAGGTTTGTTTTATTTGCACTGTTAAGGCACGTTTCCAATTTCGGATCTACATGCTGTTCTAGCCCCAGAACCCGATTCACCGAATGCAACTCCATAAGCTAATTCGCCGAATGCAAGTCCTGCATCGGCAGGACGAGTTTTCGACGTCACCAAGTATGGAGCAGTGGCTGATGGGAAGATAGGGAATCACTTGGTGAGTTTTAATTTTACTTGTGGAGTTAAGTCTCGTGGAAATTATGATCAACTAGGGGGAACGCCATGTGCGATGCACGTGCACCTTACTCCTGGCAGCAGTAGCACCTTACACGTGGCTAGTGGAGGAGCCAAGGGCGGGGGTGGGCAACTTTGAATTTTTTGCATATCCGTAGGTGGTCTACAACTTTGATTCAGTGCAACACTCCTGTTGCCCACCTCAACTTCAATGTTTTGCCCCATCCGTAGGTGGCCTACGTATTTGCTAGGTTCAACACTCTTAGAGACCACCGACTGCATGGATGTTTGGCCCATCTCTAGGTGAACAATGTATCAAAAATGAGCCTCAGTAGTATTTTCAGACCTTTGGATCTAAGTATCCAAAATTATGTTTGAATCCAACGGTTATAAATATTCCCATGAAAAATGTCAAATTTAGTGGTTAGAAATCACTAATCAGGATGGTTTTTGGTCCGTGGTTCCACCTAGGGATGGGCCAAACATCCATACGGGCAACATTTTTTAAGAATGTGCCACGTGGCTTATAATATGGTATGTCATCAATGTTGATGACCAATGTCCGTCATCACCGATTTACTCAAAAAATTTGGCTGGGAATAATTAAAAAGTTGATAGGCTTTAATTGCCCATTCTTAGGGGGTTAATTACGTAAATTTAGAATGTCAATAGTTGTTTGTGACATATGCTTTGACAAAACGCACAATGAGAGACACGTGGCACACTCTTAGTGGACATTGACCGTATGGATGTTTGGCTAGTCCCTCGGTGGACCTACAAACCAAAAATCAACTTGATTAGTGATTTACAACCTTTGGATCTTTGCACCTAAATAACGCTCAATAATGCTCAAATTCCTACCGCTAAAATCAACCCGTGAAAATAACTTTAATCGAATCACTAGAAATCACTAATCAGGTTGATTTTTGGTTTACGGGTCCACCGAGGGGCTGGCCAAACATCCATACGGTCAACGTCCACTGATAGTGTCTCTTATTCTACGTTATGATAGAAGCATCTGTCACAACGTTGTGACAAAAGTTTTACTCCCACTTTGCCCACCCTCGAACAAAATCCTAGCTCTGCCCTTGCACGTGGCACACATTTAAAGACCGCTGATAGTATATATGTTTTTCTTATCTCTAGGTGGACTTACCTATGAAAAATCATCATGAGTAGCAATTTCTATCCTTTGGATTAATCTTTTTCAAAGTTTATTTTCAACCGTAGATTTTTAGCATTACTATTTATTATTTAGCATGCAGTTTGAGGTGCATTTTTGGCCAATGACACCCCGTCCATGGACCTTGGACCATGTGATCATTACTCTTTTAACTGTGGGTATACAATTACAAAAATAAAAAAAAAAAATTGTTGATGACGGACTAACCTACACGTTTCTTTAGACACCTCAACCCATCTCCCACAACCTGTATGTTAGTTAAAAGCACTTGGTTGTTTGTTATCCAGCCATATCAATGTTGATGACAGACCAAAGTATGAGCCACGTGCACACTCTTAGAGACCACTGACCGGATGGATGTTTGGCCCATCCCTAGATGGACTTACATCCCTAGGGATATTGATTCTTGTCGTCTATAACATGAAATGAAATAGTTGTTTTTTTATATAAAACTTTCATAATTCATGCTTCATTCACATTTGTTGAACTTCTTCATATATTATTTTTCTTGGGTTTGCTTTCTCATCTACTATTCCCTTTACATATGTATCATTTGTTGATGCAACGTCCTTATGGTCTACCCAAAAGCTTCCTTAACATTTTCGCCAACCCATATGCTTTCCAAGAGAATGTTAATCCCATTAATCCTCATAGATTAGTACACTTTATTGGATTTGTAAGTCTCACTTTATTCTACAATTGTGGAGGAAGCCCTACAACAGAGACAACTTTAATGCTTAAGAATTTTTGCGAGGGAAGGAATGAATTAAATTAGGTTCTTTTTTGAGGATTTAGATTTTTTGATTATAATCTTGGGATAGATATGCAGTTGCTAGCTAGTATCCTCACATAGTGTGTCGTTTGTTACTTAAATATTTTTTTTAAACAAAATTCAATGATAGCGGTTATAATAGTCCATAATTACCAATAATATATTAAAATATGAAATGTACAAAATTGTAAGAAAATGACTTTTTGACTTAACATATGCTAAATTAACTTTTTGCCCTTTTGACGTATAAAACAGTGTTTTACCAAACAAACGCTTGCTTCCAAGTAACAAATGTTTAATTCATCAATTTATATTTAGAATCAACTTTGTTGCTTCTACTGGTTTGTCAAACGGGCCCTAGGTTTGCAAACGTATGTAGACTAGATTTGTCTCTCTTTAACAGGCTTCCTTTTATGGTTTACATGCAACACATGTGCTTACCCCTCGTTTACGTAACAATTTTTTTTGGTATTTTACCAACACCCCTATGAAATTTGAAAGTAATTTATAGTACCTACCGCCTTATACTTTCAAACTTTAAGATTACCCCCTTGACCTAGTTTAACGGTGGTTGACTTACGATAAGGCAGACTTGAATCAACGTGGTTAGCATTGTACTTGAAATACTATGATCTTTTCATGGGTGCATTAACAAGCGCATGCATGCATGTCACATGGTAATTAGGCTGCAACTCGGGCGGGTTGGGGGTCAACCCTAGCCCAACCCCACCTTAAAAGTTGTGAACCCTGACCCAACCCAAGGTCAGGCGTAGATTTTTCAACCCAACGTTGGTCAATTTCTTTTTTTTTAGTTGAAAAGATTGATAATTTTTTCATTTTAAAGTAAATTATTGGTCAATACAATAACCGTTATGCTAACCATTAAATAATAGCTTCATTACCAACGCCTCATGAAAGAAAACATGATATTATCATAACAAGGGAAAAGTTCATTAACTCAAATGCATGATAAAAGTTACTAAAGAAATAACAAAAAACAATCGTCAAATAAAATAAGATATTTTCAATATCAACTGATCACATAAAATGCCAAAATGTAGTTTCAATGACATTATGTAATCTCACATAAAGGTTATAGTTTGCTAAGGACAAACATCCATGTGTTGCTGCATTTGCTAAAATGTAGTCTGGATGTTTGTCGGTATACTAATACATATATGTAGTTTGTATGTCGGGTTTGGGTTGGGTCGAGCCTCAACCCTAGCCCAACCCAAGTTCTGAAAATGGCTAACCTAACCTTAACGTCAGGTTCAACCCGTCGGGCTCGGGTTGAGGCCGCCCAAGTTGCAGCCATGGTAATCCTACAAATTACTTTCAAATTTCAAGGGTTGTTGCTAAAATACCCATTTTTTTTTGTGGACTGACCTAACGTCCTAAACCACGCCGTCACACCCCTTCCCGCTCTCGCCGCTCACTTTTTGGTTCAGAGCAATCGATCGAGCTTGCAAGCAATGGAGTCCATGGAGGCCCAGAAGTACCAGATCGACCTTGGCAATCTAATGGCCTTCGACCAACATCACCACTTCTCATCTGTTCCCTCTAACAGGTCAGGGTTTCTCCTTCACCGCTGTTTCTCTTATTTCAAGTCGTTTTGCTTGTGATATCTCTATGAAAGGTTTTGGTTTTCGTGTTTCATGTTAATAATCTCTTAGGTTTTTCAAGTTGGGTTTTTTGGCTACTGGGTGTATGCGTTTTTGTGTGTCCGTGTGTTGGGTTATAAAGATTTTAGGTTTTGTAATGCTGAAGGTTTTGTTTTTAGTTTCAGAGTTTTCTTTTCCAGCAATGTAAATTCAATTACACTACAGATACACTGTTGGCTAGATCGTCATCCCTAACAAAAAAAAAAAAGAAAAACCCTCCCCTTAGCAAAATGACTGAAAATAGAAAGTCACATAACTCACTGAACAACTGTTCCTAACAAAAATACTGGAATGATTAGGTCTTAACTGAATATACTAGCCAGTATTAGAGAATGGTCGCAAGCTCTATGATTAATACGCCTATTGTTCAGAAGAAATCTAAGGATGTAAATTCAAGCTTAGTGAATCAGAGAGAAGAGATTGTTAGAAGGTAGCAAAGTTCAGTTTGCCCGAGTTGCACCCAACTGGACCAGAATTTAAACCCCTTAAATAAGTTCGAAGCCCAATACCAAATGGAAAAAGCACAAAGATTGTGAAGAAAGATGATTTACCTAGTTTCTTATCCCAACGATATGGGGTCGGCTGCATGAACCTGTTCCCCCATTGAATTGTAAGTGTAATAATGGATCAGGATTCATGATATGATTTGGCAAAGTTTTACACCGGCTGCCAACCTGATGTAACCCTCCTCCTTCATTCGGGCTTGGGACCGGCGATGCAGTGTAAAGCACTACACTGGTAGAGTTGAGCAATTTCCTTAATTGATATCAGAAAAAATGGTAAGAGACACAAATAGTTCTCGTAGGTACTTTGAAACCCAACTAGAAAACTCTTATTTATGTAGCCCACAAAAATAAGTATTTTTTATTATGTATTTTGGATTTTCCACAAAAATAAGAAGATGAAAGTAGTTTTCTCCAATTTTCTGTCTGACTTTTGGTTGTTCTGAAATCCTTGTGAAAGATTACACATCTAGTTAGAGTGAAGTTTATTATGTTTTTTGTGTTTGTTTAGGGAAGAGCTAGTGAAAGAATGCTTGCAAAAGGGCACTGAGCTTGCCCAAGCAATTGCAAATGCCCTTTTCAACTTACCTTCAAGAGAAGATCCAGATGGCCCCCTTGTTCAATTGCCTCCACCAACAACAAGGTTGCCTAGGGAGAAGCATGTAAGTTTTTATTTTATTTTATTTTGTGCGTGTGTGTGTGTGCGCTCATGTGTGCATATTTTCTTTAATTTACATGCTTCCTCCTATTGTATTATCATCATTCATTACAATCATCCACACTTGGTTTTACTGAGTGAAATCTGAAGACCAGCAACCAAATATATCTGAAAAGTGCTCTGACATAAATTTGTAGTTCATATTAAAATTGCAGTGATTGAAATCTGTCCCTGAGATCACTTTTATTAGCCTTCTACTCTGGTCTACAATTATTTCTGTGCAAAATCCCTGAAATTTTTTCCCTTTGTTTCCGGTTTACACTTTAATGTGCTTCTTCCTTCCCATAGTATGTCTCCGAAGCTATGTAACTTAGACAGAAAAAGATCTGTCCGTGTCAGAAAAAGATGTAATGTGTCAAATGTACTGATTCCGACAAACCCGATTAGCCAATACATCCGTACAGTTGTTTTATGTATTAAAGATTATATTTTAAGGTAATTTTAGCTCATATTAAAACAAAATATACAAGCAATATATATATATATATATAGATAAGTTTTAAGTTGGTATGCATTGAAATTTTATATACATCATATAAGTAATAGCTGAAGACAAGATATTTGATAAATTAAAATTTTCTCAAATGAGACTGTTGTTGTGTTTCTGACACATGTTTCACGTATTGAATGTGGAAATGTTTTCAGAGCATAGGTTTGAGATGGTAAAACTCTGGTTAATCAACTACTACCCCAAGATTTGTAGACTGTGCTTGCTAGCTCAGCTTTACTTTTTTCACATCAGTTTTTCTTTTATCCTTTTTCCTGAAGTAAAGTCGTGAAATACTTAGTAGTTATTAATTCTATATATTGGGCACATCTTGTAATCCCTCATTGCAAGTCTGTTGTTGTTTTCAGCTTCCAAAGCCTAAACCCCCTACAAAGTGGGAGGAGTTTGCCAAAAAGAAAGGTTGGTTATCTCACCCTTTTTTTCAGTTGTGCAGTAAAGGCCAATAATTATAAAATAGATTACTTTGTAAACTGCATAATTGGACCTTTCAGGCAGTGTTGTCAGACCTGGTCCAGCCTGGCTGGTTGAACTGGCCCCTTGGCCGGTCCGGGTCAGCATTGATCCAGAAAATCCATTTTTTTTTTTTTTTTCAAAACCAGAAAACCCAGACGGACTGTCCTTTTGACCACCTGGTTATACTAACTACCTGATGAATCGACGGCCTGGGTGAGTCCATTGTATCAATGACTGGTCAGGGTTTAAAAACATTGCTTTTCAGCTTGTGCTGTAGATCAAGTTAGTCTCAAGGTTCAGTGTTCTGTCTGAGACTCTTCCGTGCAGAAATCTGATCTACTTGGTTCTATTCTTTTATAATTCTTTTTTCAGGTATAAAGAACCGTAAGAAAGACAAGATTGTGTATGATGAACAGACGGGTACATGGAAGCGTCGCCATGGCTATGATCGCGTTAATGATGACAATGATGTACCCATCATTGAGGCCAAGATGACTGATGGTAAATGAGTAAACCAGCAATTCTTTTCCTTGTTCAAGCATAGTCATAAAAGTATAAAACTCATTCTTGATTTTTCATTGTCGGAAAGCTTTTTTATAATTTTTCTCAGGAAATCGTTGGGAAAATTTTAAAAGGAACAGAAATAAGAATATGTTAATTAGAAAATTTTAAATATTTTGTTCGCTAAATCATAAGCATTAAAATCTTATTTCAAAAAAAAAAAAAAATTATGTCCAATTATCCTCCCTGGATTTGCAAGAAAATACAAAGAAATTCAATGTCTTGCAGAATATCCAAGTCGCATGAAAAGGTCCGTTCTTGCTTTTTGAAACTCTTCGAAATTTCTGAGGTTTTGTAAAATATTGCAAATGTTTGTGTCTGATCAGACTAAATTTCGCCCACTGGTTACAAGTGCTAAGCCGGAGCTGGTGTATATGAGAGAAAAAAATGAAAAGGAAAAATAGAATAAAGAGGTCGCATAAAAGGGGTCAACTAGATTCTTGTTTTGTTGGTTTGTGACCTTAAGGTACTTGGAAACCTATGTAACAATGACACTGACTCATGTCTCCGTGTCCGACTAGGTGTCCGGCAGGCCTTTAAGAAGCTCGACACATAGACACATCCGTCCACATGTATTATAAATATAATGTTTTTAGTTATTGAAATAGAAAGATTTATTTTTTGTAATAAAACTAAGGAAAAAATATACGAAAAGTTAAAAGAAACATTTCCGTAGCCATGGAGCTATCTAATAATATTTTAAGTAGATATATAAGAAGGAAGACTATCAAAAACTATAGCTGTGTTTAAAAACTTCACAGAGTATTGAATGGAGGATGAAACACACCAACCCTCTTTTTGAATCTTTTATTTATTAAACAATTATTAAAATAAAGGCTGACACTGGCTTACGTTTCAGGATGTTCGGACACACGTGTCAGTGTATTGGCAAAAACCCCAAAAGTGCCGTGTCCTTATTACATAGTTGGAAATCAATGTTCAGCAACTGTGCGAGTCCATGAAAGACTCACGGAGTTACAGATATTATAAAATCTGTCACATTAATCAACAACTCCTCTATTTCTTTTCAAAATGCAGTTTAGAGTCAGTGTACAGTGCCCAACCATACCAAAATGACTTGATTGAGTTCTGAGTTGAGAGTATAAGCCTTTGTGCAATGGGGACCCTGTTCACTTTTTATTATTAATAATTTAATATAAAGATAATCCTTATTTAAAACAAAAAGATTCGATATTCTTACAACCAAGGTTCAGTCTGTATGTTCATGGAGAGTTTAATTGTCTGAGGAGTTATTATGCAATTTCACAGCATTGTGAAAGTTTGATTTCTTAAGCTTCTTATGAAAGAGGATTAGTCTTGGGAGTTCCTGAAGTAGTTTTGTTGTTTTCTGAAGTAAGGTGGTTAATCTTCCTCAGTAACGGTTGTTGGTCTTCTTGCAGAGCCAGGAGTGGATCCTTTCGCCAAGAGACAAGCAGAAAAGAAGCAGCGAGTCGAAAAGCAAGAAAAGAACCGCTTGCAGAATCTGAAACAAGCTGCGAAAGTCGGTGCCCTGCCAAGGTTTGGCACCCAGTATTTTCAATTGTATTTTTTAACATATCATCACACAAACTTCAATTAGAAATATGAAAGGTTCCCATACTATTTTCATTCTCATATGTTTGACTACCGGATCCATACCCAAGAATTATCTATCAATTTAGAAGATTATTACAACTATATTTAATTATTTTCAGCGATAACCTCGAGCCTTATTTCCATATATTCTTCTCTGGTAAGAGTTTTAAGACATTAGAGAATGATGGATATTCTTGTGGTATAATCATATATGTAAAACTGTGGGGACCACATAGATGTCACACTTGAAGAGTGAAGAGTCCTGACCATTCAATTGTGAACACATCTCTGAGATCTTCTAATGTCTAAATGTCTATAGTTCAACTTGAGCAGATGATTCTAATAAGCAGTTAACCATGAGTTAATGATCTTTTTTTCCTTGACCCGGGATAAATTTTTCTTTGACTGTCCAACAGAATGCAGTCGATTAGATAATTTGTATAATTGTTGGTTATATTTTTGGGGCTTGGAAATCTCATAGGTTTTTGTTTTATTGTTTATTGTTTTTTGAGGAGCAGAGAATCTCATGATTCTCATTAGGTATGGGGGCCTATTAATTGAATGTTGGAATCTGGAATGATGATCAATAGGCATCATAACCATACCGATAAAAAAAGCATGATGCCAAAGTAGAATACCATGATTTCCTGTACCTTATCTAAAATATCTGACCAAGATTTTTTGGCAGCCATGTTCAACTTGCTGCGACGGCATTGCCCATAACAGGAACCCAAAGTGCACCAAAGAAAGTTAGCAAAGATGAGCTAGAGAATGTCGCAGGGATGGCAGCCACTGCGACGGCCAGTGGTGGGAAATTCGACAAAAAGCTGCCAGGAGAGAAACCCGCGAAGCACTCAGGGAAATTTCGTAAGGTTTGTGCTCTACATTTCCTCACCATGCAAACTGCTTTTTATGTTTTGCCTCTATGACCACACACAAAATGACGAGTTTATTTATTTCTTTCCTTTTATTTTGTTTAGTTCCTTCCTGTTGCGGAAGGAACAGGAATGGGCTCACTGGAGCAGCAGCAAACGGAGAAAGTTATGAACAAGTTGTTCTCCAAGCACTCTCACGAGATATTTGATGTAAATAAGGTAAGCCAACCATTTAGTCATTATTCTTGTGGAATAGCTCATCTGTTTGGTGTATCCTTTTTCCTTGTGGAAGGCAAAGACCCCAGATGCCACTTGTTTTTTAGGTTAAAAGTTGTTTTAGCTCATGAGCAAATTTGTGGTGTTTTGTGAGAATAGGCTGTCACCATGTTCAATGTGAAGAATGAGAAGAAACGAAAGAACAAGAACCAGGATGGAAAGTCTTCTTTGACGTCAAGCAAGTTGAAACCGAAACAGAAATCTCATAAAACATCGTCAAAGAAAGGATTGCCAAAGAAATCACCGAAGGGACAGTCGAAAAGAAAATAAATTATAAGCCTATATAGAGTAATGAAATGTAAGGTGAGCTTATAGAGCTTGTTGGGGGTAATGGCATGCTCCTAATTAGGAATGGAAGAATATTTTCTTGTTCGTTTTAATTTCAAAGCAGTTGTTTTTCTTAGGTAGAAAGCCTCTGGTTGGATCTTATCGTTTCGGTTATTTTTTGGCCAATGTTCCAAATAGGAATGTTAGTAGCTAATATTTGTATTTGATTGAAATCAGTGGGAGGAAATTATGTGAAAATGAAGCTGGTGAAAGCTAGTCAAGCAAGCTCAGCTCCGTTTGATTATCAAATTTCACTACCCCCCAAGGAATTTTAGCCGGCTCAGGTAGAATGGTGCTATGTGGTGTCACGCAATCTGAGCTGTTGGATAATATGTGCTTATGATCAATTAGTGTTCCATCCCCATGCATATGCACCACCCTTAAAAGGGCTTGCTAGAGTAATTACACGTTTTGTATTTTTTGCATTGTATTTTTAGGTAGAGGAATGCAGTGAGCAACGCATATGTTTAGGCACATATGCCACCCTGCTAAGAAAAAGAAATACAAAAGCAGCAAAACTCACCAAACTTATTCTCAGCATTCACAATCACGTTCAGATCTGAAAACCCTAAAGACCTGAGCTAAAATGACATGGAAATGCAAATCACACAAAATTGACCATCAAAATATCATCTTTCACAAAGCTACAATCAAATTTGGAGACAAAAGAAAGAAGCAAAATGTAACAAAAATCCCACCACAGACTTAACAATTCCAAAAGAGACTAGCTGCAAAAACCCAAAATTGTGTTTCTTCAATTTGGGAATTTCTTAATCCAATCAATCAAATTGATGCTCATGAGAGAAACCTGAATTTGAACTCAAAACTCACTACCAAAGTGTGAGGGATGAGATCCAAACATCAATGCCCATGCATTCCTAGGCCCAATGGAATAATAATATAGAGGGATTCGAGTCATTCCTAGTTCCATGGAAAGTGAGTAGGGAACGTGAGTCTAAACTAATAATTTCCATTTCCATGTTTTGGTTGTGGCTTCTTCTTTTGTATTATGGATGAATGGAGAGGTCTTAGTCCCACTTTTTGTTTTTTCAATAGGTGTGTCTCTTAGTCATTATCTGTGATTAGCAAGGTGCAGCATTGAAGAATAGAGGTGCCGGAGTCGTGTAAAGACTGTCAGCTTTTTTATTTAGGGCGTGTTTGATTGCCAGTGTTCCATCGTTTGATAGCCATTTTAAATCGGGAAAATTTTCTCACGAAAATGAAATTTTCCCATTCGCAATTGGAATTCATTTCTGTTCCACATGGATGACAAATAATTTCCACGAGGAAATACACCCTTTCTCACACAATTGAAAAATGCATATTTTCTCATGTGCAATCAAACAGCCACTTAAGGCATTTTCCCAGATGCATTTCATTGGAAAAATTATCAAAGGGCGTGTTTGATTGCATAGAGAATTTTCCCAATACAATGAGAAAATTTTCCCTTGATTGTTTGATTGCACCCAAGAAAATTTGCATTTTCTAATTTTTCGATGTTTGATTTCACGGATTTTTCTGTGAGGAAATCATATTACATTCATACTTCTAGTATTATATTCCTATTAGGTGATCAGATATGCAATAGTTTAATGGAGGAAAACTCTGCTCAAGTAAATGGCAACTGATTTAGTTTGCTTTGTGGATCCCATAGGAAAGTTTCTCACTTTGGATTTCTAGCCATTTGATTTAGTACCCAAAAAATGGTGGAATCCGACAGCTAGAATCACACCTTAAAAACTGCTAAAATCTAATAGTTATGGACACCAATCAACCTGAATTTTTGGGGTGTCATATATATGGGTGGGCTAAACATCCATGCGGTCAGTGGGCCTAGAGGGAATTGGTATTAATGAACTAGTCATTTTCTACTTGGGCAAGTCCAAACGAATGATGGATCTCAAACCTGCAATCACACGTTCTGAAATAGTAGTCAATGCGTCCTTGATTTGTTATATTCAAAAGTAAATACATCAAACTCCTTTCAAATGGTTAATCAATTGAGTAATACCCATTACAATGCTCTAGAGTACAGATTTCCCTCGAATAAAAGCTACTAATGAGTTCATATCAGAGACATGCATTGCATTTTACATTAAAAAAAAAAAACAATCACAATCTTGTAGGAAGCACCACCAAGAACTGACTATTCGCTGTCAAATTCATTCCCCGAATCTATCATTGAGGGAGCACTCTTGTAGTCGGCCATGGCCTCTTTGTAATGCTTTTGGTCCACAACCCATAATTCACAAAGGAATCTGAGACTTGATGGAAACATGAGTTCATTGAGTAACATCCCACTTGCCCACGTCAACCGAGACAGATTGGGCTTAGGCACCTCAGAAATCAGTTTCCAAGAAATTAAACTAAACCAAAAAATTGAAATATATTATCAGACTAAAATGAGCATACCAGTCATCTTCCTCCACCTCTCTCCCAGGGCTCCCCTCACGTCTGTAAATGAGAAGAAAAACACTTTTGAAATTCACCTCTCCACATAGATAAGATGGTATTAAGGTTTTAAAATATCTAGAAATATTATTACCTTTTTCCTTGAATCCCAGCTTACCTTCCAAAAAGAAAATTATACAATGAAATTCAAAAACCTTATCACTGAGCAGCATAAAAGTGATTGAGACTTAGATGGTGGAAGGTTGCAGACTTTCCAAATGACATGAATACATCAAAAGGTGAAAACTACTCTTGAATTCTAGGATAGAATGTGACTTACAACAGAATTAAGTATCATGAAATTGGTTACTTTTCAATAACAAATGGTCCCACCATTGTAAGATAAGCTTTTAAGCTCTAAAATATGTACACTAACACCCTCATTTGGAGAGTCAATGATCTCAGCACTTCCTTTCCATCGTCTCAACTAAAAAGTCTAGTAGTTGGAAACAAAGTTTAAAAATGCTAGTTCAGGAACTGAGGCGTTTTCTCTAAAAAAGGCGAGGCGTAAGCTAATTTAAGCCTTTTTTTAAAAAAAAAAAGTGCTTAAAAAATTCTAAAAAAAATATAACCCATTCTAGAAAAATGAGAAACAGCATATCATGTGAAAAAAATAACTGAAAAAAGCATAAAAGCAAGTGAGGCTATAACTTTTATTTTAGGAGTGACGTTGTCGGGACTCGAGAATGCCTGACATTGTAGGGTTGCATATTTGTTTTCATTCTTGTAGTATAAGTGTGCTCATAATTAGATGGTGGCTGGCTACTTACAGTTTACTTGATTATTTACCTTAATCTTAGTTTTAAGTTGTTTTTACTCTCTTAAGGACTCTTTATAGTCCTAATTGTCTGTGTGTGTGTCAACAGCACTTGTTTTACCATGGTTCTCAAGCATAGATAAATTCTCATCATGCACATATTACTCTTAATATGCTATACATAAAGAGGTTATAGATGTTATGGTATGTATAGATCTAGTAGAGAGGGTATTTTG
Source organism: Euptelea pleiosperma (assembly GCA_035048495.1). NCBI lineage: Eukaryota > Viridiplantae > Streptophyta > Magnoliopsida > Ranunculales > Eupteleaceae > Euptelea > Euptelea pleiosperma. The sequence goes on along the minus strand of CM068542.1, from coordinate 31,781,471 downwards.
GAAAAGAAAAGGAAATAAGTAAAAAAAATGATCATAGTTTTAGCATTAACTGTGCAAACTGAGGCTTAAGCCTCAGTTGCGATAGCCTTGAGGCGTATGCCTCACTAAACTGAGGCTTAAGCCTCAATTATATACCTCGAGGCTATAGCCTCGAGGCTATTTTTGAGCGCCTCGCCTCGCCTCGAGGCTATAGCCTGAATCGCCTTTTCAAACTTTGGTTGGAAACTAGCAAATATCAAAGTCCATTTAAGCAGTTCATTGTGTGTCTTATGTGAGGGAAAATATACCTGTAGAGATGAAATAACAAGATGAATTTCAAACTACGGTACCATGATCTTTGAAAACCCTCGAGGTATATTTATTGACATGATATGGCCCATTCAAAAAAATTATAAACCACAGCATTTGTACCCGCATACCCAAGTAATATAGATTTCAAAGAAATGATAAGTAGAAGATTTAAATAAAAAAATAATTACATATTTATATTAATTTTGAAAATTTAAATAAAATGTTGCTATTTTTTTCAGAGTACAACTCACATTCCCACACTCCTTAGGACCTATCACGTTTACAAATCATTTTAGCACTCATTATGTTTCCATCATTACCTGCAAAATGCATCTGGTATAGTCTCTTCACTTGCAAGTACGATTGATATTATCTGTTCATGATACTCAAGAAATATGGTCTAATAGATTGCATGGCTCTTGTGACAAACAATGAATAATTACCATGAAAACCTCCATGCTAGTTTTCAATCTGAAGCTAAAATATTCACAGATGTATCCCGAAGACATGTAGTATTGCATCATTCTTCTATTCTTTTGACGTGGAATAAACAGACTACATAGGATATGGTGTAAGCCATCCATATAAAATGGAGCGGGCTAGTGGTCATATCAGACAAGAAGCATGAATGGATTAGCCAACAGGTTGGAAAACTATGTAGGTTTCAGTCTTTTAAGAGAGGAAGCCTTATGCTTCTTAATCACTGCTGAAACAAAAGCAGAAATACCATGATGTTTGTAAATACTTGGGCCTCAAGTACGTCTAAATACTACTAACAAGCAAAAGACTAGTTCACAAATTAATATAGAACCGTGATTTAATAAAGATTTGATCCATATCCAAAATATAAGAAAAATATAGGCAGCTAGAGAAATGCATCATCCAAATCAGTACCGGTGGTTTGTTCCTATCTCCATCGAAGAACAGGGGTGAAAGATGTAATCCTACATGATGAACTAAAACTCCATCTTAAACAGCTTCTTATGCAAATGCAACGCTCAAAACATTCTGACTCTCCTGAACCAGCTTTTCAAATCGGTGGAGTTAATGGTTACTGAAACAGAGTTATGGCCTGGAACTCCTGCTTGACCAAACCGCCATCTTGCCAGAGCTATGAGTCCGTTCCTGAGATTTTGAATATAACCTATATTCCCCTATCAACATTATTGACAAACAGATAGTCCCTGCCTACTAACGCAACGCAATTGATCTTCTAAATCAGGTTATGTTCATCACTCCATCAATTTGACTGTTTGGATCAACAGAACATGTATCGAAAGGCTAATAGCTGGTCTTTAATAGTTGAATCCTTCCATATAGATTGCAAAACTAAGATCCATTAAGCTCTTCATGAACTCCCATGAGAGTGCTTATTATCAAATCTGATTCCAGATTATATTTAACAAGGAAATTTTGAACTGGGTTCAGCTCAAAACACAATTTTAGCTGAAATCAATATTATAAACTTGCTTTCATAGATGGGATTAGTGAAACCCAAATGTAGTATTAATCAATTATTCCAAGATTGATCCATTGCAAATGGGCCACACACAAAAATGTCTATCAAATTATCATCTTCATGAGTTCCTTCAGCTGTGGTTAGATTCTTATGATTCATCAACTTTTTCAGCTTTCCCAAGAGAGCCGGCTTACTTATACGAAGATTAGCATTGTAGAATAAGCATGATGATCCACTTAATTTTTACGGATGTGGGATCATGGCCTTTTGACCTACCGTTTCTTAAGTCTAAGCATTGGCGAGATGAGTGTTGTAGAATTTGCTTATGTAATGGAAGAGTTGGAAAACAGTTTTTTATTTTTTTAACGAGGTTGAAGACAGCTTGGCATCGTAGAAGGGTAGATTGTTAGTCTTGCCAGGGATAATCTCATGGCTTAGACTCAAAAATACATTTTTTGTCTTTTCCAAGAAGAATCTAAATGTGTGATTCCTTTATTGCTTAGGCCCAAAAATTCAATTTTATCTTTCCAATAAGAATCTCAATGCTTGATTCTTTTTCCTATATCTGGGATTTGATCAACAAAAACATGCACAAGGCCCTTTCAGTTACATCAGTATCTCTTTTTTTTTCCTTTTTTATGAGTTACATTAGTATCACCAGATAATTTTGAAACCCTAAAAATTTGATTTCAGGGAGAATTTTCTAAATTATATCTATATATTTCTACCTAACTGAACAAATCAAATACCTAGACGAATGTCTATTGCAACTATATATAAGACTAATACCAACCTGAAATTCAGATGTAATGGCATCTACTGTATTAGTATAACAGTTACATATATGTTGAATAAGCTAACAGACAAAAGTCCAACAAAACAGGCGCTTCAAAGTTCAGAACTAAGGCAACAAAGCACAAGTCAAAGCCAAGAAATACATCAAAAGATGCCTCAAACAGTCTCCAACTTTCTACTTCATGACTGAAACTATACACATAATAAAAACAATCACAATGGGAAAAGTGCACACAAAATAAACACAGTGCACACAGCTGCATCGACATGTACCCACCATTTGGGACCCAGTAAGAGAGAGATTCGGAAGTAAACTGACTTTGTGGAAGACGAAGTATCTTTCAAAAGGGGGTAAAATGGTTCTCATCAAACATTGCTTATCCAGTTTGCCTTTATATGCCATGTCACTGTTTACTATTCCGAAAAGCATCGTGAAAACTCTTGAGAAGATTATGAGGGATTTCCTTTGGAATGACAGAGACGGAATGGGAAAGTATCATTTGGTTAATTGGAAATCTATTTGTTGCTCTAAGGAACATGGTGGATTAGGCATCAGAAATCTATCTGTCATGAATGCAGCGTTATTGGAAAAATGGTTGTGGAGGTTCGGGAAGGAAGAGACAAGCTATGGAGGAGGGCTATGGCTGGCAAATATGGGGTGGCTGAGTTTGGATGGGACGGCCGTATTGTAAATTCTTCGTATGGGTGCAGTGTCTGGAAGGGAGTTATGAAACTCTATGAGAAATTCTTGGAGGGAGTATCTTACAAGGTAGGAACTAGAGATAGAATCAGATTTTGGGAGGATAGATGGTGCGGTGACCTTTCTCTCAAGGATGAGTTCACTGAGCTTTACTCTATCTCTGACAAGAAAAACTACTTTGTGCGACAATACTGGACCCAGGAAGGAGAGAATTCGGCTTGAAATTTAGGCCTCAGGAGATGCCTAAATGACTGGGAGATTGATACTATATCCAGACTTTTAACGAGAGTTCAAGAAGTTCGCTTATTCCATCTTGTGCCGGATAGGCGGCTTTGGAGATGGACCAAAGAAGGCAAATTTTCAGTTAGCTCCTTGTACAAGTTTCTTCTCCCTAACAATGAAGTCAGTTTCTCGGCTCCCTTTGTCTGGAGCTCTAAGGTGCCATCCAAGGTGGCTTTCTTTTTCTGGTTAGCTGTTCTGGATAAAATTCTAACCATGGACCACTTGATCACCCGCAAGATTATTATTGTAGTCTTCTACAGTATGTGTAAGCACAGCGGGGAATCGGTTGATCATCTCCTTCTTCATTGCGATATGGCCAGAATAGTATGGTCAGCTTTTCTAGCAGATTGTGGTATAGCTTGGGTATTTCCCCTATCCTTGATGCAACTCGCCTCTAGTTGGACTACTCCAAATTTCTCCTCCAGAGGTCGCATTATTTGGCGCATGATTCCTTTTGCAATCTGTTGGGGTTTGTGGAAGGAATGCAATCAAAGGATTTTTGAAGGAAAGGAGGCTTCAGAGGAGAACATCATTCTTAGCATTAAGGGCTTGTTATACTTATGGTCCAAATCGTTCCGTGAATGTCGGGGTTTATTCTTTGAGGATTTCGTAGTCCATTGGGATTTGATTTGTAGAAGAGATATAACCTAGTTCTTTCCTCTTTTTGGTTTTGCTTTCTGATGTTTTGTTGTTTTTTGCCGTTAAGTAGGTCTCCTCGACCTCCTAGGCTTTCCTGTATTTCCTTTCTCTCTTCTATAAAGTCTACACTTATCAAAAAAAAAAAACATTAGTTTGAACAGTTAAAACTCCAAAATCTTTCTTATACAATCAATAGTCAAGAAGCCAGTTTCTTCTGGGCATTTATACAAACAGAGAATGCATCAAATATCGCAAGAGGGGAAAGGACATGATTTGAAGAATACCCAGTAATCTATATAAGCATATTTTTCAGTTCTTCATCTTCGTTTTGCACCTGTGATTTGGAGATGAATCTCGTTAGTTCACACTGACCACTGTGAATCTTCGCACCTCACGCAGAGGCTGGATTAACTGACACATAGAGGTACAAAATGGAGTTTCTGCTACTATTAACGACATAGTTCTGGGAAAGAGCACATAAGAAGGAACCCTAAACGATAGAGTGAATTGAACATAAGAGATCCACAGAAACTCCACCAGAACAAGCGAACGGATGCAAACTAAAGCAAAGATCAGAAGAAACACACATTTCTGCTCCAAATCCAGGGTTTATTGGGTTTAAAGGTCTGATTCTGCTCAAAATACACCAAAGAACACGATTCTTTGTCTTGTTTAGGGCGATTTGGCAAGATTTGAGGGATTAGATATGAATAAATGGCTCAATCAAACCTCTCTTGATCGGAAGCTCATGATGAGAGAGGTTTGAGAGAGCTCGAGTGGATTTGAGAAAAAGTCGGGGAAAAGCGTGAGAAAATAAAGGTGACTTTCCCCATGGGAACGAGTTCTCACCTTCATGGAACGGAAATCAATTCGGGCTTGGACGGGAAAATCTCATTTTCTCAGGAAAATTTTCCCCATCTAAAATAGCAATCAAACGTGGGAAAATGCGAAATCAAACCTGCTCTAAGATGCATTCACTAAATTAGCTTTTCCAGTCTTCTCTGTGTTGTTTGTTAGACTGGTTAAATCCATTCATGTTTTGGTGTTGCTCTGATTGTTATTTCACCAAAAATGCAAAACGTCTATCAAAGCTATTCATTTTTTTTTTCAAGATATATTTCATAAGATCCGTCTCCATTCTCTTCTCCTTCCAGTTTTGGGAAGAGCTGTGAAGCTGGACCTAGAATGAACCTGAGACCTTTGGTCCTAACCAACACAACAGTGCATAAGACCTGGTCATATATTGGGGCAGAACATAAGAAATAATAATAATGATTATGTTTTTTTCTACAATCATTTATTTCAAGTAAGCTTGGGTTTTGGCGGGACTGGCTATAATCAAAACAAAAATGAAAAGATTGCGATCTTTGACACCAAGCAATCAAGCATTGGGTTTCATCATCAACAATCTCGAGGGAGCACTGAGGAACAAGTCAGACAGTAGCAGTAAAGAGAGTAAACTGTTTTACCCAGTTTAATGCGAAATCAGTATAACTATTTGCTTCATCAATTTTGAAAAAAATTTCAAGTTACAGACTTAAGAAAAACCTCCTCTGATCGAGTTTTAATTGGTCAATTCAATTGCATTGAAATTTCTCTCTAGCATCAAATCTGACAACTTGATTTACCTTTTCTGTCACATGGGAAATAAGAGGAAAATATGTCCACTTTTTTCCCAAGTTCATCCAACTGTAAAACAAGTTTGCACTTCTGTAAAATCTCTGATGGGAGCTTTACTGTGGTATACTACCCCAGACCAATCCACTTATGCAGGGAGCTGAATGTGCTTCCATGTTTGATTGAAAAGTGTAGTGTTTGCTGTCAGTAAGTATGTCTTGCCATCCTTCCTTTTGGCTAATGCCACTTATCTCTATTGGATGCAGTGAGATCCCTGCAGCAGCTCTCGTAGAAAAGCCACGTTAACCTGCTCACATAATGGACATTTTGAGGTTGCTCGCTCCTTTCATCACTTACCATGTGTGCAACATCGAAATCCATCATCCCTACCATTTGGGAGACCTCAACTGACGACTGGTTGCAGAGCATGAAAACGACATGCTTTTCAAGTGACGCTGATGTTATGTTGAATCATAACTTGCTCCACCACTTCAACGAGTGGATTTGGCCTTGATAGGTCAAGTTAAGATTAAACCTGTATTATCACCAATAATCTCCACAAGAACACCTGCCTTCCCTGAAGCAATGAAACCTATGAGCATCCCTAACAGTAATTTCTCTCCTCACAATGGCAGAGATGAACTTGATGGCGTTATGGCAATCCCCACAGATCCTAAGGTTCTTCACAACAAGTATGGGCTCACCATCTTGCGTGCTAATCAATCCAAATGCAATGGCAAGCTTCTCACTGTGGTGCCCTAACATCATCTCCTTCTCCCCTTCCCCTGTACCATCATCCTTAACTAAAGCCCACTTCACATCTGGCACATATCCAGCTAGCTTCATCTTCCTAGACATCTCCTCCAAGAACCCGTATATTTCCCTTATCTTTGGATGTGAACTATCCTCAGCAACAAAGACATGGATCCTCTTTTTCACCTCAATCCAACTACAACCTGGTTTCTTCTTCACCCCTCTATCTCTCATCAGTTTTCTTACTGTTGCGACCTCCTCCCATCTGCCAGCACTGGCATACAAGTTTGCAAGCATGACGTAGGGAGCTGCATTGGAAGGCTCGAGACGAAGAAACTGGTTGGCTGCCTTGGCTCCAAGCTCTATGTTCCCATGCGTCCTACAGGCACCAAGCAATGCCGCCCAACCGATCGACCCTGGGTCAAATGGCATTGTTTCAATCAGCTTCTCGGCTTCATTCAGTTTGCCTGCTCGGCCGAGAAGGTCAATCATACACGAGTAATGCTCTGCTAGTGGTTCAATCCCAAATTTATCTTTCATCAAATTGAAATATGTCCAGCCTTCCTCGACCTTTCCGCTGTGCGCACATGCGGAGAGGACAGATATGAAGGTAATGCTAGTGGGTGCATTCTCCGATTCAAGCATGCGCTGGAACAGAAGTAATGATTCAATTCCATGCCCATGCTGTGCGTAACCTGCAATCATCGAATTGAATGAGACTGTATTATGCTCCGGCATCCTCTCAAATAAACGTCTAGCATCCTGGAGATTCCCGCATTTTGAGTACATTGCAATCAGCGCATTGTTCACTGAGATCCGATTCATTGGGATATCCGATTTAAGTGCCAATGAGTGAATCTGTTTACCCTGTGACGGAGATGACAGGTTCGAGCATGCGCTGATCACACAGACGAAGCTGCAGTCATCAGGCCGGTAACCTACACGCTGCATCTCTCGGAAACAATCAAGAGCCTCTTCAGAGAATTTCTCATTTTTGGAATAACCTGAAATCATGGTGTTCCAAAGAATCAAATCTGGTTCTGAAATCTCTTCAAACACTTTCTTAGCATCTGAAACACCACTCCCACATTTCGAATACAAATCAATCAGACCACTCCCCACATGGGAATTTTGATGATACCCAGTTTTAATCAACTGGGCATGAAATTGAAGCCCGCCGGATAAATCTTCCAAGCAAGTAAACGCAGTCAAAACGCTCGCCAATGTAAACATGTCAACATTCAACCCCCTACGAACCATTTCCTGAAACACTCCCAATGCTTTCGATCCTTCCCTGTGTTGTCCATAAGCCACGATCATAGAATTCCAAGAAACCTCATCTTTGATCACACCTAGTTCATCAAAAACCCGCTTTGCCTCCTCTAGAAACCCGTTCTTGCTGTAATAAGTGACCAACACATTACCCACAGAAACATATGAATTTAACCCAGCTGAAACCGTCAAAGAATGAATTTGCTTAATCAAAACAACATCATCACAACAAGCAGTGATTGCACCAGATAGAGTGAACCCATCCATGTCAAGACCCATCTCTCGCATTTCGGAGAACAAGTGGAGTGCCGGTACAGTCTCGCCGCAGTCAGCATAACCAGAGATGAGAGTGTTCCATGAGACAAGATCAGGTTGGGGAATTTGATCAAACAATTGGTGGGCCATGTGGGTTTTTGATTCTTTGACGTAGGCAGAGATGATAGCGTTGAAGGAGAACACATTTGGGTAAAGGGTGTGGTTGAAGGTCTTGCGAGCGGCCGCTAGGTGACCGCATTTGGAGTAGAGTATGATGAAGTGGTTGGAGAGGTAGGTGGAAGGCGGGACGAGAGATTTTATGTAGAGAGTTTGAAGGGATTTGCCCGTCGAGAGATCCCTCTCCGCAATGCAGGTTTTTAAAAGGTGGCGAAACCGTACGAGGTTCCATGAGACTTGGTTCATTTAATAATCACTAGACTCCCAAGTCCCAACAAAGCCCTCTTGAAAAGTTCCAATTTCAAGTCTTATTATTAACTTCATGAAACATCACCCAACCATAGCAAAATCTATGATACCGACCTTATAAAAACTTTGATGCAGAAGGTCCTCATTTTGCCACGTAGTAGACTCTTTCGGGCCTACTGCCCCCTGATGTTTGGCCCACATCTTGGTGGACCCACACACCAAAAATCAGTATGATTAGTGATTCCTAGCCATTGGATTTGAGCACAATTTCATCGTGGGCTTGGAAACAACTCATAGGACTGTTCGTAAAGCCCATGATGAAAAAGTGCTCAAATCCTACGGCTAGAAATCACCAATTATGCTGATTTTTGGTGTGTAGGTTTATCATTGTGTGGGCCAGACATTCAAGGGGAAAGTGGGCCTACTACTTTGCAATTTGAGGGACTTCTGCATCAAAATTTTGATATAGAGGTCTGCATCAAAGAACAACCCGCTCATGGGGCTGTCCTTTCATGCAAACTTCTGTATGAAAATTTTGATGCAAAACTCTGTCAAATTGCAACGTAGTAGATTCATTCGGGCCAACTTGCCCCTTCAGTGTTTGGCCCACACTATGGTGGATCTACACACCAAAAATCGGCATGATTGGTGATTTCTAGCCGTAGGATTTGAGCACTTCTTCATTGTGGGCTTTATGAACGGGCATATGAGTTGGATTCGAGCCCATGATGAAAAAGTTCTCAGATCCAATGGCTAGGAATCACTATTCACACTGATTTTTGGTGTGTGGGTCCACCAAGATGTGGGCCAAACATTCAGGGGGCAGTGGGCCCGAAAGAATCTACTACGTGGCAAATTGAGTGACTTTTGCATGAAAAGTTTGATACAGAAGTCGGTATCATAGATTTTCCCCCCAACCATGGGAATGCATGCCCATTGATGGGCCATATCCCAAATCAGAACTGATTGATTTGTTCCCAACCCTAGTTGGACTTGGACCTATAGACAAAAAATTAGTTTGATTGGCTTTTTAGGCTTGAATCTTGGTACCCAAAATAATTTTCCAATCCACAGTTGAAATTCAACCCTTGAAAAAGATTCAAATCCAATGGTTAGAAATTACCAATCCGGATGATTTTTGGTTTGAAGGGCCATCTAGGGATGTTTCAAACAACTATATGGTCATGGATATATAACAATGTTCCATGTGGCATTTATAGGTGCACCCTAGACACCATTATAAAAAAAAAAATGTTAGTATCAAAATTTTTTACATTCTCTAAAACAAAACACAAAACGAACATCTGGAATGCTACCAGCCAGGCCAAGAATATCCGCTCCTATCGCTGAAGAATTCCAACCCAACAACGAACTATTGTGAGCAAGTTGTTCCACCAATCCCTGTCATCCGATTCTAATACCAAATGATGGTAACCAGCCTTGATAGCCTCTTCCAATCCCCACTTCAAAGCTTTAGCTTCCACTTCTTCAGATGAGTTCGCTTGCTCTTTTTTTTCCTCTTGCTAAAATAAAAGCATGCCCGGAGTCACGAATAATGAACCCAAGTCCAGTAGATTTTGAGGAGTCATCCCATGAGCCATCAGTATTAACTTTATACCACCCGTGAGGGGGGGGACTCCATAAGGCCAATGTTCTACTAGGAGCAGATGCACGACTACTAGCATGCAATATATAAGAGTGAATGTTTTTGAGCAAAGCTAGTGGGTGAACCTTAGTATGAGAGAATGTTTCTTCATTTCGGAAAATCCAAACTCTCCATAATATGATACAGCATAAAGCCACATACAAGGACTCATCTTCCCCTTTGGTAATGTTCAAAGAAAGGAGGCTCAAAATTCAATCCTGAGCCATGGTTCCATCCATATTAACAGTTCGTAACGTCAGTGGGGAGGCAAACCAGATCTTAGCTGAATTAGGACATTGGAGGAGAGCATGAAAGGATGTTTCCGAGGGAGCACCACACCGGGAACATGAGGGACTAATTTCTGAGATACGATGATGTAGCATAGCTTTGGTAAGTAAAATGCCGCGGAAAAGTTTCCAAATAAAGAGTTGATAGTGAAAGGGAACACGTAACTTCCAGATGGATTTCCATTGTGTGGGGGAGAGGGAGGGGGTAGAATTAATGGGTGAATAATTGGGGAGATGGTGATAGGCTGATCGAGAAGAAAATCTACCTTTTGGATCGAGGGCCCAAAACCATCTATCGATAAAGGCATGTGAGCTGAGGGTGATGTTAAGGATGGTAGCTCGTTCTTCTGGATTGAAAAGGGCATGGAGCAAAGCTTCATTCCAAGTCCTACCTGATGTAATCAGCTCCTCTACTAAAACTATGGTTGTATCTGGAGGCCGAGCTGGGTGATAGATAAAATCATCACGTGAACAGAGCCAAGGGTCCCGCCATATATCTGTGCTCTGACCATCGCCTATAAGCTTGAGAAAGAACGGCTTAAAAAGATCTTGAGCCTTCAAAAAACCCTTCCAAATCCACAGGTCGTCGGATTTAGGATTTGCCTCCAGGATAGTTGAGTTAGGGAAGTGTTTCCCTTTGAGAGTTTTGGCCAGTAAAGTAGAAGGCTGGGCAAGGATATTCCAAACATTCTTGACTAGGAGAGCCATATTGATATTATGAAATGTACGAAAGCCCAGCCCCCCTAGCACCTGAGGCACACAAGTAGAGGACCAACTGGCAAGATGAAGAGATTTCTGACTTGAGCCTCCTGTCGACCAGAATTGATTGAGTAACGAGTCCATTTTCCCACACAAGGACTTGGGGAATAATAAGGAAGACATGAGGTATATCGGGATAGCTGAGGCTACACTTTTAATAAGAGTGGATTTCACGGGAACATGGTTTTAAATGGTTGAATTCGCAAGGTTTAAGTACGGGTGTAGTTGAGATGATTCTTGTGGGGTTTGATATTGGAAACGACAACTGCGTTGTTGCAGTTGCAAAGTAACGCGAGATTGATGTTTTGTTGAACGATGAATCAAAGCGAGAAACACTGGTTGTGGTCTCATTTGGTGAGAAGCAACGATTCTTGGACTCAAAATCCACAATCTCACAAGTGAAGAGATTGATCGGTATGAATTTCAGGCAGTCTGATGTTTAGGATGAGCTCTAACTATTCACTTTTGAGATTCTGAAGTCTAGACATGGGCATTTTGATTCATTTGCAATACTTGGATGAGACCTAGATGTTCACTCCTGTTCAGATACTAGCAATGCTCTTTTGCATTTGAAATAGATAACAACGAAGAATTTGGAAACATCCGTTTTGGATTGCTTGATAGGCATTCCATGTTACTTCATAGATTTGCAGAGGCGATCGAGCTTGTTTGAATTCCGTAACGATAGCTGGATTGAAACCATTGAGATTGATGCATGACTGTACTGCAACTGCTCTTGGTTATGGGATTTACAAGACAGAATTCTCCAATGCAGATGCCACTTATGTTGTTTTCATTGACATTGGTCGTTGCGACACTCAGATATCTATTGCATCATTTGAGGGTAGTCGTATGAAGATTGTTTCTCGTGCTTTTGACAGAAGTTTGGGAGGAAGAGACTTTGATGAGGTTTCGTTCCGTTATTTCGCTGCACAATTTAAGGAGCAAAACCATATTGATGTCTATTCTAATTAGGGCTGCAACTTGGGCGGGCTCAACCCGAGCCCGATTGGATCAACCCGATGTTGGGTTAGCCCTTTCAATACTCGGGCTCGGCTCGGGCTCGGGCCTAAGAATGTCAAACCCGATCAAAATCGGGTTGGGCTCGGGTTGAGGCCTTATGCAACCCGAGCCCGACAATATATGTAACTATTTATATAATATGTAGTAAACCCCTAATATATTAAACCTAAATCCCATCTCTTCTCTCCCACTCGTCTTCTTCTCTTACGGCTAGGGTTTTAACCCTCACCTTGTTGTCGTCTAAACATCCTCGGTCTCCTATCTCCTCTCTAATCTCTCACACGTCTCTCTCCCTCTCCTGTATATCTCCTTCCTATATATCTCTCTCCCCACTCCCAATCTGTCAAATCTCTCTCTCCCTCCCCCATAACCCTCACCCTGCAACATCGTGTTGCTGCCCAAGATACATAGGATATTCACAACCAGGCATCCGAGGAGGCCGAGAAATGCTTGACGAGGATGTAGACGTGAGGGATTTCAGGTGTTTTAATCTGATTCGAGTGAGAGGTTTTCCAACCCGACGAACCCGATCGGGCTGGGATTCTCAGGCTCGACCTCGGGTTGGGTTCGGGCTCGGGCTAGTAGCTTTAAAGGTCGGGTTGGGCTCGGGTTGGCACCTAACCCGACCCAACCCGCCCGAGTTGCAGCCCTAATTCTAATAACATGGCATGTATTAGGCTAAGGGCAACATGTGAGAAACTGAAGAAGGTCCTGACTGCAAATGCTGATGCACCATTGAATATTGAGTGCTTATTAATGGATGAGAAAGATGTGAAGGGTTTTGTTAAGAGTGAAGAGTTTGAGAAGCTGTCATTGAATTTGTTAGAGAGGATTGGACTTCCTTGTAATAAGGCCTTGGCTGATGCAGGTTTGACAGCATAAGATCCACTCAGTTGAGCAACGACAAAAATATTTTCTATTGTTTTTTAGAATTCAACCAAACAACTAGAAGGCAAATTCCAGTAAGGTGTTTTCCAGTAAGTGGCACTTCCTGAAAAATAATTTCCAGCAAACCAAACGCAGCCTAATAGTTGTATAAAGACTTAAAAACCCTATCAATACAAATAACTAAAAAACACCCAATGAAAACATGGACATTTTTTTGGGAATAATGGGATGGCGCCTGTGTAGCAACAACTTTGGGGCTGTTTGTTAAACTGAGGTGGCGTTTGGTAAAACTTTTTTTCAGACCCTAAGTCTGATTCAGCTGAAATTAAGTGATTTTGATGATTAAGTTACGTTTGGTAAACGACTTAATTTCAGCACTTATCACCAAACTCAAGGAAAAAAAGTGAAAAGTAAAAAGTGACCCAACCTTCACTTATTGCGGTAAGTGAATGAATCTTTAAAAAAGATTCTTAGATTCTTTTTTGATACCAATAATACCCTTTTTTCAAAACTTTCTCTTTTAAAAACTTACGAAAGTATCCTAATAAATATTTTAAAATACCCACAATACCCTTGACTTAATTTAAGACTTAAGACCTTCACTAAACAACCTAATTCAGACATAAGTCATTAAGCTACCAGATATTAAGCACTTAGAGCTTTTAGATCTGATAACTTAATTTACCAAACACCACCTGAAAATCCAACACTTAAGTTTGAGTTTCATAGTTTTCAGATGTTTCAGTAATTCGAACGTGTTTTGTAACAAAAAAAAAAGTACTGAAGTCTTAAAATAAATAAATTTTCAGTGATTTTTTTCAGCAACCAAAGCTGGCTTATCACTTATTCAGTGATAAATCACATAAGGCGGTAAGTGATTTTCGTTTAATGATTTTTGGATATTTTTGTACTACCCCCCCTGTGAAATCATCGATATTTGCATTACCCCCCGGTGGTTTCACTTTGTTGCGTTTTCCCCTTTGACTGCAACTTTTCTTGGTTGACCTTAAACAGTCTGTCTAACTTTTACTTTCAAGACCAAAATACCCTTTCTCTTTCACAATTACGAAAATGTCGACCGTCCTTATAGTCCCATCATTATTATGTTCTATCCCATCTCTTCAATTTAAAGCACTCCCTCTTGCCACGTGGTTGACCAGCTATAATTGGACAAATCTAGTCTGCAATTGTGTGTGGACTTAAAGTATGCAAACATTGTTAAAACTGTTGGATGTCCTTTGAAAAATGTGTTATTTCAATGTTTTCAAAATTAAATATTTTATAAATTAAAAACACATTTTCAAGGAGTATTTAATGGTGGATACAATGTTTGCATACTTTGCAGGCTAGATTTGTCCCTATAATTGATGGATGCTTCAGATTTAGCTGGGAGAAAAAAAGTAAATTTTCATTGCCCGCCACCTGGCAATTTCTTAGTGGACATTGACGATATAGATGTTTGGCCAATCCCTAGGTGGACCTATAAACCCAAAATCAACATGATCAGTGATTTGTAAGTGTTAGATGAAGTCATTTTCATAGGTTGATTTTAACCGTATTAATTTGAGCATTATGTACCATTATTTGGGCAAAAAGATCCGAAGGTTAGAAATCACTAATCAGGCTGATTTTTGGTTTGTAGGTCCACTTAGGAATTGGCCAAACATCCATATGGTCAGCATCCTCTAAGAGTGTACCACGTGGCTCATATTAAGGGCCTCCCTGACCGACAGTAGTTATGGCAAGTTTTACTCTCCATGTGGCTCATACGGTGGCCTCTCATCAACATTGATGAATGACATCTGTCATCACTGATCGTTTGAGAGTAGATCATGTATTTCTTGGCCATTATGATCTTCCCCATCTCCTTTAAACCAATGGGTACACCGAAGAAGAAATCAATGAGTAGATCATGTCACCATGGTGATCGATGTTCCCACCTTCGATATGAAACCACGTGGCGTACATCTAGAGACCACTGACCTTATGGATGTTTGGCGCACCCCTAGGTGGGCCTACATACCCAAAATCAGCTTGATTAGTGATTTCTAACCTTTGGATCATTGTACCTCAAATAATACTAGAGGTGCACGGTTAAAAATCAACCCATGAATATGATTGGAATCCAACGCTTAAAAATCACTAATCATACTTACTTTTGGTATGTGGATCCATTTGGGGATGGGCCGAACATCCATACGGTAAGTGGTATCCAAGAGTGTGCCACGTACATAGGTTTTCATGAAAACAACTCAAATCCAATGGTTAGAAAACCACCAAAAAGATAAGTTCTAACATTCTACATGTGGCGAAATTTTGTTGGTTACTTGATAGACGGTTCAGATTTTTTTTTTCTGTAAGAAAATATGAACTGTCTGTCTACAATAAATAATCAAAGTGGTGAGACCACGTGTCAATGATAAGGGGTCAGGTACTTTTAAAAAAGTAAGCAACAAGTCTCTTCGTAATTTTAAAAAGAAATGGCAGTTTGGTCCTGAGAGAAAAAATTAGACAGACCGTTTAAGGTCAACTAAGAAAAGTTGCAGACCATTTAAGGTCAACTAAGAAAAGTTGCAGTCAAAGGGGGAAATGCAACAAAATGAAACCACCCGGGGCAAATATCGATGATTTTTCAGGGTAGTCCTTTCCACCCAAAATGTCCCCCAAAACATTTCAAAATGGCAAAACTGACGTTAAAGATGTAAAAAAGCTCAACAAATCTCTTTACACGATCTCCTCCTCTTCAACTTGTTCAAAGAAAGCATAGCCTCTCGATTTTGATAAAAGGATAGATCAAAGAAAACATGGAGAGAATGCAGAAACTCGGCATTATCGATCTCTCTCTCGAACTAAAGTCGTCTGAGCTTTTCTCTCCCAAGCGTCCTCCAAGAAACCCATCTGCGTTCTCCATTACCCTCTTCGGGACCCCAGAGATGCTCCTCTAGGTTGCAGAATGTAACTCCTGTTAGCTACTCAGCAATTCATGTTAGATACTCAGACCGGCCTGTAAAGAAAACTGAGAAGTCGATGGAAGAATATGAAAAGCGATTGGGTAGGTGCGAGTTGAGTTGGACTCTGTCTATAGATTGATATGGAACGGATGGGAACCGCATATACGATTCAATAAATGGAAAGACGTGCCATCAATGCAGGCAAAAAACCCTTGGCCATCGTACACATTACAGCAAATGTAACAGGATCCAAGGGCAGTTTTGTGGAGTAAAACTTCTATCACAACGTTTTGCCAGATGCTTCTGGCACATGGAAAATCACAGGCAACATGGCACACTCTTAGTGGACGCTGACCATATGGATGTTTGGCCAGTCCCTCAATGGACCTCTAAACCAAAAATCAGCATGATTAGTGATTTCTAAACGATTCGATTGAAGTTATTTTCATAGGTTGATTTTAACGGTAAGAATTTAAGCATTATTGGGCGTTATTTGGATGCAAACATCCAAAGGTTGTAAATCACTAATCAGGCTGATTTTTTGTGTAGAGGTCTACTGAGGGACTGGCCAAACATCCATATACTCAGTGTCCACTAAGAGTGTGCCACGTGGACTGTCTGAAGGTAGTAAAGATGATGATCAGTTAAAAGGGCAGAAAGAGGAATCACGGAGTTGGGATAATAAGCTTGGAGTTGGCAATGTTGCATCAGTTATGAACCAAGGCTCGAAACAAATCCTGCTCTTGCCTCTGAACCAAGCTCAGACAGTATTGCTGGAAGATTGAAGCAAAGGCGTAACATGTGTTGAAGGTTGCTATTTGTGCAGTGATGCGCGAGGAATTTGTAATTGGTGGCAATTGTTTACGCTCCAAGTCTTTTTTGTCATTCTAAACCTGCTACATTTAAATGTCCAAATTGACCCTTGGGATGATTATTGCTCGGTTAAATGTCAAGTGCTTTACTAATCAAAAAAATAAAATTGTAAATCGAAGTTGGTGAATGTTGGTCCAGAAAATTTTTGATTTTAAAATGGTTCGAGAGGTTTTCTTTTGAGTTTTGGGGTTTGGATCTTCTGGGTATTGGTTTCTTGAAGTGGGTTTTGTGGTAGTGTGGAGTGAGTTTGGGAGAGATTGTTGGGTAGTTGTGAGTGGTGACTAGTGAGTGGTTTTTTGGGGGATTTGGATTCCATTATTGGGTGTTGGGTTAGAAAAATGGGGGATTTAGGGGGAACTTTTCATGAAAGTCAGGGGAAATGTGACAGATTTGGGGGAAATTTTGTGAATTTAAAAAAGTTTTTTAATTGATTTTGTGTGGAGTTGTGAAAATAGTTATACTTTTTGAGTGGATGTATTTTGATTTTGGCGACAACATTCTCTAACAGGCTGCAAGGCCTGAGCAACTACAGCCTAATCCCTTCTCCTAACATTCCCCAAGTTCTCAAATCTATTTGACCATAAATCCATAAATTGTTGCTTAGGTGGTTGAGATGGGATTGTTCTAATCTTTTTATGACGATAAATTAACGGAACAACCAAGTGGTTTAAAAGGAACGCAAATTTACATCTACCACAAGCATGATAATCCTTTGATTTACAATCTCAGAATGGGTGGGTCATGATGTGGGCTCTACCACCTTACCCAAATTTTAGTTGGGGTAAAGCTCACAAGCTATATGATCTTACAGGTTCAAACACCATGGATTGCATAATCGATGTTGGAACCCAAGAGACCATGTAATTCAATTGCTTGACTGCCATCAGTACCTCTCAAAGATCTTTGAATGACTCCTCAATAAGCCAACCACAAAAATGGGTGTGTTTTTTTGATAAGTCCAAGAATATATTAAAGAAAGGAGATCGAGAAGATCTCAAAGTAACAACAAAGCATGATAACAAAACAAGAAACTCAAATCAAAATGAGAGTTTGAAGTTACATTACGAGTTGATACATGGTGAGGTCGATTCAATCCAAGTACTGGGATTGAACCCATCATTCAATCAAACGGTGCTCGTTTGACCCCAACTTGCCGTCTATCCGAAGGAAGATGAGGCCTTGAACATAAGCTCAAACATGGGTTCAACCCATATAGCTCATTAAGATTTTGCCATGTGATGCAATAGTGAGGTCGATGTTTGAACCTGCATTGTACACTAGGAGCAATATATGATGAAGAAAACATAAGCTCCAACTTGAAACATACAAATTTTCAGCATTTACAGATGATGACCCTTCAATGCTTGTAAAATTAAGTGTATTGTACACAGAGTCCTGCCAATATCCCCTTCTCCATATGAGGTTTCTGCCATTGCCAATCTACAAGCACACCCTCCAAACAACTCAAAGCTTGTAACAGATGAAGCTAAATAGTAATGTATTTCGACAATGATTAAAGAGAGTGAAAGACAAAATGAAAAATAAATCCATATGACATTACAAACCGATCACTAATCGGGCTGATTTTTGACATTACAATCTATTTTTCTGTTATAATAGATTGTTCTACTATGAAACTTGTTTAGGAAAATGGGTTCTAAGTTTTGATTGCATTGGAGATTTGTAACTTTATGAAAATTTTATTTATATCCATCTATTGAAAATGTATGGATCTATATAACAAAACAGGGAAGTTGTCTCCCCACTTATACCCCCTCTTATCTATTTTGACAAAAGACGGCCAAGATCTTTTCCCCCAAATGACGGTGGATCTCAGCCACTCACACCTGATTTTGGCAAATACTTTGACGAAGTGCCGAGGGCACGGGCCACCCACAATAAATATAACAAGTGATGACTGTGATTTTCTTATACCCCATCTTATCTTATATGGCTTCAATAATTAGTGGCTGAGATCCACTAGGCTTTCATATCGATGGTTGAGATTAACTCCCACCCGATTTTGACAAACACTTTGTTGGAAAGTGACGCGGGCACGGGCCACCCACGCATATATCAAGACAACTCAGTTGTATTCTCTTATTTTATCCATCCATTGAGTGTGGACGGTTAGATAAAGAGTGGTTGAGATCAAATCCATCGATCTAATATGGACGGTTCGATTTTAGCCACTCAATTCGCCTCATTTGACCTCAATTTATTTAAAATTTAAATTTCAACACCGTTATTTTTTGTTATTTCTATTATTTCTCCCTCTATGCGTTATAATCCATTATAACAGCCGTTATAATGGAAAAAATGGTAACGCCCCAGTCGTTATACCGCTTGAGGCACCAATTTTTGCAAACGCTTTTGTCGCAGAGTGCCGTGGGCACGGGCCATTTACTAGTACTATACATTCTTCAGTTTATTTGGAAGATGGTCAACATTCTTTTGTTAAGGGCAAATAATCAATTTTTAGACATTCTGTTCATGTTAACCAAACAAACTTAACACTTAATTTTCAGATATCAAGACTTTTTTTAACCATTTTACGAAACAGACTTAACACTTAAATTTTAGTACTTTAAGCTTTTAACATTTAATTCAGATTTCAGTGGTAAGTTTTTAGTTTAACAAACACAACCTTTGTCTCTTTAATAAGTGAATGTGTCGCTCTACGGGTGCCCATGTCTTTCGGCTGTGCCCCCACATGGGACCAAAATGCCCCTGTTCTATTTGGGCACTCACTCCTTCTCCTTCATCTCTCTCTCTCACAGAGAGAGAGAGAGAGAGAGAGAGAGAGAGAGAGAGAGAGAGAGAGAGAGAGAGAGAGAGAGAGAGAGAGAGAGAGAGAGAGAGAGAGAGAGAGAGAGAGAGAGAGAGAGAGAGAGAGAGAGAGAGAGAGAGAGAGAGAGAGAGAGAGAGAGAGAGAGAGAGAGAGAGAGAGAGAGAGCATTTGGTCCCATGTGGATGCCCAGCCGAAAGACGTGGGTGCCCGTAGAGCGACCCTAAGTGAATAGATGATACCGTTTGGAATATTACAACCATCGGATCAAAAGCATTTAAGAATACTCGTCTGAATGGGACGGTGCAATTAAAACTTATACGATTAATGTATGCACTAGGATTTGTACTTGATCAGGTTCGTATTTCGTAAGGGTTTCTTCAACTTTGCCACTCCCAGTACCCAATTTTGAAGAGTGGTGGATGCTAAAGTGTGCAGCATCGTTCATGGCTACTAGAGACCACCACGCGAAGAAGATTACGAACCTCTCCTTCATCTGCAACACTTCCTTTCTCTTCCTCTCTCTTCTCTGCTTCGTTTCGCTTTTCCTCGTTTTCTCAGCTTTCAAAGCCTCCACAAAGAACTCTCTATCCTTCGAAGATCATCGAGACCTAGAATTCAAGGAGAAACCGAGCTCATGTGATTACACGGACGGGACGTGGATCTACGATCCAACGCTCAAATCTACACGCTACGACAGCACCTGCAAGGAAATCTTCAAAGGCTGGAATTGCATTTCTAGCAACAAATCCAACGCTCAAGATATCGTCAAATGGCGTTGGCAGCCGAACGGCTGTGATCTTCCTCCATTCGATCCGGTTCGGTTTCTCGGGCGCTTCAGAAACACCAACATTGGTAAATTCTTCTCTTTCATCTTTCTTCTCTTATAATTTGTTTACTTTTCTGAACAAATTCTTATGAACCGCTGAAATTGTTGATGTAGAATTAAAGAAAACATATAGGGAATTGAATCAATTAGGGTACTCGTAATTATGAATCTTTCGAACAATGCAGGTTTTGTTGGCGATTCGTTAAATAGGAACATGTTTGTTTCTCTTGTGTGCACTCTGAAAAAAGTGTCGAATGAAGTGAAAAAGTGGCGCCCCGCGGGGGCAGACCGTGGGTTTACCTTTGTCAAATACAACCTTACTGTTGCTTACCATCGGACTAATCTTTTGGCACATTATGGTAGGTAAGCTATGTTTGTTATGTCACATTAATTAAAAGTGATTGTCGCTTAATGTTGTTTTTGCTAATTACTTATCCGTTTCTCTCTTTTCTGTTAGGATCCCTATTCCTTTATGCTGGTTTCCTGTTTTAGAGTTAGCTGCCTATTTTAGTTATGATTGTTGAAGCTAGTTTTCTAGTTAAATAGGCAAGTCAATTGAGCCGAACCACTATATATAAGTGGGTAAGTCTTATTATAAAGCAGCCAATAGTATTTCCTTCTTAATCTCTCTCTCTCTACCTGTTCTTCCCTCTTCTCTCTTCTTTTTCTTCCAAATTCTTCTGCTTGTGAGATAAGGAACCTACCATTTGGTATAAGAGCAACCTTCATGGCCTCCACCATAACAGTTAAGGAGCTTGAAGAACAAGTTACCTCCGTCACCCAACGACTCGAAGAAATCTCAGGGATGTTGAATCGGAATCGAATTAACGAGTTGCCGGTTCTCATGGAGTGTATGTGGGAACGTTTAGAGCTAATGGCACCAACATCAGCAAATCCAGCCCCGCCACCAGAAAGACCCGATCGCTCTAATCACGAGGGGATAATCCAGGGCCGCCCTATTCGCGCAGAGCAATATCACAAGATCGCCAATATTACAGATGCATAGATGGTGACCTTGGCATCAGCCCACCTTACTAGCGATGCTATTCCGTGGTATCAATGGTTGGAACGTACTTTGGGCGAATTAAATTGACCACAGTTTACATGTGCATTGTGCACAAGTTTTGGCACACTGGAGCAGGCTGATTTGGGAGGAGCTCTCTCTAAATTGAGTCAAACAAGAATTGTTAGCGACTATTAATTACAATTCGAGCGGTTGGCTATTCGAACAAGATGGTTACCCAAAGAAATCTTGATTAGTTGCTTCGTTTCGGGTTTGTGTGACGAATTATGGGTAGGCGTTCAAATGTGGAAACCTGTCACCCTCATTCAAGCTTTTGAACTTGTGAAATTATAACCGATCATCGAAGTCTCAAATTTTTTCTTGAACAACGAATCTCCTCTATGGAACAACAAAAGTGGGTGTCTAAGCTTTTGGGCTACGACTATGAAATTATCTACCGAAAGGGCTCTGAAACCTCTGTTGCGGATGCTTTGTCTCGGCAAGTGGGCGACTCTTCTATGCATGCGATCTCTTCTCCGATTTTTTCAGGTATTGATGCTATTGTTCAAGATTGCCTCGCTAATCTCGATTTATCTTCCCTAATTGACTGCCTCAAATCATCTCAGTTGGTACCGCATTATTCGTATGATGGCACTATTTTACGGTATAAGGGGAGAATTGTTGTTCCTCCATCTTCTTCTTGGTGTTACAAGATTTTACAAGAGTTCCATGCTTCACCTGCAAGTAGTCATTCGGGTTTTCTACGGACATATAAAAGAGTGGCCACTAATTTTTATTGGAAGGGTCTCAAGGCCGCTGCAAAATTATTTGTTGCCGAATGTGACGTTTGTCAGAGGCACAAAGCTGAAACTGTTTTTCCTCCAGGTTTTTTACAACCGTTGCTTATTCTGGACAACATTTGGGAAGACATCTCTCAGGACTTTATTGATGGACTACCACCTTCGTCTCGGAGGACTTCTATTATGGTAGTTGTGGATCGTTTGTCCAAGTATGCTCATTTTAGTGCCCTTTCTCATCCGTATACGGCCACCGCCATTGCTGAAATTTTTGTGCGAGATGTGGTTCGACTTCACGGTATGCTTCATTCAATCGTGAGTGATCGAGACCCCGCTTTTACTAGTCAGTTTGGGGACGAATTCTTTACTCTGCAAGGTAGCTCCTTATGCTGAAGTTCAGCTTATTATCCCCTATCGGATGGCCAAACGGAAGTTGTTAATCATTCTCCTGAGTGCTATCTACGATGCTTTGCCGGTGCTCAACCTTCTCAATGGACAAAGTGGCTTCCGTGGGCGGAATGGTGGTATAATACTACTTACCATTCAGTGATTAAAGTGACACCTTTTGAGGTAGTCTATGGACGCCCCCACCCCGAATTGACACATATTTACCGGGTACTACCAGTGTCCATTCTGTTGATCTAGCACTACGAGACCGTGATGCTATCTTACGTGTTCTCAAGGCTAATTTGCAAGAGGCCCAATTAATGATGAAATTTTTCGCCGATCGAAACTGCACAGAGCGTATATTTGCTGTGGGTGATTGGGTTTTTCTTCGTCTCCAACCCTATCGCCAATCAACAATTAATCTTCAACGCACTAATAAGCGGTCCCCTCGTTTCTATGGGCCATTTCAAATCCTATCTCGGATTGGTTATGTTGCTTACTAGCTGGATTTACCTTCTGGAAGCCGCATTCATCGGATGTTTCATGTTTCATGCTTGAAATGGAAGCTAGGGGTTCATACTCAAGCACTTCCACACCTATCTCTTATGAACGATTCAGGTACTTTTGATTGGAAGCCTTTAGCCATCGATCGTGGGCTTGTGAAGCGGGGTAATCGTGTCGTGACTCGGGTTTTGGTGCATTGGGAGGGTCTTCTTTGCGAGGAAGTGGCATGAGAAGATTGCTCTACTTTTGTTGCCTGTTTTCCAACTTTCGACGCTTGAGGACAAGCTGCTTTCGAAGGAGGGATGGATGTTAGGATCCCTATTCCTTTATGCTAGTTTCTTCTTTTAGTTGGTAGTTGTTTCCTAATTGAGTTAGGATTGTTAGAGTTAGTTTCCTATTTTAGTTATGATTGTTGAAGCTAGTTTCCTAGTTAAATAGGCAAGTCAATTGTGCCGAAAGACTATATATAAGTGGGCAAGTCTTGTTATAAAGCAGCCGATAGTATTTACTTCTTAATTTCTCTCTCTCTCTCTCTCTCTTTGTTTCTGCTCTCTACCTGTTCTTCCCTCTTCTCTCTTCTTTTTCTTCCAAATTCTGCTTGTGAGATAAGGAACCTCCCATTTTCGTTTTCATGTATTCGGAGAAAATAGTTGACTTGTTTGTTCTATTATCGATAACTAGGCCATTAGGTACTTGACCGATAAGAACTGTCCACTTATTTATATTGGGAGTTCATCTTTTGTAGAAAATAAAAACCCTGAATTCTTAACCTATGTCTCATAGATTGTTGAGTACTTGCATTTTAGTTAAAAAGCAACACCATCTCACTCATCCCTCATGTCATCGCCTTATCTCAAATCCCCATTCGTTGCAGGCTGGATAGATTCTTGATCTCGAGTAGCTGGGAGAGCATTTTTCCAGGGTTTCTCAGATGGTGATTCCCAGACTGGCGTTCAAGGGGGTTTCAGTAATTGTTCATATCGTTTTTGTTTTGAAAATATATGGTTGGTTCGCTCGAATTTTAGAGAAAAGGTGGGATAATAGTGGAATTCTTTTTCCTTTATAAGGAGAACGGAGAAGTGAAGGCAGAAGCTTAAAGCTCTCAAAGAAAAAATCAAGGAGTGGAATTGGGAGGTTTTTGGAAGGGTTGATCAGAGGAGATTTCGGTGCTCGATAGAGAGGAAGAGGTTCAACCTCTTTCGATGGTAGATCGGAGTCGGAGAGTTAATCTCAAAGCCGAATACCATAGCATAGTCAAGATGGAAGAAGTTATCTAGAAACAGAAATCGAGAGTTAGGTGGTTGAAGGAGGGTGATAACAACCCCAGATTCTTTCATCGTATGGCGAACACTCATAGAAGATACAACCACTTAGCTCGTTTGGGGATATGGTACTATTCTGGAGGACGAGGATAGCATCAGAAAGGGGGTGGTAAATTACTATTCTGACCCATATTCTGAGCCGGTCTTGGTTAGGCCTCATTTGGATGGGCTCCAGTTTGACATCATCCTAGCCGAGGACAGTGTGTGGTTGGAGAGACCTTTTGAGGAGGAAGAGATATTGACTTATATTGTAGGATTGGCAGGAGACAAAGCCTCGGGTCTTGAGGGTTTTTCATTGGAATTTTTTAAGCAGTGGGCACGATTTTGTGAAGGTGGTGGTGGAATTTCAGGAGGATGGCTATTTGGACTATACGTCCAATATCACCTTTATTGCTCTTATTTCTAAGAAGTAAGGAGTGCAGGCATATCTGGTTACAGACCTATTAGCTTGGTGGGTAGTGTGTGCAAGGTCTTGACTAAGACGCTTGCTTCTAGGATGCGGAAGGTATAGGTTCGGTCATATCATCTAAGCAAGACGCCTTTGTTCAGGGGAGACAAATTATGGATGGTGTCCTCATCGCCAACAAGTGCATAGATTCTAGGATGAAGTCGGGGGTCCCTGGGATTGTATGCAAAATCGACATAGAGAAGGCGTACGACCATGTCAATTGGAGTTTTCTAGCAGTGGGGGTTTTAGGGTGAAGTGGAGGAAGTGAATCAGGAAGTGCATCTCTTCGGCCTCCTTTTCCATCTTGGTTAACGGATTCCCAGTTGGCTTCTTTAGAAGCACGAGGGGGCTTAGGTAGATGGACCCATTATTTCCTTTCTTATTCATTGTAGTGGTGGAGGCGTTGGGCAAAATGACTACAAGAGCTGTGGATGGCGTAGAGTTGGAGAGGGGTTTGTGGTGGGTAATAGTGTTCCAACAATTTCGCATCTTCAATTTGCGAATAATACGCTTGTTTTTATTTCAGTGACAACTCATCAGCTTAGATTCTTGAAATGTCTCCTTTGTTGTTTCGAGGCGGTGTCAGGTTTTCAAGTCAACTTGGACAAGAGTAAGGTATAAATTGTGCTTGAGGTAGGGCTGGCAATGGATTGGATCAAAACCGAGATTCGATCCGAAAAACCGAGTCCAAAACTTTATTTTTCGTTATCGGATCGGTACCGGATCACAGATTGTCAATCCAATATCTTATCGGAACGGTACCGGATCGACCTTGTTCTGATCCGATATAGACCCGATATCTATACTATATATAATATATATTATATAGATATATATTTAATTGCATAAGGGTATTTAAATATATGCCTAATGGGATTATGCATGTATATATATTATATACATATGGGATTGGATCGGACCCGAAACCGATCTACTCATATTGGATTGGTTCCGGAACTGAATTTTATTGATCCGATGGGTCCGGATCGATTGGATTTCTTATCGGATCGGTACCAAATCAGTACCAATCCGACTTGAACTCGATCCATTGCCAGCCCTAGGGAGAGGTGGCGAATTTGGTAGACTTAGCAGGTTCCTTGGGACGTGGTCTTGACAGTTTACTTGCTACGTATTTGGGTTTGCCCCTTGGGACTAGCTATAGATCCAAGGCTCTTGGGATCCCTTTATAAAAAGATTTGGCTCTTGGCTGGCCACTTGGAAGTCGTAGTACCTTTCTAAAGGGGGAAAACTATTGTTAATTAAGAGCACTCTTTCTAGTTTACCCATTTATTATTTGTCCCTCTTCTCCATCTCTAGGAGTGTAACACGGATCTTAGTGGAGCTAATGAGGGATTTCTTATGGAATGATAGGGTTGAGGCTTTCAATTTTCATCTAGTGGATTGGTAGATGGTCTGTAGTTCTAAGGATCAAGGGGACCTAGGGATCAAAAGAATTACTGGAATAAATTAGGCTTTGCAGGGTAAGTGGTTGTGGAGATTTGGGGTGGAAACTTTGGGCCTTTGGAGGAAGGCTATTGTGGGTAAAAATGGGATTTCGAAATTTGGCTAAGACAGTAGAGTAGTTATGGTTGCAGCGTTTGGAGGGACATTATGAAGATTTTTTATATCTTTTCTAGAGGTGTGCTATATAAGGTAGGGATAGGGGACATGGTTCGTTTTGGGAGGATAGGTGGTGCAGAGAAGCCTTGCTTAAAGAAGATTTCCTTGGTCTTTTTTCTATCTCTGACAAGAAGAATTGCTTGGTGCACAATTGTTCGACATGGGAAGGGGATGAGGCTTCTTGGAATTTCGGTTTCAGGAGAAGTCTCAATGATTGGGAGATAGAGTCAATTTCTCGCCTTCTCTCTCGCTTGCTTGGTCGGTTCTTTTCTCATTCGGTTCAGGATAAGCACGTGTGGTGGTGGTCTCGAGATGGCTAGTTCACGTTTCGGTCTTTTTAAAGGGGTTTGGTCACTTCTACCAGCTCATCCTTTTCGGCCTCTTTTGGTTGGGGTTTTGGTATTCCATCCAAGATTGCCTTCTTTATGTGGACGGCTACATTGGATAAAATTCTGACGGTGGACTATTTGATCTCGAGAAGGATGATTATTGTAGATTTTTGTTCGATGTGTAAGCACAATGGGAAATCAATCAACCATCTTCTCTTGCAATGTGATGTAGCGAGATAAGTTTGGTCCTCCTTTTTGGCCGATTTCGGGATGTCTTGGGTTATATTGAGTTCCATGCTATCTTTAGTATCGAGCTGGAACTCTTATGCTTTTTCCTCTCGAGGTCGAGTGCTTTGGCAGATTATTTCGTTTGCTATTTGTTGGGGCCTTTGGTTTGGGAGGAGAGGAATAGTAGGGGAATGGAAGAAGAGGTGGATTTGGTGATTCTCAACAACAATGGCCTTATGTTTTTATGGTCCAAGGCATTTAAAGAATGTAGAGGTATTTTTTTTTGATTTCCTCTTCCGACGGGATCTCTTATGTTCTAGAGAAGGCCGCTAGTTCGCTTCTTGTTTTTTGCTCTTCTTTCTATTTGTTGATGTTGTTGCCTTTTGTAGGTCATCTCGACCTCTTTGGCTCTTGTTTTTGTTCCGGTTTTTGGCTTTGTGCCCTTAACAAAGTCTACACTTATAAAAAAAGCGTCAGATACTGCCATGGTTTTAAACTTCAGTTTTGGCCATTGGATTGTTCGGTGTCAAGACTGAGTTGATTTGGCCGAGTCAGCTCTTTATTGGGACATGGCTGAGGCAAAGTAAAATCATAAAGAAATAGGTTGTCTTGGGTAAGACAGGCCAAGGCAACATGACTTGGTCCCTACTGAGATTTAAAACCAGGGGTAGTGCTTAGGCGACTGTGGTCCCTTTGGTGAGGGGATGCCTACGCGAGGCTTAGGTGGAGCCTAGGTGATAATATATTTATTGAAAAAATTATAGAAATAAAAATAGTATTGCAAAAAAATTATTTTTTTATTGATTGATTTCGATTGTGTAGAATCCAAAATGTGTGGACTCCAGACACCAATTTGGACAACCGAATCAAACTGATTTTGATTTAATTTTGCAGAGTGGTAAATTTGGATGCCTTTTCATATTAAAGTTTAACAAATCTAAAAGGCACTCAAATTGTAAGTAAGAAAAAAAAAGTGGTTTAGTTTTAATTTGTTACAGTTTAACAAATTGATCGAAAAAGGCACTCAAATTGTAAGATCCTATCTCTATGGTCATCACAAACTGATCGGAAAGGCACTCAAATTCTAAGATCTATCTCTATGGTTATCACTAACTGAAAAATAGAGAAGATCTATCTCTATGGTGCATCTGAGAAATTCTCCCCCCCCTTTCCTAGAAGATACATGAGTTGATGTATAATCACTCTCCTATTGACTTGGATTGAATTTATAAAGTTTTTTTTCCCTTTCGTAGAAGATAAATGAGAATCTGTAGTCACTTTCTGGTGCATATTAGCTTGGATTTAATTTGTAATGTTTTGTTTGTTTTTAATTTGTTAGTGCTTAAGTTGATCATTTGGTCCTCAAATAGTTTTCACAGTATTGAGCAAATTTAGTTGGGTTAAAACCATTTTCATATGTTGTTTTTATTTGATGCATGCTAGCTTATTCTATATAGGTGGTCAGCTAATGCTAATGGGGGTGTGCTGGAATCCCTTGGATACAAACAAGGTTTCAGAGTGGATGTTGATCTTCCAGAGGGCACATGGGCTGAGGCTCCAAGCTTCCATGATATTCTTATCTTAAATACAGGACACTGGTAATCACATTTTCTTCTATTCTTTTCATATTTCAGACTTTTACTATGATATGTTTTTTTCTTTTATTTTTGACAAGTGTGACTACAACTTGGTTTTTAGAGATGCATCCTTTCTTACTCGATGAGTGTTGAAAATGCATACTTGCTTAGTGTTTAGTGATTTTAAATGTATGAATTGTGAGTTGTCACATATGGTCTAATCACTGCATTTGGGTATAGTCAGCATGCATTCAACATCCACAGTTGCTAGTTTCTTGTATGAAATTTTAATTTTTCTATAATGAAGTTTAGAATAACCTTTTATCCATATGCAAATTTCATCGACTCCACATTCATTGACTCCACATTTGGTCTCATATTCTTATTTTCAGGTGGTGGTCACCTTCAAAGTTTGATCCGATTAAATCCCCAATGCTCTTTTTTGAAAAGGGTTTGCCTATAATACCTCCCATACATCCCAGTCTTGGCCTAGATATGGTTCTAAAACACATGGTATGAGCTTTAGCTACTTTTGCGTATTTCTGAAAAGACATGAGATCTATATTGGGTGGGTGCATTAAGGACAGGCTAACACGGTTCATGCTATGACCAAAATTCTTTTAGGGTTGTATAAATTAAATATATTCCCCATCTCAATTTTTGACAAAAAAGCATGTTCTCTACATCTATGAGTGCTGGAAAGTACTATCCTTTAACCCGTTAATAACCCCATTTTTGGTGTAAAAAAAGAGAAAAGAAAGTTACTGATGTGCACATCGATGGATGTTTACCCAAATATGTTAAATTCTTTTTCCTTTTCCCCACCTGAGTGCTGAGTACCTTACCTGAAATGATTACAAGTACACGAATCACACTTTCATCTGAGTTCTGGCTCTATCAATTGACATCGGTCCGTTGACAAGATCTGATTCTTGACTGCATGCTGCTTTTAATTATGACCTGGGGATCTCAGCAGTACAGAGATACTGCTGTAGAAATGCATAAGGTTTCCACTCTTCTATGTCTTTGTGATAGTATTATCTGCACAAGTCTTGTTCTGAATTGTAGTGGCAAGTTGGAAGAGTAAGGTACGGAGAAATAAAGGAAGGGAAAGAAGAGCAAGAATTCTGGGGAAAGAGAAACAATTAAGTTGTCTCCATGATTTTATATTATTCATCTCACTAATTAACGTAACATTTAGATCCTCTAGTGTAAAGATTAAAAAAGAAAAGAAAAAAGAAATGACAGCACTGCTCATCGTAATTTATGTAACAAAGGTAAGTCGTGTTGTCAGGGACCTACTTGTAATATCTTATATTCTACAGGGGGCCCTTGTAATATTGTAAAACTTCACTTAATATATATATTGGGTGAAATCGTGTAGGCTATTCTAAGCTCTACACGATTTCTCCTCTTTCCCCTATTCTCTTCACCTCTCCTCTCTTCCATCTCTAACCCTAATCTCTTATCCTGGTTACGATCAAAGATTACAACATGGTATCAGAGCCTAAACTGCAGTGTTACCTTTTTTCCTACTCACTGTGTTTTTCAGGACTTGGAGACGAGGCGGATGATTGGCAGTGGTCGTGAGGATGGTGGATTGTACCTGCTCGATAGCCAGCCGACTTTATATTCTGTTGCACATCAGTCTAGTGCTAATGTCAGTAGTTCTAGCGTTAATAAAGACCTGTTAATGCGATGGCATAACAGGCTAGGTCATTTACCGCTTTCGGTCATGAAGAGTCTGTTACCTCAGTTTGCGTCTATTCCATTTTTTGAGTTCAACTGTGAAACTTGTGTACTTGCAAAACAATGTCGGGTGTCTTTTCCGACCAGTAATAAAAAAAGTACGTTTCCTTTACAGCTTGTGCACTCTGATGTTTGGGGACCCAATCCCACCACTTCTATCTTTGGTTTTCGCTACTTTGTGGTTTTTGTGGATGACTATAGTCGTTACACTTGGATCTACCTTATGAAATCAAAAAATGAGGTGCATACTATCTTTCAGACCTTCCATAAAATGGTGTGCAATCAATTGGGCACCACCCTAAAAGTCCTACGCACTGACAATGGGGGGGAATACATGTACAGTGGCCTTGCCTCCTACTTTGAAGAGCATGGAATTCTTCATCAGACTTCATGTGCCGATACACCTCAACAGAATGGGACCGCTGAGCGAAAGCATCGCCATGTCCTGGAGGTTGCTAGGGCACTTCTTCTTGGTACTCGGGTACCCAAGGGTTATTGGGCTGACACTGTGTTGACGGCATCCTACTTGATAAATCGGATGCCCTCTCGTGTCTTGGGGTCGAAGTCTCCCCTTTCACTCCTGTTTCCTTCCTGTCCTGTGTTCTCCATTCCACCTAAGGTCTTTGGTTGTGTTTGCTATGTTCACGCCCATCACAGGAAGGACAAGTTAGATCCAAAAGCCGTTCGCTGTGTGTTCCTTGGCTATTCGTCCACTCAGAAGGGATATCGGTATTTCCATCCCTCTACCCGTCGTCGGTTTGTTTCTCTAGATGTTACCTTTTTTGAGAGTCTTCCCTTCTTCTCAGTTGATCGGACTTCTCTTCAGGGGGAGCTTGGGAGTATTGACGAGAGTTCGATACCTCCACAGGGGGAGATTCCTCAACCAGTACCCCTTGATTTGCCTGATGAGTCTCCTGTACCCTTGTCCTTATCTCCTACTGACACTGTGCCACAGGATCCGCAGCTGAAGACATATGCCAGACGACGTCTAAAAGAGAAACAGTCCACCATCCAAGCTCACTGCCAGGAAATCCAACTCGATCTAGGTAATCGTGTCCTCAGTGATCCTCATGATGATATGTCTGTTGCTCCTTCTACTATCCTTCCCATAGACATTGATGTACCTATTGCTCATCGGAAGGGTGTTCGGAACTGTGTTACCAAGCACCCTATCTCTCACTTTGTTTCCTATCAGCAGCTCTCACCATCCTACAGGGCATTTGCTACTTCCCTATCCAGTGTCGCTCTGCCATCCGGTGTCTCAGATGCCCTTAGCCAGCCTCAGTGGAAAGCAGCCATGCTAGAGGAGATGGCAGCTCTAGAAAAGAATGGTACTTGGGATTTGGTTCCATTGCCTAGAGGAAAGAAACCCGTGGGGTGCAAGTGGGTATATACAGTGAAATACAAAGCAGATGGAAGCATCGACAGGTACAAGGCCCGTCTCGTTGCAAAAGGGTACACACAGACTTATGGGATTGACTACCAAGAGACGTTTGCTCCTGTGGCCAAGATGAACTCAGTTCGAGTTCTGTTATCTCTGGCGGCAAATTTTTCTTGGCCCCTCCACCAGTTGGATGTCAAGAATGCCTTCCTCCATGGTGATCTAGAGGAAGAGGTCTACATGACAGGTCCTCCAGGGTTTAGTCCGACTGGGAGTAAGGAACTTGTGTGCAGACTGAAGAAAGCCTTGTATGGGCTTAAACAGTCACCAAGGGCTTGGTTCGAGAGGTTTAGTTCTGCAGTCAAGAAGATTGGCTACTCGCAGAGTCAGGCGGACCACACTCTTTTCATTAAGAGAAGTCAATGTCGTCTTACTGCTCTTATTGTGTATGTGGATGATATCGTGATCACAGGAGATGACCCAGATGAGGTTTGTAAATTGAAAAAATACCTCGGCACAGAGTTCGAAATCAAGGATCTGGGAACCTTGAGATACTTTCTGGGCATTGAGGTTGCTAGGTCAAAGCAGGGTGTGTTCATCTCACAAAGAAAGTATGTACTTGATCTCCTTCGAGAGTCAGGAAACTTGGGAGTTAAACCAGCCGATACGCCTATAGAGCAGCAACATCGGCTAAATCTTGTTGATGGGGATCCCATTGCTGATACAGGCCAGTTCCAGAGACTTGTTGGGCGTCTCATCTACCTTTCGCTGACACGACCAGATATTGCATATGCAGTCAGTGTCATCAGTCAGTTCATGCATGCCCCTCGCTCTCCACATCTTGAAGCAGCACACCGAGTGTTACGCTATCTTAAGGGGGCTCCAGGGAAGGGTATCCTGTTTAGTAAGAATGGACACCTGCGAGTTGAAGCTTATACAGACGCTGACTGGGCAGGTTCAGTCACTGACAGACGTTCCACATCAGGGTACTGTACGTATGTGGGGGGTAATCTGGTGTCTTGGCGCAGCAAAAAGCAACCAGTTGTCGCTCGCTCCAGTGCCGAAGCAGAGTACCGTTCTATGGCTCATGGTATATGTGAGCTTCTATGGTTGAAGACTATGCTCAGTGAGCTCGGATATCCTGTCAAAGGGTCTATGCAGCTGTATTGTGACAATAAAGCAGCCATCAGCATTGCTCATAATCCAGTTCAACACGACAGGACAAAGCACATTGAGGTAGACCGTCACTTCATCAAAGAGAAGCTTGGTCAAGGACTTATTTGCACACCGTATGTCCATACTGCTGATCAAGTTGCTGATGTGTTAACTAAAGGTGTAACTAAAGGGATCTTAGAGCACCTGTTATCCAAGCTGGGCATGATAGATATCTTCGCACCAGCTTGAGGGGGAGTGTTGTCAGGGACCTACTTGTAATATCTTATATTCTACAGGGGGCCCTTGTAATATTGTAAAACTTCACTTAATATATATATTGGGTGAAATCGTGTAGGCTATTCTAAGCTCTACACGATTTCTCCTCTTTCCCCTATTCTCTTCACCTCTCCTCTCTTCCATCTCTAACCCTAATCTCTTATCCTGGTTACGATCAAAGATTACAACAAGTCGCATTGCATCTAACTACATAGCTCAATCGAAATCTCATGGTTGCCCATAATCAGGGTTGCAGACGAGCCGGCCCATGAGATATTTCGGGTTGAATTTGAATTGCATAATGCCAAGCCTCAGGCTCAGCCTATTCAAAATTTAGCAAAAGCGGCCCAGGCCAAGGCCCAAGCCAATTTGCAACCCTACCCATAGTCGAACTTTCTTTGAGTTACTACTCAAGCATTAGAAAAATGAGTATCAGTCTCGAGGAAATAGAGGATTGCTTCTGGAACTTTTGGTACTGATTTAGATAAGTAGATTTATTTTTACGTTGTAGATTTTAACTAGTTCTACGCACTTTTCACTATGTTCTCACAATTATAGCTCCATCTTTCTATTGATAGAACAGTAACTTTGAGGTAGAAAGGTTCTATTGCTTTAGGGGGTGCTTGGTTTTTGCTTATCTCATTCTAAATAGATTTCCACCATGGACATAATGTTTCATATATTGGCTTGCTTTATTCAGAAGTAGATCTTGTTTGCACCTAGAAAAGGCCTAAAAGTGGATGGTTTGTTGAAAATTGACCTTCCACGAATAGAGAGAATAGAAATGATCAATCACACAAACACAACAGATTTATGTGGTTCGGCAGTGTGCCCACGCCCACGGGTGAGGAGCTCTTTCTAAAGAATTATGGTTACAATAGTTTCCTCTCTCTCAAGTCAAACTCCAATGCCCTTTTAGAGAATATATAATCTCTATACAATAAAATACCCAAAGTACCCCCAATGCAAAAAACACCAATGGCTCTAGCTAGCGGTGGAGTAGGATTTTGTTGGGGTGGGGGGTCACTTTAAAGTTTTAAAATCTGAGGGGGGCACTTTAAATAATTAAAATATGAGGGGGGCACTGAACTAAAATTTTG
This sequence comes from Euptelea pleiosperma, assembly GCA_035048495.1. Taxonomy (NCBI): domain Eukaryota; kingdom Viridiplantae; phylum Streptophyta; class Magnoliopsida; order Ranunculales; family Eupteleaceae; genus Euptelea; species Euptelea pleiosperma. Next base: position 31,747,063 of record CM068542.1, on the reverse strand, counting down.
GGGTACTCTAGAAATATATATTTTTTTAAGGATTTTGAAAGTTGGGGGGGGGTTGTGTGCGTGTGGCTAAGTCGTCCTACATAAAGTTGGACCCGCGTAAAGCTGTGGCTTAATGAACAGTAAAATCCTTGCAGAACAGTACCCTACAGGATACAAGACACCTAACACAACATGGTTGATGGGACACAAAAAAAAAGTTCAAAAAAGGATTTAGGATTATTTGTCCAAGTGAAAGTGTATTTAGATTACCTTCCAAAAAAAAAATGAGAAAAACAAATTGTATGTAGAATAGACTTTGTAGCAGTAATCAAACACCACCTCTCTCTCTCTCTCTCTGTTTGGTCCCTTTCATCTTATGTCTGATGTATTAACTTTTCTCTTGTGTTTATCTGCAATAAGGATTAAGAGTGACATTAATATTTGATAATGCTTCTTACAACAAATTTCTCAACAGATATTGTGTGTGGAGAGAAGGATGCGACCAGGTGCAATCAAATTCTTCCGCACACAATCACCTAGACATTTTGAAGGAGGTGATTGGGACCAAGGTGGTTCATGTCAACGTGTACAGCCATTGTTGCAAGAGCAGGTAACTTTAATTCTCTACTTATGGATTGCATGGAGTATCACAAATTCACAATTAGGCAAATCCAGTGGAATACACTAGTTACAATTTGGTTGATCATCATAGATGGCAATCATTTATGCATGCTTGTCTCTGTCTTTTCACTACCTTTCCTGTAACATTTGTTGGTCTAGTTGGCAACATGTTTGGTCTACCCCATTGTCTTATGGACGAGGACATTTTAAGTTGCATTTCATCTGATTATTGCTTATTGAAAGTCCTGGACTTTAGTCATCACACTTGAGGGCTTCCATCCATTACATGCACTCATTTTTGTAACATCTAAGGATCTAATACAATTATGTTCCTCAACTTGTAATGTTGCACCATATTGCAGCTGGTCTTATTTGTCGAAATCCGCTATATTTGTGGAAATCAATATCTATTTTTACTTACTCTGAAATGAACTGTGACACATGATTATCAAAATCTCAACCATTTGACTGATTGAACCTCTGGGCACCTATTATATCAGGTTGAACAACTCTTTTCTGTGGAGAGCAATGGGACAAACGTGGAAGCACGCCTGGTGAATCAACACCTGTACAAAGCCCTTGTAGGGTCGAGTTTCCACATTCTGGACATCACCCATATGAGCGAGTTAAGAGCAGATGCCCATCCTTCGACTGCAGGTGGGAAGAAACACAACGATTGCATGCATTGGTGCTTACCAGGCATTACAGATACTTGGAATGACTTGCTTATGACATATTTAAACATGTAGTGCTGAAGCTGGTATCTTATTATTCTTTTTCTTTATAAAAGGGCATTCTCTTGAAAGTCTTCAATTTTCTTTGGGTAGCATTATTTTTGCACCCACATTTTTTTGTAAGTGCCACCATCACTAACAAAAAAATGACAAACTGTGTCACTAAATCTACACCCACCTTTTACCAAAAAAAAAATCTGATGAAGAAGAGGAACCCACCACCACCGTCTTCCCTTCGTCCACCATCACCATCACCACCACCACCGCACCATCACTCCAGCCCACCCCATCGTCCTAGTATCTTTTGCAATACTAGGCCTCTTACTCTTGTTGGGTTCTATATTTATGTCATCAAATTCTGTTATATTAGGTTCACGCAAATTTACTATTTACTTTTGGGAGCCAGGCTGAAAATAGCTTATGGTGAAACATTGCAAAACTCGCAACGTTATCCACTACCTTCTTTAAAGTATCGAACATGGTGGGGAGGGGATGTTTTCTTCAGGGAGTTGATCATTGCTTGGTTCGTCTAGCTGAAGGTTGACATTAATACACAGAAATGAGATGGGAGAACTCTCCACAGTCTGGGTTTTCTCACATGTGACAAAAGAGGTTGTAGGTCCAAATGGGTTCATGAGTATTGCCACCTCACCCTCCCCATGTGGCATGTTTCAGCCAATAGCCCTTTGCTCTGTGAAAAAATAAAACAAGCTTCTTTTTGCCACGTGGTGTTGCGACGTTGGGCTGACACTTGCCACATGGGGAGAGGGAGAGGTTGCAATACATAGAATGTGGAGACTTCTTTCCATTGTGTAGAATTCATAGATTGCTCTTACAATGAAACTTAACAAGGAGCTTCGTTTTGTGCCACCAGATGTACATATTGCAATATGCATGGGATTAGCCGCTTCAATGGGATCTTTCTCGAATGGGATTTTTTGAGGAACGTATCGAGAGAGAATTAGATTTGGTTAGACAATGTGTGGTTGGTAAGCAAGGATCGGTTTCAAATTGGTTGCCGTTGGTAAGAAAAGAATAAAAAAGGGTTTCAATTCATATCTCCGTCTATTTTCGTCGTGTAAGAAAAAAAAGAAAAAAAAAAAGAGATGGTGAAAATCAAAGATAAACTTGAACGGGGATAAAAACAAAAGGCAAAAAGATTAGGTTCAAAGGTCACATGGAAGGGCCTCTAAGCTCCTCGTGATATTTGGGCACCTTTCTACATTCCAACATGATTTCTGAAGATCAACAACATGCACCCTGTGGACTAAGCATGACACACCCTACCCCTACAATGCATGTTCCCTCGTTCCATCCATCCTTCTAGAATAGGAGCATAGTCCAAAATTCATATTGACTGGTGATGGGCCATGGAATCTCAAACATCCAATCTAGAGGCAAATGTTGCAAGACCCAAAACGCCAGTGTTAGGATTCTCCCTAATGGCCATATCCTTTTAAGCCCAGACAGCTGATGGTCCTCGGGATTTAAACCACATTACTCTCAAAGACCATCCATCAATCTGGACCTTGGGATAGTTTCATACCATGGTTTAAAAAATGGCCAAAATTGCCATTATAATTAACGTAGCGGAAGCTCGTATGAATAAGGAAGGTCTCTGTTTTCTACTGAAAACATCATGCACCTTGAATCCAAGGAGAAAACACGGAAAATTTAAAGAGAATACTCACAATTTTATTATATCATCAATTCGTAACATATCCAATCTTAAATAGAAAATCAAAATCTTAATTTGACTAAAATTAGAAAACCTAGTAAAACAAGCAAAAAAATCCCAAATCTGACGGAACTCTTAAAATAACCTTAAGTTGTTAAATTACCAAAAATAGCAATTTTTCTTAAAAAATTGCAATCTGAACCCCATTGGATCTACACCAAAAATGCAGTTAATTGCCCAGCACGTGTATCTCCTTAAGACACCCCACCAGCATATGTTATCTTAGGAAATCCTAGTTCCAGCAGCTAAGTTACAGTCGTTTGAAGTTTGATTTCCTCCAATCTTGACATTCCAGAAATTGCTCAGCAACCCGTTCTACATCAATAATGGTAACGCCCCAACCCTATTTTATGTTATTTCGAAAATAATGTCGAAAACCAAAAAAACACTTAGTATAAAAACAGTTTTTTTTAATGTTATCGAGATTATTTAAAAAATAAATAAATATTTTGACCATTTTTTGACTTTAGATATGATTGATGTAACCCATTATAACATCATAAGGGACAATTTAAAACCTTGGTCAACACTATTTTTAAATTTGAGCCACCCGCATTTTGTTTTTTTTCATGAGTTTGAATGGCTCCCACTTTGCTGGTGCCAACTTGGCAATAAGGTGATTTGTTTTCATCAACATTTTTCAGTCCATCTAGTCGTCTTGCTTGCACAATCCAGTTCCACAACTGTCCAAATGGGCCTTAATGCAATTTGCTGAGTATGACTTATCCAAGATGAGGCCCACTAGTTGACGAGTTAGGGTGTATCATATCCTCGATACACAGAAAGAATGTTCAGCTTTCAATATCAAAATTGGTCCGTTGGATGTTTGATTCATAATAATTTTGTCGATGAAAATCAAAGTCTTGGAAAGATAAACCTTGAGTCTCCAAGCTGTTCAAGTGTAGAGGGTCAAACGTGCAGGACATTGCAGTCGGCCATTCACGAGTCATAGTCCAACAAGATCACTTTCATGAGGTGCTGGACAAGTCGCCATCGAAGAGCAATAAGACATCAGCCCCACTACCCCTACCCATACTACTCAGAAACTTAACATACGTAGCTTGGTTTTGTTTCAAGTGAGTGAGCTTAACTGTGCTTCTGTACTACTGATGACCCACTTAAATATGTGCTGACATATTGCTGAAAGGGTCACCAACTTGTTGCTTGTTTGATGTAGTTTTTCCGCCACCCTGTAAAGTTTCTCTCACAGTATTAGGGTTGATAGTCATATTACTTGGATTAATTAGTTAGTTTTTTTTTTTTTCCGCATTTAGATCGCCGAGGACGACTTAATTAATGGCGAGACAACGAGTTTTACGATGTGGACAGGGTTTAATCAAATCTTCTGCGCTCGAACAACATTATCTTATGTTTACTTAACAGAAAAATTAATAACAGAGATAACGGATTTATTTTTGATAGGTATGCTAGTGGACCCACATCACTCTCATTATAAGTAGAATTGCAACATTTAGTCCTTTCTTAGTTGTCCCTTTTCCTCTGGCCATCCTCAACAAGAATGCAGGGAAGATGGGTTTGTAGGGTCGGAAAACAATTGTTGACAATTACGTTGCTTAAGCTGTGAGGGGGGAGGTGTAACAATGTATATCAAAGGGTGCATGAGTTTAGTAGAAGTGGAGTGCTATTATAGAGCTAGCCAAACAACACTCTCTAACATTCTCCTTCAGCACTTTGCCAGGGGACTCGAACTTGCGACCTACTGGGATCTCCTGCTCCGATACCATGTTGACAACCACTTTACTATAAAAGGTTTAGTTGTTAGAGGGATGTGTAACAATGTATATCAAAGGGTCCACACGGATCTAACAGAGGCAGAGTGCTGATCACGTAGCCAAACAACACTCTCCAACAACAACAATATATTAATATATCAAAGAATGCAGGGAAGATGGGTTTACATCTATGACTTTTGTCAGGGTGAAGTATGAACTACATATCACAATGATATGATAAGTTTTACCAATCTCTCTACACTTATTTCATCTGTATTGTATTAATCTATTACTATTTTAAAGCCAAAACTTTGGTTGGCATATGATGTTTACTATTACTTGCCTAACCAAAAATATAAAAAAGTTAAAAGAGTCATGCTATCCCTTGCATGGATAACTGGATAGAAATATGTGCGGTCGAGGTCATTGACAATTGGATTCCAGAAATCCACGGTCTTCGAGGCAACAACTATTTTATCCTTTGTAGTTGTTGTTTGGTAGACCATGTATGAATCCAATGATCAATGGCCTCAACTACACATTTTTTTGTCTGATTATCCGTGGGGTAGCATTTTCTAGAAGAAAAACATATGCACTTCTTTGTTCATTAAATGCCTCTCTCCCTATAACAAATAAAGTTCATTAAATCCCTGTTTTACTCACTCACTCTCTTGCCATTAGTTACATTTTCAATTGAATCCTGTGATAAATATGTACTTAATTATTTTTTTTTTTTCGTGCCGTCATTCTTATTTTTCAATACAGCTTCTTGCTAACTACTTAATTACTTACCATGCCATCATTTTTACATTTTCAAAACAGTTCCTGCTAATTCAACTTAATTACTTTCTATACTAGTTCTTCCATATTTTCAAAACAGCCCCTTAATAACTGCATATTTATTTTACATGGAGGACTTCAGAATTTTGATCTTATAATTGTGACTTGAGTATCCACAATTTACATATTTGCCTCTCCAAACTAATCTTCCAAAAAGACCCCATACAATCACTCACGTGCAATGCGGCCCACATGTGCTCTATAAAGTCAAATTGGGATGAGAGTACAGCCGGATAACCTAATGGAAGAGAATGGACATAAATGTTAACCTTATGGGCTTTCATGATCCAATTGAAAGAAGACTTGGCTGTTCACATCATTCATAAAAGCTATTAGATATTGAGAAAATGACCCAAAAACTTGTACTTCCAGGCAAAACAAGTACTAAGACTGCACAAATCAAAATGCTTTTATAACCAACACATTTCTAGGGACGGTCTTAAATGATCCGTTATAATGTTATAATGGACACTTACATTACCATTATGTCCGTTTTAAGGCCGTTATATATAGCAAGTCACATCAGTCACATACGAGTAAAAAAAAGGTCAAAATATTACTATTTTATTGTCATTATTATTTTTCAAATGACCTTTATAACATAAAGATAATGGATAACGGATAGAATAATTAACAGCTGTTATAATGCAAAGCCCATTTTTTCGGTTTTGAGTTTTTTTTTTTTTATTTTAATGGATAAGGTGAAATATTATTGAAGAAGAAAAACCAGATACAAGAGGGAAGGGAGGTCGAGAAAACCTCCCAGAAAACAAAATACAAAGATCCTAATTACCCTTAAGTATGAATCATGATGGAGTCCTATCTAAAGACCAAATCCTCAGAAAACAGCCCTTTACATTCTACAAACAGCTTGGCATAATGGTGTTGGGGGAATTACCGTTGCCGTTACAAAGTTTTTCTAAAACAATGTTTCTACGTACCTTCCTCTCACCTTTGAAGTCATAATCAAATTAAATTTCATTACGACTTTGTTTCTCGGAGGGCTTCCTTTCAAGTCAATATTCAAAACTCAAAATTTCTGTTTTAGAGAATAAGAACTGATTTCATCCAGCATTTACGTGTTTTTGTTTCACCATTTTTGTTAAGTTTAAATACCCGCAGTTTTCGTTGACCTCCAAGCCTTTGGTTATTTTCTTGAATATTTTAGTCTCAAATAGAGTAGATTTTCGAGTCCGCAAACCCCGGAGCAAATTAAACCCTCTGCACACATGGTTCGAAGTCTCAGGATCGGTCCTATGCAATACCGTCTCAGGCCGTCTCGCTCGAGATGATCCTGAAATGGATCAGGATCGGTGAATCGGCCAAGACTTCGAACAATGTTGCACCACGTCACGTCATGTACCGTAAAACTGCTCTAACCCAACTTAAACTCAACCCTGATTACTTTTTTTCAACGTGGATAAAACATGAGTTATTGGAGCAGTTTTGGGGGGTACGTGTCAAACAAAGGGGGCACCCCCACTTAAGAAAATCCGAATTTTACATCAGACTTTTGGACGACCCAGAGGAGGAGAAGATCCTTCAAAGGGGGGGCCTACGTTATTGAAGACGGGGAGCAATCAGTCTGTGTCTGTCTCCTCGGAGCTTTGTGAGTCATGGACTGATGTGCACTTCATGTTAGCTGTCACCACGACTAGGTCTATCATGGTCCCCGATCTACTATATGTTTCTTGTGGGTTGTGGGGTCACGTAAACGAGGGTCCCACTACCATGTCCTAATAATCCTTCCTCTACTACAGTCCACGTTCCCCTCAATTATTCATTTATTCTATCCTAGCCTCTCCCCTCGTAAGTTCTAAATACGTACGTACCCATTAATTAAACCAGAGATTATTAATTCAAATCCATGTAATTCTGTGAGGAGTAATCGAGCAACATCCATAATGTAACACTTCTTATTGTGACCCACAATGAAGCTTGTGCTTATTAAGCTATTAAATGGTTAATATAGTTGAAATTTTTTCGTCAGATGATTCTAGCCATTCGATCGATAGACTTTTGTCTCGGCCATTACCCCTAATTATATTGATGGTTATAATTATGATAATAACACAATAGTTTGGTTATGACCATCTGTTGCATGGTTGGGACAATTAGGATAACACTACTGAGTTAAGTGTTATTAGTCATAGGCTCAAGCTTTGAGGAATTGTCTCTTCCTTTCACTTGTTTCCTCGGCTGTGGATTCTGAGAATCCAACGGTGGTTTTGTAACTCAGCTCTATTAACTACTGTTGGATTCTCGTAATCCACGCCCAAGAACACGAGTGAAAAGACAAGTCCCTTAGTCCCATTTTTATTAATTAGTTAGTTTAAAAACGTATTACTGGCCCAAATTAATTGAGATAAGTTAAAGATGAGGATAAAAAATGGAGTTCGCAGATAACATGGATACCCATTAACATCCCTCGGTATTGATTACCATTCAGATCATAATTTATGACCAACAAGATCTCTACAAGTTCTAGGTCTGAAATTCCAAGCTGAAATGGACATGCAGGAATGGGAGTACAATGGTGAGAAATTTTCATAAAGTCAATGGGCCGGCTATTGTTCTGATCAGCCTTTGAGGCCTTGAAAGAGAAAGCTACAGCTTCATTTGGTCCCCTTTAATAAGTGATGTTACACGCGTTGAAGCCGTGTGATGTTACCGTACGAGTGAGCCCATCGCTACCGTTAGTTGTTCCTTGATCCATAAAATACTGAAAAGATGGAAAGCGCTGTGAGCTAGCTGTTCCTCACTCCTTCACGAGTAAAACTACTATCACAGCATTTTGACAGATGCTTCTGTCACAATGAAAATCACAGCCCACATGGCATACTCGTAGTGGACACTGACCGTAGGGATTTTCGGCCAGTTTGTCAGTGGACCTCTAAACCAAAATTCAGCCTGATTGGTGATTTCTAAGTGATTCCATTGAAGTTATTGTCATGGATTGATTTTAACGGTAAAAATCGAGCAATATTGGGCGCTATTTGGGTGCAAAGATCCAAAGGTTGTAAATTACTAATCATGCTGATTTTTGGTTTAAGGTCCACTGAGGGACTGGCCAAACATCCATACGGTCACGTCCACTAAGAGTGTGCCACATGGACTGTGATTTTCATTGTGACAGAAGCATCTGTCAGAAGGCTGTGATAGAAGTTTTACTCCGTCACATACCCCAATAAATTAAAGCAATATATCGCGAGAAATAGCATCTCAGCTAGCCTCTTCTACTGTTCCATTAAATTATTATTATATAAAAAAAAATTCCAAAAGGAGCATTATTACTTTGAGAATTTAGTAAATTGAACCAATCGATTGGGTTTAGTGACCTTTTAAGTTGCTTTTCAGTGTTCTACCAAAATTAAAAGTTGTTTTAGAGTGGAAAACATGGACAAATTTAGTCTGCGTGCATTTGCAGACTTAAAAAGCATGCAAACATTGTATCCACCGTTGAATGCTCCTTGAAAAATGTGTTTTTAATTAATGTAATATTTTTTCAAAAGTATTGAAATTATAACATTTTTCGACGGACATCCAACAGTGTTGACAATGTTCGCATACTTTTAAGTCGGCAAAGGTGTATAAATTAAAACATCGAGCTAAAACAGACGGCGGTTTAATGGTTTGGAATTGGAGTGAAAGTAACTACAATCATGGTTAGTTTTTTTTTTTTTTTTTTTTTTTTAATTTCTCGTGCCCATGAGAAATTAAACCCAATAATAATGCTTTGGGTACGACAAATTGATCTAGAGCCACAACCATATCTTACATCTGATTCTTAAATCGGATGGATGGTTGGGCTCAGTCCATTCCAACATTCCTAACCTAATAAAACATCGACTTAAATTTAAAAAAATTAAGAACCGTTGGTTTAGGTCACCTCTTTACATAGCATGCAAATGAGCTAATTTTTGGTGATATGATCATCAAGAAAAGAAATGGGTGTACCTTTAGACAGACTCCTCAAATAAAGCCCACAAATGAGTTGGCCGGGGTATATATGAGTTGGAGGACCTCCAACAACAGTTATGGGCAAGATTTCACAAACAAAATCTACTGGTTAGAGCAGTGGACTTTTTATGTTGACTTTAAATTAATTAAACGTTACGTTTGAAACATAAGGAGAAACTTATAGAGAAGGTGCCAGCTTTGCTGAGTTGGTAAAGTTTGTGGGTGATGATACCATAGACCTGGGTTCAAAACCCGTCTTCACCGAGTTACTGCTCTCCTTAAAAACAGGCTTGACTACAAAAAACAAAAAAAAAAAAATCTTATATATAGAAAATGGCGAACATGGGTTAGATGGGGTGGTCAATGGTGGGGGGCCGGGCAGTTACCAGACCACCCTATATATATGTTACAACATTGCTTGCTTTCCAAGACAAAGAAGCCCTATTCATTCTTCAACCCCATTCCCTCCCTCCCTCTCCCTCTCTCTCTCTCTCTCTCTCTCTCGTCTCAAAATCCCTCTCTCTCGTCTCAAAATCCCTCTCTTGATCAGTTTCCTGATCTCTCGATCTGGACAGATAGTATGAAGTTTCTATCTAAAAAAGCCACGTGTAACTCTCACGGGCAAGATTCTCATTACTTCCGAGGATGGCAGGAATACGAGAAGGACCCATATGATGAGGTTCATAATCCTAAAGGAATTATTCAAATGGGCCTCGCAGAGAATCAGGTTAGCAAATTAAAAAAAAATCTAAATGGGCTTCCATTTTTTCATATTTTTTACCCTTCTTCATCCTCAAAGACTCGGATTATTTAAAAAATCTCTCTCTCTCTCTCTCTCTCACATATTATTTTCTATTTCGTGCAGCTCTCCTTTGATCTTATTGAGTCATGGCTAACGAACAACCCGGAGCCGGCTAGTTTCAAGAGAGATGGAGAATCGATATTCAGAGAGCTGGCTCTCTTCCAAGATTATAACGGGCTGCCCGCTTTCAAGAAAGTAAGTTTTTCAGATTCTTCTACCAGATAAAGATGGACTTATGATATATATATCCATCGTACATGTTCATATTCAAATCTAAACTTGGGTACGTTGAACACTATTTACAGGCATTGGCGGAATTTATGGCGGAAATAAGAGGAAACAGAGTAAGCTTTGATCCAAAAAAGCTGGTCCTTACTGCCGGTGCAACTTCTGCTAACGAGATTCTCATGTTTTGTCTCGCCAACCCCGACGAAGCTTTCCTTATCCCCACCCCATACTACCCAGGGTACTTTAATTATTTCTCCTGCTTTTATCCTTTTTTGGGTATTTTAGTAACAACTCCTCTTGAAATTTGAAAGTAATTAGTAATACCCCTTATACTTTCAAACTTTAAGATTATCCCCTTCACCTAGTATAACAGTCGTTAGCATTGTATACTTGCAATATGCATGTTAACGTTAGTCAAATAATGGTTAAACTAGGTCAAGGAGGGTATTTCTAAACTTTGAAAATATAAGGGGGTGTTACTAATTACTTTCAAATTTCGGGGGGTACGTATTACTAAAATACTCTTCTTTTTTTTGTCTCTACTTATGTTTTTTGTTTCATTACCACGACATGTATTGCTTACACGTGAAATGTACTTTTTTTTGGTATAATTTATAGGTTTGATAGAGATCTCAAATGGAGAACTGGAGTGAAAATTGTTCCGATACATTGTTCGAACGCCAACGGTTATCGGATTACTGAATCCGCACTCGAAGAAGCTTACCAAGAAGCTCAGAAGCGTAAGTTGAAAGTTAAAGGGGTACTAATTACCAACCCTTCGAATCCGTTGGGAACAACGATAAGCCGAGACGAGCTCAACCGCCTTATTAGCTTTGTTGATGCAAAAAACATCCATCTAATAAGCGACGAGATATATTCGGGGACTGTCTTCGACACACCAGGCTTCATAAGTGCTGCAGAGGCTCTAATGGATAGAAACCTTAAAGATACCAGTGTTTGGTATCGCGTTCACACTGTTTACAGTCTCTCAAAGGACCTGGGTCTCCCTGGATTCCGAGTTGGTGCAATATACTCCAACGACGACACTGTCGTCAGTGCCGCGACGAAGATGTCAAGCTTTGGCCTAATTTCTTCACAAACTCAATATCTTCTCTCAGCAATTCTCTCGGACAAGAAGTTCACAAGCAATTACATTTTAGAGAACAAGAAAAGGCTTAAGAGAAGACATGATTTGCTCGTCTCAAGTCTTCGAAACGCCGGTATCAATTGCTTGAGTAGCAATGCCGGCTTGTTCTGCTGGGTAGACATGAGACATCTTCTAAGCTCTAATACATTGGAAGCAGAAATGGAACTGTGGAAGAAAATTCTCTGTGAAGTCAGATTAAATGTCTCTCCAGGGTCTTCATGCCATTGCACCGAACCGGGCTGGTTCCGCTTCTGCTTTGCGAACATGTCGGAAGAAACCTTAAACCTCTCAATGGAACGAATTAAGGACTTCGTCGATTCCACAACGGCCAACGTCAACACCCGAAGTAACCACCGATCGTCCAGAAGCTCAACAAAATTGTCTATAATCAAGTGGGCTCTTCGATTATCATCATCTTATGAACCCGAGCTTGAACGTTAGTTTTGTTTGAACATGTCCATTCATCTCCCCCATTTGATTCCAGCTATCTTGCGGAATGCCTTGCAATAGTCGAAGGAGCTAGCGAAGTCTTCTATTTCTATGGGTTGGAAGAAAATATGGGTGGAATCGGATTCACAAGCAGCAATTAAAGCTTTTATTAAATGTGCAGGTCAGAGCTCAATGGAATTACATCAAGAGTAATCTTGAATGGATTCGTTTTAGCTCCACTTGGAGAGAGATTAACTTTAGAGCGTATCGGTGCGCCAACCTAGCCTCGTCAATGAGGTGTGGCTCTAGGAAATGGTTGGATCGATGGGCGCCCACCTTTCATCAGTTCGATTGAGGACTCATCCAGGACCTATTACCGTTTTGTTTCCTAGTCAGGGTCTTTGGTTTAGCATTTGTACATCCTCTTCAGGGGAGTCTTTGTATTCCTCGGATTCTCTGTATTTTCTTTTCCTTTTCTTAATTTACTTTTCACTTGGCAAAAAAAAAAGTGGTGCGCCCAACCCTTGTCCATATGGATTTGACGTGGACCAAACCTTGTCCAATATCTGGACTTGAACTGGACCAAGCTTTATCTCTGTAAGTGTCCAGCTTTTTTTGATAATTGTAGAAATCCAGTTTTCTTTCACTAATAATTATCAAATCAAGATTACAAATTTACAATAATAATAAAACCAACATAGCTTCTCTAACATTAAATAATAAAACTGGTAAAAAAAGAACCTTATAATATGAGAATATCTGTAATGACAGCGGCGGTATTGGTGACTACAGACCGATCAGCCCATCTCTCCATTAACTTATTAAGCCGTATGAGTAGGTGCTTAGTAAGGTTTGATAAGGATTGTTTATGTGTTTGTGGATCAGACTCAGGGCAGCGTTTCTTTCTTTCATTTTCCGGTCATACCTACAAACAAACAAACAGCTCTCATTTTTTTTTTTTTTTTTTCAAATTATGATAAATTAAGAAAAAAGAAAAAGTGTCACTCTCTACGTAAGGTGAGGAGGAAATGTTAATACTTGTAAAGAAATCAAATGTAGGCATTTGAAATAGAGAAACATGAAGACTCAATGCCCACCAAATGGGGCTGACATAAAGAGGGGTTCGTCGGTAAAAGTACAACTTTTCCTCCATTATTTTCGCGCCAACACTATAACGATGGTCATCTTTTGGTCGCCGCTAAAACCAATCTATCATAACTCTTAAATTTTTTGGATGCTATGCTTGGGGTGAGCTAGGTAGGCTCTTACCAAGCCCAAGGGTTGAGTGCAGGTGGCCAGGACTCCACTCCAAAAAGTAGGAGGTTCTGAGTTCAAAAAACTTGGGGACACTCCCTTGGAAAGAGTATACGTAGGGTAATAACTAATAAGTGGCTCAGTGCTTTAACTCTTCCAGTACACTCCGACACGTGTGGAAGGGGTGACTTTTGTGTCCCGGGGGATTAGTCAGGTGCTCTAAGAGGCCCGGATACAAACGAAACTATTCGCCCAAAGTCAGGTGACGATGAGTAATGAGTAACGTACAATAATAAGAAATTAAAATGTCCAATTAATTCTCCAAATGGGTGCCGTGTATGAAAAAAATACATATCCTCTTGGTTTTCTGCAAAAGTCCATAAGAACCTGTTGAGAGCAGCTAGCTAGGAACCCAATTTACAATATTTGATGAGCATTATGGAGGAACAAGAAAAGACAATTCATTCCCAACTGCTTCAACTAGCTAAAGAAAGAAAGGCACAAAAGACACATTAAAGTCAAAGATCCCAAAACCAAGGAACACTTCAAGGGGACAAAAGCAAACACTTTGGGCCTAAGCTGTGTGTACGTACTCTCTCAATATATATAGAATAGGCTTAACAAGATTTCTAACATTTTTGAACAATCTCAACTTTTTATTTTTCTTAATGGTTTCCACCAGTGTATGTCTCATTTAGTACTTCATCTACTCTTACATGACCAAAAAGAAAAACAGGAATCTCCTACAGCATCTCTTCACTTAAAAGAATCAGACAATACCCCACTGATTAAGGCAATGGCCTTTCAATACATGAAGACATCAAGACACCACGAGGGCCCATTTAAGATGTTATAAGCGCTTTTAAAGCCCATAGTTTTTTCAAGCCACAGTCTTTTTGATATATAAAATGGGACAATGACAACACAGACAAGATCAACTTTATACTAATTATGCTTGTTTAACTCGATCATTATCACTCCTTCGGGGGGGCGATGTCGCGGTATTTCCGCGCACACGGTGACTATGATCTCCAAAAAAAAAAAAAAGTTTGATATATTATTAATTACATGGTATGGATGCCATGTGGACTTCACATGAGCACGTATAGGTTCGCACATGATGATAAGGAACATAACATCACCTGCACTATCTTTCAAAAGGTTGTGAGAGAGCACGTAGGCTATTAGGGTTTCAATCGTGTCTCTTTGTTGGTGCAACCATGGTATGCCCCCACTTTGGTTTTGCTGGTTTTGACGGGGACAAGACGGGCCAGATGAACCCCCACCTACTTCCCATAAAAAGTGTCCCATGGATAATATGTCTTGGAATTTCTTTGCTGATGTGATTACATTTGGTTTTTCTCCTTCGCAGGTATGATAAAGATGGGAAGAATATATTGGCTTTGTGCTTTCTATTCTGTTTATCGTTCAAACTTCAACGTACGTACAGGCCAAACAAATAATTCTTTTCTCTTGAATTCCCTAATGCGTGTGTGTACGTACCTTTGTCATCAAGTTTCTACCTAAAAAACGTTGAAGATGGCGATCATCCTGCTCATACATCACATGCTTATGTACGTATACTTCAACGTGTATAAGATCCACACCCGGGGTCTAGCCAAATATGACCATGGCGTTTCTCACGGTTGACACATGCCCTCTCTCATTTCATGAGAAACTTTTTCATATTGGGTGCACATCAAATTATGACTTTCAGCAGTACTTTCACGAACGCCACCTACCCTGCCACTAATTGTAAAGTTGGTGCTTTCTGAAGGCCCTTTACATCAAATTTTGATTTTTTTGCAGCGCGAACGAACGGTCATCGAATTTTTTCGTCGATTCCCACGAGCAATGCCATGCCGCACGGTGATCTCTTATTGGAGTTGTACGTATGCGCCATGTTTATAAGCAATAGTTTTGAAATATAGAACGTATGACGCATGCGCACTCTGATACATCG
This sequence comes from Euptelea pleiosperma, assembly GCA_035048495.1. Classification (NCBI taxonomy): domain Eukaryota; kingdom Viridiplantae; phylum Streptophyta; class Magnoliopsida; order Ranunculales; family Eupteleaceae; genus Euptelea; species Euptelea pleiosperma. Next base: position 31,731,635 of record CM068542.1, on the reverse strand, counting down.
ATCGGGATCACTCACGAGTATGAGTAATCTCTAGGATGGGGCATGACCCAAAGATTAGGTTTCTATACGAAATAAGGTGGAAAAATTCGATACATCATGCAGTTAGAACTTAGAAGTATGTGATGGACAATGATATGATGCAAGAGGTGGCTCGTATACTGGACCGGATCGGAGAGTCGGTATACACATGTACAACATGTATGATATGAACTATGAATTGAGGTGGCATGGGTTCATGAAGAATGATGAACCTGAGTCCTCATGCATAGGGAGGACTCCCTGCAAATATTGTTTTGCATCTCTGCTACTTGACTATCATGGCGTCTTTTGGGCCCATGAAATGTTGGGGCGTCTGAGTGGTCCTAGACATCTGATTTGAGTGTCTTTTCACAATAGGCCTACACCTAGTTTTGGGATAGGCCCAATTAAGAAAAATTGGGTCCAGGCCCATAAAAAAAACCATTACTTCAAATATATGGCTAGAGTCACTCAAGATTGTTAGGCTATCTTTTCCTTTTAATAACTTGTTGGGAACGATGGTGATAATTTCACTGGCTAATTAATATATGGTGATAATTTAAGAAAGTCTAGGGATTTTTGTCTAGGCATCTAGCTAGATACACAAACTTAGGGTTGTAACTGTGTCGGGTTGGGTTCCGTTATATCTAGGTCCACCCCAACTACTAATCGGATCTGAAAAGCTGGACCCAAACATAGCCAAATTGATCAAGCCTAAGGGTAAAGGGGATCAGGCAGGCGGTGTATACTAATGTTCCAAAAGCCGACCTGATTAGTGCAAAAACATGGTCTAACGTGAATAATTGGCTGCCTAATGACACGACCCCTATACAAAACTAAGTTCGAAATCCGGCGTCACCCACTGATTTGGTTCACAACCAGTGGCGGAGCCAGGGAGGCAGTTGCCCCCCCCTCCCTCTCTCAACTTTTGAAAAATCTTTAAAAAATAAAAAAATTCTTCCTAAACTTCTGGTTTGCCCCCCTGGTATTTTTTTTTTTTGTGATCTCCCCCCCCCCCCATCGAAAAATATTTTACGATTTTGTCCCCGTTGATCAAAATCCTGGATCCTACACTGTTCACAACCATAAGAACATATGTATCAATTGAAAAAAATTACATTGTTTCCAAATCATTGTGATACAGCTGTGGTAGACGGGTAGCTCATCCCGCGTTAAACGACTTTAAACAAAACACTAGCACATCGACAACAAAGGGTTGGTTATAGGCATCTGGGAAAAAGTTTGCGATATGGTGAAAAGGTAGTTCATCTTGCTGAGTAGGTCCCCGACCTGTAATTTCCTTGTAACAATGAGTGTCTTCGAGGATTATTCACGACCGAATAATAATAATAATTGATAATAATAATAATAATAATAATAATAACAAGAACAACATTCATGCATGTACCTCTTTCGATGTCAATTTAAGTTAATTAATTAGGAGATAAGGGCTCAATAGTCTATATTTATCATGATGATCTTCCATTGCTTAAACTAGTGATGGTCATTTGCTTGAGGACTACTTTTTACGACATGCATTCCCTTTTCCAAAATCCACTTTGGTTCTTGCTTGTAAAGTAGCAGGAAGATCCCCAATATTCCGCTTGGACTTTAGGGAGAGAGAGAGAGTTAGGTGAAGATCTCTCCTTCCAATCTGAATACTTTTATCCCGCCTGTTTTCTCCATATACGCCTTAATGAATTCGAGAATCCCTAACTAATCAAAAAAAGCCTAACTTACCGGGCCGACAGTGTGATTTTAAGTAATTAATTTATGGGAATTTTTTGACATACCCCCATGTTATTTTGAAATTTGACATACCCCCCTCAATTTGAAAAAGCTGACATACCCCCTATGACTCGGTCTACTGTCATTTGACCAGTGTTGACCCGAGTTGACTACCAAAATTTGTATCAAATGACAAAAATGGGCCAAAACCCAAACCCCGAATCAAAAGGCTGTGGTGGACAACCAGCCAAGAGACTCCAATGGGTTCGGCGCCCATATTCGGTAGTCAACTCGGGTCAACACTGGTCAAATGACAGTGGACCGAGTCATAGGGGGTATGTCAGTTTGGGAAGGGGGGGTATGTCAAAACTTCCCTTAATTTATTTATATTTATTAGTAAGAATTCTTCTTGGGATCGTGATGTAACAATGTATACCTGAGATCTTTTCAAATGCGGAAGTGACATTTTCGATAGTCACCGCTACCATCTGGGCCCACTGGTTGCATGGATGGTTAGCCCATCCCTTAGTAGACATTCGTACCAAAAATCAGCTTGTTTGATGATTTTTAGCCGTTGGTTTTAGTACTAATTAAAAAGGCTATAAGAACGCCTTAAAAACTGCTAAAAAGTGATAAGATCTAATGGTTATAGATTACCAATCAGGGAGATTTTTGGTGTATATATTCACCGATGGGTAGGATAAACATCCATGCGGTCAATGGGCCTAGATGACAGTGGTGCGTAACAAAAATCATGCTTCCGCATTTGAAAAAGTTTCAGGCATACCTTGTTACATGTTTTTCCTTCTTCTTGAATATTGATGGAAGATAATAGCGTGTTATTTAAGGACATTAATCTCTCTCTAATCTCTTTTTTCTATTTAGAGTTTAGGGCTATTAAAGGATCAGGTTTGGATCAGATTAGAGCTTGATGTAGGGCTGAAAGGTCTTCTCGATCCAAACCCTATATATAAGGTTCAATGGATGGGGTCTAGACTCTAGAAAACTAAGGGATATGGAGTAGGGCTGAATCAATAGTAGGCCATCTCCAACCGGTTAAATTCATGGTTCGAAGTGTCTTGGCCGATCCCGTTCTTGATCGGGCGATCCGAATTCGGATCGGGGCCTACCGATCCAATCCAAAAATGGATCATCTCGGGCTGAGATCACTGTTTCCTTGGGAAGTCACACTTCATCTTGGGCGAGATTAAGGGTCCGTGTGTATAGTATGCCTCTCTTATTTTCCAATATAAAAAAATTGCCCACCAAAACCAAATTTGATGGACAAATGTTTTATTAGGGTTGAGTTTTTATTTACCTATGTTGCAGGGAAAATTGGTCCAATAGAAAATATTTGTATGCAAATGTTTGGCCAAACATGCCAAAATTTTATGTGTGCGCAAATGTTTTCTTTTCTTATTTGTAATTGATCCAAGCAAACTCATTGTCCCTTTAAGCTCTAATTCAATTTAAATTTAAATTTAATATTAATATTAATTTTATAGCTAGTTTAATAAAATAATTAGCAAAGGATATCATGGGAAAAGATCCAGGCGAGGGCTTTCTAATGGACCCATTTATACTACAAACTAGCGGGAGGATCGCACGCACTGTTTGAGTGATAGAATTAGACTTAAATTAAAATAAAAGAATATTTGTTAAAACGTTAAGTGTGTAATTTGAACGACAATATTACTCTTTTGTCCCTCATTTGATTTATCGCTAAACAAAAATAGTTAGTAAATGGATAGTACCATTTTTACTGGAAACCAACTCATGGATTGGAGAGCTTTTGAAAAATTTCAAAGAAAACAAAATATTTATTATGCAAATTCAATTTAGTAAATGAGAAAAATCTAAATACTCTAGGTTTATCTCTCTTCTAAGTAGATGAATTTTTAGAAACAAAAATGTTATTTCACCCTTTAGATTATTTATAAAACTAACTACCGTTACATGGCTATAGATATGATTTCTTAAAAAAATGGGGACTGTATTTGGAAAGAGTCCGTCTAGAGCTACACCCATTTCTTACATCCAGTTCTTACACCCGGATGTGGGGCCTATATAGAAATCATGTTGGACAATCCAACCATACATTGAGCTGTTCTTCGCTTGATGATCATCATCACCAAAAATCAGTTAATTTTGACATTGCCAACCATATAAGAAATTGACCCCAAATAATGGCTTAATTGGATAGTCTGGATTTTTCAAATTAAAGTCCATTTTTCTTGAGGTTAGGATTGTTGAATTTTCCTGATTTTTTTTTGAGGGTAACTATAGCATGAAAATCGCATTGTGCGGTAGGATTGTCCAACATGATCTCCATGGGGGCCCCACCCCCGGGTGTAAGAACCTGATGTAAGAAATGGGTGTAGCTCTAGACGGACTCATTTGGAAATAAACTTTCAACTTCAAGTAACTGTTTGGAAGGTCGCTTCTCTTATATTAAGATTATGCTAAGGAGTTGATTATTATGTGCATATAAAAAATAGGAAATCAAGAGTTTGCTTTGTCTCTGGGTTGGCCGAGCAAAGTTTTGCTCCAACCCTCAGCTTTGCACGATATGTACCCCCCAAAACTGTCCAAGCCTCGAGGTTTCATCCAATGTGTCAAACTTGATTGACCATGATATCATATGATGAGATCATAGATTAACTTAAAATAAGCTAAAAGTCAACTTATAGCTTATTGAAATGCAAATTTTTTTGACATTTTACTTTATTTGCTGGGTTAAGCAGAAACAATTGAAATCTGATTTATTGCTTATAGCTTATGCACCTAGCACTTTTAAAAAGTATAGGCTCAAATTCAGACTTCAATGAAACTCTTTAAATATCTAAAATACCATTTTATTCCTTCAATACAAATTCTAAATGACTGATAAACCTTTTGTAAAACTTTGTAAATGACAGAAATATCCCTCTAATCATTTCATAAATTTTAAAACGGAAAATTGCAGAAACGAAAATAAAATTTAAATAATTTACAAAAAAGAATACAACTTTTCGCAAATCCCAAAAAAGAAAACGAAGCGCCTTTTCAAAGGGCATTTCATTACGTGGCACATGTTTATCAAAAAAATGCCATTTTAAAGGGCGTTTGTCAGTAAAAAACGTTATTTTAAATGGCGTTTTTCAGTAATAGACGCCTCTTTAAAAAACGTCTGTCAGGTACTGACAACTGACAGACGTTATTTTAAAGGGCATGTGTCAGTGAAAAACGCCCTTTAAAAGGGCGTTCGGCCGTTGGGATCCGTTTCAAAATTGACCGTTTTTTGACCGTTGGGTAACGGATAAACGTTATTTGAAATGGCGTTTTTTGTTGACAAACGCCTTTTTAAAGGGCGTTCGACCGTTGCAAGCTTAACATTATCCGACCGTTTTTTGACCGTTGCATAACGGAAAAATGCCATTTTAAATGGCATTTTTCCGTTACACCATTCATATATATAGACATTCACTATTTTCATATTTACTCACTCTCACATATTTACTCTATACTCTCACATACTTACTCTCAACTCTTATACGTGATTAATCTAATTGCTTCAAAAAATTTATTTGTTCAATACTCTTATTTTGTAATTACAAATGGCGACAAAACCTATTATCTGCCATTATGGAAGTCAAATGAATGACGATACGTACATCGGTGGAGAAGCACGGATGTTATTCGTTTCATCGGAGATCACATTGGCCGAATTATGGGATAAAATTGCTACAACCTGTGAGATTCAGCCAAATTTCATTCTAAGGTCAGTTATTAGTTTTGGTTATGAAAAACACGTAATTCAAATTTTTGATGAATCATCTCTACACTATCTTTTTGAAATTAATGCAACTTCGCCAAGTATAATTCTTTTTGTATCTACTACACCTCCATCTTATCAATTTGATTATGGTCATAGAAATTTTCAAGGTGAGCCTAGTTCATCTAATCAATTTAAAATCGATGACCATAATCCAATTATAGAGGTTGATAATGAAGATCATGATGACGATGAAGATGATGATACAGATGACTCACAAGTCGACTCTTTATCATCTAGTGATAGTGATAACAATAATAATGATAATGTGATATATGTTGGAAAAATGTTTGAAAATATAAATAAATTTAGACAATCAATGCTAAATTTGGTAATAAAGAAAAATTTTATAATAAAATATATTTTAAATAATAGAGAAAAAATTGTTATCACATGTGAAGTTGAAAATTGCCCGTGGCGTGTGTATGTCAGAAAACTTGATAATGGTGAACTGTTTACAATTCGTACTTATAATGCTTGTCATACATGCATAAGCAGAATGAGTTTGGGAAGTCATCCTCAAGCAACTAGTAATTGGATTAGAAATATAATTAGAGGTCGTTTAGCTGATAATCAATATTATAGTCCGATAGATATAATAAAGGACATGAAACGCGATCATGGTGTAGACGTTTCATACAAAAAAGCTTGGAATGCTAGGGAGAAAACAATGAGAGACATACATGATTGTGAAATAGAGACATATAAGAACTTAGAGCATTATTGTCAGACTATTTTAGAAATAAATCCTGGTAGTGTTTGTCATCTTCAAACTAATAGTAATGAAAATTTTCAACGAATTTTTATTTGTTTTAAAGCATGTATAAAAGGATTTAAAAATGGATGCAAACCTATTGTAGGATTAGATGATGCATTTTTAAAAGAAAAATTTCAAGGTATCTTGCTTGCGGCGACATCCGTAGACCCTAATGGTGGTCTTTTTCCATTAGCATTTGCCGTTGTCGAGGCTAAGGATAAACATATTTGGGATTGGTTTTTAAATTCATTTGAAATAACTTTTAGTCATTTTCATTGTAGGATATTTTTTATTTCTGATAGACAAAAAGGACTTATACAAGGAGTTGCTAAGCATTTTCCTTCACACTTGCATTTCTTTTGTGTGAGACATTTTGAACAAAATTTAAAAAAACGATTTAGAGAATCAAATTTTTACAAATTATTAAAAAAAGTAGCAAAAACATATAATAATATAGACTGTAATTAATATCTAGAGACGATAAAAAATGAGAACCCTGAAATTTATGAATGAATTATTGTAGGGGTAGGTTTAGAGTCAGGGTTTAAGGTTTAGGGTTTAGGGTTAGGTTAGGGTTTAGGGTTTAGGTTAGGTTAGGGTTTAGGGTTTAGTTTAGGGTTTAGGGGTATAGGGTTAGGGTTTAGGGTTTAGGTTAGGGTTTAGGTTTAGGGTTAGGTTAGGGTTTAGGGTTTAGGGTTAGGGGCTTTAGGGTTTAGGGTTAGGGGTAGGGTTAGGGTTAGGGTTAGGGGTAGGTTTAGAGTTAGGGTTTAGGGTTAGGTTAGGTTAAGGTTTAGGGTTAGGTTAGGGGTAGGGGTAGGGTTTAGGGTTTAGGGTTAGGGTTAGGTTTAGGGTTAGGTTAGGGTTTAGGGTTTAGGGTTTAGGGTTTAGGGTTAGGTTAGGGCTTAGGGTTTAGGATTTAGGGTTTTGGTGGTGAGGATCATTACAAAAAATTCGTGATTGATCATCACAAAAAATCAGTGATTTTTAAGTGTTCGTTGAAGTCATTTCCATGAGTTGAATTTTAACTGTACAAATTTAGAGGTATTTTACCTCTTTGACCCAGTTTAATCATCATTTGACTAACATTAAAATGTGACATGCATCATGCGGTTGTTAATGCACCAATGAAAGGATCATAATATTGCAAGTACAATGCTAGCCATGTGTTAATCAAGTCCATTTTAACCAATGCTAGACTTGGTTAAGGGGTAATATTAAAGTTTAAAAGTACAAGGGGGTACCACAAATTATTTTTAGGGTAAAAATGTCTTTTTTAGAATTATTTGGGTGCAAAAATCTAATGTTGTAAATCACAAATCAGATTGAGTTTTGGTTTGCAGGTCCACTTTCCATACGGACAAATCTAGTCTGCAACTGTTTGTACACTTTGACCGTCCGGATGTTTGGCAAATTCCTAAGTGGACCTACAAATCAAATAGGATCAAAATGTAACGAGGTATGCCTGAAACTGTTTCATTTGCAGCTGCGGCATTTTTTGTAGTCACCGATGCCATTTGGGCCTACTGACCGCATGGATGTTTATCCTACCCCTTGGTGGATATACAGACCAAAACTCACCTTGATTGGTAATCTATAACCATAGATTTTAACACTTATTAGCACTTTTTAAGGCGTTCTTATAGCCGTTGAATGCAACCATTTTTTAAGAACTAAAATCAACGGCTAAAAATCATTAAACAAGCTGATTTTTTGTATGAATGTCTATTAAGGAGTGGGCTAAACATCCATGCGGTCTGTGAGCCCAGATGACAGTGGTGACTACCAAAAATGCCGCTTCGGCAAATGAAAAGATCTCAGGTACTAAAACCTCCCAAATTCTCACAGTTGAGATCAACCCATGAAAATAAGTCTAATCCAACGCCTATAAATCACTAATCAGGCTGAGTTTTGATTTGTAGGTCCACTTAGGGATTGGCCATACATCCATATGGTCAGAGTCCTCTAAGAATGTGCCACGTGGCTAATATTGTGTCCTGTAACACTAGAGCCTGAGCCCCAAAAAAAGGGGAACCCCAATTTTTACGCCCATTTTGGCATACCCAGAAGATGAATCAATGGCTGATTTTTGGTGAGGATGATCTCTATGGTGAGGAGATCATCCTCACAAAAATTCAAATCATTCCGATATTCGTAGACTGGTTTAGAAGTTGAGGAATTATGGGCCATCGATTTTTACTGTGTAGGCCAAAATGGGGGTCCCCCAAGCCCCACCAAAAAAAAAAAAAGTAAAAAAAAAAAAAAAATACATACTTGAGTATTATAGCGTAGGAGGCCGCGAGGAGACTGCCGGAGAGAGAGAGGGGAGAGTTCGCCGGAGGAGAACACAGAGAGAGAGGAGAGGTGGGAGAATAGATGAAAGCGACTTAGGCGGAATTTAATTCGTCGCCTGGCAGACGCCCTTTGAGAGGGCGTTTTTTTTTCATAAAAACGTTTTTAAAAAATCATTTCTCAGGAATAAACGCCATTTAAAAGGGCGTTTGTCAGGCGTGTCAGCCATCAGTCATTCGTTAGTCAGTTGGCGACTGATTCGACTGACAGCAGACGAAACACCATTTGAAAGGGCATTTCGTTTTCTTTTTTGGGATTTGCGAAAAGTTGTATTCTTTTTTGTAATTTATTTAAATTTTCTTTTCTTTTCTGCAATTTTCCGATTTTAAAATGACCAAATTGTCCTTTCATACTCAAACTCAGTGCTTAACCCGTAGCTATAAGCTATAAGCTAGGTCACGCTTACCCAAACACGGCCTTATCAATTTAGAGCGATTTTACTATAAATTAAAGCTATTAGGAGGTTCAATGGAATTGGTTTTGGGGCAAATTCTCTGGGTAAGCTATCCGTCCAGTTTTTAGTAACTGAAACCTCTTAAAAAGGGGAGCTCCTGACCCCGACTTTTTTTTAATTTGGTGCTCTTGTCTTCCAGTTGCTACACTTGCACACACACTAGCTCCACGCTTTGGTCACTTAGGTAGATCTGATTTTTCACGGCACAAATACGTGGCACCGAAGACTGTGTGACCAGCCATTACCTGTTAAGCTGGATTAGAGATTTATTCCTTATTTTAATTAACTTTCGCTTTTAACTGAAGCACTTTTTAATTGCCAAACCCTTACAAAAAAAGTCAAAGCGAAAAATAAATTTTCCATTTGACCAAGAGAACAAAATGACGTACTTACCCTCCATCATCTCTTCTGCCATGTGCATTTTCACATGCCATGCCAGCAAGGTTGTACTTGTAATTTTAAGTAATCCAGTATTAAAACACTTCTAGTATGTAGTCACAGCTGAGTAGAACTTTGCTGACAAGAGCCCGTCAGCAAAGTTAACTGGTCATAATAGGAGCCACGTGACACACTCTTAGAGAATGCTGACCACATGGATGTTTGACCAATCCCTTGGTGGACTTACAAACCAAAAATCCAAACCTTTCAAATAATGGTCAATAATGCTCAAATTACGGTTAAAAATCAACCCATGAAAACGGCTCCAATCCAACGGTTAGAAATCACTTAATCCGGTTAAATTTGGTCTCTATGTCAATCTAGGATTCGGCCAAACATCCATACAGTCAGAAATCTCTAATAATATGCCACGTGGCTCTTATTATGTTCGGTCAACATTCAACAAGATTGCCCGGACGAAAGTTTATTTATTTATTTATTTGATGGGTCGGGCTCCGTTGACAGGTATAAAATGACAGGTAAAATGACGGACACAATATAAGCTAGGTGGCACACTGTTACAGGACTCTGACCGTACGGATGTTTGTCCTATCCCATGGTGGACCTACAAACCAAAAATCAGCCTGATTAGTGATTTATAAGTGCTACATCTTTGTACCTCAAATACTGCTCAAATTCCCACGGTTGAGATCAGCCCATGAAAATAAGTCCAATCCAAAGCCTATAAATCACTAATCAGACTGAGTTTTGGTTTGTAGGTCCACCATGGATAGGACAAAAATCCATACGGTCAGAGTCCTGTAACAGTGTGCTACGTGGCTTATAGTGTGTCCCTGTCATTTTAGATCTGTCAACGGAGTCCGACCCTTATTTGATAATCATCCTATGAGAGCTGATTCGGTATCTCAAAAGCTATCAACATAAAAAGGTTTTGCAGGTTCCAAACCATTGACTGAGCTGACTTTTCTCTAAGAGGTCATGGGACCAACGGTCTAGATGGAGAACATTATACACCACTTGTTTGATATATTAGGTAAGTAAAATATTTCGGGGACTACATAAATTTTGGGTCGGGCTCCGTTGACAGATCTAAAATGACAGATAAAATGACAGGGATACAATATAGCCACGTGGCACACTGTTACGGGACTCTAATCGTGGCCACTGTTACGGGACTCTAATCGTATGGATGTTTGTCCTATCCCATGGTAGACCTACAAACCAAAAATCAGCCCGATTAGTGATTTATAGGTTTTGGATTGGACGTATTTTCATGGACTGATCTCAACTGTGGGAATTTGAACAGTATTTGAGGTACAAAGATGCAACACTTATAAATCACTAATCAGGTTGATTTTTGGATTGTAGTCCTCCATGGAGTAAAACTTCTGTCACAAGTTGCAACAAATTTCAAATCACTCAATCACAAGCCAATGAGTTCTCGGCGCGTACACAAGAGCTTTTTGTAACGATACCTGTGCTTTGCTTCGAGGTGTACGTGCCGAGAACTCATTTGCTGTGATTGTGTGATTTGCAACTTTGTTGTGACAGAAGTTTCACTGGGATAGGTAAAACTTCCGTACGGTCAGAGTCCTGTAGCAGTGTGCCACGTGGTTATATTGTGTCTTGTCATTTTAGATCTGACAACGGAACCCATAAATTTTACCCAACGAGCTTCTCTCATTTCACAGAGGCGGTTGGGCGGTTTAACGTCTCCTATTTTCGAGTGACGCTGGTTTACTCATCCACTTGGCGACTCACGACTATCACGCGAACCTTCCAGTGTACAAGATTTAACACGTGGCACTAAGAAGAACCTTCTCGCTTTTCTGAGATCGATTGCGTGCTGGTCCGGAATACGAAGTGGTCGCGATTCCAGCAGCACTCTAGGGTTTCGATTCTTCCACCTCTCCAATTGTGTCTCTGTGAAGTCGAAGCGAGCGTGAAAGTTAACGCAATGTTCTTCCTTACTGTTTGGTTCTTAAATAGATAGTTTGTCTTGGAAGGTCGCTTTATCTGGACTGCATTTCGCTTCAAGTTTCTGATTCCGCATTTTTCTTCTATGATTGATTGTTCGTCATCGTCGTCGTGAATCCGAAAAGTCTTGAAGGTACTATGCTCCTTCTTGTCTTTTATGTTCTTCGTCGCTCTTTGATTTATGTTTTATGGTTTAATGGGAATTGTACGTGTTTTTTATGTTTGATTTGGGGTTGAACCTGTTCGAATGGTGTGTTTGTGGATTTCACCTCCTACCAGTTGTTACGGTTAGTCCTTTGAAATTCTCGATTTAGTAAAGAGATGTTGTCCGAAATTCGGTTCTTCTAAGCTCTAGAAAGCCCATAAGGTTGATTTTCTGAAATTCTGTTATCCTTAGCAGTAGTTAAGTCCGAAAATCAATTTCCTAATCTAAGGGATGCAGGGAATATGAACGATCACAATGTTCGATAAACATTATAGAATCTTATAATTTTCATGCTTGGTGTTTGAGTGAGTATGCACTCAGTCAACAACGTGAGTGTTTGAGTCGGTAAGATTCCTCTCTATCAATATAACTGACCTGAAATGTAGAATGGAATCTTTGCTTTTGGATAGCTAATTTTATAAATGAAAAATTAGTTTGTGATTTTTGTGATTCACATGAATGTAAAATGAACAGAGGTGAATTAACATATAGTCATATGAACTTCACATCATGGATCTCACTTCATTACCTTATGTGGGAGGGGTTGTGTTCCATTGGTTATGTTGCTGCTAGCTCAACGTGTTTGTTTTGTTGAGTCTTCTGTAAGGATAAATCATCCATGTTGACGTGCATCAGATCAATCTCCAGCACTGGTTTATCTATTTTTCTTTTCTTTTTTTCCTGTCATTTTTGTAAATCAAAGGTGCCATCCTGTTTTCATTGACTAAAATGGTTGCAACATGGCTACCTTGGACATGTAATGATGACAGGACAGTGCCATCCACCACAGTGATAGCTCCTTTCTCAATGCTCCTCAAGGATCCAAGGGCTCCCTGCTTAGGGCTCCTCAAGGAGACGGGGCTTGTTATTCAGGGCTCCTTGCTCAGTTGTACGGGGTCATGTGTATTAGACAAAACTCCATGCACTTGTCAATATGCGGTCCTAGAAGGATCTTAGGTTTGGTGGCCAAGAATATTAGGGAGATTACTGAGTGCTGATCATGATAATGGGATTCATTGATCAGCACCTCTCCACTTAACACGGTACTTCTGACAGCCCTGTTTTAAATTTTTGAAATTTAATTTTTTTGAAAACAGTGTTGTCATGAGTTTTCAGGGGTGTCAAATGGAGAGGCACTGATCATTGATGTTATCGGTCAGTGCTAACCAGGCAAAATTGGACTCATTATAGCACCCCTCTCGCCTGTCAAGAAGGCGGGGAAGAATTTTTATGTACGGTGAAGACATTTTGGATGAAGCCTGGCCCTAGATACCTAAGAGTTGAGTGCTCGTACCATCTGCATAGTCCCTAGATCACATCTGTCCTCTCCATGGTAGATTGCCTGCAGTGATGGAGCCAGGGGGGTTTGAGGGTGGTCAACTTTGAATTTTTGGCCCATCCCTAGGTGGCAGTATGAGGCATGTGCAACACTCTTAGGTTAGAAATCACTAATCAGGCTGATTTTTGGTCTGTAGGTCCACCTAGGGATGGGCCAAACATCCATACGGTCAGTGGGAGTGTGCCACAAGGCTCATACCGTGGTCCATCATCAACGTTGACCGGCGTCTGTCATCAAAGATTTACTCAAAAAAATTGTCTCCGAGTGCTGGAGAATAATTTAAAAGATGATGGGCTTTAATTACCCCCTTTCTATATAGGGGTAATTCCGTCAATTAAAAGTGTCATCAGTAGTTATTGACATTGTTGACCATCGCTTGCTGCCTTGCCCACCCTTGAACAGAATCCTGGCTCCGCCACTGGTCGCCTATACCATCTCTTCAAATGATGCCTCAAAGAGAGACAAAGTCTGTAGTCTGTACTATGGCAGAGGTGGTTGCTCGATCATAGGACACTTGGCTGGGGCAACAACACCTACCTCTCCTCCACCCTAATTCCTCTTTGGTGATATGTAAATACCCGTCCCTTCTCCTTAAAAGGAACCTATTTCGATTCTTGGAAGCTTGAAGCACCTGTGTGTGTGTGTCCCTTTCACTCTCCCTCACCATTCTCTCCTATTTCCCCTTTTGTACTGCAACGTTGTTTGAAATGCTAATGTTTTAGTTTTTGCGGTCACCTGGCCACGTCTGTCCCCGTAGCTGTAACATTGAAGACTTGTATATTCAATCCACATTATCAATAAAATATTTTTGTTTTATTATTTGCCTTGTCTGATCATCTACATTTTGATTGCTTAACCAGATGGGCGATTAATAGTTATTCTCCCTAAAATTCATTTAACATAAATCTACATTTAACTGTTGTTATGAGTTACTCTTTTCAGTGTCAAGCTTGTACGTGTAACAGATAACATTACATTTTTTTTTATGTTCTTGTTGGTAGATATACTAAACAATCCATTTATAAAGAGTTTGTTAACCCATTACTCCCCTTATAATAATCCATTTATAAAAGAGTTTGTTAACCCATTACTCCCCTTATTTATTGTTCCTTCTTGTTTTTTTTTTTTTTTTTTAAATATACAGTATAATAATCTCTTACATTATTTTTTGGAGTTCTGAACCCTTGAATCCCAATTTTCAGGCTTTTGCCTGGTGCAATGATCCGTCTGTGTCAAATTCAAGTACTTTTATTGGTAACTGTGCAACATAGCTTGAACAGGTTTTAAAAACTATTAAAGGTGTAGCTATGGTTGTAACTTTGGTTTCATCATATGGTTTAAAATGGTTGATGCAAACTCGTTCATCTTCCATGACATATTGATCATCACTGATTCTGCATCTGGCCTTGTGTTTTTCTGAAACCACATTTCTTCTTGCAGTATTGGTCCTTCTGAAATTGTCCGTACAATGGGAGAAAACCTTCAGGTCTTCCTATGTGGTTTTTGTTGGGCAAAATGACGCAAATCGCTTTCATTTATAGTGGACAAAGATGAATATATCTGCTCTCTTAACTTCTGCAGGCATCAATATAGGCCTGTGTGTGCTGCTTTTGTCACTGTATTCTATCTTGAGAAAACAAGCAGGCAATGTTAGTGTGTACTTTGGTCGGAGGCTTGCTCAAGAGCACATCAGACGTAATGACCCTTTTTGCTTTGAGAGTTTAGTTCCTTCGCCTAGTTGGATTGTGAAGGCTTGGGTAACATCTGAAGAAGAAATCTTGGCAATTGGTGGTTTGGATGCTGTGGTTTTCCTCAGAATACTTGTTTTCAGGTGATTAATATCTTACTTTATGAAACTCATAGCCCAGAAAAAATGATGCATGTGCACCTTATTTTTTTTTGCTTGACCAATATATGGGTTACGTCTTACTGCCGTGTTTGTGGACAGAGGTACGCAAAACTTGTTAAGTTGCTCAAGTGTTTCCATTGGAAAGTTGCTCTGTAATTTTGTTGTGACATGTCTTAATTTTGTTGTGAAATGGACTGATGATGAGTATATTGTTTTCTTTTCTCTATGAAGTACACAAGTTATTTTCCCGAATCATTGACGTAGTTCTGGTAGTTTAGTCTTCTCATTGTCATACCAATTTGTATGTCATAGTGTAACCATAGTCACAAAGTCGGGATTCGGAAATAAATCAACAGGGGTCAAGTCAGGAATATTCGGTAAAAATCGGCAGAAATCGGCAAAAATAAAAAATATATCATGGCATTTTTCAAGTTAGAAATGTTCTTTTTAACAAAACCAAGGTTGTTAAGGCCTGAGGCGCACTTAAGTCGCTAAGACCCCTGGAGCCTGAGGCGCAATATTAAAAAGTATTAAATTAAAAATTAAGAAAAATAACATCATAAAATAACCAAACAAGTAATCATTAGGCCATTTATATATAGGGTCAGGCTTCGTTGACAGCACTGAAATGACAGGAATCTGTACAGGACACAAATATGTGCCACATGACACTCTTGGAGGACTCTAATCGTATGGATGTTTGGCCAATCCCTAGGTGCACCTACAAACCAAAATTCAGCCTTATTAGTGATTTATTGACGTTGGATTGGACATATTTTCACGGGTTGATCTCAACTGTGGGAATTCTAACTGTATTTGAGGTACAAAGATCCAACGCCTAAGAATCATTAATCAGGCTGAATGTTGGTTTGCAAGTCCACCTAGGGATTGGACAAACATCCATACGGTCAGAGTCCTCTAAGAGTGTGCCATGTGTCACATATTTGTGTCCTGTACAGAATCCTGTCATTTTAGGGCTGTCAACGGAGCCTGACCCTTATATATAATATAAAGAACTTATCATTGTTTCTATATTTTCTAAAAATTTACCAGAAAACGATACCTGGTGCATCATTTATTACTTAAATCTTGTTTTTTAAGAAATATCAGCATATATGATGGATACGTGTCGGTACCGTGACCCATACCTGTATCCGTGTTGTACCGTGTCGACACTACTATGATGGGGGATACGGGTATTCAAGTATCATAGGTTCTAGTTAACATTGTCATTATCTAAATACAAAACAAGCAATCAAAAAGCCATAAAATTTTCCCATCTCTAATTGGACCTACATATCAAAATTTATCCTTATTAGTAATTTATGTCCGTTGTATTAGTCTTTTTCATAGATTATTTTCAACCGTGGATTTCTAGCATTATTGAGGTATTCACTTTAAAAGGTTAGGAATCACTAATTAAACCCATTTTTGTCTTGTAAACCCATTTAGGGATAGGCCAAACATCCATACGATAAATAGCCTCTAATAGTATGCCATGTGGCTCACACTGTTGGTCCGTCATCAACTTCTAGTCTTCTATGATGTACACCATCATCAAATTTTTTCTTTTACAAGTTGAAATGTTAAAATGTTGAATGACTAAAACACCCCTATAAAGTAAAAAAAAGTTCAAAAAATAAAAGAAGCAATGTTTGTAATTAGGAATAAGGATTTTTTAATTTTTAACTTTTTAAAAAAAAAAAAATCAGTTATTTTAGTGAGGCGCGCTGTCACGGACCTAGTCTTCAACCCTTGCTAGAGACTGTGCGGCACTCGAGTTAGTATTCTTGCTTAGCTCAAGTCAGCCTTTCCCCCTTGATCACTTAGGACTTTGTTTTGCCTAAGTACTCAACCTACTCAAGAAGCACACAAGGACAAGAGAGCTCTTTAGAGAATGAGACTTGTATTGCTCAACTCTGGATTACAAGATTTCCCCAAGATGATTACAAATGAGGGGGCTTGCCCCTTTATATAGGCTTCAAGCCTTATTCTAGAACTTTCCCTACAATTCTACCAAAGAATCTCTAGATATTTCTACTAGGAACTATCTAGAATATCTACATATGATACATGTGTAGAGATTCCCTAAAACTCTCATGAGTATTCTAGACTCTTTCATCTTCCAAGGTTCTCCACCATACTCTAGAGTCCTCTAGAAACATTCCAGAGCACTCTAGACTCCTTGAGCTATTACCGGGCTTGATTATGGGCTTGGATCGGGCTTCGTTGGCGGGCTTGGATCAGGTTCAACTAGTGACCCCGTGACACTCTCCCCCACCTGATTGCGCGACGTCCTCGGCGCGTCATCTCTATGGTACTTAGTGATTTTGTCTTCAAATTGCCATAGTGTATCTGCGTGCTCCCAAGTAGCCTCGTCCTTGGGCAATCCCTTCCATTTTACCAGATACTCGATATATAGTTGGACTCTACGTCTATTCACCCGACGATTAGCGAGTATGTAGTCCACTTCCTTGAACTCTACCGGTCGTCTCCTCGTGTCCGTCCATTTCTTCCTATTTTGTTGGTTCATGATAGCCTTCCCAGGTGGTGCCAATGCAGGCGACTTGACACCAAGTTTCATCTCAACTAGATGACCTACCTCTTTCCTAGGTGGTAGCGCCTTTGTCTGCTTAGGTGACATGATGTCCTTGGATTTTTCAAGGACTTTACCTTCATTCCTGGGTAGTTCTCCATTTACCCTGTCATCAAGATCTTCGACCATGCCCTTCTTGGATCCCATCGACAGTTGCAAGGCCGAGAGCATCTTTGTTCCGGTCTTGGTTCCTTTGACCGTAAGAACAATACAAGGAGCACCTTCCTTAATGATACACACCAAGTTCACGAATGGCATAGGTATTGCCTTGACCCTCTTCAGGGACTCCATCATTCTTCTTTAGATGCTTTCAATCCCAATCGCTTTGCCTCTTTTCCTGAGACAAAGTTATGTGTCGCCCCGGTGTCCACCATGACCCTTGTAGGCTTCCCATTGATATGAGCTTCCATGTATATGAGTCCCTTACTCATAGTCTTGGAAGACTCAGGTTATTTCTTCACAGCATTGAGGAGTTGTAAGGATCCCATCTTTGGCTCCTCGTCGGTGTCTTCACTTTCGCTACCCAACTTGGCAGCTAAGGCGCTTAGTGCCTTCCTCTGTGGGCAGTCCCTTGCCCAATGATCCCCATCACAAAGGAAACAATTAGTCCTCAGTTTGGAGTGGTCCTTACCTTCCTTCACGAACTTGCCATGCTTTGGCTTGGATGACCCCTCCTTGTGACTCGATCTCTCCTTGTGATTTGATCATTCTTTGTCACTTGATGTCTCATCTCCCCCACTTTTGGCATGATTATCCTTGGGCGATTTTGGCTTGGAGGAATCATCCCTCTTGAATTCCAATAACTGTTCGGCAGCGGCCATGACACTAGCGATGTCTTGTACCGCACGTCGTCTTAGTTCCTGTTCCGCCCATAGTTGTAGACCATCTATGAAGTTGAAGAGTAGTTCCTTATCCGGCATGTCTGGAATCTTCAACATCAGGGTCGAGAACTCCTTCACATAGTCTCAAATTGACTCCGTGTGCTTAAGCCATTTGAGTTTCCTCCTTGCCTGATGTTCAGCATCCTTCGGGTAGAATTGTCTCTTGATCTCACTTCTAAAGTCATCCCAAGTGTCGATCGTACACGTACCTCGTTCCATGTCCGCATGACGCCTTCGCCATCATAAAGTAGCTGTGTCAGTGAGGTACATGGTAACTCTGCGGATCTTAGTCCTCTCGTCGTGTAGGGAAATGGCATCGAAGTACTGCTCCATACTCCATAAGAAGTTATCCAACTCCTTGTCATCCCTTGACCTACCATAGGTCTTGGGCTCCGGTGTCTTGATCCTGGGCATCCCTCGTGTGACCACGCCCTCATTGGCCATGGCCTTCTTCTATAAGGCCCAATCACCTTTCATTATCTCAACTTGGTTTTTCAGAGTCTCCCCCATCTCTATCACTTGGGCTTGGAAGGCATCCTTTTCTTGCTGTTGATTGCGCACCAACTCGTTCATGGTGGCCAGCATACCCCCCTTGAGTTCCTCAAATCCCATCTTGAGGTCCTCCATGCCCATGCCCAACTCGTCGAACCTGTCATGTGCATCCGCCATGGCAAGCTCCACCTTAGCAAGTCTGGCTTCCCAAGCAGCAAAGATATCTTGGGACTTATCCCTTTTCCTTCCCTTGGTGGGGTTGGGGTTGTGCCCATCACTTCCCCTTGTCTCTTCAGTGACCATCGACATGGTGTTTGCTTGAAGTTAGCTCTGATACCACTTGTCACGGACCTAGTCTTCAACCCTTGTTAGAGTCCGTGCGGCACTTGAGTTAGCACTCCTTGCTTAGCTCAAGTCAGCCTTTCCCCCTTGATCACTTAGGACTTTGCTTTGCCTAAGTACTCAACCTACTTAAGAAGCACACAAGCACACAAGGACAAGAGAGCTTTTTAGAGAATGAGACTTGTATTGCTCAACTCTAGATTACAAGATTTCCCCAAGATGATTACAAATGAGGGGGCTTGCCCCTTTATATAGGCTTCAAGCCTTATTTTAGAACTTTCCCTACAATTCTACCAAAGAATCTCTAGATATTTCTACTAGGAACTATCTAGAATATCTACATATGATACATGTGTAGAGATTCCCTAAAACTCTCATGAGTATTCTAGATTCTTCCATCTTCCAAGGTTCTCCACCATACTCTAGAGTCCTCTAGAAACTTTCAGAGCACTCTAGACTCCTTGAGCCATAATCGGGCTTGGGTATGGGCTTGGAACGGGCTTCATTGGCGGGCTTGGATCGGGCTCAACTAGTGACCCCGTGACAGCGCGCCTTATTAAAGGTGCCTCGCCTTGACCATTCAAGGCGCCTTAGGTGCGCCTTGCGCCTCAGGCGGCGCACCTAAGGCGCGTGCCTCAGTGCGCCTTGACTACAGAGAACAAAACACATTTATATGATGAAAATCACATCTATAATTCCATAATAATAAGTCATAACTCATAAGCATGATATATCATTTATCGAAATCAAAGGGGAAAAAAATGGATCTCATCCGATTAATCGGCAAAATTCGGCAAAACTGTTGTTCAATTGCCGAGTTTTTTGATTAATCGGCGATTGATTCGTGAATTCAAAAAATCGGAGGTTTTTGTGACTAGGAGTGTAACTGATGAACTAAACAATGGAAATGAAGGCAATTTTTCAAGCTAGTTAACACTTAATAGTGATATTTTTGGTATCTTAAATCATTTGAAGTCTCTCAATGAGTTTTATATCTGGGTGAGTTCTCTTCATGTCCGGATCTAAAGGGTTAGAAATGAATGAATTGACTGGATTGCAGAACTTATTACATTTTTCATTTAGGAACACGGGGATTTAACCTTTAAATGGTTGGACAAACTAGTGTCATGGTGGGTTTTCATACTTGGTAAGGATGTAGCTGGTGATATGGTGATCCTAAGGGATCAAAGCATTTTCAAGCCCCTTTTGTTAACGACTCACAAAATATTGTTCTCTCTGGAGGTAGGTGTTGTGGTTGTTCATGTGAGGGTTTTTTTCTTCTTCCTTTTAAGCAATTCTAGACAATGCTGGGGTCATTCTTGAGGAATCTAGAAGAAAAAGGAAATGCAATCTCTCTTAGCATCATCTTTTCCAGCACTTACAAATGGTATCATGCTTATTGATTCTCTCATAAATTGAGTTAGGGTCACCTAAACTGATAGAATGAGTTTTTCATTTGTAGTTTCTCAACAATGTTCTGCCGATGATGTTCTTGGGTTAAGCATCATTTTTATGGAATTGTTGCACAGGCGCATGACTTCTAGTTTGGGTTGTTGACTCCCTATTCAAGAATTGTTGCACATGCGCATGACTTCTAGTTTGGGTTCTTGATTCCCTATTCAAGATGCCTGAATTATTTTTGAAAGAATTGAATTACTTATTTTGAAAGAACTGGAACACTTAGTTCTCTACAAATTGGTACTTGACACTGCAAGTAATATACTTCATAGTAGAACCTTCTTCCCTTTGTTAGCCTGTGGCCTGACACTATTGGATACCCCCCTCTGGTAATCCATCCATAGCATTTTTCATTGGTGCACACGTGCTTCTAAAGCCCATCTACCTTTTTCTTTAATTTAGTCATAATTTTATATCTCCAAGAGGCCTTATACAGGGATTTGAAGGCCTTTCAAGAGTTTTAAAAGAAACCATAAAATCAAACCTAGCTTTGGTTATTTGGACGAGCATGGTCGATGATTAGTTTAATTTTGCAGTCTGTATCTGGAGCTGCAAAAGCAAGTGAACTTTGGTTCAGCATGAGGTCCCTATAACGCTGCTCCAACCTAAAGCACGAACACGTCATGTTTTCTATACTTACCCTTGTCATATTTCCCCTAAATTTTGTTCTATAATATTTGATAGAGGTCTTTCAGATTTTTAGCGGCGAAGTGGTGTTACTTGATTAATTTCTGTTATATTTATGATTCATGTGTAGAGCATAAGATGTTAACAACGTTTCCTGCATTTTAGTGAAGATTTATTAGTAATCTTTTGGAAAATATTTATCATTTCAAGTTGATCCTTGTGCACATCCATACACTCATTCTCCACACTGTCATGTTTTCTTATCATAATTTTTCACATTTTTGGTTGTGCAATTTTACTGACCAAGGGTATGAATTTGATTTTCTACAGTATTCGGATCTTCTCCATTGCTGCTGTTATTTGCATGTTTCTAGTGCTTCCATTGAATTACTTTGGGCAAGAGATGATTCACAAGCAAATTCCTTCTGAGTCACTGGATGTATTTACCATTGCGAATGTTAAGGGATCAAAATGGTATGCCTTCAGTATTTTTTGACAGACTGTTTATCAAAGTAAAGAACTAGTTTCTATGATTTTTAGTTTTGATAAGTGTCTAGACTCACATATGCCAGCATTGATTCATTTTTATGTTGCCCATATTAGAGTGACGTAGTTTGTCAAAATGGCACATATACTTTCTTGGCATCCACATAGTTGCTACTAGACCAGCAGTTCTGAGTTCTGCCCATTTGCGTAAATGGTATGTTAGCATTGCCACAATTGAGGCATGCATAATATTGGGATTGTGATTATCTATGCTTTTGTTCCAGGCACATCACAAATCACATTAGGAGCTTCTATGTGTGACAGGAGTTGTGGAATGTACCTCCTCAAGGGACCGATAAAGTCCATTTGATTTTAATTTGGTTTGGAGTGTGAATAAGTTGAAATGGTGGTTAGGGTTAGGGTTAAGGTTAGGTAGTCAAAGAGAGAAGAGAGAGAGGAGAAAATGATGTCATGTGTTGGTTACAATGA
Organism: Euptelea pleiosperma; assembly: GCA_035048495.1. Lineage (NCBI taxonomy): Eukaryota > Viridiplantae > Streptophyta > Magnoliopsida > Ranunculales > Eupteleaceae > Euptelea > Euptelea pleiosperma. The sequence continues at coordinate 31,709,375 of CM068542.1, read as the reverse complement.
CTCCATAAATCTTATTTATATAAAGGAGCTATTGCAAAAGACAAGTATACCCCTTATGTTAAAGGGGTATTTACATAATAACCAAACTATGCTAAATACGTATAAAATACATATTTGATAATACTCCCCCTCAAGTTGGTGCATAGATATCTCTCGTGTCCAACTTGCATAGACATCTGTGAAGTTGTCAACTAGGAACTCCTCTAGTGAAGACATCTGCTACTTGCTCATCGGTTTCACAAAGGGGGTGCAAACTTCTCAAGATACGATCTTCTCCCAAATGAAGTGGTGATCCACTTCAATGTGTTTGGCTCAGTCATGTTGTATTGGATTATGAGCAATGCTGATAGCAGCCTTGTCACAATATAAGCTCACAGACCCCAAGATCAGAAAGCCAAGCTCAGCAACCAAATCTTCAGCTATAGCATCTCACTCAAGCCATGGGCCATTGCCCGGCTATGATACCATTTGTTGGGATCTTTACTGGTCCTCAAGCCGTCATTCCTCCCGAAAAGATATCTTGTCAGGAGAAAGCAAACTTTAGCCTTTATATCAGGATCGATGTCACACCCTGCGGGGCTCCACGATTCCATCTCGTGACCTCTACGGTGATCGACCTCGCACCCACGGGCCCCACGATTCGATTCCGTGAGCCTTTAACTCTTAACGGCAATCGACCTCGCACACTCGGCCCTTACCACGCTCTTAGGGAGCGGCATTATTGACCCCCAACAATCCCTTCCTCAAGAATGCGTTTCCCGTGACTCGATCCCGTGACCTTGGCTTTGATACCAAGTTGAAATGGTGATTAGGGTTAGGGTTTGGTAGTCGAAGAGAGAGGAGAGAGAAGAGAGAGGAGAGAGAAGAGAGAGGATAAAATGATGTTATGTGTTGGCCACAATGACTCCATAAACCTTATTTATATAAAGAGGCTATTACAAAAGACAAGTATACCCCTTATGTTAAAGGGGTATTTACAGAATAACCAAATTACGCTAAATACGTATCTGATAACGCAAAATAATGTTTTCTGGACAAACCATTTAGGCCAGGCATGAACTCCTGGCTATGTTTTCAGTAACTGGTCATCATCATCATTATCAACAGTGCCTTTTCCAGTAATTGGTGGATCATTTAGTTTTTCTCTGCTATGCTACCTTTACTTTCTAGCATGCAGGCTATCCACCGTTTGATTGCATAAACTTTATTGAGAAATGAATCTTGAGCTTTCATTTGATATGGTTGGAGTTTGGAGCATTGAATTAAATTAGTGCATTTTTTCTAAATGTTTCTTGTTATTGTTGGCTTCAAGAAGCGGCTTCTTAAAGATGCATGTATTTGCAACACAATTAGTGTAGAGAGGCCTAGGTATGTAACACACTACTAATCCAAAAGGGTTTCTTTGGTTGGCCCTGATGGCCATACACTTAAATTATGTTGACAAAATTTGATGGGAATCTTCTGACCGTGATCATCTTATAGGTTTCACAAATGATTTTAATCCATTAAGTGCGAGAGATATACACCACAACAGCAAGTTCATCCATGACTGAATTCCCATGGATGTTAATTGCTTTAATAGCCCATCCATGCTTCTCACAAAATTTTGGTCCCTGCTGGAAGCCAAGATCCCTCGACAACTATGTGTGAGTTCTGGATCTCTCTGGGCCGGGTTGACGCTTCGCCCTTAGGCGGGGTACTCTTGGGTGGGTTAGGAGAGACTCTTATCCTCTAACGAGTTTGAACTTGCTTCCTTGATTGGAGCAAAGGGAAACCAAGATAGATCATGTATATCACTTAATAAGGGCTCACCTAAAGAAGAAGGGGCCTTACAACCAATAGGGCAAACCTTCGGAGAGAGAACATCAAGGTGCTGTCAAGTGGACTGATCCGGGATTCGAGATGAATGCTGTTTTGGGGAAATTAAAGAATTCTGCACCGCCTTAATAATAAGCCTTTAGGGAAAACGGCTATGTAATTTGATCCTCTTCTCTCAACTGCAGATAGTACCAGTTAGTATTTAAAAAAATAAGATGAGCAAATTGTTATAGCCGTTACAATTTTTTTTGGCTCACCTTATCTTATTTACAGAGTTACAAAACCTCTCACGATCATCACTAGTTCTAAAGGAATCAACAATATGACTCTTGAGTTGTGGAGCTTGTGCTGCACACATCTATGTTGTACAAATACTTCATTGGATCGTTTACCTTTATTTGGTTAATATTGCATATTGTTAGGAAACTAGGGTTTGTAGAAGAGAAAGATAATTGAGGAGAAAGAGAACCATATGGAGCAAAGTTATCTCTCTCCATACGTCACCTAGTATGTACAAAAATAAAACTATGAGGGACAATTACCGAAATACCCTTAAAATTGTATGCACGTCCCGGGCCTTCGGCCCCTGCACCCCCAGTGTTCACCAATGTACGTTTATTATATTATACTCCCTCTAAAGTTGGAGCGTATATGTCATCAATGTCCAACTTGGAACATTGAAACTCATTCATTACACTACCTAATGTCATTGTACCCAAATCAGCCACTTGATATTCTGATTACTTATGGTGTACATATATCATCGTTTTGAATTTTCTCCTTGATAAAATGACCGTCAACTTCAATGTGTTTGGTCCTATTATGAAAGATAGGATTGGACGTAATATGAGCTGCAGTTTGATTATCACAGAACAGAGGAACAAGCAGATCGACTGTAAATCCAATCTCCTGAAGAAGATTCCTCAACCATGTCAACTCACAGGTTGTGTAAGCTTAACTCAATATTTTGCTTTAACACTTGACCGAGCCGCAAAGAGACCAAGTTCCCACCTAGAAAAGTTCAATAACTTGTGGTGGATCTTTTATTAGAGGAAGAGCTAGCCCAATCAGCATCTGCATACCCCTCAATACTTACATGACTAGCTGATTAGTATAATAAGCCATGACTGGTTCTCTCGAGATACTTTAAAACACAAATCACAGCTTCCCAATGTGGAACAATAGGATTTTGCATGAGTTGACTTATCACACTCATAGTAAACGAGATATCTGGTCTAGTGATAGTGAGGTAATTAAGTTTACCAACTAATCTCCAATACCTCCTTGGATTATCGAATAAATCTCCCTGATCAACTATGAGTTTCAAATTAGGATCCGTCGGAGTATCTACTGGTTTAGCACTTAATAAACCAGTCTCCTCCCGTAAATCTAATACATGTTTACACTGTGAAAGATTGATCCCAGCCTTGTACCTTGCAACTTCAATCCCTAGAAAATATCTTAGTTGTCCAAGATCTTGAGTGTGAAAGTGATCGTGGAGGAACCGTTTTAAATCTTCTGTTCCTTTGGCATCACTTCATGTAACCACAATATTATCAATATAAACAACTAGAACAATCTTCTTAGCCTCAGAATTATGAACAAATACCGAGGATTTGAACACAAGCTCTGTCAAAGCTCGGATGAAGCCGGAGAGAAACTGGAAGATCCGGGAACGTTCAACCATCGCCTTGAAGGACTTGACGTCATCGGTGCACTTGGGGGAGTAACTCTGGTAGTGATCGATCTCTTCCCATTTGCTTCGAAGGGAAGCACAATATGTACCAAGCTTCATCTCCCCTTGACGAAGACAAAATATCTTTTGCTCTAGTTCATAGAGCTTGGCGAAATTGCCCATTTGGAGGTATGTTTGAGATACGGCATTCCAAACATCTTTGGCCGTTGGTTGGAACATAAACCTTTGCTGATCTAGGTTTGTATCGAATGAAGAAGCCAGGACATGACAGTCATGTTCTCCATAACTCAAATCCGGTGAGATTTGTCCTTCGGATCTGGTTCTTTAGGAGCATCGGTCAGATACTCATTGTAGCTACGACTCCCAATGTACATGAGTGTGGAAGTCTTCCATTCCAGGAAGCTGGTGCCATCGAGCTTCATAGTGGTGATGCAGAGCTGAGGTTTTGATCTCCATTAAAGCCATGAGTCACAGGACGATCCTCAGAGGAAGCGCCAGAAATCTCAGATGTGGCCTCGGGGGAACTCATCGGAGCAGGACCATTAAAAATAGCAGGTAGTGTACCGGAGGCTCTTAGAAAATCGAAGCGAGGTCTAGAGGATCCCTAAAGGCTCCATGAGTGGTGCGCCTAGGACAAGAGGGCCTAGAGAGGTCTGATTTTGGAAGAAAATCAAAACCCAAAAAAAAGTCAGGGGATCTGGGTAATTTTTAGAAACTAGGGTTCTGACGGTCAGAATTCGTCGAACCAAGTTTTGAACTGTTCTACGAGCAGTACTGAAGAGGGCTGCAAGGTCAGAGGGGCTTGCTGTTGCGCGAATCTCACCAAAATCCAAAACCCAAATATCTGAAAATGGGGCCGATTTTTGGAAACTGATGATCTGGTGGTCGGAAAAATGCGAGGCGACTTTTTGACAGTCCCTGGGTAAATACTGGAGAGGGCGGCTAGGGTAGAAAACTCTACCGTGGTGCGGATCTCAAGAAAATCAAAAACCCAAAAATTCTCGAACTAACGTGTTGACCGGAAAAACGTTGGAGAAGCTTGAGAAGAAGACAAACTGGATCTCTGATGCGGCTGAGGGAAAAAACTAACCAGGAAATAAGAGCCTCTGGTGTTTTGCCTCAGGATTAATCCTCGGATAGCGCAGGAATGATCTCTGCGATTCCCTTAAAAGTTCTCCTTGGCTCCGGATGCTCACGTAACCGTCTTAGATCGGAATGGAATCTCTAGGGGACAGAGACATGAGCCCTAGAGCTACCATGCTCTGTATATATATATAACATGGAGAACCCCTACAAAAGAGTAGCACTATTCACGTGAATAGTGAAAACCCCTGGGACGCAGCCCACTTGATACACCCACGTGGGTGTATTATATAAACTCCAACAATATTAATAATACAAATTTGTGGGTAATATTTATTTAGAATTAGTATAATACGGAGATATGATATAAAAATTAATTATATTTTTATGCTCTTTGTATTAAGAAATATCAATGCCCCACACAGTCCCATCCTCTGCGCTGAAAAAAAGTAAGCTGCTATGCTACTGTTGTTAATAAAGGTATCTTGACTCTTGAGTAAGTGTCAGGAGACACTCATTTATTGTCCATCAAATATGAGCATGGATTTGTTTTATGAATATAAATGTGTTTGTATTTTACCATACACTGAATTAAGGGGTCCCCCAATCCTTTTGCTCCTGGGGATGCTGTATTTGGCATTCTTATAATATTGTCTCTCTATCTCGGTTTTACAAAATTTTATGTTTGTTGGTATGTTCAATTCGGTTTTCATTCTTTGAAATTGCCATTGCAGGCTTTGGGCTCACTGTCTCGCATTATACATCATATCTTGTTCAGCGTGCATTCTTCTGTACTTTGTAAGAGTGTGCTACTCATATCTGGTATTTATTCTTGTTTAGTTTAATATTGCATTTGAAGATTTCAATGACTGTTTTATATGGCTTTAGGAATACAAGAGCATTGCCAGAATGAGGCTAGCACACATTACTAGATCTCCTCCCAACCCAAGTCATTTTACAATTCTTGTTCGGGGGATCCCATGGTCTGCAGAAGAATCGTACAGTGATTCAGTAAAGAATTTCTTCACAAAATATCATGCATTAAGCTACTTGTCACACCAAATGATTTATCGGTCTGGAAAAGTTCAGAAACTGATGGTGCGTAATTCTTAGGGATGCTTCTGATTTATCTTTTTATATAAGTTTTTTGTGTTATTTGTTGGATTTGGAGCCTGTTCTTCTGTATTTGTTTGTGTAATTCATTTTATGTATATCTTATTCTGAAATTCCGATATATTTCTTATTTGAGGTAATTAACATCTTAAAATCATTTTTAGATTGTTATTATAATCCGTTATATTGAAAATAGTGTCCACTCTTTTATTTCTTTGGTGTTCACTTTTTCATAAGTTCCTTTAGGAATGTAAAATGAATGGAATAAACACCACTTTCTTAAATGATACGAGAGGGATATTTTTGGTTTTTAAAACTGGTGCATATGAGATTCATAAGCTTGATTACAACTCGGGAGGGGCTGTTAACTTGTTCAGAAAATTTTCTTAAGCTATATAATCATTGTTCAGTAAATTTTGTTTACAGTTGGAGGTGAGAATTTGAGTTGCCTTGAAAACTCAGGAATTCAAACAATTCATAACCGAGAATGTTGAGGAAAACTGTACTGATTACTGAATGATGGACGGATAGTAGATGCATGGAATGTTGACAAGAGCATGGTTTTGAACATGAACCATTGCATATTACTATGAGGTTGGGTGCAGCAAATTATCATAAAACAAGTGAGTGGCAAGGACACAATGACAGCAAATATTAAACTTCAAAGAAAAGAGAAAGTCCAAGTTGGCTGCTGAGAAAAGTTAGCAAGTTTATAATTTTGGACCGGAAAGAGCTAAACGGTGTTTATTTGTGGCAAATGGAAGTTCGATTTTCATTTGCCTAGAAGTGGCTCTAATCAAGATTAACATTGGTATAAAAAATGAATAATGGGCTGAAGCATGGTGATCAAGTGGACTAAGTTGTTTCATCTCACATAGTAGAGATAAAAGCCATTTGCGTTTTCTTCAAAATCATTGACAATGTTTGGGGTGGCCATTTTTTTTTATTTGTCAAAATGAATCCAATAACAAGGAGAAGAATAAATGCAAACAAGAACAAGAATACCCACTGAACTAAACCCCAAAATATTATGCACAGAAATCCCACTCTTGGCTAACGAACAACAATGGAGTTACCCTCTGAAATCTAGAAATACCAAGCTTTCTGGATAAGGACAACCATTAAACAGAGGTCTAGTTACTCAATCTTCATTAATAAGGACACATGTTTCATTAAGAGCTTTGGTTTTCTCCCAAATGGTATTTTCCCTTAGGGGAGGCATAACACAAACACCTCAATACTAAAAATCCCATCATACTTAATATGTCTAAAAGGTGGGAGTACATACATCAACAATTGATTTACAAGCTGAATCTCCAAGCAGACATGCATCCAATACAAAGTGTAATGACAGCTCCCATAGGGAAGCTATCATATGAATGTTTCTGAAAATAACATTATAATTTTTTATCTAGTTCTTATTAATGCAATATCGTTGCAACATTTAGCCATTAGATATTGTAGATACGAACTACCATTATATATATTTTTTATGCCGAGGGTATCTGGGCCTCTTAGAGAACCTGACTAATCCCACGAGGCACGGGTGTACCCCTTCCACACGCGCCAGGTAAAACCGAGATAAAGACCAGGGGGTGGCCCCAAGGGGGTGGGGGGATGAACTACCATTATATTCTGTAAGAGATATTAATAGATTGTATGTGACTATATGGTAACTGGTTAGACTCATTTAGATTTGTGTCATTCTGTTATCATATTATAGTCTCTAACTGCAGTGGAGATCTGTGATGTGATTCTTTATAATCATATTTTTATATGGATCTTTTGAGATGATTTTGATCTCCTTCCACTTCGCACATCACTGTGGGAAAAACTACTTCAGTTTAAAGATTCATACCTTTTAATTTCTGAATGCATGGACTACTTCTGTTTTTTCCGGTGATCTTGCATCTTTTATTCCTGATGTTTGGCAGTTTTTCTGTTTGCAGAATGATGCGGAGAAAATGTACAAGAGGCTTGCACACGTTAAGTCCACTTCTACTGAGCACACCTGTCAACCATGTACAATAAGATGTGGTCTTTGTGGAAAAACAGAGAATTCTTCTGAAATGCTATCTAATGAACCTGAGCATGTCGTGGAGAAGGCTAGCCTTGGCCACTTGGATTCGAGTACAAGAGAAAAGGTCATAGTGCATTTGCATAGGGTGAACCACATTTGTTCTAGCACTTGTATATTATTTATGCATGTCCGACATGTAGTTTGTAATCTGTGACTCTTTCTATATTTTTTTCTATACTTCCTTAGAGCTTTTATCTCCTATAAGTGATTTTTCTTGCTAAGTGTCGAATTTTAGATTAAATTTATCCCTTCTTATTAGTGGTTTTGGCTTTGTAAGTTCTAAAATGTTGTATGTTTTACTTTAGGCATTGTGAGTTGTCGAACCATCTTACCTGCCTTCTCATGAGTTCTTAGTTTATTTACTTTATGTTTATATTACATAGTTGGGCTTTATATAGAGTGTTGGGCCTATATGTTCTATTAATGTAAATGGGCCCACACCACTTAAGTGACTAGTATATATATCACAATGAGGAGGCCAAACTATCTAAGTTTGTGATTCTCTTTTTCTTTTTTCTTCTCTCCTCTTTCTTCTCTCAAACCCTACTTTACTTATTACATGGTATCAGAGCATATTTGATCCTAAGAACCCTAATCATTCATTTTTTTCATCTTTTCTTCTTTTTCCTTCATCTTCTTCAAGTGCGAATAAAGTTTCTAAGGTTTTTGGTGCAGAAAAAAACTTCAGAAATTGTTTGTTTGAGGTTTGTTTACACCTAGATGTGTTATCTAGGGTTTGTTTGGTGTTGGTGTTGGTGTTTCTGAAGGTCGCGAAGCTTCTGTATATGGTTTTGAAACCCTGAGGTGTATTTTTCAGTTTTTTGCTCGTCGGGAGAATTTTTTTTGTGTTTTTGTGTTTCTCCAAGATTTGAAGGTGGAGTGTTCTCCTACCCTTGCCGCCCCTCCTAACTTGTTTTTCGGAGTTGTTTGAAGCTAGTTTGGGGATTTTCTGATTCTCCGAGCAGAAGTTGATTTTTTCCACCATATTTCTCTCCCGAAATTTTGTTGGGTTTTTGATTTTTTCAAAAATCACAAGCAGGTGTGTCTACCTACCCTTGCCTCTCTCCCTAGATTGATTTTAGGGATTGTTTGCTTAACGTTTGAGATTTTTTTGACATCTAGTGTGAAAGTTGATTTTTTACGACTACTAGAAACCAACACTGATGACTGCTTGGAACTAGAGGAAGAGGCACTTCCCAAGGAGGCCCGCTGAAGGCGGGAATAATCATTAGTAGCACTAGGTAGGGACTCATTGGCAAGAATTTGACCTTTGATAGAAGTATATTTTGGGTTCAAACCGGATAGGAACATGGCAACCTGAAAATCTTCACACTGGTGTTTTTGAAGTTCTAGATCAGTGGTGAGAGGCTGATAGATCTGAAGCTCCTCCCACATACCCCTGAGAGTACTATAATACTCACTGAGAGACCTATCACCCTACTTCGTGGTAAACATAGTCTCAAATAAATCATAAATCCGAGAAACGTTCCTGTCCTGGGAGTACATCTCCTTCATGGCATTCTAGATCTGCTTGGCAGTGTCTAAGAACATAACATTAGAAGAGATGGAGGCTCTATACTATTCCATAACCACATCATCACCATCGAGTTATCACTCATCTAATCGTCATATGATTTATCATCCTCTTTAGGCGGATCCTCAACAAAAAACTTGGACTTCTTCTTGGCACAGAGAAATACTTTTAACGGAATGAGACCACTACAAGTAGTTGGTGCCATTAAGTTTTACTGAAGTGATTTGGATACCGATGCCATCCGATGGACCCCAAATAGGGATTTTCTCATCGTCAGAGGTAACCATAGTTGAAATGGAGGTTTTAGGGTTAGGTTAGATTAGATTTGAGAGAGGAGAGAAGAGAGGAGGAAAGAGAGAAGGATGTCATTGTGTAGGTCACAATGAGTCCATAAATCTTAATTATATAAAAGGGGCATTACAAAAGGCAAGTATACCCCTCACATAAAGGGGTATTTATAGAACAGTAAAATACGTATAAAATACTTCTGATAACACTCCCCCTCAAGTTGGTGCATAGATATCTCTCATGCCCAACTTGCATAAACATCTGTGAAGTTGCCAACTAGGAACTCCTTTGGTGAAGACATCTGCTACTTGCTCATCGGTCTTCACAAAGGGGGTACAAACTTCTCCAGTTACGATCTTCTCCCGAATGAAGTGGCGATCCACTTCAATATGTTTGGCACGATCATGTTACTAGATTGTGAGCAATGCTGATAGTAGCCTTGTTGTCGCAATACAAACTCACGGATCCCAACACCGGAAAGCCAAGCTCGGCAACCAACATCTTCAGCTAGAGCATCTCACACAAGCTATGGGCCATTACCCTAAATTCTGCCTTTGCACTGGATCGGCAACCACAGGTTGCTTCTTGCTCCTCCAGGTAACCAGGTTGCTGCCTACAAAGGTGCAGTAGCCTGAGGTAGATCTCCTATCATCCTTGGCACCAGCCCAGTCTGCATCAGTGTATGACTACTCTCATGTGACCATTCTTCTTGAAAAGAAGGCCTCGTCCAGGAGCAGACTTGAGATATCGCAATATCCTGTGTGCCGCTTCTAAGTGAATCTCTCTAGGAGAATGCATATACTGACTGATAACGCTGACTGAATAGGCAATGTCTGGGCGAGTCAAGGAGAAGTAGATCAACCTCCCAACCAATCTCTGAAAACTGCCAACATCCTGTAAAGGCGGATTGCTCGAGTCGGCCAACTGGTGGTTTTGCTCTATGGGAGTCTCTACTGGCTTAGCTCCTAGCTTGCCATAGTCCTTCAATAGATCTAGGACGTATTTTCTTTGTGAGATAAAGATCCCTTGGTTGGATCTTGCAACCTCTATGCCGAGAAAGTACTTGAGAAGTCCCAGATCCTTGGTCTCAAATTGTCTTGCTAGATGTTTCTTGAGCTTGGTCACTTCTTGTGCATCATTCCCTGTCGGAATGATGTCATCCACATAGACGATAAGGGCAGTAGTGCTCTTCCTTAGATGCTTCACAAATAGAGTGTGATCGGCTTGGCTTTGAGTATATCCCAGCTTCTTTACTGCAAGAGTGAACCTCTCAAACCAAGCTCTGGGAGATTGCTTAAGCCCATAGAGGGCCTTCCGCAGTCGACACACCTTGCTGCCATCCCCTGGGGGGGTAAATCCTGAAGGAGGTACCATATAAACTTCTTCATGCAGATCAGCATGAAGAAAAATATTCTTCACATCCAGCTGATGCAAAAGCCATGCTTGGTTTGCTGCCAAGGACAACAATACCCTGATGGAGTTCATCTTCGCTACAGGTGCAAAGGTCTGCACGTAGTCAATCCTATAGGTCTGAGTGTACCCCTTGGCGACCAATCTAGCCTTGTACTTCTCAACTGAACCATCTGCCTGATACTTTACTGTGAACACCCATTTGCACCCAACCGATTTATTGCCTCTTGGCAAATCAACAAGCTCCCATGTCTTATTCTTGCCCAAGGCACGCATCTCCTCGACCATAGCAGTTTTCCATCTGGGATGTGCCAACCCTTCTGCCACAGAAGAGGGAATAGGGATAGTGGCCACAGAAGTAATGAACGCCTTGTAGGAAGGAGACAAGGCATCATAGGAGACAAAGTTGCTCAATGGATGTTGCGTACAACTTCGGGTGCCCTTTCTTAATGCAATGGGAAGATCAAGAGCACACACATCAGGAGCAGAAGAAATGACAGGAACAGGAGTAGAAGAGATGTTGTTACCTGGATCCAAGGATGGAACCACTGGAACTGGGTCAGCAATGGCTTTCCCTCTTCTGCAATAGACTTGAAGCTCCCCTTGTGCACCAGGAGCACTATCAGGTACCATAGTTGGTTGAGTAAGCCGTTCGACGACTATCGGGAATGGAGGAGTCAGAGGACAAAGAGAGCACCTCTCTTCAGTACTTCTCTCCCCCTGAAGAGAGGTAGGGGAGAAAAAGAATGTCTCCTCGTGAAAGGTAACATCCATGGAAACAAACTTCTTGCCTGTCGAAGGGTAATAACATTTGTATCCCTTGTGAGTAGAAGAGTGACCAAGGAAGACACACTTAAGAGCTTTAGGATCCAACTTGTTGCGATGTGGACCCAGAATATGCACGAAGCAGACACACCTAAAGATATGAGGTGTGATAGGGAACAAGGAAAAACTAGGAGCAAGAACTTGAACTGGAGATTGGAAGTTGAGTGCACGCGAAGGTATCCGGTTAGTTGGGTAAGCAGCGGTCAAAACAACATCAGACCAGTAAGAGCTCAGGACATGAGCATCGATCAGAAGAGATCGAGCTACCTATGTCAGATGACGCATTTTCTTTTCAGCTACACCATTTTGCTGAGGGGTGTAGCTGTAGGAATTATGATGGCATATTCCATGTTCAAAAAAATACTGCTGGAGACCTCCAAACATATACTCTCTACCTTGGTCAGAACGAAGGACCTTGATGGAGGCACCATACTGTGTTTGGATCATTTTATGAAAACCCTTGAAGATGGAATGAACTTCATCTTTAGTTTTCATGAGATAAATCTAGGTACACCGTGTATGGTCATCAACAAAAGTAACAAAGTAGCGGAAACAAAAAATAGAGGTAACAGGAGAAGGACTCTACACATCAGAATGCCTAATATCAGAAGAACTGACGCTTTTATTACCTCTGGATGGATAAGTAGATCTACAATGTTTGGAGAGCTCACACGTCTCACAATGTAACTCAGAAAAAGAAACGAAAGTAAATAAAGCAGGAAATAAGTGTTTCAAATACTGAAAAGATACATGCCCCAGACGGGCATGCCAACATAGAACAGAAGCTAAACTACTACTAATACTACTATGAGACTGCAGTGCTGTGGGCCTAGAGGTACGCCCATCCAGAAGATAGAGGCCATCGGCTTCACGTCCAGTGCCAATTGTCCTCCTTGTGTCCAGATCCTGAAAGACACAAGAGGAAGGAAAAAAGTTCACGCTACAGTGTAGCTGGCGAGTAAGGGCACTCACAGACAACAGGTTAGAAGCAAAAGTAGGAATATGCAAGACAGAAGCTAAAGGTAGCTGGGGAGAGGGGAGGATATTCCCTTTCCCAGCTATAGAGGATAAAGTGCCGTCTGTAGTTTTAACCTTATCCGTCCTTGAACAAATAGAGTAGCTAGAAAAAAGGGATGATGTACCCATCATGTGTTCCGAAGCCCCTTAATCAATGATCTAGGAGGGACTAGAGGAAGAGGTGGACACATGATGGGCATGCCTAATGTTACCTGTCTGAGCAATGGAGGTCGGGGGTGTGGCAAAAGGACCGTCAAGCTGACTCAGCAAGCGTCGAAGAGTAGCTGTCAGTAGGAGCTACCAAAGGAGTAGGCTGTGAATCCTGAGGAGGCACGGAAGCATCCAAACGAGCAATGTGGGTCTCAGAAGCCCCAGAGGATGCTGGCTGGCTAGGGCGACCATGAAGCTTCCAGCATCGATCCTTCACATGCCCCAACTTGCCGCAATAGTCACACTTGGGCCTCTCCCTCGAAGAAGACTTCCCAGAAGTCGTACCAGTAGGAACATAAGACACGGCCGTAGCAGGAGACTGAGAGGAGCGACCCTTCTGCAACTGCCGATGTTGGAAGGTAGGAGGAGCAGGCAAGCGCTGATCGCTCGGGGACCGGATGCTCATCCTGGAGGGAAATCCGTTGGCTCTCCTCACTCTGAAGATAGGAATAGACCTCGCTGAGAGAGGGAAGATCCACCCTATTACTGAGGATCTGGACCCGAGCAAGCTCATACGAGGGATTGAGTCCAGAGAGGAACTCAAAGATCCTTCCCTTCTTCAATTGTCGCTGATACGGGAGAATGTTGTCAGAGCGTGGGGGCTGATAGGAATAGTAGTAATCAAGCTCCTGCCACATGCTGCAGATAGATGTGTAGTACTCAGCAAGAGACTTCTCTCGCTGTCTAAAACGGGAGATACTCTGCTTCAACTGGAAGGCTCAGCTAGTGTTATGTGTTTGAGAATAGGTCTTCTTAGTCGTCTCCCACACCTCCTGAGCTGTGCGCATAAATAAGAAACTCTGGCTGATGTCGGGCTGCATAGAGTTGAGGAGCCAAGACATAACAGTAAGGTCATCAGTTTCCCACTGTTGATATGTGGGATCAGTCTTGGGAGGTTCAACTGTGTCCCCAGTAGTGTGGCCTAGCTTCCCACAACCGCCAATAAATAACCGGGCAGCCCGATCCCATGCCAAGTAGTTCTTGCCGTCTAATTTCACCGAGGTAATCTGCAATCTGAGGTTCTCATAAGCCACTTGATGCACCATAGGCCCTCCAACTCCAATGGAGGTGGCTTTCGTGCTCACAGTGGACCTTGAGGGAATATCCGAAGGCGGTGGCGGAGTCTCCATAACAAATCAAATCGATGGAGTACCAAGAGAAGCACACGAGAAAACTCCAAAAAGAACTATCGCATAGTCAAACAAACCCGGAGGAAGACATAATGAACCGGAGAGGCCTAGCAACAGTCCACCTGACTCCACCAATAGATTGAAGCACCGTAGGAACCTTATACACCATGAAAAAGGGGGCTAGATGGCCTGAAGGTCTAACTGATAGCCAAAAAATGGCTCAAAAACGTCACGGGCAGAACTTAAGAGGGGGAAATTTCATCCCACAACCTCATATAATCGCAACATAGTATAAGAAACAAGGAATACAAGATCTCACAACCATCTGATGGGTTTTATACCATAAGTAGCCCAAAAAACGTAAAAAAAGGGCCAGGCGGTAAAAATAGGTGGGGTTTTTGATCCCACGACTTCAATCAGCAGCCAAATGAGGCATAAGAGGTATCAATGGATTCCTCTTTATGTATAGAGGCTAACCCAAGTAAGAAACCTCGACAAAAAAGTCCTAACAGATCAGGAGAAAGGCTAGAAGTAAAAAATGCGATTTACCTATTTTCGGAGAAGATTGCCTGAAAGTCCTTCAAGATGGTCCCAATAAATTTGGCAAAAATCACCAAAAATCCCGAAAAATAGAGCTTCATCAAGTAGGGAAGCTTTCGGAGATTGAGGTCAAACTTGCAAAGTTGCTGATGTCGGCATGACAACCTGATGACGTCAGCATCAGCGGCTATCGATAGATCCTTCACCTCCGGTTTTACACAATAAAGGTCTACAGAGAATGGATAGATTTTGGCTTTGATATCAAGTTGAAATGGAGGTTTTAGGGTTAGGTTAGATTAGATTTGAGAGATGAGAGAAGAGAGGAGGAAAGAGAGAAGGATGTCATTGTGTATGCAAGGTTTAAAATTTCGTTTCGGAGGAATGTCTCGGTCAAGTGAAAAACCGAGACAAACTCCGAAATGAAACGAAACATTCACGAAATATTGAAAAAACGAAATTTTCGAAACATTTCCGAAACATTACAAAATATTACGAAACATTACGAAACATTACAAAATATTATTCAAAATCATTAAATTATATTTTTTATTTATTTTTATTTTTTTGGATTGTTTCGGATTGTCTCGGTTTCTCTGTAAAACAAACCGAAACATTACGAAACATTCCGAAATTTTAAACCATATGTGTAGGCCACAATGACTCCATAAATCTTATTTATATAAAAGGGGCATTACAAAAGACAAGTATAACCCTCACATAAAGGGGTATTTATAGAACAGTAAAATACGTATCTGATAACAGCCATAACACAATAATGAGAACCAGAGGGTAATCAAGAGAACACAACCAATAGCCCAAGAGGAGAGGAGCAGCACCACAAGTGCGTACAAACAAGAAAAGAAAACAGCACCTACACCTTTTTTTTTGATAAGCAAAAGATCCATTAAAAGGTCAAAGCCAAAAGAAACAAACGACCAGGGGAAGGAAGGTCGAGGTGACCTCCACAAGACCCCGGCAAGAAAGCAAAAAGAAGACCAAAACACTAACTATTTCATTCCCGAGTACAAATATTCTCCCATCTAAAGACAAAGTCTTCGAAGAACAGACCCCTACACTCTAATACCGCCTTAGACCACATAAACATTTGCCCCTTGATGTTTAAGATTATAGAATTGAAGTCCGATTGCTTTCCTTCAAAGACCTTTTGGTTCCTCTCCTTCCAAATACCCCAAATAATCGCAAGAGGGGTCATCCTCCATAACACATTCCCTCTTGTAGAGAAGGCTTGAGATTTCCAACTGAAAAAGAGGTCTGTGAGAGAGGCCGGCATTGCCCAACTCATCCCGAACTCTAATAAGAATGCTCTCCAAATTTTAGTAGCCATCTCACAGTGTATAAGCAGGTGATCCACTGATTCCCCATTGGTTTTACACATCCAACAATAATGCACCAAGGTAAAACCTCTCGCCATCAAGTGATCCACAGTGAGAATCTTTTCCAAAGCAGCTTCCCAAGCAAAGAAAGCTACTTTAGAGGGTGTTTTAGATTTCCAAACCAAGGAAACAGGGAATGGAGCTCCTTCTGTTCTTTGCAACTCCTCGTAAAAAGATTTCACCGAGAAAGAACCTCCTTTGGTCCAGGTCCAAACTCTCCTATCCTTTATCAAAGGATTAAGATGGACAACCTGCAGTCTCGAAATCAGCCTAGCCAGTGGATCAATCTCCCAATCATTTAAGTTTCTTCTGAGGCCCAAGTTACACACCTTTAGCCACACCCAAATATTCCACAAGATGAAAACCTTCACACAACCCTTAAAATAAACACTTGTCGAGCACTTCTCACATCCTCGTCATAAGAAAAAAAACTTGCTAGAGGTTGAACAGCTACAAAACACACTAAACCACGTGGGAAGAAGTGCGGCAACATTAAAAAACTGGAAACGACCCACTTGTAAGGCAAATCATCAAGAGAAATACCTGCAGAAAGTCATCCAGCAACATCAACACAGTGGCAGCATCACATGGGGCTCAGAAACTTGGCCAACAACATCAACTTGGTGGCAACATCACTCACATAGGGTTCAGATGAACCTTTGGCCACAACAAAGAAGACACCACAAAGCTCACAAACAGGAGGACTGCAGCAGTCTTTACATGAGACTGCAGCAGTCCCTTAAAAAAAATGAGATTAAGGTTTTGAGATTAGAAAGAAAGGTTTTGGAAGAGAAAGGAGAAAGGGGAATAGATTAGAAGAAAGTTTACAGGGCAACCAGACCTTGCTCTGATACCATGTTGAATTAGTTAGGGATTAGGAGGAGAAGATGGAGCATGTTCGGGAGTGTAATGATCTGGGGTGTATCTCGACAAATTAGCTATGTTTGAGTCATGATAGTATTTGCTCCTTAATCTGTGCAATTACTTGATCAGGACTTAAGAAGCTCAAGAAAGAACTTTGGGATTTAGAGGTGCTGTAGTGTTTCTAGGTTTTTTTTTTCTGTCAAGGTCTTCTTATCACATTTTTTTTTATTGTTTAACTAATAAGAATCTGGAACTTATTGTCTTATTTTTGTTATAGATGTATATTATATTTATTACTACCTATGTTTTTTCACTGGTATGAAGCAACTGGGATGGAGATATTTGAAATCAGGGATGAGTTATGAACATTACTGCGTATACAATTTTGTGACTATCATTACCCCTGTAGTCTAAAAGCATTTTGATCTTTCATGCAGGAATGTGCTGCTGCATTTGTTTTCTTCAAGACCCGCTATGCTGCTGTTGTTGCTTCTCAAATTCTTCAATCATCGAATCCCATGTTATGGGTCACTGACTTGGCTCCAAAACCACAAGATGTTTATTGGTCACACCTTTGGATCCCATATAGGCAGCTTTGGATTCGTAAGATTGCAACTCTTCTGGCCGCGACTGTTTTCATGTTTTTGTTTCTTATTCCTGTCACACTTGTACAAAGTTTGTCTCAACTAGAACAGTTACAACAGAGGCTCCCTTTTCTGAAAGGTCTTTTGAAGAAGTAAGTATCATTTTGTTTGATAAAAATATTACATTTTATTCTTGTGTTTATGGTTTTCAAATCCTTTTTGAATGCTCCTTCGGAAATTTGTAGTAAACTTCAGCTATCAGTGAAGCTGTTATATTACGAATGGGATAATATTTGTAGAGGGCTGTTTTTCGAAGACTTCGTGTTCTGATGGGACGTTGTATGCCTTAGGGAGGCTTGTTAGCTAAGGGCCCTAGGGTCTCTTTGGTGCTCGGGGTGGCTGGGGGAGATTAGCTCGACCTCTCCTGCTGACCCTTTGTATTGCGTCCCTGCTTTCAATAAAATTTATACTTATAAAAAAAAAAATTTATTTGTAGAAGGTGCAGATTGACACTGTTTTATTTTTTGGGCTTCACACATTTTTTTTTTTTTTTCATTTTGATAAATAACTAAGAACCTTTTAGGAAGGAAGAAAGAGAGAGAATACAACAAGGGATGAAAGTTCCATGTGTATGGGCCTCTATTTGGCAAGTGTAGAGGAGGAGGAAGATGGTAGAAAAGGGATAGAGTGTGTGTTCTTTTTCTCTAACCCTGGTGATCTTTTTATTGTAAGTGTGAGAGACATGAATGCCTTGTATGGGTTGGGAGACAAGAAAGACACCAATTCCCTCAAGTTCAACATATGGCAAATGCCCAATTACGCAAGTACAAACAGAAATACCTATTGTATCCTTATATCCTCTTACTCACCATTCAAGTTGGAACATGAATGTCAAACATGCCCACCTTGGACACATTGGCGATTGAGCAGGTTTAGACAAGGCTTTGGTGAAGATACCCGCAAGTTGATTTAAAGATGGGAGTATAAGGAGTCTTAATTTATCAGAAGCAACCTTCTCTCGAATGTAGTCAATCAACCTCAACATGCTTGGTCCATTCACGAAATATTCGATTAGCTATGATATAAATAGCAGCTTGGATATCAAAGTGCATTTCCTCATGGACACGATTCACGATCTTGAGCTCATGAAGGAAACTTTGAAGATACGTGAGCTCACAAGAGGTGTGAGTGATGGCTCTATACTCGACCTCGGTGTTAGAGTGAGCCATAAAAGGTTACTTTTTACTCTTCCAAGTCACCAAATTTCTTGTAACCAACATTTAATACCGCGAAGCAGATCCACGGTTGGAGACAGAGCATACTCAATTTGCGTTTGAGTATCCAGACACATGAAAATGTGTTCTTGAGGTATACTA
This sequence comes from Euptelea pleiosperma, assembly GCA_035048495.1. Classification (NCBI taxonomy): domain Eukaryota; kingdom Viridiplantae; phylum Streptophyta; class Magnoliopsida; order Ranunculales; family Eupteleaceae; genus Euptelea; species Euptelea pleiosperma. The sequence continues at coordinate 31,690,413 of CM068542.1, read as the reverse complement.
AAGACCATGGCCAAAAGAAGCCTTGAGATAGCAGAGGATTCAGTGATCCGTATCCATATGTGAATTTTGAGGAGCATGCATAAGCTGACTTAATACCACGACATTGGCCAAATTAGGCATAGTCATAGTCAAATAGATGTGGTGGCCTACAAGCCGCTAATAGGGCCCAAGATCAGTGAGCAAATCATCATCATCTACTGGGATCTTGTGGTACCCCAAATGTCTGTATGAACTACATCAAAGGAACTAGACAAACGACTCTCAAGATGATGTGGAAAAGAACTATGGTTATGCTTGCCTAATTGACAACCTCACATTCTAAAACGAACAGTGGACTGAACTTAGGAATAACTTGATGTAACTTTGACAACGAAGGATGTCCCAAACAAAAATGCCATTGAAGGGGAGAAATGGTTGCACTCATAGCAGATGAAGATTCCTGAAGTAAGGGGACAAATTCCCAAGAGAAGCATTATGAAGACATGAACTAGCATTTGCCACACTAGGGAGAGACTAGCCAAAATTTGACCTTTAATAGCATTGTACTCGGGATACAAACTTGAGAGAAAAAGAACAACTTGAAATTCTTCCCGTTGGTGTTTTTGAAGCTCCAAATCAGTTGTAAGGGGCTGATAAATTTGAAGTTTCTCCCACAGTCCCCTCAAGAAACTATAATGCTCATTGAGAGACTTATCGCCTTGTTTAGTATTAAACATGGTTTCTAACAAATCATAAATCCGAGAGACATTCCTTTCCTTAAGAGTACATTTATTTAACTGCTTCCCATACCTGCTTTGTTGCCTCGAGAAACATCACGTTTGCGGGGATGCAAGGCTCCATGTTATTCCATAGCCAGGTCATAACCATGGAATTATCACTTTGCCAATCATCATACATCTTATCATCCTGAGGTGGAGGATCATCAGTAATAAAACTACATTTCTTCTTGGCACACAAACACCTTGACTGAATGAGACCAAGGCGAATAATTTATACCGTTTAACTTTATAGAGGTTATCTGAACACTTATACCATCCGTTGTACCCCAAACAAGGGTTTCCCATCACTTGAACCAGCCATGAGGGCAAAACAGAGAGCTGAATACCTTATCGGGTCAACTGAGATAGCTTTTAGGGCTCTGAGGAAAGTTCAAAACACAAATTACAAAAGCAACACCCTATGAAGAGGATGACAACATCAAACTAAGAATCTGGGAAGCCGATTGAGCACACACATAAAACCTAACAGTCCACTCAAAAGGGGACTAAAACTGGCAATAAAAAAAACTGCATAAAAAGATCTCACCAAAATCTCAAATTAACCTTGCTGAATTATGTAGGAAGAATAACTTAGTCAACATCACTTCCTAGATAGCAACGAACAACATACACATTGCGGCAACATTAATTAGAGTTCATAAGACCCTACGGCAACCACAAATTCTGCACCAACAACACACACAGGTAGGGACTGCAACAACCTTTACATGGGACTGCAACAGTCCGCGAAGAGTAGTGTCACGATGAACAGTGCTGCGATAAACGATAACCGATGAGCAGTAACGTGATGAACAATATTCAGTGAACAATGTCGCGATGAACAATATCCGATGAACAATAATGTGATGAATGGAGATGGAGATTTGAAGAAGAATTAGAGGTGCTTTAATACTGTGGAAAATTAGGTTTTAGTGGAGCAAATCGCAATAGAGGAAAAGGAGAAAAGAAAAAGAATGAAGAGAGAAGAGGAGAAATCGAGCTAGGTTAGATAACCCTAGTCAACCCTCCATTGTTATTTATATTACAATAACAATGGAAAAGACAAAAATACCCCCATACGTCGAACACATAAAATAAGAAAAATAAAAACTCTTAACCATTTTAAATAGAAAATATTTTTATTAATGATGTGTATAATTGAATATTATACATAATTCTTATAGGCATAGTTGCCCAACTAGTTTCTCATTTATGCATGCATTAATTGCCCTTCCAGTTTCCTAATTACTTTAATTTTTAAACTTTTTATATTTTGTTAATAAATAATCCATTTTTTTGAGTTACAAAAAAAGGATCATAAATACGTAAGTAACCCATTTTTTCATTTCCATTATCATAGATGCATGTATTTGTTGTCCTATTGGTTCCCTAATTATTTAATTTTTTATTTATTTATGAAAATAGTAGCATAAAAACTAATTAACCCTTGTTTACTAATAATTAAAAAATACATGACATGGATTGCTCATTAAATGTCATTTTTACCAATAATTTATTTATCATAATTTGAAAATAATTTATGAAGAAACATTCTATAGTCTCAGTTGTTGGTATTACAATACGTATGTTAGCACTTAGTCTATATCTCATGGATATTGCATAGCCTTGTTAACCTGGATTTTTTAGATAATGGACCCCATGTAGGAGACCTCCTTGACCAAAAATCATCTTGATCTGATGATTTTAACCATATGATAAACACATCTTATCTCTGGACTCTTGCCCTTTCATTTCTAGCTGTCTGAAAAACAGTTGGTTGGATAGTTACGATCATCCAATGGGCTGAATTTTGGTCTAGGAAATCTTTTAAATGGGGTCCACGATTTAGACAATTTAGATCGAAGAATATTGCCCTCTTAAATGGGAGATGTACGTATTACTAAAAGTAGGGAAGTGCTATGACTACTTCATGTGTCCATTTATAAGTATTTCTGTAATGTGATTATGACTTCATCATGTCATACATAACCTGTTTTTGGCTTTTATATACTTGGATAACATAATTTTGATATTTAATTGGGTAATTTTTTTTAATCTCGAAGTCCTAATATTTCAGATACCCATGTTAGTACGTTACAGAACACTATTGACCTTTCATTTGTTACTTGAATGATTGTTTATTGCATTACAATGAACTATGATTGTGTTTTCGTGTTTGTTTTAACATTTCTTGACTTAGACTAAGAGTCAAACTTACACATTTAAATGTTTATGATCATTTCATTTATGTACATGAAAATGAAAAAAAAATTTCCTTCAGGAGTTCATAATCACATGGGCATACGACATACATCTCCTATTAAGATATACCTTTTGAGTTTTTATTTTTTTATTAAAATAACTTTTAATTAATTTGTTTAAAAAATTAAATTATGCATGTAATTAAATTAGTGGAGTTTGTATATACTAGAAAATTAGATGTAATGGTTCCCAATTATGTTTCATATTTATTACTAATCATCTATTTATTGATTTCTTTTTTTTATATCATTTAAACAAAAAATCTTAAAAGGACATTTTGTGGAAACGAAAATATCGATTCTACTTATTAATGGACGAAGGCCTTATTGCGTGCCTCACGCTAAAACCCAATATCCCACAGATGCGCTTATGTTTTCTTCTTTTCTTTTCTTCATTTTATTTACTTGATGAGGGCGTTTCGGTCTTTTTGGTGCCAAATAACATGTCATCCTGCAAGCATACGTCACCCTGCAGCTCATTAAATGTTAAAAAAGTAAAATAAATCCTTATTCCTAATATTCCCTCAAGTTCCTTAAAAATTGATAAAAATTGTTTATTTCGATTTTTGAAATTTTTTTAATTTACAAGGGTGCTTTGGTCACTCAATACTTTCCCATTTCAACTCAACTGTGCAAGTAATTATTGCATCTTGACGTGGCACTTATACTTTATGCTAGAAAAGTTTAGATGATGAAGTCCATCATCAAAGTTGATGGACTCACAATGTGAGACACGTGTCACCTTATCAGTGGCTACTGACCGTATGGATGTTTGATCTATCCCTAGATGGACTTATGTAACAAAAATAAATCTGATTAGTGATTTCTAACCTTTGGATCATAATGATCAAAATCCACGGTTACAAATAAATCAAGAAAAAAACTCGGTTATAAATTACTGATCAGGATGAATTTTGATATGTAAGTCCAACTAGGGATGGGAGAAAAACATCCATACGGTCAGTGATCTCTAAGATTGTGCCACGTGGCTCATAATATGGCATCATTAATGGAGAGAGTTTTTGAAGTGACGGAAATTTAAAAGCAGGGATGATGCCGCCAATCATATTGCTCCAGGTACACCGGGGTTAACCTAATCTGATTGCCCTACACTTAGGTGTCCCTGGCGCAATACGATTGGCGCATGATCGCCGCTTTTAAATTTTCACCGCTTCAAAATTTTTCTCTCATTAATGGTGTAAAAACTCTTTGCTAATCATGATGAATTTTGGTAGGTAGGTTCTAGAGATGGGCAAAACATTTATACGGTTAGTCTCACGTGCATGGTGGTGACATTGGCAAAAAATGCACCTCAAACTGCGTGCTAAATAGTAATGCTAAAAATCTACGGTTGAAAACAAACCATGAAAAAGACTAATCCAATGGATAGAAATTGCTAATCAGGATGAATTTTCGTGGCTAGGTCCACTAGAGGTGGGAAAAACATCTATACTGTTGAAGGACGTCTCTGTTATTAGCTATTGTTTGGTGTCTCTATGTACTTATTTTCTCACTTATGTAAGGGCCCACACTTTAATATAAATAAGATTTATTGGGGTGTGTGTAGGGTTAACACACATAACCCATCTTCTCCATCTTCTCTCTTCTCTCTCCTCTACATGCAGAACTGAAGAACTTCTACTTCTTATTAATATAAATAAGATTTATTGGGGTGTGTGTTGGGTTAACACACATAACCCATCTTCTCCATCTTCTCTCTTCTTTCTCCTCTACGTGCAGAACTGAAGAACTTCTACTTATATAGTCAGTGGTCTCTAAATGTGTGCCATGCGTAAGGTGCACGTGCATCGCACATGGCGTTCCCCTAGTTCTAGTAATGTTACTTTTCGATCTCCGTGGAAAAGAAAATATTTGGCATATTTTCGTGGAAACAAGTTCAAAATAGTTATCTGCAAAATTTATATAGGAAAAGATTAAGATCATATGAATTGGAAATTTTTGATTAGATGCTAGGAAGAATGGATTAGGGGTTAAGTGGAGAAGATGGATTATCCTTTGTATATCGATGATTCCTTTTCGTTAGTGGTTCTTCAACGATTTATTTATTTATTTCTTTCTTTACTTATTTTTTTGTAGTTCTTTAGGAATTAGACAAGTAGACCGCTTATCTCCATTTCATTTTATCACAAGGGTCGGGATCGGGGGACAACCATTTGGCGGACCCACATAGAAAATGAATCAATGGCTGATTTTTGGTAAGGATGATCTCTATGGTGAGGAGATCATCCTCACAAAAATTCAAATCATTCTGATATTCGTAGACTGGTTTAGAAGTTGAAGAATTATAGACCGTCTATTTTTACCGTGTAACTTGAAAACCACATTTGATGGGGCTTAGAAATTTCAGAATGGGCTGATTTTTTGTTGGGGTGATCTATATGGTGAGGAGATCATCCTCACCTAAAATCAGCCATTGATTCATCTTCTAAGTGGGTCCGCCAAAATGGTTCTCCCCCAATCCTAACCCTTATCATAATAGCGAAGCTCTTTAAAAACTTATTCAAAGGGTGGAGGAAGGTGGGATGCTTGAGGGATTCTCCACAGGTTTGGGTGGGTTAACCATTTCTCTGCTCCAATTTGTCGGTGGTTCTATGGTATTTTGTAGGTCCTATTACAAATAGGTATGTTACTTGAGGTGCATTTTTTGTGCGTTTAAAGCTGTTTCTTGCCTTTCGCATATTTATTTGTAAGAGCAAAGGTTATTGGTGTTGGAGAGGTAGTAAATATTGGAGAACAAAACTGCCATGTTGAACATTTACATGTAGTAAATTGGGATGCTAGAGAGAGGATTCTTGATAACAGTGATATGACCTCATAGCAATTATAGATTCTCATCCGGAGAGTCAAATTTCTTTCAAATCTCTCAATCATTGGGTTTCAAATGATGTTGGAAAGTGGATAAGCCCCAAGAGGCAGCTATAAATATTTGATTGGAAGAGAGACAAGCGTTTAACTTAAGCTTCCGACACATTTTTTGGTACTGTAATAAACTTGTTGTGAGCAATAGTTCAAAAAATCAGTTTGAAGTTGTGGATTGCAATCCAACAAAGAAAAACTACATGTCTGGGGTCTACACTACATTTATCCCACTAGAGCATCAATTTACGTTACCCAAGCTCATCTATTGGATGGTCCTGCCTGGTGATGGTTTGTCCCCTCCCTTAGGCAAACCCCTGTAAGAGAATCCTCAAATGCAGAAGCCTCAAGGAATGTTTAACACAAAATGATAAAGCCCTGATGACAGTCGTCCAGTTTCAAGTTCACATTGAGGCTTTAGTTATTGATGGTGGTTTTGGGAGAGAGAAGGGGAATGGAGGAGTTAAGAGGATGGAAACCACGATAGTGGTAGAACTAGGGATGTGATGTTTTTTAGAAGAAGAGGGAGAACCTGTACAAGATCTAGTCCCCGTTTTAATGCAAAATAGTAAAAAAAAGAAAGGAATAAAGATACTCCAATCTTTGTTGGAGCCAAGATTTCTTAAATGGGAAATCAAGGGGAAGCTTGTCAATTAACCATTTGAAGAAAGAACTAATTTCAATCCAGAAAATCTGTTATCAAATATATTCTGTCATTCTCAATACATTCATGTCTCTTTTATAGACCTCTTAACAAGCACCCTATTAATGAACATGCATTGGACACAAAAGACATTTACTTTCGTCATCTTAGAAGACCCAAAACATTAAAGACTGAACATTTACTAACTCAAACTTCCAGCTGCTTGGACTTCATCAACTACCAAGGCATTAACTCTTTGACGTACTCTTTGACTCCTTTTAAGAGCTGTTTGGACACATTTAAGCTTATTCCAGATTAGGATGTCCCCAAATGTTATCCTGTCATCTTCTTCCTCTTATTCTTCTTCTTAGAAGTGTTTGGCCGAGCCTTGTTTGCATCACCGTTTAAAACACATGAATATGCTCAACTGTGTTTTCTGACCAGAGAAATTCACCAAGTCAATGCGGTCTACATAGTAGATGGGCAGTCCTTGTTCACATGTCGAGAGGAAATACTCACTGGATGAAGTTTCCATACCTAAGGTCCTTAGGTGCATTATTGACTTTGTTTTATATCAATTTTATCCTAATGCCTATTATCTTACTGGCATCTCTTTGTAGGATGTCACGTGTTGTTTTGATTTACTTGATTTATATTTTCTTTGGAACTACTATTATTCACATTTCACACCATATTCATGCACAACATTTTGTTCCTTTTTATTTATTCTCTTGAATACATTCTAACTTTTAAGATAAATACTTAGTTACTCCACATACATTCTAGTAGACTAGCATGGGCCCACCAGTAACTTAGCATATCCTTATGTGCAGGAAATTTATAAGCCAGCTGGTGACCGGTTACCTACCAAGTGTAGTACTAATGTTATTTCTATATACTGTTCCTCCAACAATGATGCTATTTTCAGGAGTGGAAGGGACTATCTCTTTTAGTGGCAGGAAAAAAAGTGCATGCTACAAAGTTCTGTACTTCACAATCTGGAACGTTTTCTTTGTTAATGTTCTGTCAGGATCTGTCATAAGCCAGCTAAATGTCATTTCTAGTCCAAAAGAAATTCCTACCCAACTTGCTAAAGCTGTACCAAGTCAGGTGATTATAGCTCCTGGTTTTCTGGTGAATTAAATGGGTATTTAATTCTGAGCGGTCCTGCTTCTTTTACCCTACTGTGTTATTATCAAGTTTTAAGGGGATTGCATTATAACATTATAATGGAAGTGTTACAATACCTTTATTTCCGTTAACTCCCGTTATAATGTGTCAAATTACACTAAAATAAAAAATCAAAATCTTATTTGGGGGGGTTGCATTACAACTCAAGTGTAACATTACCTTTATTTCCGTTATAACTACTATTCTAACATGTCGAATTACAATAAAATAAAAATTCAAAACCTCATTATACAATTTCTTTTGTGGCACTGAATTTTTATGATTAAGAAAAGGTATTAAAAGCTTAATTTTTGGGCATTTAGTAAGAAGGTGTTGTGCCTTCTCTCTATCAAGTAGCGCAAGCTCGAAGAGAGACTTGGATCGAAGTGCTGCCTTAATCCCTTATGCATTTGGGAGAGTTCGACTATTTGATGAAATGTTTATGAGCAAAATTAGTTACAGCTAATTTCAAGCATTATAGCATGCAAGAAATTTGACAATTTTCAACTATTCATGCCCACTTTCTTAACTGTTGTTCATAACAGGAATTTCTCACTTTCTTACCTGTCATTCACGAGAAATATGAATTTTCACTTGTTGTGTGTGGTAAGAGATTTATTTGTGCAGATCTTGTGTTTATTAGAATGCAGAAGGTTGCTTTTAAGCAACAATAAGTCACTAACATATGAAAGGGGCTGAATTTTGTGATTAAAATTAAGTATAGAAAACTAAATAATTTTTTTTGATAAGTTAAAAAACTTAATATTTGGCATTGATTAATATGTACCTTCTCTTGGTCGAGTGGTGCAAGCTTGAAGAGAGACTGGGATTGAGTCTTTGCTTGGTTGAATCTTGGTGATAGTTCTTAAATCCCTTGCACATTTAGGAGGCTTCAACTATTTAAGAAGTGTTATGTCCCTCTAAGCCTTGATTTGGATTTAATTCAAGATTTAGTAAATAAAATTAATTTCAGCCATTTTATTGTGCAAGGAAATTTGACCATTTCCAACTATTCATGCTCATGGATGTTACCCTTGAGTAAGAAATTGGCTCATCTATAAAAAAAAAAAAAAATTGGCTCATTTTCTTACCTTCATCTTCATTTATTAGATGTGATTCATTTTGGTTTTTGTAGAAAGGTTTCATTCTATGAAACTCAAGGGTTTTATAACTGCTAATAAGCTTGTATCATATCATTTTAAGTTGTGGAGTCTTGTATCTTGTTTGGTTGATATTTATTATTTACCCTATGGATGAAGATTCAACAGTTCCTAGCATTCATTTACGAGCAAAATGATTCTTTAATGGCTTTTCATTGATGTTTGATTGTTATGATTTTCAAATGTGTGCAGGCTACTTTCTTCATTACTTATGTTTTGACGTCAGGTTGGGCAAGTTTGTCATCTGAACTCATTCAACTTTTTGCTCTCATCTGGAACTTGTTTAATAGATTCGTACTCTGTAAGGAAGATCCATCCAACTGCACCATATCTTTTCCATACCACACGGAAGTACCAAAAGTCCTACTGTTTGGACTCCTTGGCTTTACTTGTTCCATCTTGGCACCTCTAATATTGCCGTTCTTGTTGGTGTACTTCCTTCTTGGTTATGTCATCTACCGTAACCAGGTGAGCATTTTTCAAACTAATGTATTCTACTCAGACAATAAGTTCTCATTTCGTGGATTAAGTGTGCATCAAGATTTATAATGAGGGCTGGACAACAGCCTCCAGGATTTCCCAATTGTTCTCAAACTAGCTAAAACATGAAATTGAAACTAACTTGGGAATTCTTAGATTCACATGACTTTCCTAATTCTAATTACATAAACTACAAAAAAAAATGGTCTAAGCAACGAAGTGAACCCAAAAATATAACTTCCTAAATCCAAATTTAAACCTATCCTAAGATTTAGACTTTTAGAAACTAAACTCATATTTGGTAACTACTAATGGACTCAAAATATAACTACTGAACTTCTAATACCTAGTGACTCAAAATAAACACTTGTTGGAATTCAAACCATGGGCCCACAAAAGAGCAATTCCGTTTTGAAATTGTATCTCGTCTGTAATTTGGCCATAACTTGCGCAATAATGTATGTACTGCTAGCCCAATCTTGGGTTCATTAGATAGTTAGTTGAATAATTTTCGAACGTACCAAAATTCAGGCATTTGGGCAGTTGAATAGAAAAGATGACCAAAAATAAAGTAGCGAGATTGGACTGCTACATTGCAGCAACTTAATATTTGCTCTCATGTAACACTGAATCACCATCACATGATTCTCTGACATCAATATTCGTTTGAATTTCAAGGAATTTTGTTAGGAAATGATGTTCCATGTATTGATTATCTCCTTGATCAATGGTAGCAAAGATGCCATTTTAGCTTCTGTGGCAAGTGGCAACAAAGAGATTGTTAATACGGGGGAGAAAAAAATACGAGAGAAAAAAAGATAACACGTGTTAGGGTGAGTTGGAATTTTTTTTTATTTTGATAAGTTAGGGTGAGTTGGAATTGGGATGTAGCAAAGAAAGATGATATTGATCTTTATGTCGGGGTTGTCAAGTTGAAGAAGATTACAGTATTATGCGGAAGGTTTTTCGTTTCTGGAGTACATCATAAAGAGACAATTTCAGTTGGATAGGGTAGCGTTCGTGGAAAAGCAGCTTTGGTATATGTACCACTTCTGTGTAGTTTTGTAAAGTTGTTAGACCATAGTTACTGGGAAACCTACTTCCCTATGTTTCCCCTCACAATTACTTTCTTTTTCTTCATATGTTCACTTATAACTAATATTATTGAAAAAATGAGATATTTTAGCAATCTTGCTTTCATGCATGATTTATTGCATGAGTTGCTCTAGTTGGAGACTCGTAAATCTTTTCAGTAGGAGACATTAGTAAGATGATGGTAAACTGCTATGGAGATCCATTTCTTGATGGATCTTTTCAGCATGACACATATTAGTAAGATGCACAAAATGCTACGGAAATCCATTTCTTTATGGATCCATATAATTCAAGTCTAACTTCACCAAGTCCAACACAATCTTGAAAATTCTACGATTGGGATTAGAGAACTCTAGAACTTTAAAATGAGGACTTGATTGGTCACTCCATCTTCAAGTTCATTTCCATTCTTAAAAATGCAAAATAATGAGATGGCAATTTACAAAAGTTCCTATTTTTTTAAGAACTCCATTTCGAAAAACTTTGTTAGAGCGCGTTTTGTTCATAGGAGTATTATGGTATTTTTACATTATGTTAAGTACCAGTTGAAAAAATAATTGGTCCGTTCTCTTTAATCAGAAATACTTAAAAGGGTTGGGGGGGGGGCGATTAGGTATTCAAAAATTAATCTAACCTATCACAAGTTTACTGGTCAAGGTAAGGTGATAAACTCGCATGCCTTAGTTGATTGATAAAATGATTATCACAACAGACTCAAATCAAATATACCTCCGTGGTATATTGTCTTTCGTCGTTTGATCTAATTAATACAATTAGCGGACAACAATCAAACATCCACAAGACAGAGTTTTTACGTGGAAACCTTAGCCAAGGAAAACCACAGGATCACGTCAAGACAGAAAGTATTACTAACTAGAAAATTAAATGAAACAAAGGTTACCTACACAGCACCGTTGCAAATGCAGCTTCCAACCTTAGCCAAGGCCTACTGTCGATGCGTCCACGTCCTCTGAATCAACGCTACGAATCTACGTGCGCCCTCCCAACCAAATGGACAGTTACTCAGATGACTCATGTCGTCAACCGTCTGATCCTTGCTGTCTCTGTCTTTTAGTCTTCACGTAGTCGGCGAAGTATGCATACCACAATATCTTCAACGCTACACTGATGCTCATAGGAACGGTTACATGAATGCTTTTTGTCATACGGAATCTTTGCCAAAACTAGAATATGAAAATATTCTTTACAATCTCCTCCTTTGGCAATTCCGTGACAAAAATATTTAATCATATAGAAGGTAAACAAAAATATAGAATTATAATCCCACCCTCTTACATGATTCACTCACTATCTCTCAATCTCTCGAAGATAACAAACAGGTAATAGAGTAGAAGCTTTGATCTATTCCCTGCACATTCTGCCAACAAAACATACCATGTACTATCATCGGCAAAAATAAATAAAACAATTAAACATTGCAGTGAGTTAATTATGCACATCACAAGTTAGAGAACTTAGAAAAATTATACAACAAAATTTTTCTCCCCCTATCTCATGCATCTACTTGTTTACCTCTATGATTTTTCTTTCCCCCTTTTTGTCACAGAATGACAAAAGTACGGAAATATAAGTAGAAATATAGCATGCATTGGATATAATCATGAAAAACAAGTGCATCAATATAACAAGTATAAAGACTAAAAGATAATCATGAAGCATAGTCTAAATACATCAACGATTTAGATCTCGGGTAAATCGATATGAAATTATAAGACATATTTTAGTAAATTCTAAATACTTACTCAGAATCTAGAGGTATCCTATATCCAATTATGAAATCCTCATTAGAGCTAATAGGGTTCTCAGATACGCTCTTATATAAGTGTATTTGCTAATGGATAAGAATTTTTCTAGCAAATTGGCTATTTTTAACTGTTTAATGGTAGCTTTCACACTTCTTGATTAGTTAGCCCTTTTCTGTAGCGATAAGAATCAGACTTCAATTTCAAACAAGGCCATACAGATTGCTTTAAAAAATAACCAATTTGCTAGAAAAATTCTTATCTATTAGCAAATACACTTGTGTAAGAGCGTATGTGAGAACCCTATTAGCTCTAATGAGGATTTAGACTTCAATTTCAAATAGGGCCATACAGATGGCTTTCACTTTAGTCTTTGAAGGTAGCTCTTTCCAAGAACAATACTCTCAATAGCGGGAAGCCAACAGTCAATTATATTGAAGTTTCGAAATCGACTAAGGGCATGAACACAACTAATTTGAAGTCATGAAACGTAGAAGTTTATTCCTGATTCCTATAGAGTACTAGATTTGTTACCTCTATCAAATCCAGTCCCAACCAGTGTCAGTTAATGTGCATGTGAATAACAAGTTAAATCTTATGAACATCTACTAACTGGGAAATAATAAAATAGACTAATCATTAAATTTTCTATAGATTTCTACAAAGATCTAGTCTCAATTTATCTTGTATCAAGTCCTGGTACTAGAATTTTCTAGAGTCAATGCCCATCATATTAAAATCAATTATGCAATGCACAACTCTAAAACAAAATCCTAACAAGACACAAAACAATTTTTGATTTTCAAATTTTCTATTTTGTTTTGAATATATGAACTCAAAAGAATGCGAATAAACAAAGGTCTAAAAACAATAGAAAGCTATAAAGAAAACAAAATCCTAAACAAAGCTACACACCTAACTCACAAAAGATATAAAATCATAAAAAATAGAGAAGAGTGTAAAGAACTACATTTATTCAATCAATGGGACAAATGTCACTAGACTTCATAAGGAATTCATTCCAAATGGAATCTAGATTTATTATATCTTCTTTTCTCACCCACACGGTCTTATATCTTTTAGGTAGGTTCTTTCTCTTTGTCATTTGTTTAGGCGGTGAAGGAGAATTGACATTTTTCTTTTATTTGTCATCTTATTCTGAGCCCTTTGAGTCTGGGTGCCTTTGAGTTTCATAAAGTTTGCAATCTCTCTACTCAATGCATCCCACTTTCGATGTAAGGCTGTTATTTTACGGAATAGATCTCCTTGGTTCCCATATAATTTTCTCTTAGGAGGAACCATGGCATCTCTTTTATTTTGGAGGCAATTCTTGCTTAGGTGACGTCTACCTCTACAGTAATTACAAACAGGCGCATGCATAATTGGTCTGGGTCGGTCAACATTAGATGAAGGAGGCATAGTAGCTTTAACAAATTTAGTTTTTGAAGACGATGGAATACTTGCAGAATGCACGTAACCTAATCCTCTTTTGTCTCCATCTCTTTGTCCCACACTAAGAATCTCATTGAGCTTTTCTGTGCTCTTGGAGAATTGAAGCAAATCTCTCTTTAAATTTTCAAGTTGGCTTTCAAGAGACTTCCTAACATCCGTACAAATCTGGAATTCGCATTCCAAGAACTTATTTTTCTCTTGAAGAGATTTCTTATCTTCCCTAAGCTGACCAACTAGCACAGATAATTCATTATTGTCTAGTTTAAAAGCAGAATTTTTAGAGTCAAGAAATTCAACTCTATTTGTCAATTTTTTATTTGCTTTGGTCAGTCTGAGGCTTTCTTTATATAACTCTTGATAAGCAGCATTGATATCATCAATATCCTCACTATCAGAGTTAGTGTGACTCTGAGTCAGTTTGTCATACTGACTAAATGATTCTTCTATAGTAGAGTTAGTAATTGGGGCAATTAAGGCTTTAAGATTTGTAGCATTGCCACCATTAGAAGAGTTATTAGACTCATCTTCATTTTTATCCCACATGGCGTTCATTGCCGAGTCTTTCCCTTTAGTTTCCTATTGGGACAATCGGTGTAGATATATCCATGTCCTTGACACTCACTACACTGAACCTTATTAGATTTAAGTTCTTTCTTTTTTAACCTATCATGGGATTTGGATTTCTCCTTTGAGGTCTGTCCACTCATAGGAAAATTTATTTTCTTACCTCTGAAGATTTTTATGATTTTCTTTATAAGGAGATCCATTTCTTCATCATCTTGACAAGATTCATCATCAGATTAATCAAAGTCATCCTTTGAGACTTTTAAAACAATCCCTTGGTTTCTCTTAGGTTGACGAAGGTTAAGTTCAAATGTCTGAAGTGAACCAACCAGTTCATCTATCTTGAGAGCATCAATATCTTTACTATCTTCAATAGCTGTGACTTTAGATTGAAATCTCTTAGGTAAAGATCTAAGAACCTTTCTCACAACCTTTGACTCAGGAATTTTCTCTCCCAGATTAAAACAAGAATCAACAATATCAGGCAATTTAGCATAAAACTTAGAAATAATTCATTGTTATCCATTCTAATATTCTCAAATCTAGAAGTTAACATTTGAAGCTTAGAGATTTTCACAGTAGAAGTTCCCTCATGAGTAACCTCAAGAATGTCCCATGCTTGTTTAGCAGTATCACATGTCGAGATCCGACGAAATTCATCAAGAGTGACTGCATTAAATATAATATTGAGACTTTTACTATTCATGTTAGACTGTTCGGTCTCATTCTTGGTCCATTTGTCGTTAGGTTTAGAAATGTATTCATTATTAGTAGATTCTACCATTTGATGTTTCCAACCTACGACAGTTATCATCCAAACTTTATCATCAAGAGATTTTAGAAAAGCTCTCATCCTAGCTTTCCAGTAAGCATAATTGTTCTCATCGAACAAAGGTGGACGAATGATAGAACCACCTTCTTTCTGCGAATCCATTAGATATAAAAGAAAACAGACTATATGTAGGAACTCACTCAGGTGATTAAACTGTTAATGAGTGAACCCTCTTTAATACCTATTGAAAAATTAACCGGTCCGTTCTCTTTAATCAGAAATACCTAGAAGGGAGGATTATCTATTCAAAAATTAATCTAATCTATTACAAGTTTACTGGTCAAGGTAAGGTGATAACCTCGTATGTCTTAGTTGATTGATAAAATGATTATCACAACCGACTCAAATCAAATATTCTTCCGTGGTATATTATTTTTTCGTCGATTGATCTAATCAATACAATTAGCGGAACAACAATCAAACATCCACAAGACAGAGTTTTTACGTGGAAACCTTAGCCAAGGAAAACCACGGGACTACGTCAAGACGGAAAGTATCACTAACTGGAAAGTTAAACGAAACAAAGGTTACCTACGCAGCACCGTTGCAAATGCAGCTTCTAACCTTAGCCAAGGCCTACTGTCGATGCATCCACGTCATCTGAATCAACGCTACGAATCTACGTGCGCCCTCTCAGCCAAGAAGCCTTGTCCGCTTGTTCAGTTTGGTACTCCCCTCTATAGTCAAGGCACACCGAGGCGCGCACTTGAGGCGCAAGGCGCACCGAGGCGCACCAAAAGGGCCTCGAAAGGGTCAAGGCGAGGCGCATTCAATGAGGCGCACGCCTTACGGTCAAGGTGCAAGGTGCAACCAGGCGAGCGCCTCACTAAAATTTATAAATTTTTTTTAAAAAATCAATATTTTGCCACTTTGCTGCCTGTTGCATGTGATATTATTTCTTTTTTTTTAGAAGTAATGCAACTTAATAACTTGCTACTTGATACACCTTATCATTTCTTCTTTTTTTTTTTACAAAATCAGAACCTTGGAAGAGGTTTTGATCTTCTTTTCCGCGGTTCTGAAAAATCAGAACCTCTTCCACAAATCAGAACTTGTTCTACGGTTCTGAAATTCTTCTCTTGGTTCTGTTTTTTCCAAGAGGTTCTGATCTTCTTCTTCTTCCACTTTCTGAAAAATCAAAACCTCTTCCACGGTTCTGAAAAATCAGAACCTGTGGATTTTGAACTTCTTCTCTTCCTTTTACAAGGTTCTGAAAAAACGATTTTGATTTTTAGTTTTTTATTTATTTTTCCTTCAATTCTGTTTTTTTCCTTTTTTTCCTTCTAATTCTGTTTTTTAGTACTCAGAACCAGTGCACATTTCTGATTTTTCTCTTTTCCTTCAATTTTATACTGTATAAAATTAATTACTGGTTGTTTATTTAGTTGTTTATTTGCTTAAAACTATTTAGTAGTTGTTTATTTCGTATTAGGTTTACTATTTCGTAGTCGTTTACTTGTTTTGTAGTTGTTTATTTGTTTATTTAGTTGTTTATTTGCTTAAAACTATTTACTATTAGTAGTTGTTTATTTAGTATTAGGTTTACTATTTCATAGTTGTTTACTTGTTTAGTAGTTGTTTATTTTCTTTATTTAGTTGTTTATTTGGTTAAAAATATTTAGTAGTTGTTTATTTAGTATTAGGTTTACTATTTAGTAGTTGTTTGTTTGTTAATGTCTCTTGACTACTTGTCTTGTATTTAGAAATTAGAAAATGACAATGTAAACTAGAAGTCTAGACCCTACGCCTAATGATTACCTATTTTGTTATTTTATGATGTTATTTTTTATATTTTTTAATATTGCGCCTCACTTCAGTCAGGCACGTGCCTCGCCTTGTGCCTTGTGCCTTGCGCCTCAGGCTCCAAGGGTCCTAGCGCCTTAAGCGCGCCTTGCGCCCTTAACTACACTGGTACTTCCCAAACCTACATTTGATCAGCCACTCCGATCTTAATTCTCAACTCTCCAGCCTTTGCTGAAGGTGAAGGACTCAGTACACCCTGAACCCTAAGTCGCTCAAATAATGTTGAGACGCACTGGTACTCTCAGGCTTCTAGGTCAAGTTTCTTTGTGAAAAACATAAGCTGTGTAAAGGATCAAGCTTTTGGCTTTGATCAAGAAGAGAAAAATCTCACAAGATATTAATGAGAACTAAAGGCTTTTTACTCTTCTAATGGACACTCTTAATAAATAAAACTTTTTTCTCTGTATTCCAATGTGTATATTCTAAGTCCAGAGGGGCTATATTTATAGAATTCGTAGCCCTGAGTCTATTGATAAGTGAGGGAAGTGGAAACTAGAATTTCAGATCTGAAAAGACTAAATCTGCGTGAAGTCCAATCGATTGTACTTTGGGTCCAATTGATTGGTCTTGTACGGATGGGTTTTTCCTTTGTAAATCCAATCGATTGTACTAAGTGTTCAATCGATCGGACTTGTATAAGTTTATGTCCCGTAGAGTCCAATCGATTTTACAGAGGTCTCCAATCGATTGGGCTTCAAATAAGTTGTCTCATAGAGCCCAATCGATTTTATAGAGGTCTCCAATCGATTGGACTCTCCCAGAAGTCAATAATCTTGACTTAGACTTGGGTCTGTCCATTAACTAGGTTTGACCATTATATTTTATTTATTTTAAACCTATTCCTTTGGCCACTAAGTCACTTACCTTCCTAAGCGAGCGTACACGATCTATAACCGACAAATAGGCAGTTACTCAGATGACTCCTGTCATCAACCGTCTGATCTTTGATGTTTGTCTTTTAGTCTTCACGTAGTCGGCGAAGTATGCGTACCACGACATCTACAACGCTACACTGGTGCTCGTAGGAACGGTTACGTGAATGTTTTATGTCACACGGAATCTTTGTCAAAACTAGAATTATACTAGTGATATTATACATAGACGAGGAGGGCGAACTGGCTAAGTTTGACTCGCTTTATTTTCTCTTCTCCTCTCTACTTCTCCATCTCTAACCTTACATGGTGTCAGAGCAACTTTGATACGTGAAAAGTACTGTAGACCTAATCTGTCTTTTCTTATTTTTCCTTTGTTTCTCTTGGAATATTAAGTTGAGGTGATTCAGCCTAGGATTTTTTATCTCTAAGGGTGTCACATGGTAGGGTTTTAATTTAAGGCTCGTGGTAGCTAGGGTTTTGGTTTTTAGGGGCACCATAAGCTAGGGTTTGTGTGTTCAAGGCTGTTGCATCCTATGTAAAGGCTGCTGCAAGTTCTAGAGTAAGGTGTTGCTGGCATATGCTAACTGGTGATTCTGCTCTATGGGAGTTTCCACCGCTTGGCTCCCAACTTGCCCGAATCCCTTAACAAGTCTAAGACATACTTCCTTTGAGAGATGAAGATCCCTTAGTTGGATCTTGCAACTTCGATACTTAGGAAGTACTTGAGAGGTCCTAGATCCTTGGTTTCAAACTCCCCCGCTGACTGATGCTTCAACTTAGCCACTTCTTCTACATCATTCCCTGTGAGAATGATGTCATCAACATAAACGATGGGGGCAGTGGTGTTCTTCCCTTGATGCTTCACAAATGGGGTGCGATCGGCTTGACTTTGAGTGTAACCCAGCTTCTTCACTGATAGGGTGAATCTCTCAAACCATGCTCTTGGAGATTGCTTTAGCCCATAGAGGGCTTTCTTTAGTCGACACACCTTGTTAGTGTTTCCTGGTGAAGTGAATCCAGGAGGAAGAATCTCTCAAACCATGCTCTTGGAGATTGCTTCAGCCCATAGAGGGCTTTCTTCAGTCGACACACCTTGCTACTATTTCCTGGTGGAGTAAATCCAGGAGGCACCATGTATGCTTCTTCATGGAGGTCACCATGAAGAAATGCATTCTTCACATCCAGCTGATGCAAGGGCCATGCTTGGTTTGCTACCAATGACAACATCACCCTGATGGAGTTCATCTTTGCCACAGGTGCAAAGGTCTCCACATAGTCAATTGCATAGGTCTGAGTGTACCCCTTGGCTACTAGTCTTGCCTTCTACTTCTCAACTGACCCATTTGCCTTGTATTTGACTGTAAGCACGCATCTACAACCAACAGGTTTCTTGCCTCTTGGCAAGTCAACAAGCTCCAATGTTTTATTCTTGTCCATGGATTTTATTTCTTCTATCATAGCAACTTTCCATCTAGGTTGTGCCAACCCTTCTGCCACAGAAGAAGGAATATGAATAGTGGAAACGGATGTGACATAGGCTTTATACGACATGTAAGATGCAAGTGGAAGTTTAGGTGAAGGAAGAACATTCCCTTTCCCAGACACAAGATAAGTTGTCATCTGCATTTTTGACCCTATCTCTGCCAGAACAGATGGAATAAGTAGAAAATAAAGAAGACATAAAAGTAATTAATGATCCAAGTTGGACTAGAAGGGGAAGTAGACACATGATGGGCAGATCTAATGATACTTGACTGAGCAAATGAGGTGGTAGGACCATTCAGTTGTGAGAGCAACTGTCGAAGCCCTGCAAGCTCAGAAGTGGCCAAAGGCCCAGTAAAAGGTAGTTTAGAAGAACTCTGAAGAGACCGGCCCTACGAGGGTGCAAAAGTGTCGAATGGGCACCGTAGGAACCGGACTGATTGGAGCGAGAGGTAGAAGACTGGGGTCGACCATGTAATTTCCAGCAAGTCTCCTTCACATGTCCAACTCGACCACAGAAGTCGCACTTGAGCCTCTCCTTTGAGGAGGATGTTCGGCTAGGAGCAGATAACTGTGGGGGCCTATTCCGCTGAAGCTGCTGAGGCTGATAAGCAGAAGCAAAGGCAGACCGATCAGGAGTGGGTGAAGATGTAGCAAGCGTTGATTACTCGCGCACAGGAAACTCAGCCTAGAGAGAGTCTGAATCCTGACCAACTCATATGGTACTTGACCAACGTGCTTCTGGTACTTGACCACTTCAGCTGGGGAAGGAGGATGGTAGGAATAATTGTAGTCGAGCTCCTCCCATATACGCCGAAGCGTCGTAAAATAGTCAGATAGGGACATGTCGCCCTAGCCAAGGCGTGAAATGCTTTGTTTCAACTGGTAAGCTCTACCAGTGTTCTGCTGCTGGGAGTAGGTCTTCAGCGCTATTTCCCAAAATCTTGGGCTGTCCGCATAAAAAGAAAACCCCGACTAATGCGAGGCTCCATTGAATTGAGAAGCCAAGACTAAACTGTGAGGTTCTCGGCTTCCCATTTCTCAAACATGGGATCATCCTCAGCAGTCTCTATAGTGCACCTTGTGCAATGCCCCATCTTCCCACGACCTCCAATGAACAACTATGCGGCCCTCGCCCATTCCAAATAATTTGTTCCATTACGTTTGACCGAAGTAATCAGTAATCCGGGGTTCTCATACATCACTTGGTGCACCACAGCTCCTCCAGCTCCTCTGGAGGTAGAATCGGTGCTAACATCCGACTTAGAGGGAATTCTTGGGATAGGCGGTGTCTCCACAGCGAATCAACAAGGAGAGATAAAAATAGAGAAGGCCAAATAGAAGGTATTCAAGAGAAGGAAAAAAAGACACTCAATGATAGCCGGTGATCAGAAAATACCCATATGAACCTCCAAGAGGGCATCAGAATTGGCCAGATGAAAGGGGGCAGCAGCATAAGGCTGAAGGAAAACATCCTAGGGCCATTAAATAATATTTAAGGAGGTCTGGGATCGATTTTGGGAAGTTTAGGACCCAACCGATTGTCCAAAAAGACCTATTAACGTTGCCGGCGGTAACTAGAGGGTATAAAACTCCTCCCACAATCTTCAATATGTGATGGATCGTCCCAAATGAGGTATCCTCATGTAGGTTAGATTGGGGAGGATCAAAAGCAAGAGACAAACCCCAACAAAAGGTCTGTTAAGAACCCGAAAATCGAGCCGGTTAAAAAACACGATTTTTTGCGATATTCGAGAATAATGAGCAAAACAACCACCAGATGAACTCAAAAATTCTCCAAAAATCACCAATAAATTTTAAAAATTGAGATCTATCAAAATCTAGAGTTTGAGACGAAGAGGGGTACCCTGTCCGTACGACTGACGTCAGCAGTCATACGGCCTTGATGATGTCGTCAGCCCCCTTGTTGATCTCCGGTAGAACTCCCTTCAGAAACAACCTTAGATGGCTTTGATTCCAAGTTGAATTGGTAGATTAGGGTTAGGGTTAGGGTTAGGTTTAAGATCAAAGAGAGATAAGGATGCCATGTGATTACGTCACATGACTCTACAAAATTTATTATACATGGAGAACTTTACAAAAGACAAATATATCCTCAAGAGGAGTATTTACAATACTACCCCTATTATATAAGAAATACGTAGAAAAATCCGTATCTGATAACATGTTGGCCACAACCAAACAACACACTCCAACAACACACCATACTCGACATTGATCAGCCGATGGATGGTTTTGGTTAGGTAGTTGTAGTCTTGTTTGTAAAACAGCCAAGATGCCCGGATACGGTTACTAGTATGGACATTGGTACGGGAAACGGGGATACAACTCTTCATTTCCTGAAATCCAGGACATGGATATAGATACAAGTATCCCTACCAATATGTTAACACCTATTGTGATAGGTATCTTGTACTGCAAGGAGTACTATTCTGCAAGGATTTATTGTTCATTAAGCCACAACTCTACACTGGTCCAGCTTGTGTCGGGGTATAACTTGTATTAGTGGTACTATGATATTTCATTGTACTAGAGATAATATATATTCTCTAGAGAGGCGTTAGGGTTTACTTTTGTACTTTGGGACAAGGTGAGAGAGGAAGGGAACTATTGTAACCCTAATTCTTTAGAGATAGTGGAAGAGCTTTTCTCACCTGTGGATGTTGCCACACTGCCAGACCACATAAATCTGCTGTGTCTGTGTGATTGATCTTTTATGTTCTCTATTTTTGTTGGTTCGTGGTGAGTCGATTTTCAACAATACCGTGATTTAGTTTTTAGCCTTCCAAGCTAAGTACTTTTTTTTTTTGGGTATTAACACCATGGAAAATGGAATAGAACTTTTAATATTGCAAAGCTTTTTACAGTAAGACATTTTTCTGTTGACAAAACAAACAGGGAAACTGTTAAAGTTAAGAAATAATTATCAGTACAACAGGAAAATGAGAAGATATTAGTGTCCATGCAGTATCCGGTGCTTGGTATCGTATCATGTCGATGCAGATACGCTGGGCATATTGAAGTAGCTGGTTATGGTGAAACAGAAGAATGGTACATAAAGGTTGTGTTAAGATGTAAGGTGTTTCATTGATCTTAGGTCTCTGTCTATTCTCTGGGGGGGCTCAACGCACTTCTGTGCAACATGGAAATCTTCTCTTCTTATTATTACCGTTATCGTTGTTGTTATTTGCAATAAAGAATGCTTTCTGATGGCCACTTCTATATATACCTTTCAGATTCTTAATGTCTATGTTACAAAATACGAAACTGGTGGACAAATATGGCCTATGGTACACAACACAACGATCTTCTCCTTGGTGCTAGCACAAATAATAGCTCTTGGAGTCTTTGGATTAAAAGGATCACCAGTTGCGTCAGGCTTCATGATCCCGCTGGTGATATGCACACTCCTCTTCAACGAGTACTGCAGGCAGCGGTTTCATCCCATATTTAAGAGTTATGCTGCACAGGTAACAAGAGATGCTTGATTTCTCCCTCTCATACAAAAACAAATGCTAACTGCCTAGTTTTATCGGTGGGTTTGTCAATAGGATCTTATTGAGATGGATCAGCAAGACGAGCTGTCTGGGCAGATGGAGGAGATTCATCGACAATTGCTTTTGGCCTATCGTCAGTTCTCGTCGACCGTGCAGGAAATATGTAAAGCTGAGGAAACAAACCATTGTGAGGATGCAGATAGCATCCGAGATCCAGAGGATACAAAGTCATCTTTGGATCATCCAACACTTGGCAGACACCCCCTATCTGCAATCCGAAATGTAAGTAGTTGGCTCTCTATGCTCATCACATTTCAGGAGAAAAATCCACCCAAGTGAGAGAATCGTGGACTATTCATTGCAGTTTGAAAAGAGAAGGTGCCGTCAGGCAGAATGAACTCATTCCTTTGTATATAATTCATTTGTTTTGTATTCTGCACTTTTTATTTGTGCCTTCATATCACCATCACACCGATGATGTACAATTCAATATGCTATGAAACTATAGTGCTTAGGAGTAGCTGTTTTTTAGGCATTGTTCAATGAGACAGCCTTCCATCTCTCAGCCAAACTCTCAGACATCTGGCCTTGACATCCAATGCCCATCACATGTACAAGCATGTTCTTGTTTCAGTTTTTCCTTCTGTACAACCCAGAGAACTCTGGAAAAAGGAAAGCCCGTACTTATGACGTTTGGCTGAGCTGGATGTTGTATGGATTGAAACTGTTGTTCCAAGTTCCCTACAAGAATATGAATGTTACACCATTCTCGACTTGCATCTGTCAGGCTCACCTACTTCGTTTTGGATCATCCAGTGGGTTATTTTTTGGGCTGTTGTCCATCCTAAAGGTGCCCAAGCTGATGAGAACTTGCATTTTTTTTTAAACAATGGGTATCTGGGCCTCTTAGAGCACCCGACTAAATCCCACGGGTCACGTATGTTACCCCCTTCCATGCGTACGTGTACTGCGATAAATGCTAGGGGGTGGCCACCATGGAGAGGAATCGGAACTCAGAACCTTCTTCCTTAGGTGTGGTCCTGGCCATCTCACCAACCCCTCGTTGGTTATGGGAGCCTGCATTACTTGTGGGTAAAGATGGGGTCCGTCGCAAATGTTAGCGGTCGCCGCTCACCATGTTCTAAACAATGTACACATCAAGGTCTGTGCCACTGTTGGTGTGTTAGATGGATTTTCAGAGAATCTATTCCCATAATGACCTTGGAATAGTTTTGGAACCAACTTGGCAAAAAGGTATTTTCCGTCGGAGCAGATTTCTAGTTTTATCGCCCTTTTTGCAAAGGCATATTTTCTGTACATTCACTTTATGAAGGGCCAATTTATGTGGGCACAAGATCAGATTGCACAAAGGGCGATAAAACTAGAAATCTGCTCCGAATGGAATAACACTAGGCAGTGGATCTATGATAGCAAAGGCATATTTTTTGTACATTCACTTTATGGGGCATTGGAAGGAGGCGAATTAAAGGATTTTCCGGTCTATTTCGACTTTTAGAGGGAGTCACGCTCTAATACTTGCGTGCTTTAATGGTTTATTGGTTAATCTTCACAAATGTTTTACATCCTATTTATAACATTCTTAAGATATTCTCAAAATAATAACCAAATCCTCAAGATCCTACAACTTCCATAATAGGAGAATCTAAATTAGAAAACCTAACAAACATAGATTCTTACTAAACATGTGATCTTATCAAACTTGGATCTAATTAAAATAAGTAATTATCTTAAATAATAAATTACTCTAATGGTCCTACGATCCACGTTAATTAGCCACGTGTACGTCAATATGAGATTGCCGCCGCCTTGAAAGCGACCTTGTCCTCAAGTTGACACCACCGGGATTCCAAATCGCATTTGATGACATCACATCCATCATAGCCCATAGTACCAATGCTAATGCAAATCTCGAAGTGTTACAAATAACACGAATCACGAGATCGGCTAAAATGATGTTGAGCGCTAACCTAGATGGATGTCGCTTTGCAGCTGATTTTGTTTTTTTTCAACTAAGTCCTCGTCGAAGTTCTTGAAGCCTTTACCGGTTTGGTTTTTAGCTTCAGTTTCATTTTCGGTTTGATCGCAAATTTTGACCTCACTACAACACTAGGTTGGATTGGAGCAGATCTGGGCTTCGCACTCAGTTTCGGGTCCGTGCGCTTATGCAAAAATTGTTGAGTAACCTGAGGAGCTGGTCGACCCTCTACTGGCTTTAATGGTGATGCAGTTTTATCTTCGTCTTTCTTATTTTCAAACTGTATCTCACCGCTGATCGCTGGCGACACGAGAGAAATCAGAGATTGTGGTCGAACCTCTTCCCGATGTTGTAATCTCGGCGTTTGCAATATTTCAAGGGCTGTCACCATTCGCAATATTTCGGCAAGCATTTGGTCATGAGAATTATAACTTTCATGGAGATTTTGAATGATTTTGAGTGATTCCCTTCAAGAGTCGAAGATAGGAACTGGTACAACGGGTATTCTCAAACACTTGCGTGCTTTAATAGTTTCTCTTATTCATTGGTTAATATTCACAAAGGTTTTACATCCTATTTATAACTTTCTTAAGATATTCTCAAAATAACAACCAAATCCTCGAGATCCTACAACTTCTATAATAAGAGAATCTAAATAAGAAAACCTAACAAACATAAATTCTTACTAAACATGTGATCTTACCAAACTTGAATCTAATTAAAATAAGTAATTACCCTAAATAATAAATTACCCTAATGGTCCTACAATCCACGTTAATTTGCCACGTGTACGCCAATGTGAGATTGTAACACAAAGCTTCGTCCAAAGTGCGATTTCTATCATGGTGTGCGGCTCGGGTCTTTGGAAGAGCGGTGAAGATTGCAAACAATGGATTTTCTTTGGAAGAGAGGTGAGAGTTGTGGATCATTGTCCACTTTGTTTATGCGGCAGGGAATCGGTAGATCATTTGCTTTTACATTGTAGAAGCGCATGGATGATATGAACAAGTCTTTTCAAGGAGTTTGGAATGGTTTGGGTAGTTCCCAAAACAATCAAAGAGTTATTTTCGGGTTGGAAAGGAAAGAGTCTTGGTCGTCTAGGGAAAAGAATGTGGGCATTGACTTCTCTGGCGGTCATTTGGGGTCTGTGGAGGGAGAGGAATAATATAGTGTAAAGAGGAGCAGCTTATGGTGGAGATTAAAGCTTCGGTGTATTACTGGGTTAAGATTTACGAGAAAGGAAAATGTATTTTATTCCAAGATATTGTATTTAAATGGGCAGATCTAGTTAGTTGGGAACGAGATTAGGGGTGGTAGTGGGCGACTTGTGTTGCTATTTTTCTTCTTATTGTATCTTATTTTGCGGTATTCTTTTTAGCTCTCTGGTAGGCTTCCTTAGCCTCCAAGGCATTTTTCAATAAAGACGTTATACTTATCCAAAAAATAAACAATGGGAGAAAAAGACCAGAAAAGAGAATTAGTTAGAGAATGGACAGCAGCAAAATTCATTCTAATGGCGCTAGGTCAACTTTTATAACCAGTAGTTAGATTGGATTAGATGGAGTAAGGAGCAACCATTTATTATGCTCACAACGCATCCTGGTTATGGTTCCCACCAGGGTGTGTGAAGCTGTGAACCTCACAAGCCTAGTTTAATTTTTTGGTTTCAGAGATCTCCACTTCTAGATGGGTTAAGCCTGTCTTTCGTTTCCTAATGAAAATTCCTCCTTGTTATGACTATTTGATAAATGAACTGTAATATATTATATATTAGCCGTTAATGCTATCATGCATAGTAAATTTAAACCAATGTAGGTTGTAAAATCAGGTTCACAGACAAAAGATCGTAGCGGGAGAGATCAAAACATGAAGTTCAACATACTAATATCTTGTTTTATAGTTAGAATTTATTTCTATGGTAGGACCAGTGACCATTGATTTTTGAACGTTGGATTTTTTTCCTTAAACGTCCAAATATGGGCCTAGGCTGCCTGGCCGCCCAGTTGATTGAGATCAGCTGATCAAAAACGTCCTTGACTTCCATATTTGTTTGACCTGTTCACTGTTGCGGCCTTCCATCAAATGATGCCTGAGCCTGAACAGAACTCTGCTTACCACTGCCACAAGATTACAACAAAATGAGGTAGTATGAGCTTAACCTCTTATCCAAAGAGGGGAGTTATTGGAAGCTGCAGATCAACAAACAAGGTGAACAGAAGTTTCGCTGCCACCCACCCAACCCCGTGCGTCCATTCCACAAGTGATTTGATCATCTCTGGATTAGCAGATGATAGAAGTACAGCTGGGTCAACAATGGCGGGCCCTTCCTGGTCCACAAGATGGAACTAGAAGACGTCCATAATTGTGTAAAGGAAAGTGACTGCAAAAAACGGAAAGCTGCTTCAGTTGCTTCTGATATATTTACTCTTGGAGAAAAGCTCAAATATCGTCCTGAACGCAAGGGCAGCAGAGCAGTGGCATGCGGAGTCCTTGCCGTAGGTACTTCCAGTGGCTTAAGCAGTGAGAGAAATCTGATTTAACTAATGATAAAGAAATTTTTAAAAAAGAATTAAGCTAACTTTTTCTTCAAAATTTCTCTTAAATGTACAGGAAAAAGAACTGTGTATTTTCATTCTTCTACATTGTTCGCTATGGGTGCGTCTTGGTGCAAGGCTGTTTCGTTTCCATTTCTATCTCCTTGCAATTTTTTCCACAACCACAGAAGTTGCATCAACCCGCCGTTTCCAATATGTGAAAGAAACACCCGTCCTCCTATTGTGAAGTAGACAGAAACAACCTTAACAAGCACAAAGAAGGAACCGATGCCTAGAAGGCGCCAGCACAAACTTACTTCCTGTCCAAAAACCAACAATATACACACCAAAAAACCATCAGTAGATGGAGTAGAGAAACTGGGAGATGGGAAGTAAAAGAAGAGGAGAGCATACCTTTGTGCTCTCAAGCAGTTCCTGAGAAGTCTCCTTCAGGAAGTCAGCCATCATGCAGCCAACAAAAAGACCTAATGGAATCATCAATTCCCTGTTTCTTGAAATGGAAAGCATGACATCTGATAACGAACTAACAATGAAGAGTATAATCAGAGACCACTTCAATGCCTTCTCTCCAAGAAACAACAAACGCTGCAGCATCATATCCTCTGCTTTCTTCCATGGAAACTCTTTCACCGACTCAGGGAAGGCCTCCCACAGTCTCTCTCCGAAATTATCCAAATGTATCTTGAGCTTACTTGGTTCACTCATCTGTGCCATGGTTCGTACTTTTGTGGAACATCTTAGAGATATTCGAGGATTTTGAAAGCGTGAAAGCA
Source organism: Euptelea pleiosperma (assembly GCA_035048495.1). Taxonomy (NCBI): domain Eukaryota; kingdom Viridiplantae; phylum Streptophyta; class Magnoliopsida; order Ranunculales; family Eupteleaceae; genus Euptelea; species Euptelea pleiosperma. Next base: position 31,662,356 of record CM068542.1, on the reverse strand, counting down.
GTGAGCACCTATGGACTGGAAATTTCTGGCCTTCGAAAAGTTTTATCTGTATGGGAAAGGAGAAGAAAGAAGTTAAATGGGAAACATTACTACATTTTATGAATTTTTTTATCCACCCTTGTCAAGTATCTCTATCTACCCTACCCCATTTTCTTGTATAGTTGCATTTTATTATACTTCCAAGACTCTTTTCTTGATGTATGGAGTTCACAATGGGGACAAGCTCATTCGGTGGGGGTAAGGATCAAAGTTGCGGACTACTAGAACCACTAACGAAAGAGGCATAAAATACAAATTTTTTTATTTTTTGATGAGTATAACTTTTATTAAGGGCAAAGCCATAAAAGAGGCGCTCAGCTTGTGTTGTCGAGATGACTAACACAATGCCAAACACAAAACAAGAAAGGATGCCGAGGGCCCCCATTAACAAGCATCCCTACAACAGAGGAGGTCCCATCGGTAAACAAAATCCTCAAAGAAAAGCCCTCTACATTCCAGGTACACTTTCGACCATAAGAAGACGACCCTTGATATTAAGGATGATAGAGGTTAGCTATTCGCTCTTGCCCTCAAACACCCGCAGGTTCCTCTCCTTCCACAGCCCCCACAAGATTGCAAAGGGGAGTAATTTCCAAAGGATCTATCCTCTTTTAGAGAAAGTTGGCGGCTGCCAACACTGGAGAAGATCCATGATAGAACCCGGCATCACCAATCTCAACCCTACTTCCTTCAGGAACTCTGACCATGCCTCCCTCGCCACGTTACAATGCAAGAGCAAATGGTTCACCGATTCCCCACTTTGCTTACACAAAGAGCAAAAATCCACAACAATAAGCCCTCTAGAAATCAGGTGATCGACCATCAGAATCTTGTCCAAGGCGGCTGCCCACAGAAAGAAGGCTACTTTAGTGGGGATTCTAGGCCTCCAAACCAAGGCGACTAGAGAGTGAGAGCTGCCCTCTCTAGTCAACGCCTCATAGAGGGAGCGAACCGAGAAGACACCACTTTTCTCCCATGGGGCATAAAATACAAATATCCATGGGGCATAACTGGAAATTGTATATTTTGATTGTTGTAGCACCTTGGCGAGGAAGAATGATTTTTCATTAGTCCAACACATTTATTTGCATTTTATTTGATGTATGGAGTTCAAAATGGGGACAAGCTCTTTGGGTGGGGGTAACCAGTAACATTAAGAAGCATAAATGCAAATATCCATGGGGCAGAAGTGGAAATTGTATGCTTTAATTGCCGTAGCACTTGCTTAAGTGAGGAAGAATGATTTCTCACTAATCCAACACATTTGTTTTGGTTTGAATTGAACTATTCAAGAATCGATTTAGACAATGGCAAAATATGGTGTCCCAAGTCACATGGGCCAATAAATCAAAGAATTTGATTTTCGAAGTTTGAAGTTTGAACAAAAATGGTCTCGGATACTGCACTACAGAACGTGGAAGAGAGAGAAATGGGGTGCTACAGTCTGTCTGCAACAATGTACAGTAGAGCCAATCATAAAGTTCATCACTTTTGCATACTATATCCAAATCTTTTTTCCTTTTTTAAAATAAGTATATTGTATTAAGAGAAAGAAGGGAAAAGGAGCCCCACTTTACAAGAGGTAATAAACAAAGGAGAGAGAGAGAGAGGAAGACCCTCACCAACTAAACAAAATGTACAAAGCAAAAGATTTATCCAAGACCAAGCAAAACCTCCCCCCAACGAAAAACAAATCCTAAGCCCCTAAGCTTCAAGACTAGAGCATCGTTCTCAACCTTATCTTCAAAAATGCGCTAGATCATTTCCTTCTAAATAGCCCGATTAAAGGTGAAAGGAAGTAGTCCCCAAAGATTACGCCCACGAGACTTATACACCTCAATAGTCCAGTTAGAAAAGAGCTCATAGATGTTACTAGGGACAACCCAGCATATCCAAAAAATCTTGAAGAATTCTCTCTAGACCTCATAAGTAAAGGGACAATGAATTAGAAGATGGTCCACCGATTCTCCAGTAGACCTGTAGACATATTCGGCATAATATAAACCCTACTAATTAGGTGGTCTGCGATGAGAATCTTGTTATGCATTGCTGTTCAAACAAAAACAAACTGCCTTAGATGGAACAAAACCTTCCCACATAAGCCCAAAGGAAACATAAGAGACGAAAAGCACAGTAGTGCTGAGTAGAACAATCAGACTGAAAACCTGTCTTTTGAGTCCCACTTTCAAATCCTACTATCTTCTTCTTTCTAAGTCCCTAGCATCGTCCCAAGCCTACTGAGAAGCATAGAGCAATCATCTAATTCCCAATCATTGATGTTCCTTCTGAAACCAAAGTTCCATAAACAGAATTTTCTCCCCTTATTATACAGTCCTTGACCAGTTTACTTTACCCTGATGATCCGACATAGCATAGAAAGGTGAAAAAGTTGATCAAAGAAAATTATTACCACACAAGAAGTCTTCTTAGAACCTCACTCTATCCCCCCTACCAATCTTGAATGTGACCCCCTTTCTAAAGATATCATATATCTTGGAGATGCCCCTCCAAATGCCAACTCCATAAGATGAAGTAACTGAATTACTTTCCCACCCATTGAGCCTGCACTAGTATTTTTTTTTAATAAGTCAAAATGTATAAATAAGGAGATCGAGAAGGTCTCAAGAAAACAAGGAGGGCGATTACCTCTGAAGAAGGAGAAAGAGAGAAAGGAAAAAAAATCTAAAGAAAAAGCGACCGCAGCTAATTCGTCAACAAAGAATCGAACTTGAACACCATATCACTAAAGAAAGTCCCTCTCAAATCAGGGTATATACTCCCCCAACTGAATAAGGAGGCGTTTATGTTAATAATGGTGTCCTGAATGGAACCTTCTTCTCCTCTGAAGACCCTCTTATTTCTTTCCCACCAAATTCCCCATATGACCGCATACGATACCATACTAGTATTTCAATACCACAACCTTGCACCAAAGAATATCTAGCTCCTCCCCAAACCTCTAATGCCATTTACCCAAGAGCACAATGTTAGTTGGCAGTGTGCAAGGTTGATATGGAGAAGGCCTTTGACCACGTTAGTTGGCAGATCCTGGATTAAATGCTTCGCGGGATGGGATTTGGGGAGAAGTGGAGAAAGTGGATTGGTAAGTGCATATCTTCGGCTTCCTTTTCCATCCTGGTTAATGGGTCCCCTGTAGGCAATTTTCGTAGTTTAGCTTCTAGGAGTCTCAGACAAGGGGATCTGCTATCTCCCTTTTTATTTATAGTGGAGGTTAAGGCTTTGGGGAGAATGATTTCAAAAGCAGTGGATAGAGCGGAGCTTGAAGGTTTTGATGTGGGAGTCGGGGTTCCTTCGAATTCTCATCTTCAGTTTGCAGACAATACTCTTTTGTTCCTCGGGGCGTCTGATAATCAGATGAGGTATTTGAGAGGGCTTCTCTGTTGTTTTGAAGCACTATCGAGGCTTCTTGTGAATCTAGAAAAAACAAGATGTTCGGAGTGGGCGAGGTGGCAAATTTAACAGACTTAGCTGGCATCCTGGGGTGTAGTCTTGATAGTTTTCCAGTGACGTACTTGGATTTTCCCTTTAGGGCAAGTTACAAGTCCAAAGTTTGGGATCCGGTGATAAGAGAGATTTGAGCATCATTTAGCCTCTTGGAAGTAGTGTTATCTTTCCAATGGGGGAAGTTTGTGTTAATTCAGAGTACCATCACTAGTTTACCCATTTATTATTTGTCCCTCTTATTTATTCCTAGGAGCCTAACAAAGACTCTAGAAAAGTTTATGAGGGATTTTCTGTAGAATGATAGGGTCAAAGCGAAGCGTGTTCATTTGGTAGACTGGAAGGCGGTGTGTAGGCCCAAGGCTCAAGGGGGGATTAGGGATCAGAAACATCTCTGTGATGAATAAGGCTTTGTTGGGCAATTGACTATGGAGATTTGGAGTGGAGTCTTCGAGTCTATGGAGGAAGGTTATAGGGGATAAATATGGTATCTCGAATCTTGGTTGGCATGACCGAGTTGTTCGTTCGGCTTATGGTTGTAGTGTATGGAGGGGAATTATGAAGTTATTTGGGTTTTTTTTTTCACAGAGGAGTGCTATTCAAGGTGGGGTCAGGGGGCAGGGGCAGTTTTGGGAGGACAAGTGGTGTGGAGAGACTTCTCTTACAGACTTCACAACTCTTTTCTCTATTTCTGACAAGAAGAATTGCTCAATTCAAGAGTGCTCGACTTGGGAGGGGGATGATGCGTCTTGGAAATTTGGCTTCAGGAGAAGCCTTAGGGCCCGTTTGGCAAACCAGTGGAAGCAAAAAGTAACTTCTAAATTAAGTTGCTGAATTTAAAAGTTGCCATCTGGAAGCAAAAGTTTGTTTGGTCAAACACCGACTTATATGTCAAAAAGTGAAAAAGTTAGTTTGGCATGAATTAAGTCAAAAAGTCATTTTCTTATAATTTTACATAGATATTATATTATAATAAATTATTAATTAAGATCATAAACCAATATCACATATGTTATTTTTTTCAAAATTTTTTAATTATAAATGATCAGTAATAAAAGATGCACCAGGTGAGTCATTTTATGGGTAATTATTTTTTAAAAAAAGAGATGGTCTACTGACCTACTCCTCAGCAAACCATCCCTACTTTTTCTCCTTCATAAGATGTTTTCTATCTACACTTCATAATGTGAAGTTTACAAGGGTAAAATTGACATTTGGAAAGATTCACTTAAAATTAGATGTGTCAGTTCCGCAAATTTTTTTTGACTTTTGCTTTGACCGGAAGCAAGAAGCAAAAAAAATTTGCTTCCACAAAAAGCAAGTTTTTGGCTTTTAAGAAGCAATTCCAAAATGGATACCCAAACAAACTTTTCAACTTTTTTGCTTTTGGAAGCAAAACAAGCAACTTATTTTGGTGTTACCAAACGGGCCCTTAATGATTAGGAGATTGAGTCAGCTTCTTCCCTACTCTCTCGTTTGATTGATTGTAGTGTTTGTATTGGATCAGGAGAAATGCATATAGAGGTGGACCATTTTCAGTTCACTCTTTTTACAAGGCTCTAATTCAGACTATCAACTCCTCTTTATCGGCTCCTTTCGTCTGGGGCTCTAAGATCCCTTCCAAGGTTTCTTTATTTTTATGGACTATAGTCTTGGATAAGAATCTGACGGTAAATCATTAGATTTCGAGAAGGATTATCATTGTTGATTTTTGCTTGATGTACAAACATTCGAGGAAATCGATAGATCATCTTCTCTTGCATTGTGACATCGTGAGAGCAGTTTGGTCCTTGTTTTTGAAAGAGTTTGGGATTACTTGGGTCACATCGTACTTTGTTGTCTCTTATAATTAGTTTGGATTCTTATGCTTTCTCTTCCAAAGGCCGAATGGTATGGCGTATCCTCCGTTTTGCTATTTGTTGGGGTTTGTCGAAGGAGAGAAACAACAGTCTTTGAAGACAAGAGGAGGCGGCTACGATCATTCTCGACATCGAGGGTCTTTGCTTCTTTTGGTCCAAAGTCTTTAAAGAATGTAGAGGGCTCTTCTTTGAAAATTTTGTTTTCCGGTGGCATCGTATATGTTCGAGAGAAGGTAACTAGTCGTTAATGTTTATTGTTTCTAGGCTGTTTTTGTAGCCTTTTGGAGGCTCAACTCAACCTCAGGGTTTGTTTGTGCTCCCTTTGCTGGCTTTTGGCCTTCCAATAAATTCTTATACTTATCAAAAAAAATATCTCTTAATTGTCTGAAACCCAGATCACCTTAGGTGAGCAAACATTCTTCCAATCAACAAGATGATACTTAGTGTCCTTCCCATTTTATAGAAAGTATATAATTAATCCCTTTAATTTATTAGTAATATTAATTAAAATGAAGAAAATATAAATCTAATGAATCAAAAGTCTGGAGAGAATACTTTTGATGAGGGTAACCTTACTCTTTTTACAAAAGCAACCTAGGTTTCCATGAAGTCAATCTCCTTTCAAATATTTCAACCACTGGGTCCCAAATTTACTTAGTTCTTAGGGCAAGATAAGTGGTAGGGGGAAGCCCCACCTTACACCCCAAACTCTCAGCAAGCTCCCCCAAATTGGTGTTTTACTCTAGTATCGCATATGTTGTCCTACACTGGATCTTCGCCATCATTTTTTTAAGACCGAAGCATGTTCCCAAGTATAAAACTTGCTTTAAACCTAAATTGATGCAAACTAAAGTAGTGCACAAATAATAAGTCACATAGAATTATCTTATCAATAGAGTTTATTAGCATTGCACTAATCAAACACAACGCACTAGACCCCGCATAAGCATAGCATCACACTGTTCATATGGAACCTCACACTTTGATTTTAAAGATAACACTTCCCGGGCTGAAGACGAATCACTCTTCTGTATTTAAAAAAAAAAACTCTATTTCATTCCATTGTGTAAAATAAGAGAATCCATAGGTATTTATAGAGGGGCTGGGTGCCCATTTCTTTCTCATACTACAACTCAACTCAAAAAATAGAACTCTCCTAATACTATTTGACCACTAGTTATACACATACTAAATAATAATCTTATTACAATTGAGACTATAGTGGAAACTCCTAAACCTTCTAGACTAATCATGATAACAATATAAAACAAACATATTTTCATTAATTAACCTAAAGCCCTAAGACTTACTAAAACTCATTTTTACTCAGCTTTAAAGAAAATAAATAAAACAAACTAGTAGTCCCATCATTGTTCTGCACCTTATTTGTATTTTGTCCATAACTCACTAAAATCATCTCCAAATTCCAAAATCTTGAGCTTGTTGGATAGTTAATTGAATCTTTCAAACAGTACTACATTTGAGACATTTGGACAATTTTTGACATAGAAAATATAGTTGTATATAAAGTGACAAGATTGGATTGCATTAGGGAGGAGAGAGGAATGTACTACTTGGATAAATTTGTAAAAGTTCCAATCATCTTTTTGTCATTGATGGAATTGGAAGCAACCCCTTTTTTCCTTTTTGCGGGATTGCATCAGTGCAACTCCGTTGGGAGTTGCTTTCTAGCATTCGTCTAAAGAAAAATGCTTCATTTTTTCCCTAGGTACTTCTACAATCTTAAAGGTGGAGCAGCCATGATGCTTCGACCAATCTCAAATTAAGAATCAATTCACATCTCAACCCTAAGTGATGGTGTTATTGAGAGACATGTTACACCTAGGGTTTGTTGGTCTGTCTTCTGTGTGTAAGCAAAGAAATCTTCGACAGTAGGGAAAGGGAACGAACACCAATCAAGACTTCCATGAAAATGTCGAAAAATATAGAAAGCGGTGAGTGAGTACGTACCCTGTAGCTGAATGAAGGAATTGCAGAGGCGGTTAGCGCCATCTCTCTTTCTATGGACTCTGGACTCAGGACTCACCTGCGCTTTCTCCTCATCGCCGTCTCTCGATCGAACCCGAAGCCCCTCTCTTTAAAACTCTCACACTTGGTGACTAGGTTATGATTCCATGTTGATGGAAAACTCTAAGGACGGTCTACCTTTTTAATATCTGCACACGTGGAGCATTTTGGAAATGGGAACAGTGGACCACTATTCGATTTGGATTTAACTATTTAGGGGATAATTACAGTACCAAGATCAATGTAACTCATTTATCACAACTATTAATCTGAACCACTGGATTTAGAATAGAATGGTTGCCATGTAATCACGTTGATTTTTGACCTGGGATATCTCTATGACAATGAGATGTCCCTTATGTATTGATGCAGAAGTCCCTCAATTTGCCACGTAGTAGATTCTTTCGGGCCCACTGCCTCCATGAATGTTTGGCCCACATCTTGGTGGACCCACACACCAAAAATCAGTATGATTAGTGATTTCTAGCCATTGAATTTGAGCACTTTTTCATCTTGGGCTTGGAACCAACTTCGTAGGCCTATTCATAAAGCCCATGATGAAAAAGTGCTCAATTCCTAGGGCTATAAATCACCAATCACGCTGATTTTTAGTGTGTAGGTCTATCATAATGTGGGCTAGACATTCAAGTGGCAAGTGGGCCCGAACGAGTCTATTACGTTGCAATTTTTATGGACTTCTGCATCAAAATTTTGATTCAGTGGCTGCATCAAAGAACAGCCCAAGCGCATGTAGGAGTGTACATTCGGGCTACCCGGCCCAACTTTTTGGGTTTTTCGGGTTTCAAGCTGGCCCAAGCCCGGTCGAAACTTGAGGACCGCCTACCCAAGACAGGACTGAAGCCTAAAAAATTGAGCCGGCCAGGGCTCGGGCTGGTTTTGGCCCACTAAATCCCCCTTTTTATAACGAAATTGAATAATCTCCACCCAAAATAAAATAGAAGGGGAGAGGGTTTTTTTTTAAATTCAGGCCGGGCTCACTGCGGGTCTGAATGGGACGGGCTCAGATTCGGGCCGATATTGGTCCAGTCTCTGGATGGACCTGGGCTCGAATAAAAAAATTTGGGCCGGGCTAGGGAACCCAATACTCCTAATCGGACAATGTATTGGGGCGGATGTACATCCCTAGGTGCATGTGCGGGTGGGTGTGCTAACTTCTAAGCCCATGAAGAAACGTGAAGAGAGGGTTGGGACTTGATTCAACGAGGCTTAGGTGGGTTCTAAGCTCACGATGAAAAGTAATCGAATCCAACGCACAGCAATCACCAGTCAGTTAGTTTGCAGGTCAAGGGTTTGAAATCAGTGGGCCCAAAAGAGAAGGCCACGTGGTACTGTTGTGGGCTAGTGAATCAAAATTTGGTCCTCCATAAGGGGGTCATTTTTTTCCCACAATGATAAAGAAACCTAAACAGGACTGGACGGCTCCCTGTGCTAGTCCCGGATATATGCAACGTGGCAGTCATGGGCCTCCATTAAATGTTGTGCAACCTCGGCCCAAGGTTTAAAGTGGACTGTTATAACTCAATCGATGCAATTTTTATGCTGTGGCTACATCAAAACGTGGACCAATATTTTTGTGAAGCCAAAGAGTGCCACATGGCATAATTCCAAGACTAGCTTAGGAAGTCCTCCCTATACTTCAACCTATAAAAAGGAAGAAAAGAAATGGTATTGGGCCTCTTTTGGGCTGAGAAGAAGGGTGTGGGCCTCTTTGGCCCAAACTGGCTTCTGCTCTATGAGTCCTCAAGCAACGGACAACACATATAAGGCGGTAGATGGACATTAGATAATAGGATGTTAGGAACTGTTAAACAACCAAATTGTCCGAAAAGGTCAACCTGCTGGGGAAAGGCGAAACATCTATGTATACCAACAGGTCATCAGGCCAACCCAACACATGCGCGGGAAAAAACTATATATCCGCTTACACACCTCCTCAGCGGAAATACACGTCGTTGGAGACTTGAACCCACAACCTCCCAAGCCTTAAGGCTCTGATACCATGTTAAACAACAAATTGCCCGGAAAGATCGACTTGTTGAGGAAAGGTGAAACATCTATACATACCAACAGGTCGTCAGGCCAACACAACACGTGCGTAGGAAAACAATATCCACTAACACATTCATCGTCGACGTGTCTAATTAGAAATCCTAGTTATTTGTTTCTTCACAAGACGAAGGTGAACGTCTTGTGAAGCCAGCGTCGGGGGCGTGTGCCCCGACCTAGGTTTTGGGTTTTTTTTGTGTTGTTGAAAGCAACCTAGGTTTTGGCTTTAAAGTAGTATAATAAAAAGGATAATCACCTAGTAATCTCTCCTCACTAATTCAAAAGATGTAAAGAGAATATGATAACCTAGCTAATAAAAAAAAAAACAAATAGAGGCAGAGAGAAAACAAAGATCTTCCATGAACTATCTTCATCCCATCATCCTTTGAGAATCTAACGAAGGCAATAGACGGCAACTTCTTCTTGGAAACAGAATAATTAACAAATACATTAGTAGAAATTAATAGAACAACACCCCACCTCCCCCATTTTTTACAAGTCTACACAAAATATATTTATTATATTGTTTATTCTCTTTAATAATAAAAACAAGGTTGCTAAGTTAAAAGACACGACAAATGTTTAAAGAGATACGGAGATTTCTTATGTTAGTGAGTGCTCATGTCATTTAATAAACAAAGTTTTTATTATTTTATTTTATTTTATTGGGTTAAATATATAAAATGAAAAAGGTGGTGTGCTAGGTCGTCGTTGGGCTGTTGTCACGGCTAGGGCACCCACCACCCTCAATCACGGATTCCTTTTTGGTGTTTATTATCGTGTCATCCAGTTGACCGAATGTCATCCCTCCAGTCAATTTTTTGAATTTTTTTGTGGTTTGCTGCTGTGACCACTCTTTCTACCTTGCTACCTCTTCTTATAGAAGAAAGTTTCTCCTCATGACTTAAGCCTTCCATTTATCTGCAACTTCTAGAACGGATGTGACCTTATTATAACATTTCTTGTTTAAGCTTTTAATTTCATCACCCACTTAACGTAAGATTTTCCTGAGCGTTAAAACGGTACATAACATATCGGTGGAGGTCCGAATCCGTTATAACAGCTGTTATTTTCGTTATAAGGGTCGGTTTTTAAACCATGGTGTCTAGTCTACTACAACTTATATGTGGCATGATCTTACGAATGCATACGTACATGGCTTCCAATTAATGATTTTTTTAGGTCAAAAATCTGAACCGGTCGGAATGATCCTAACCATCTAATGTAAGACAATCGTTTGATTAAAATTCTATAGATTGGAGATGAGGATCATTTGATTAATTTTTCATCATAGGCTTTATGTCAAGCATTTGTGTCCACTAATATAAACGCATTTACCCTATTAGACATGTACCTCACATCACCCCCAGGGCCCAGGGGTGTGCGTAGGGAAACTTCCCTGGGGTCGGTACACACGGCCAAGGGATTAGTCCCACCCAAAAAGGTGTGGGGATACCCTCCGACAGAAAAAAAAAAAACTCACATCATCTAGGGCATGCAGTCAATGGATTGAGTTCGGATGAATCCAATAGCTTATCAGATCACGTTTTTAGAACTAGACCCGATCTAATACCCTGTCAAAACTTATCAGATTGGTTCGGGTTGATCCAACATTGAGTTGATTTGAGTGATAAACCTGCTAAATTTGATTCAAAGAATATAAAAGTTACAAAATTTTAATTCAAATAGCAAATGCCATAATACATTGATATATGCATACGTTCTTCCCTGAGTTGCAGCCAAGGACCATCTTCCGTGATTTAAATTCTCAAATAATCTTACCCAGCTCTTAGATAGATTTCAAGATAAGAATAACCAGACATGTCAACGTAGAGCATTAATTAGAAGTAATAAAGTAATGCGCTCCCATATTAATAGATTGATTTGAGAGTTGGTTTTGCTTATTGGCTGAATATTTCTTAACAGTTTGACAAAATCAACTACCAGTTTCAACTTATATGTCAACCAATCCTATAATAAAATCATGATCTTGGCTAGCTACCAAAAAATAAAAAATTTAAGGGAAAAGTCAGCACTAAATTAATAGTTTTGATCCAAAGTATACTTTCAAAAAAAAAGTTGGGGAAAGTTACGCAAGAACAGAAGGAAATGTATTAATTGATTTCAAAATAGAACACGTTAAGAGATTGCAATCATATTTGTTAGAAAAATCATGTTAACAATGGTATATGTAGTTGGTACATTGCAATCATAACCATTCTATATGAATTTTTCTCTAGATTGCTTCCCATTTTTATGTTTTTATAGATAGTCCAAAAGAATGTAATAGATTCGATTATTATTGTTGAAAATCGATTTACCACGAAATAGACAAATCAATCACACAAATGCAGAAGATTTACGTGGTTCGACAGTGTGCCTACATCCACATGTGAGAAACGCTCTTTCACTATCTTTAAAGAATTAGGGTTACAATTAATAAGGAGAAATTTTTTGAAGCGACGAGACTTTTGAAGCAGAATCATGGTGCCAGTGATCGTGCGCCATATATACACATGGTTTAGGCTTTGGTTTTAAAAAAGACTTTAAAAAGTAACCATGGTATATGTGGCGTGTGATCATTGGCGCATGATCACCGCTTCAAAACATCTCTTTAGAGAATATATAATTCTAGTCCAATGAAATACCCAAAGTAATTAACCATTGTACCCCAACACAAACTGTAGAGAAACATGGACTAATTAACAAAATATGCCTCTGCCCTTGACTTGGGGTATTGTGTTTAGTACACCCACAGGCTAATACTTCCTATAAAAACCAAGACACCTATCACAACAATTATGAATTTGGTCTATTGTAGACCTTGGAGATCTCCTTAGGTAGGAGATGCTCATTCAATCCTACATACTAGGTCACTCCATTGAACTTTCAAAACTGCCCCTCTATGAAGAACTCTTCAAGGAGATCATTCAATCCTACACGAACACTGCAAGATTCAATATTAGGTCGTCTATGAAGAAGTCTTCAAAGATAAAATTAATGAACCGTGAAAACAACTTAATTCTCAAATATTGTTATTCCAGAATGTTTTAAGAGGAAAAGCACTGACAACTCAAAAAATCTACGTTGTTGAGACATCCCTCGGGTCCTCAACCCTTGGATCCCATAACCCATGTTGTGCACTTAAACCTTATAATAGAGTTTTCAAGGGGAGGAGTATGTCGTCGGAAGCATTGGTTCTAGGGATTAAAGGGTTCATTTATTTTTAGGTTAAGTTGTATAGTGAGGGGAGAGGGATTTTCTTCGAGGAGGTGGTCTTTAATTGGAATGCCTTGATCTGCAATGAGTAGGAGAGTTTTCTTTGGTTTTGGAGAGATGGATTGGGGTTGTATGTTGTTTTCTCGTTCTGATGCTCTTCTTCTATTTTTTAATTTGTGGGCTGTGGAAGCACAGCTATCACAACAAATATGAATTTGGTCCATTGTAGACCTTCGAGATCTCCTTAGGTGGGAGATGATCATTCAATCCTACATACTAGGTCACTCCTTTGAACTTTCAAAGCTGTCCCTCTACGAAGAACTCTTCAAGGGAGCTAGATCATTTACTTCTACACGAACACTGTAAGGTTCGATACTAGGTCCTCTTTGAAGAAGTCTTCAAAGATAAAATTAAACCGTGAAAACAACTTAATTCTCATATATCGTTATGGGTCGGGCTCAAGGGACCCCCATTTCTGACCCCCTTTTTTGACCCCCATCTTGGCATACCCACATAGAAGATGAATCAATGGCTGATTTTTGGTGGGGATGATAACCTCACCATATAGATCACCCCAACAAAAAATCAGCCCATTCTGAAATTTCTAGAATGTTATTCCAGAATGTTTTAAGAGGACAAGCAAGGTTTAAAGGGGACCGTTATAACGGTATAACGGACTGGGGGCGTTACCATTTTTTCCGTTATAATGAAAAAAAAAAAGCTCAGGGGCAAAAACAGAAAAAAATGGGAAAATAACGGAAAAAATGGCGCTGAAATTCAAATTTTGAATTTTCAAATTTGAATTTCAAATTTTCAAAAATGGAAAATAACGGAAAAAAATGAAATATAACAGAAAAATAACGGAAAAAAATGAAAATAACGGTCATTTTTTTTTACAAAATTTTTCAGAAAATAACAGTCGTTATTTTTGTTATAACGGCCGTTATTTTTTGGGCGTTTTAACGGTCCATAACGTAACGGGGTAGGTCTGAATCCGTTATAACGGCCGTTATTTTCGTTATAACGGCCGTTTTTTAAACCTTGAGGACAAGCGCTCACAACTCGAAAAATCTACCTTGTTGAGGCATCCCTCGGGTTCTGAACCCTTGGATCCCATAACCCATGTCATTTGATAGATGTTGATGTAGATAACATCGAAACGCATTGCTTCCGTCACCCCCATTTAAATAACGGATTATTATTATAAGGTTTCCATAGTTGTGCGCTTAAATTAAAACACCTAACACCAATAAAATGGTGAAACGTGGATGAGATTCACAAGGCAAATTAGGGATCTGTTTCCTTTTCCTGAAAAATCAAAAGAAGAAGAAGAAAAACCTGTTGCCAAGGTCTCCAGGTTCTAATGTAGATGTGGCGTCATCGTATTGGTGTTGAATGCTTTTGCGTCACAGCAAGGTGTGACAGTACAATTTCCTGAAATGACCGATTGAGGAATCCAAGGTGCTGGAAGTTGGAAGTTGGAACCACGGTTTAAAAAAGGCCGTTATAACAAAAATAACGGCCATTATAACGATTCGGACCTCCCCCCATTACGTTATGTAACGCTCAGAAAATAACGGTCGTTATTTTCCCATTATAAAGAAAATAACGACCATCATTTTATGAAAAATTTTGTATAAAAAAAGTCCCTTATCTTACGTTATAAATTTATTTTCCGTTATAATTTTTCTTGAATTTTAGCACATTTTTCAGTTATTTTAGTTAATTTCCTTTTTTCTATTTTCCCGTGCATTACAATCTGTTATAACAGAAAAAACGGTAACGCCCTCAGTCCGTTATAACGACCCCTTTTAAATCTTGGTTGGAAAATATCAGTTCTCCTTTAAGCCATCGATCATAACCCAATAACCCAATATCCGATGAACAATACTAGCACTTCTACCAGGTTGTTGTAAGTTTGTTACTACCCGATCTTTAGAGAGAGAGAGTTGATGGAGAGAGAGAGAGAGAGTTGATGGACATGAGGAGCCTCTGACCTCCACAAAAGACTACCCAACTTTTTAAGAGAGAGAGAGATGGACGTGAGGAGCTTTGAACTCCACAAAGACTACGGACTTTTTAAGAGAGAGAGAGAGAGAGAGATAGAGAGAGAGATGTACTTGATGGACACTACGAGCCTTCCACAAAGGCAACTCATGTGACTTAGTCAATCTTCTTTGGCTTAGTGGCTAGCTTCTTCTCTTTTTCTCCTGTTCGATCACTGTAGGGGTTACCTCCATAATTATAGATTTACTTAAGAAAGTGTATCAAGTGGGTTTTCATATTTACTTACCAATATGAATATATAGCTCATTAAGGATGATTGCAAACCTAGCTAGAAACGTAATCATAGACCTAGGACACAAGAAAATTATCAGCCACCTTAAAACACTGAATTTGAATCCTTCTGTCCCTTTTAAATCACGTCCTGCATTCATGCAATTGCACAACTCCCTGATTTTCGGAAGATATCTTCTCTATGACATCGACTAGGCGGACTGTTTCATTTCAATATTATATAACTTGGTCTCTGAATAATTAGTTTCTCTGTTAAGCTTTCTTCATTTTTTTTATTTTTTTGGAACCTCTGCGGAGTGAGGGGGAATTTATTGAAAGAAAAAAAGAAAAGAACACCTAAGGAGGGGGGACATAAGAGCCAAACCCCTCGGGAGGCTAAACAAAGGAAATTAAAACATCAAGATATGCAAAAGCTCTAAGAAACAGAAGAGCGTATTAATCTGTAAATCTATAGGTAGATAAGCCAATCATTTCGCGTTGTGTAACCCCACCCAAAGCATTAGGAGTAGAATGCCACCAAGTGATCTGCGAAGACATAGAAACTCGATCCCTGTCTGGCCAAAAGATCCACAGTTGCATTACCTTCTCGAAAAATATGAGAAACTCTGAATTGCATATAGTCAATCTTGAAAAGACAGTTCACCCATTTAATTCTTCCACTAATCGAAAAAATCTAGTATGCGAATGCAGTCAGAAAGCGACACGTAACAACCAATCCTTGTTAACCCTGGAAAAGGAGTAAGGTTGCAGGTTAAAATGGGATTAAATTGTTACATGTCGCCTCCTAGCCCTAGTTAGTAAATTCGAGTATAATGCGTGATTATTATTCAATTTTTTGAAGAAACATTTAATACAGCCGTATAAAATAAAATAAAAATAGAAAAAATCATGGATTTTAATATTAAATGAATAAATCACATATTATTCGCATTTAATACACGAATTTAGCCTTTTTTTTAAAATAAAAACGTATTAAGTGGTCGTATAAAATAAAATAAAAATCAGTAAAATTCAGGTTTCTTAAGGCTAAATGTATATATATATATATATAGCAGTTCAACAATGACCAAATTTTTATAACCTGAAACCGAATTAAACTCGAACTTTTCCCATTCCGAATCTTTGCCATATTCCGAATTGCTAACTATGCTCCTGGCCACCTTTGCATACTCTAAAATATGCAACCATTTGCACACTAGATTCACCCCCACTAATCTCCAATACATAATCCTAATTAGCCTTCAAGAAATTGCAAACAATTTTTATCCACATTCTGACTATATAATTAATTTTATGGAAATCTCATTTTATTTTATTTTATTGTTTTAGCGAAGTTTTTCTTTATCCGAATCCAAAAATTCGGACCCGTTATAAATATTTTAAACTTTGAATGATCCACATTTGAAGGATCTCTCCTTCAGCAAGTAAGGAATCAATCTTGAATATCCACAACTATGGTAAGTATCAGAAGTTTTGACCTAACTTGTGATGAATTAGACAGCAATGAGTCTTGTATGAACACACATTGAGAAATACTCAAGTTAATTTACTAGAAGAGAAGGTTTTGAATTTCTATTGGGACATCCTTAGCTTCAACGAAGTCTCTATTCTCAGACAAAAAAAAATGTACTGGGTATGGGTCATGAATACTTGTGAATGAGGATATATTATTCAGTATTTACAATGACCATAATTCAGTGTGAATTGTAAACAATCAATGGCAATCAGATCTAGTAGCTTCATCAATATCCAAAATAGGCCTACAACAAATTCCCCAGGCATGAAATGGAAGACTTTCTTACAACCTTGCTGGATTTCCCATTTCCTGGTCTATGCAAGAAAGCTTTTGGAGGATGAACTATATATAAAATCATGTGTTTTTCTCTGTGGATATAGAATCTCCTCTTTATATTAAGGAATTTCAAATCTAAAAGCTTGCTCTCATCAGAATCCTTGGCTGAAGAGTTTAGTATGTACAAAGAACTAGAAAAGTTGAGGTTTATGGCTGCAGAAGGCCGAATCACAGTTGAAAGCAATCATGCATTTACCAAAAAATAACATAGAAGGTTGAAAATTGAAGATGAGATGACTGGTGACTGCATTTAGACAGGAAGAGTTGATCATAAATACTTTTTTTTTTCATTTTGTGTTCATTTGTAGTGGGAAGGTGCTAACTCCTAATTTCTCATTTCTAGCCTTTTAGTCAAAATTAAGGAACATTGAAATATTTTCCTTGACTTCTTCGACTACGGAAAAATTTGATGAAAGGTCAATTAATCTAGTGAGCAAGAAATGTTATTTGAATATGCATTAGTGTATATTGGTAGATCTCCAGGTAGATATAATCATAGATAATCTAAGACGACGAGCTTCAATCAATCATGATAAGGTTCTTAAGATCAAATTGAGGTGTCATTTCCAAATCTCCAGGACTAGAGCAAAAAAAAGCTGTAATTACACAAAGGACCCAAGACCGAACAGTCGTTGGGACATGCTCGCTCTTGCATCGATCCATATCCGTTTACGTGACAACGTCCTTTTCTTTAGACGTTGCATCACTCAATAATCGGATGGTGATCGGAAGAGAATGTAACAGGTGGAGGCCGGGCATGGATCATTGGAGGGAAAAAGCATCCAATGCTAAAAGATTTCTATGACATTACAATCACATGTACTCATAGTTGGTAGAATCAAATGGCTTATATATAGGGAGACAAGGCAAACAAACAGTTGATCTAATACCCAAAAAAAAAAAAAAAATCATAGAACACAATTTAATTAGTCTAACTTGCTTCCAACTCTGATTCAGATCATGAGATTAAGGACATGTATTTTCATCGTCGGTGGCGAATATAATACCAACAGAATAGAATAGAACGAAGCGAATCAATCTCAATAGATAGATCCAGCTTTTCTTCTTCTTAATGGAGCTACCTACATGAAATGGTACTGTTGAGATGTGCTTGCAGAGCTCTTAATTACTGCAGTTCTTACTGCAGACATGGAGAAAACAATAAAGATATGCAGACACTTTTGGATGCCCTACTTGCTAGATCCGAGCAAGGTGTTGCCAAAACATGAAAGTACCTTTCTACTTTATTGCAATTCCATGGGGGGTTCCGAGGAACTTTGTGACAGATACTAAAAGACCCATGTGTTAAAGAAACCACGTACCTCTCTGCCTGTGCAACTAAGAACTAGTAAAAAAAGTTCTTCACCAGACCAGGCAGTAGAACAACACACCCAAACAGGACTTCATTCAAAATGCCGGAAAATGGACCCAACTGTAGTCAAATACTGTCATATTTAGTCTTTCAAGTTCCTAAAATTCCCTATTCATGAACATCAATCATAAGAAATTTAGTCCAAGAACCCAAGTATATAAAATAAACCAGTAGTCTTATAACAAAATCAAATATAAGAAAAACAGTATTCTAATGAAAATAGAAGGACAAAAACAAATCTCTGAGTGAGTTTATTAGGGTTTTTGGAGAATCCAACGCCACCTTCACTAGTACAAATTTACACCATCCACTTACAGTGCAGTTACTGTAACCCAGGGTACCTGATCATGAACTCCTCAAAAGCACATTCTTGTGGCATCCCTCCTTGTATATCTTCATAGTTGGAGATTGTAGGGGGATAATCGAAAGAGCCCATATCAACCCAACTGGTGTTTTCTGCTGAAATAGTACCAGTGCTGCCATTAACAATACCTACTCCATACAAACACTCATCAAGATCAACCGGCAAACCATTAAGTCCTTGCAACATGTCGTGCTGGTTATTCTGCAACTGAGAACAAGGGTTGTTCATCAAGGAATTCATGGAGTTCTCAAAAAATTGTAGTTGCGTAGAGGAAATATCGTGTGTTTGTTGAAGATTAATCTTCCCATCTTCATTGGATTGTTGATGATCATCAGAAAATCTTCCTCCAAGCTTGATCAGTAATTTCCTGATTGATGCGTGGTCATTGTAAAGAGGATCTTGATTTGGGTATGGCGCAGAGATGGGCACGGGTGGTTCTGACGACCAACATGGATTTTGGGTCATCCCGTTATTAGCAACCATGAAATTCCCACTCCCTTTTTTCATCACTTGCTTTATGCAACTCGCTTTACGAGCTTGTTGCTCCCTGCGTTGCTTACCCAAGAGCTTCTTCTTTAGCCTTGTGTTCCAGTAGTTCTTTATATCGTTATCAGTCCGTCCAGGTAGCTGTGCTGCGATTATGGACCACCTGTTCATACAAGTAAAATTAAAAATCAAATCATTGGAGAACTTAGAAAAATAAAAGAAAACCCATTTAGATAATATTGTTGATGGATGCTTGATGCTTACCTGCTTCCGATACTAACATAGAGGCTGCAAATTATGTTATCTTCTTCTTCTGAGAATCCTCCATGCTTAATGTTGGGGCGAAGATAGTTCAACCACCTGAGACGGCAGCTCTTCCCACATCTCTTAAGGCCTAAACCAACAAAAACAAGCTTATATATACTTGGATTTGCAAGGATGCAAGAGAAACAAAAAAAACTGATGAAAGAGATGTTTAATACCGATCTTCTGTGGCAAGGCGATCCAGTTGCCACCGGTGCCATGCTCTTCAATATAGGCCTTGAGTTTTGCATCTTCTTCAGGTGACCATGGACCTTTCTTAACGATGGCTTTGTCACAGCAAGGAGCTCTCCCCATGGTTAATTTCTCTGTGTTCTTGTGGTTTGGGTAATTAGCTTCTCTTCTCTGTTGTTGATGGTTGTGTTATATCTTATATGAGAGAGAGAGAGAGAGAGAGAGAGAGAGAGAGAGAGAGAGAGAGAGAATAATAGCTGGAAGGAAAAGGAGGAGAGATGGTTCCTAGAACAGTCACGACTTGAAAAGGTGTGTGGCTTGAAGATTAGCCTCCATGTACAGAAAAGTGGAGGAATTAAAAATGCCAGAACAGGAGACCAGGTTTTTCTCCTTGTCTTTCTTAATCTAGAATCTATCTAATCTATGTTATCCGTCAGTCTCCTGGACGCGCCTCCCCCCTTGAACACTATCAAGTATACAAGGTATACATCTCCATCAATCGGGACCGTCTAATCAACTCAAGCCATCTAGAAGATTTTCCAAGATCAAAAATCAGTTCATTTGAATGATTCTAACCATAATTTTATTTTTTTGAAAGCCAAGTCTAGAAAAATAATTTTCCTATCGCATGATTGGTTCCCAATCACGCTGATTTTAATTGTAGAAGTTCTCTTACGTGAGACTCAATTGATGGACGGTCTGTATGGCCACGATTGTCTGAATTGAAATGTGGTTAGTTAAAAAAAAAAATTCCCTGCATGATCAAACATAAGGTACCTTCAGATGCTCCTTAGTCGTGGTTGTCATGACATGTGGCAGACGGTCCCATGAATCTGAGTCCCACCTAAGAGATCTCTTAAGATTGACAATCAATCGAATTTGATGATTATAGTCACAGGCCATTACAATGATATGGAAAAGAAATTAAGAGATTTTTCTTTTTAAGTAAGTGACCAAATGGGCAAGAAACCATGAGATTTTAGCATTATAGTCCATGAGAGTCCATGTACCCCTATTTTTTAAGTCTCTCATGTGGGCTGATGTTATGGGTCGACCCAAGACACATCCTTGTATTAGAGAATATATTGTAATAAAGTATGTGAGATGCACTATATCATCTTTGTTGTATCTCATCACATATTCTTCAGACCATTAAGATTTGGATGAAAAATTTTAAGATTTAATCCAGAGAATATGCGATGAGATACTCTAAAGATGATAAAGTGCATCTCACACACTTTATTACAATATATCCTTTAATACTCTGATGGGTTCACTTAGTTTCTAATAAAACTCCCCCTTTACCACAAAAAAAAAAAAAAAAAAACAATAAAACCATGAGAATTCATGAGGATAATATTTGATGATGCATGGGTCGAAATTATTGCCAACAAGGTAGGACAGAGAGAAAATAATATTTAAGGATAAAGTATGAGAGTACAGATGATTATTGAAATTACAAAAGTAATTAAATAATGCAAGTTCACATAAATTAAAATGACTATTATATTTATTTATTTATATTTGGAACACATGGGGTAGTCCCGGATACTTAAATATACTTACAACGGTACGGGCTTCTACCATACAAGGAGATCAGCAAATTCTTATCAATCCCAACAACCAAGTGGCCAATGCATGCAACCCTCCCCATCCAATGATCCTAATTAACCAGTCATGAAATTGTATTCTTTTTGAACCGTCAGATCAAAGTGTCCTAATCATACAATCAAAGCTGATTTTTGAGGTCTCCTACGTAGGGTCCACTCATTAGACGATCAAGTTTTGAGAGGAGAAGAAATTGGTTTTTAACTTAAAATCTTTTCTCTAAGGACATGTTTGGTAACCAAGTTTACACTGCCCCACAAAAGTTTAGTCCTGAAAGTGAAACCAAGTTCTTTTTCAGGGTTCACTTGCACAGGGTTTCATTCAAAAATGGCAAACATGGGATTCATCCTGGTTTTACTTGGGTCGTACCTCGTGGGATTAGTTGTGTGCTCTAAGAGGCCCATGTTGTGTTATGTAAAGATTGATGATACTTGAAGCATTGTACATGAAGGCACGATTCCGCAGCCCAACTTGGGAGGACTTTTTCTGAGGGTATTTCCGTAATTCTCACATAGATATACGGAAACTCTAATTTCGTCTTGGGGTTATATATACTTCAGTTGGTTAATTAGAGAGGAGTATCCTAATCTTTTACGGTATGTTATTTCTTTTGCCCTAGAGCATAGTGGAATTGGTGTGGATCCGTGGATGTACCTCAATCTAGAGAGAATCACGTAGATCTCTGTGTTGTGGTTGTGTGCATCTTTGATTTATTGTTCTTTCTTCCCAACAGCCCGGATATGCCCGCGACATAAAAAATAATAACTAGGCTAGTTACCAAACACGTTCTAAAAATCTGGTAAATGTGAGAGAAATAGTGATCATAAAAGAGCAAGATTGGTCACGGCCTGCAGCGTGGACCTTGGTACTAGGTTTTAAATCATCGGTGGCTTAACATTACTGTTATGCCCATTATAATGGGTTACTGTTTACCGTTACCGTTTAACGGCAGTTTTTCAAACCAAGTTGTCTTTTTAGTAAATAAGGAACCACAATACATGACCAAGAAAACCTAATTTGTCTCCTGGTCCCTTACTGAGGCATCAAAGACATGATAAGGGTACAATGTACTAGCGAGATCGAGATGGAGTCCCACTATCACGTCCATGGCGTCACCACTTTGAACAAGTTGCCTGTGTCGCGGTCGTATGTGGGATCCACAAAACTTTATTACTTTTCTTTTATATATACACACACGATATTACGATGAACTTACGTCCATTCTTAAATACACTTCTTACATCTGGTAATGGGCCCATATGAAGGTTATGTTGGACAATCTAACCGCGCAGTGCGTTTCCCTTGCCGTGTTGATCATCTGCACCAATCAATTCTGACATTATTAATTTTATGAAAAGTTAATCTAAATTAACAGTTAAATTAGACTAGGGATGACACGTGGGTTGCACGTGAATGATTTTAGGGGTGTTTTTGGAAGAAGTGGCATATTATTAGAGACCACTGACCATATGGATGTTTGGCCCATTCCTAGGTGGACTTACATACAAAAAATCAGCGTGATTATTGATTTCTAAGCATTCGATTGGAGTTGTTTTCATGGGTTGATTTTTAATCATGGAAATTGAGCATTACTACTAACACGTAACTTGAGACAAGTTTTTGGCCAATGATAAAATGACACCACCATACACGTCCGTAGACATTGGACAATGTGATCATTACTCTTTTAATAATGGGGTATGTACAGGAAATTTTATTTAATATTTTTTTTTTTTGCGAACATTAAAATTTTACACCAAATATAATTGGTGCCATTTTGATGTCACATGGCACACTCATAGAGAGACCATTGACAAAATGATGTTCGGCCCATCCCTAGGTGGACCTACATACTAAAATTCTATTATGATTAGTAATTTCTATCCGTTAGATTAGTTTTTTAATGGTTTATTTTTAACGAAAAAAAATTTAAATGTATTTACAAAATCATAAAAAATAATATTCTGGCATTTACAAAAAAAGTAACTAAACGCCCTTTCATGTACTTGGGCAAGCGCTCTTTAAAAGGGCGTTTGCCCATAGAGAGTAAAACTTCTGTAACAATACGAGTCATGTGGCACACTCTTAGTGGACGCTGGCCGTATGGATGTTTGGCCAGTCCCTCAGTGGACCTGCAAACCAAAAATAAGCCTGATTGGTAAGTAACCTTTGGATCTTTGCACTCAAATTCCACGCGGTTAATATCAACCCATGAAAATAACTTCAATCCAACGCTTATAAACCACTGATCATGTTTACTTTTGGTGTGTGTAGGTCCACCTAGTAATAATGTGCCACGTGGCTCACAACGTGGTATGCAAGACGTTCCTTAGCAAATGTTTTTTGGTAGAAAGATTTCACGTGGTTTCAATCATTGAGTTAAAAAAATAAAAAGATGTGATTGATGACGAAAAAGCCCCTAAAAAGTAGGGGGGGGGGAAAATGAGAGAAACAAAACACGAGTTAGCATTTATAGAAATAATGAAGATTGAGTTTGTAACGCAAGATCACACCCTTCGTCTAGAAGAGATGGTCAAGATTTTTAAAATTGAATTCAACTTACATGAGAATGGACTGATATGTTTTGGGAGATCGAATAGTGTACATAGTATGAACAATTAATGGTTGGATTGTCCAACATCCAAGATGATCTCCATGTGGGCCCACCACCGGATGTAGAAAATGGATATATATATATATATATAAAGTTTCCTCATATATTTAATTATATACATAGATATATTAGAAGATAAAAGGTGTCAAATTAAAGTGCACAACATTCTTCAAAGTACAGCAACTATGGTTGCCTAGGTAGCTGCCTTGGAGAGAAACTTAGCTCCAGATGAAAGTCTGAAGCGATTTACGGTATATGGTCAAAGGACGTACAGCAACTAGGGTTCCCCAACATTCATACTTTTTCTTAGCTGTTGATTTTTCATCCTAAAGTTCATTCCGATCCATACTTCTTTTTATTAAGTGAGAGAGAAAGTGAAGGAAAGTTGAAGTATATATATACAGAACGTTGGAAATGGTATTCTTGTAGGCCACCACCATCAACTCTCTCTCTCTGTCTCTCTCTCTCCTTTTTTTTCCAACCTTGGACCTACATGTTTGACAATTTTTCTAGCAGTCTTCTTCAATGGGTGTTTGACTTTGACATATCCCTCCTTTGAGAAAATAAAAAAGATAGGTTATATGAGCCGCGAGTTCTATGATGCAGAATTCTGTATCAAAATTTTGATGCAGAAATCCCTTGAATAGCCATGTAATACACTCTTTCGGGCCCACTGGCTCCCTGAATGTTTGGCCCGGACCTACTTACCAAAAATCAGCGTGATTGGTGATTTATAACCGAAGGATTCGAGCACTTTTTCATCATGGGCTTCATGAACAGGCGCTATTGATTAGTTCCAACACATAATGAAAAGTGCTCAAATCCAATAGTTAGAAATCACCAATCACATTGATTTTTAGTGTGGTTCTACCAATGTGTAGGCTAAACATTCATGGGCCCAGTGGGCCTGAAAAGTGTACTACGTGGCAATTCGAGGAACTTCTGCATCAAAATTTTGATAGGGAAGTATGTATCATAAATTTTTCTGAAATATATATATATATATATATATATATCACTCTGATAATGACACTGAACAGCCTAAAAGAATGAAAATAACCCTTGAACCTGCATATATGAATCCACTATGCTAACGCATGTGCCCATGTGACCATTGGTTATGGACGTTGCGAGCCGAGAAAAAAAAAAGTCAAGAATCATTAATTCAAGAAGAAAACTGAGGACTAAAGCCATGGTCGTGGCACGTTATCGATCCCGGTTTACACACACTTTATCGAAGTTCAGCGCTTAACTTATAAGTTCTTTAGCAGTCACATATTTTACAGCTGTAATGGCTTGTCCAGTATTGATTGAATGAATGATTAGTGGTTAGATGTATAGGGAAATTTCGATTATCGATATCAATCAACAATCGCCACAGTAACCTTAATTTATAAATATGAATGCGGTCGTTTTTTACTTTTCTAATGGTTGTTGAACGGTCGGTTGAGCGAGACTAGAACCGGTCTACTTTTGCTATCGGTTGACGCCGACGCCGACGGGAATCCCATTGGAAGACTGGGACCCCTGGATCTATGTGTTGCTTTTGAGCATGGATCCCTTTATCTTTTTTTCGGTTCAAAAGTTGAATTTTATTAAAATGACATAACAAAGACACTCACAGAGGAAAAAGGAAGGCAACCATAAGGCCCATAACTTGGTGGGCCTTCACCATCTTTTTATTTTTGGCTGCTACAAGACTTGTGAAAGTTGGGAATTGAATCCTCCCCCTAATTTCTTCTTGCTGATCTCTTCTTTAATTAAGAAATATATTTCTTTGGATAATAAAAGAAAATAGAAGAGGTCAAAGTCACAGTCCAATCCAACGGAGAAGTTTTGCCTCTACCATCACCCAACCCCACCTAATC
Source organism: Euptelea pleiosperma (assembly GCA_035048495.1). Taxonomy (NCBI): domain Eukaryota; kingdom Viridiplantae; phylum Streptophyta; class Magnoliopsida; order Ranunculales; family Eupteleaceae; genus Euptelea; species Euptelea pleiosperma. Next base: position 31,636,725 of record CM068542.1, on the reverse strand, counting down.
AGTCACCCGCACTAATTTCTTCACTAATTAATAAAATAACAATGATGTAATATATGGCGTCGCTTGCTTTGTCGTTACAATTACACTTAATTTTTAAGATTATATTTTTTTAATAATTTATTATTAAGTATGGTGCATTTCTTAATCTATCTTCGAAAATTATAAAAAAAAAATAAAAAAATTATAATGCCCATCATACTGTTAGTTATAACAGGGCCGGAATAATAATAATTAATGGTCGTTACACTAATATCATTATTTCTGATACTATACGTACGACGTCACAGCGACGGGTCGAAAATCGAAAGGGTTTTTCCCCCCTCCTTGCGTCGACCACTTTTATGAAATTTTACCTGCACTAATGAACTTGATAAAAAATAAAAAATAAAAAATAAAAAGTCGGTTGCTCATGCTATAAGTTTGGTCGCATGTGAACTTTGTTAACAAATATGGCTAATATGGCAGTGTATTTTATTTTATTTTTATTTTTTTTGTAAGCCGGATAGTTTATAAAAAGGAGCATACGCCCCCAAAAGCAAAACAACACATCAGATGATCAGACCTTTATCTTCTGAAATGGCATCACGAAGTCATCCAAGAGGGAAGTCTGATCAGGTTAAGGCCGACCCAAAAGGAACGAGCCCTATTGTATGAGCAGTAGTATTAGTTACACACTTACACGTACGTCCTGAGAAATTAAACGAGAGTTTTTCAAAATAAGAAGAGATATCCAGGATTTGAGCACATATCCCGATGGTTGATTAATATGGCAATGTTATTTGTGTGTTATAACTACCATTATAGAAAGATGGACCGTTGGATTGGAGGCACATAACTATGATAGTAGATTAGCATTGGAGTCATCTCATCAATGTTCCAGTAAACAAGGAGTAATATTGATCGCCCTTGAGGATCTGTCGATCCTCTAGCGCTTAATCGCCTTATTTTCGAACTTCAAACATTCAAAATTGAGAATTTTATGGTAATATGCATTGCAGTGTATATGGGCCTGGATGGCCCAATAGGCACACAACCCTAGTCAAGGCTGCCTTTAGAAGCCCATGAGTAATGTTGAGCATGAGATTCAGACCTGATGAATAAATGGTCATTCTTGGGCTTGGCATTTAACTAAAACTACCCTTAGAACCAAGGTTTAAAGGAGGCTGTTTTAACGGTTAAACGGACTGGGGGAGTTTACCGTTTAAACGGCCATTAAAACGGATTGAAACGGCCAGGGGCAAAAATAGAATTAAACGGATTTTGACGGTTTTAACGAATTTAACGGAAAAAAATGGCGCTGAAATTCAAATTTGAAAATTATAAAAAAAAAAGGAATTTAACGGATTTTAACAGAAATTAAACAGATTATAATGGAATTAAAAGGATTTAACGGCCATATTTTTCACAAAATTTTTCAGAATTAAACGGCTGTTTAAACTATTGTAACGGCTGTTTAAACGATTTTAACGGCCGTACCGTTTTTTTTTCAAAACCGTTAAAACGTGTTTAAACAGTTTTAACGGAAACGGGCTTGGGGCGTTACCATTTAAACTGCCGTTTTTAAAACCATGCTTAGAACCAGTCAGAGTCTGATGGACTGGCCCATAGTATTGTGACCGGGCTTGGTCTTTCTTGTTTTGGTCTGTGATGAACATAAATGGGCTTGGACTTAGCTCCTTAGTGCGGGCTAAGCTTCTGCTTACCATGGACCAGCCCACATGTATCCTCTAACAACAACACATCAAACATGATCATTCTAATTAAGACCATGTTTAGTGTAGTACATCCCAGTCCATGTACGAGACTATGAGCATGAAAAGCCCATGTATTTGGGCTTCCTTCTATGAGAATATTAGAGGTGGTGTTCCTACCATGGAAACTACCAAAGAGCTACTTGAGATCATCAAGAAGCAATTTATGGGCTTTGTTAGGTCTCGTCCGTATAATTATTTAGTCCAATTGGTTTTTTCGCTATACAATGGCAATGGCAATGGCAACGGAAATGTCTATGAACGTATTTTGAAGATGTGCATTTGGTTGTTAATCTTCGAGAGCTGTGTTTGACACTAGAGGATGAGATCTGATGATACATCTGGCTGTCGCTTTACTTCCCAAGGCCTGTGACACTTTCAAGGTGAACTACAGTGCACAAGATAGAAAATAGGACCTGTATGAGCTCATGGCTCTTTTGTGAGCGAGAAACGACTAAAGAAAGGAAAAAAATTGAATCAACAAAGAAGAAGGGCTTCAAGAAGGATGGTTTCTCGAGATTTGGATCAAGTCAAAGCTTAGGGATTTCTGCAACAGCGAGACAAGGGTAAAGCTGACAAAATTGAAGATGTTAAGTACTTTATCTGTAAGAGAAAGGCCATATGAAGAAAGACTACTTTAAGTTTAAGGAATCACGAGTGAAGAATGGATCTAGTGTTCTCGCTGACGGCACTCCCGTCAAAACATTTGCGAAAATCGGGTGTGAGTGGCCGAGATCCACTGTCCAGTTGGGGGATAAGATCTTGGCCCTTCTTTGTTGAAGCCTATAAGAGGGGGAGACAACTTCCCTGCTTTGTTATATAGATAAATTGAATCTTATCAATGTACCTTCCAACACTTGGTGAATTGATTGGGTGCTTATATTCATATTCCAATTCTTTTCGGGTGTTTTTCCAAAAGCGAGAGGCTAGAGGCTGAGGACCAGTTGTTCATGGAGAACTCGCAGCCAACAAGAGTTGAGGCTATCGAGTACTTATCGAATTACTTTCTTTGTGCCTACTTTGGTGCAACATTATTTTTGTTTCTAGACTGGACATAGTAGGTTATGCTTTTATTTTCGAGGGAGCAGCTAGGTTGTCATAGGCATTACATGCAGAACACTATTGGTCTCATCTCATAGCAATTGATTTTCAAAAACCACTCAACTTCAACAAAGATTTATCCGAAAGAGTCATTTTGCAAATTATTGTGTATTGCTTAGTCCAAGTAAGAGATTGTAAGTATTTTAGGGCATGTTTGGTAGGCCACTGCGGCGATAAAATAAAATATTTGCACGCGCTAATATTCGCCTGGGCGTGTTTGGCATGCATTTTGCTCGTGCCGAATATTTATCTGGGCACACAAATTTGCCCGCCGCAACATGAAAACATTTAATCCCCCCCCTCTTGAGTAAATATTTTCACCTTGGTGAGAAAATCACTATTTTCAATAAAAATGAGATTTTTTGGATCTTGTGACCTAATATGTGGGTCCCACTAACCCATATTTGACTTTTTGATATGTGGGACCTACACAAATTGAAAGAAAATGAAGTAAACTAGCTAATACAAGTACCAAACGTTGTTAAATATTGATATGCACAAATATTTAGCCAAGATAATATTCGTCTGGCTAAATATTCACCATTGGAACTCTTTTTCTCACGTACCAAACATGGCCTTAATTAGATTAGATTTCCAAAACCTCTCTTAGTGGTATTACCTAATACCACATTTTCTAAAATGGATAAGTAGTTGCAATTAAGTGAGAGATAAATAAAGAAACATTATCTCACTAAATATATGGTTATATTAGGGATACAGTGTTTTAGTTACTTGAGGAAATATGGTTGGGATAGCCATCGTTGGATCGCGTGATGTGGTACTCCTCCAGCCCCTGGATTTCACTGATGGGTAGAAACCACGGGATTTATTCAGAAAAGGGGAGTCCCTCCATTTTGACCATCTTGTTCTCTGTCTAGCAATGGAAGGTGTTATTAGAGCTAATTTAAATTGTGCTGTAACTGTAAGCCCCTTGTAGTCTTGTAGAGAGCTCTTTTTGTATTTTGACTCTTTTCCTTCTATTTTAGTAACACCCCCCTGAAAATTTGAAAGTAGTTAGTAATATCCCCTTATACTTTCAAACTTTAGGATTACCCCCCTTGACCTAGTTTAATCATCATTTGACTAACGTTTATATGTGGCATGCATCATTCACCTGTTAATGCACCTATGAAAAGACCATAATATTGCAAGTACAATGCTAACGACTGTGATTCAAGTCTGTTTTAACTTAAGTCAACCACTGTTAAACTAGGTCAAGGGGGTGTTACTAAAATACCCATTCTATTTTTCCCTGATCAAAAGCCTGGGAAGAATCATAATTCTTTAGAGGAGGAGAAAAAGTCAGATTAGAATGGAGACAATAACAAAATTCATCTTGTCTTGCATTACACAGGAGATGCATTGTGAGTCTGTGACTACTAATATAAGTACAAGAAGGCAGAAACATCAACAAAAGATGAAGCAGTTGCAATACCTTCAAAGGGCTATTGAGTTTACATTCAAATCTAATTAAATAAAGTGGTTGCCCTGTTTAATTCTGGTCTGCAAGGTAACTTGATTTCAGAGAAATTGGTGGAAGAGTGGAATTTGGATATGGTTCCTTTAACATCTACCAAGCCATTTTATGAGCCCATATTTATGAGATTGGAATGCTACTTTCCATTGGCCTGACAAGTAATGTAGATGCTCCACCTGATTGATAATACATGGATCAAATGGTCTGGTTTGTGGGTCAGAGGACCATATCTGCTGTAGGGAGTGATTGGAGCACTATCAACAATGCTCCCACAAGGCATCATACACAAAACAAAGTGATCTATGACTTCATCATCCATTTAAAATACCCCAGAAGGGTCCACTTTGTCAACAAAGAAACGAACTTGACCAAATGACAAAAGGAGTGCTATACATGGACCATGGATGTCACTATACAAGATCCCAAAATTCTTGAAGGACCTCTCCTCACTATACATGTTGAGGGAGATCCACACAAACACAACACTATCAACAGACTCAACACCACTCCAAAAATAAAAATGAAAAAACATGAAAAGATTCCAGAAATGCATTGCGGATCTATCCAGAGTACCTGAATATACACATGTAGGGAAGGACAAAAGAGCCACCATAATTGTCCCCTCTGGTCACTGTCGTCGCTGCTTATAGCGAACCATTGCTAAGGGCGTCGATGGTTCAAACATAAGAAACCCACGCTTCAATTGCCCTGGAGAAGACTGTTCAGAAGGGAATGCAGCATCAAGGAACTCCATGTCCTCCTTGAAAAGCTCTAGATTTTCTCTCATAAGCATTAAGTCCACAGCATCCTCCTCAAAGCCAAACATAAACCCAATCTGGATCAACTTACAAAAGATATCGACCAGGTCGGCTCTTTCATGTTGTAGCAGTCCTTCAGAGACTGCTTGTGCAAAACAAGTCACAAACTCTATATTTGTTTTTCGATCATCAGAACCCAATTTATGAACAAGCAGCTTGCAAGACTTCCTATCCCAGAGAACCAACCTACTTGCTTTGAGGTTCAATCTTCTCTTTGCAGATGGCAACAGTAAACTGTAACTGACTGTAATTGGTTCATTACTCTTGAACACCGCAAGGTCAAGAAGAGCTTTTGCAAGCTCGTGTCTCTCTTTCACCGGCATGTTAATCCTAGGACCAGCAAGAAAACCCAAGACAAGTTTTATCAGACCTTTAATAATCAGCTCGTTTCTTGCTTCAACCTTCTCAAGTTTGTGATCTAAACATAGAGAACTAAATGCATCAAATTGCACAGACTCAGAAATTTTTCTTACTCCAAGACTGCTGTAAATCTCATACAGTTTACGTGGAGAAACAGAAGATGAGCTGCTATAATTGGGATGCCATACAAACAAAGGCCTTTTGCTAACTTCTGTAAACATCTTCTTTAATTGTAAGTCATCCGGTATAAATACATCTTTTTTCTCCACCAAGTAAATTCCTACACCAGAAACAGTGATGGCAGGTATCCTGGTTATGTCTGCTTTCAGGATCTCCTCAGTATTGGAGTTCCAATTTTCTAGCACACACCTCCAAAAGGACCAGCATTCAGTGAAGGTCACTTGGTGTTTACCACTTAACACCCAATCATTCCACAGCTGCACATAATCATTAATGGAAGGAACTTCTGCAACGCCAAATGCAGAAGAGAAAATAGGTAGCCACCGCTCCTTATAATATTTACCAAGAGCATGTAACCGTGAGCCAAAAAGATTATCCTTGTCGTGAAGCACACAGGCCCGGGAATTTATCCATTCTCCTCCACCTGTACCATCTTGGTTGGGGATCCATACCTTTGAGTTAGAATTATTTGGAAATTCTGGATTCCACTGAAACTTGGTGAGGAATTTATAGATCCTCATTATGGAACAAGTCTGAGTATGTAAAACAAGAATCTCAGAGATCAGGTTGCAAACCTCCTCAGCATCCACCTTTACACCTATGGCTTTCAACTGATCCCTGTAAAAAGAATTGAGAGGCCTGTAAAAGTTTTCATCGATGAAGGGTCCATCTTCTGGTTTTACAACACCTTTCCATACCGGATCAAACAGGAGACACTCCTCTGGGGTTTTGTAACCCATGTGGGTCTTCAACCATTTGTTGCTCCTTAAATTGTTCACAAAATCTAAAGCTAAAGTCTCGTCCGAAGACTTGGTCATTAGAAATCCGACACACTCTAGCAGTGAGATTGCACCCTCTGCAGTTATGTGTCTGGGTTCTTTTGGCAAATTTAGACCCTTTGCTACAAACTCAACCCCTTCTCGAAAATCTACCACGACCCCAAGTGTCTTAAGCTCATCCTTGTATTCATAGATGCCTATACTGTAGAAGGCATCGTCAATGAGAGGAAGATCAACAAATTGGGAAATCGTTCCCCATTTCAAGTCAAACAGAATTGAATCTGTTGGGGATCTGTAGCCATGACGGGTCTTCAACCACTTCTCCCCCAACATGAATTCTAACAACTGTGAAGGAATTGTTTCATTCATACCCTTAATGCAGTCTAGAAGTGATATCACATTGGCAGGAGTTAAGCTGCATGAAGATGAAAGTGACTTGAGTCGAACAATTATAGCCTTTGCTGCACTGTCAAGATCTACTGCTACCCCGACCGCCTTCAATTCAGCCATGAATGACCTAATCTCGTTTCCATAGAAGGGTTCATCAACAACGGGAACCTCGACAACATTCAATAAAAAAACCCACTGAGAGTCAAAAAGAAAAGATTCTGAGGGGCTTCTAAAGCCAAAACTAGTCTTTAACCACGGTATATCTGTGATCTTCTCTGTTAAACCAAGGGCTGTGGACCCCACATATCGGATGCATCTAAGTATAACTAGAGCAGTATCTCTTGTCATGCTAGACAGATCAGCAGGAAATGTGAAATTGTCTGCAATTAACTTATAGGCCTTTTCTAAATCCACCACAACTCCCAGAATCTCAAGCTCAGATAAAAAGCAACCAAGCTTACTTCCGTAGAACATTTCATCAACGACAGGGAGGTTTGTAATTCTTAACACAGCATTAGCTTCTATTTCTGGTGGCAGCAAGATAGATCCAACGGGAGCTGTGTAACCTTGGGAGGTCTTCAGCCATTTCCCTTCTTTCATAGCTCCTAGCCAATACTCTTGAAGCTTATTTCTTGCCTTAGAGAAGCTGATAAACATCAGCAATGAAAATGCACATTCTTTGCTCATTCTAGATGAAGCAATAGTCCTAAGACGATTAATAATAGGTCCATGCACATCCTCATAGCCAAACCCCACTCCAAGAAATTTCAATTCATCAACGTACAAACTCATCCGATTCGTATAGAACTCTTGATCGATAACTGAGAAGCCTCCAAGAACATTTTTCATTTGTTCAAAAACAACACTCTCCGTTTCATTTGTAAGAATGCTCTGACTTGGAGAATTAAAACCAGAGCACGTCTTCATCCATCTCCCATCTCGAATGCTTCCAATGAATTTATCAGGCATTAATGTGCTCTTAGTTCTATGAAATCGGATCCAGTCAAGTAGCAAAAATGCCTGCTCATTTGTTAGCTTAGAAGATGCTACTTGTAACACCACATTTGGAAGGGAGATCTCTGGTAAGTCCACAGCTCTAGTATACTTGGTAAGGAAGTTAAGAAGAGTGGTCTCTGGTGTACATTCTCCGCAAAAGTGATCACTTTCAGAATAGACCTCCCCTAAATCAGCATAATTCTCTTTTGAAAATGGATTTGTAGACCCGAACAGCTTTACCCATTTACTCCCAGATGCAGGGACAAGAGTTTTGGTCCTTCCCATACGTACACGGCCAGACCCATCAATGATTGGCATGGACCAACAGATATTAAAAACCTCAGAATCATCAATGAAACATTTCTCATGGGAGTGATATAAAAAATGGGCAAGAGAAATTGTAAGTCGTTGCTCCATTTGGCATAGAAATTTACCACACCATAAAAAGTAATCACACACGGAAATGGATGTCACATCCGCTTCAGAGAGAAGCCAATGCCTCAGAGAGGAACTTCTTTTATGTCTTACAAAAACTTTCTGGGTGGAATTAGGCAAGAAAAACAGATTATTAGGGGAACCAAACTCCCTGTTCCAATAACTCAGCCAGTCATGCTGTTGAGCCTTCCAAGCATAACGAACCTTGTATACTCCCTGTTTAGCCTTGGCAACACTACACATTGCCAACTTCCCATCCCTGTCTGTGTATTTTAGAAGAGGTGTGTTCATAAAATTGCTCGACGAAAATACTTTATCATTATCAGCAATAAAGCAAAGAAGCTCAATATAGACATCCTCGGTAGCTTCCAAAACGAGATTGCAGGCTTGGATGCATTTCCTGTACCAACTGGCATCGATAGATTGCACTTCAAGAAAATCCAGAACCTCGTTGTATTCGTCCAGGTCCAGGGAAGAATGTAAGACAAACTTCTCAAGAGAGGATAGGCCATCCAAACAGACCCCGTGTTCCTTCATCTGGAACAAGAGTTTCCGAAACTCTGGCAGGACCCTCATTGCATAGGCTGGCTTGCAGAAATCCCTTTTCTTGGAGAAGAATTCACAAGGCATGATGTGCATCGCTTGGACGCTGGTTCTAATAGACTCCCTCACATCATTAAGCTCTGGAAAGGGAGAAGCTCGAACCGGCAAGAACTCAAATGCTTGAGCGATGGAAGACAATGGGGAGACCTCTTTCACACAGGAAACAAAAGCATTAACAAAAGCTGAAGCGACACAGTCCAGAATCCCCAAGTTCCATATGTTATCTAACAGTATAGTTTCCCTTGAAGATGAAAGTATAAAGTCAGCCTGAATTATGAATGGAAAGTTAGTGACCATTGCTGTTGGCAGAAAGGCAAAGACACCAACTGATGAAGTCCCCCTTTTCAGTCTCTTTCCAAATGGAAAAGCAAGTGAAATAACCCATTCCTCTATATCCTTCCTAGCACCAACCTTGTTCTCAGGCTTCACAGGAAATGCTTGTCTCCACATGTAATACTGACAAGTCTCCTCAGTTACACCCACCTTCTCTTGAAGCGAAAGACAGATGACACGGGAATCTGCTCTTTTGGCTCTCACAGCCACATGATTACTCTCGCTAGAGATCGAAATTGCAGAGACATGCGCCACATCATTAGGATCTCCATCGGTTTCATGTACCAAAAGCCGTTTTATCTTGGTTAAGAAAAGCAGAAGCTCAGGGTGAACCTCTGAAAGTTGTTGTTTTACAGCTTCCACCTTCTCAGGCCTCAAAGGGAGAATGACTGTGGTTGTTGGCAAGATCTTTCCAGACCCATACACACTCTGTATGTCAGAAACGGTTGGTTTCTCTTCAACCCATTCAGGGACGATATACCCGATACTGCAATCTCTATTAGGTTCTTCACTGAACCTGACCTGATATCCATTGCTAAATACGTGAGGCCATTTACTGACAAGGAATACACTCTTAAATCCAATTCCTGCAAGTATGCCATTGGTGGTTAGACCTGAATTTTACTGGTTATTTAAAATTTAGTTTACAAAGCAAACCAAGAAACCAATCTTACACTTCATTAATCACATTAACACTTTTGTCCAGCTATTCTGAAAGGATGATCTAACACTCCCACCTTATTTACCATAAATACCCTATAAAAAACACAAGGTAGCCGTATTTTTCGCTTATATGCAAGGGAGGAAACCCAACATTTGATTATAATCACCTTGGAGATATCTCATGTCAAAATTGAACAATCAAATAAATACTAGCTAACCGATCAAAAGACTTTTTGTGTGGATGGTATGCCATAATTTGACTGTGCAAAATAATGGGTTTGATTGGGTGATATTGAATCAGGTCTTTATGACCTAGAATATCTCTTAGGTGGGAATGATGGGTCCTTCTACCCTGCATGTAAAGCACATTCACAGCCCATGCTTGCTAAACACCGTCTTGCAGTATAAAACTGGGACCTTAAATTTTCCTTGCTCCTAATAGTTTGCTATTGAAAATTATGTCAAGTGTGGTGGGTAGAAGCTAATCCTTCCAATTTGTGTTGCACTATTTTTTATATGGAGTTCACTGGTTTTTTACTGTTTAAATTTTTGTACGTAAGTTGGGATCAAACTACTCATGATTCAATTCCTATATGTGCTTGACCAGAACCTTCCTTTTGTAACAGAACATTTGTAAACATACTCCTACAATGACAGAAGTTACTTAAACTTAGATTTGCAGAAATAAATAACTTTAATTTGGATTAGTCCGTGACTTTATTGTACATTTTTATTTGTATATAGCTGTTTTCTGTGCTATTCTCTACAAATATCAAGCAGTAGGATTGTGCCATATTGCTTGTTTGTATGTGTGTCATAACATATTTTTTCTGTTTTTAACAGATCATGCAAAATGTCACCAACGCTGCTTGGGATCACTATTTAAAGACGTGTTTTGCTCAAAAAACTTGTCAAATAAAATGGGTTTAGACCTACTTTCACATTGTTAAACCAAGGAATTAGAAAGGGGGACAGGTTTTCTGGACAACCGTCCATAGAACAGCTGGGTTTCTTACACATGGAAGCTGGGGTGGCAGGCCATAATGGCTCAACATTTTTTTACAACCTCATCCTCACTCCATGTGGCAAGTGTCAACCCAATGGCACTCCCCCAACATGGCCAAAAGAGACGGATCTTATTCCCCATTTTCTATTTATTAGATACATGGTAGGGTATGGTTGTGATATGGGCAAGGGCACTGACCACATAGCCAACCTAGAGGCCACATCATCCCTCCAAGTGGCAATAAAGGGAGGTTTAGAAGGATGATCCAGAAAATCTTCTTCCATACAAACCCATGCGAGTCCAGATCCTGTGCTAAAGGGAGTTGGGTAGTTACCCAACTCTCACACCTCTTTGTTCACCATGTTCTTTAAAGTCAGTTTTCTTTTTTGTTTTTTAGTTTAGATCCTAAACTTGAATAAGTTACAAAATGAGGGAAAGTCGATTGAGATGGTTTGATAATATACAACGAAAACCAATGACATCACCAATGAGGAGGAATGTGCAAGTTGAAGGGTCTAAAAGGGCAGGAGGAATGTGTTTGTTAGCTTTGTTTTTTTTTTTTTCTGGCTATCAATAAAATTTCACTTATAAAAAAAAAATAACAAGAGGAAAGCCAAAACGGATGTGGATTTAGGTTTTGAGGAGATATTTTAAGAAACTTTCCTTAATGGAAAAGATGGCTTTAGACAATTGAATGGAGGAACATGATTCGTGGCGCCGATCCCATATTGTTAGGATAAGGCTTATGATGATGACGATGATGATGTTGAGTCTGGAACCTATACTTTAGGGAGTTGGGTAGTTACCAACTCCCAGGAGTCTTTGTTCGCCTCGTACTCATGTTATAGTCAGTTTTCATATTTCTTGTTTTTTGTTTGTACTACATGGAGTACATAGCAAACTAGGAGATTTGGGAGTTGAGTAAGTTACCCAACACCCTGTAGTACAGTGTACAAAAGCAAGTTGCTACGACTTTGGGTTTTTCTGGGGAGTGGGTTTCTTCTTTACCCTACTCAAGAAAAGAATTCTATATATTAAGTATATTGATCGATCATATTACAATCTCTTGTGAGAGAAAAAATAGAAATGTACAACAAAAAATAGAATCTTACATGGAAACAATATGTGAGAATATATTTTATTCTCCATGAGAAAACTATTTCCTATTAGATAGAGATTCAATATATCCTTCCTTTCTTGATAAGGAAAATATCTCCTTTGAGTAATTGGTTTCCTTAATCTTGAAGGAGTCTACTATAGTAGGATAAAAGAGAATCAGTGTACCAGTGTCATGGGACCAATAGTTCGATACATATTGTCACAACGCATACTTTTTCTAGAGCCGAATTAGTATGGACCTTAGTGTATCCATGTTGATCTTCGAATTGAGACTCATTAGGGTTTTCGACCGGATTTAGGGTTAGTCATAGCTCTTGGGCCTATTCCTTCGAGTGGGTAGGGCTCACCAAATTATCAGAGATTAGGGTTTTGGTTGTATTGTAGGATCCACCATTCACTAAAAAACTTATTGAAAACCCTAATTGCATTTTTTCAAAAAAAAAAATCATTTCATGGCATTTTGGTAATTTTACAAAATTTAGTCATTTCCCTTCTTGTTTGCATGTATTATAATTTTTAGGCTAACCTAATAACTCTAGAGACCCTATTTCCAAATTTTGAGAACTTTTGGACAATTTTGTTCCAAAAAGGGTATTTTGGTAATTTTACCCTTCGGGGACATTTCGGTTATTTTGCTATACTTGAGAGTTTAAGCATAATTAGTAGGAACCCTAGTGTTATTTTACATGCATTGGACGATTTCTAACCCTAGAAGGCATTTATCCAAAACCATTATGAGGGGTATTTTGGTAATTTCCACATTAAGGGCATATTTATAATTTTTCATTAAACTTTTTTACTATCTATTTAGTATATTATATAATTTTAGGATGGACCTCACGTTTTGGAACGCATCTGAGTTGTGTTTTAAGAATAATTCAAAAGATGAAAATTCCATTAACATCAATTTATCATTTTCCATTTTGTGATTATATATGGGCATGGATATGGATCTTTTATGTGGGCTTGGTGTAAAGCCCATTTATGTTCATATTACATGTGTAGATATTGTGTGTCATCACCTACTAATTTATTTCTTTATCACATGTTGATTGAAATGTATATAAGTGTGCACATGTTATAACCTAAGTTGAATTTTAATTATTCTTTTTAAATTGTAATCCATGTTTAGGGAGTATGAGTGAGGTGGAGAGTACCCCAACACTTGAAAAAATGTTGGGCACTATAAGGGCTTATGAAGTGGAGTGTGACCCTACTTGCCAAATAATTGGCATCTTTTGGAGGGAAAGAGAGTGGAGTGGCATTCTAGCAATTATTGTAACGCCATATGAATTGTATGTAAACGCTTAAGTGACATGTCATTACTATAGCGAAAACCAATAAGAAGAGAGCTTTCAAGAGGGAACTAATAGGCTTTAAGGAAACACAAACATCTAGTTGGATTAGAGTTAGATTAGGAAAGAACCAAGACAATTTGACAACTCACGTGCAACAACACCACTTTGTGTTGGAGAGGGAGAGTCTCCCCATACAAAAATGCCCCCCATTGTAAGACCTCCAAAAGCTTTACAAAAGAGAGACGAGATCTCACTTCCAAAATCGTCCCCCACTAGTTAAGCTCCACTAGAGCTTGCAAAACCCCTTATTTTAGATCTAGAAAACCCAAAAAACCCTCCCTTTCACCCTCCATTAACACTAACCCATGCAAAAACGAGGATTGCCATTCCTATGCCACATACCCCTCCGTCTCCTACTACCCATTTGTCAAACATCAGAAGGCTTTCTCCTTCCCTCTGTCACAGTAGCCTCTGACCGTCTCATGAATGGAAACATGTCACCACCATGTACCTCGACGTCAGACATCTGCCAGCGATCTCCCGCCACATCATCGGCATCTTCTTCCTTCCTCCCTTGAATAGCAACCCTCTTCTGGCCGGGAACTACCCTCTCCATCCTTCGCTGCTGAAGAGGAGCTAAGTCTGCAACATCACCAGGTCTATCCACATACCAGGTGTCCTCCAATGCCATCACCACGCTCTCCTCGCACCACACATGCATGCTATACATCGCTCCGTCAAAGAAAAACCTCACCACCGAGGGGATCTTCTCGCTACCTCTCACCTTCAACCTCACCCACTCCACAAAAGAAAATTTCAATGAAGCTTTGTCAATAGAAATGACAAGTGCAGTGGCAACCCATACACCATCACCCATTTGTTATATGCTTCACCCCTTCCCAACATCGAGCAAACTACTCTAAGATTCCCAACTATCAAGGAACAAAAATGTCGAATCCATCTTCCTCTCCCATTAGTTAACACCCTCTCAGTCTCCTGTTGAGATAGGAAAATGAATAAAAGCAAGTCCATCCCTAACTTCTGACCCTCACTCCTGCCGGTACCTTCCATCTCTTATCCACCCACTATTGAACTGAGATCACATCCCCTGATTCTCTATCAAACGTTCCCACTAGGCACGACCTCATAAACAGCATCCTTTCCCCGACTCCCTCTTGATCGAAAGCGATAAAGGTGCATGAGTCTCTCACCACCATGGTGCAACATCTTCCAAGAAACATCTTCACCCTAGAAATGTATCTAAAGCTACTCCCCACCTAGTCACCTTGGGGGAGGACTCTGCATCCTTAAGATGTCCATAACTATAAGGCCTCCACCTTCCCTGACCTCTAGAGCTTCCCTCACCCAAGTAACCTCTAAAAGTTTGTCGTTGGAGATGTGGAATCACCCAAGGGACCTCAGCCCTTGCAAAGCTCCCGAATTTCATGCCTACTCAGATATCAAGCCTACCGGAGTTCATGCTGTTTCAAAAACTGAACTGATGATCGAATCGATTTTTCGTGAGTGGTCTGACCGTGGTCCGACCACAGTACGATTTGGTCAAACAGGGTTATATTTATTAAATATTTTTTATATAGGAAAATAAGAGATAAGTAGAGATTTGGTAAAATTGGATTCTATAAAATATAGAGATTTGGTAGACATTTGGATTACGTAGAATCCTCTTTATATTGGAAATCTAGTTATTTTAACATTTATGACTTTTTTCCCAAAATTTTCTCAACACAACACGTTTTCTTATTTATTTTTTACCAAAATCGGTTCTAACCGGTTTATTCAATTTCAATTCGATGGTTCAACCATCGAGTGTCAAAAAGCTACCGGTTCCATCTTGTTTACCGGTTTTTAAAGACCAGACCTGGTCCGACAGTTGGTGCGGTCCAGTTTTCAAAACACTAACACACCCAAATCCATTCCTACAAAGAACGCCTTTTAGGTTGACACATTTTCCATCTACATGTGTTCTCAGAGCATTGAGCAAAAAAACCGCATTCCAAAATTCCAACCAAACAAAAAAAATTAAATAAAATAAAAGAACGCATCCAATTAGTCCTCTTGAACTACATAAGATTATACGTCTTGTACAAAGTTCTAGTTTGTAACCCTAGCTGCTCATTCTTCCGTGCCACCTGAACCATTTAATCAATGTGCCAAAGACGAGTGCTACAGATCGGACGATCATAACCATCAATAAATGAACACTATTAAACCTTCCAAGGAAGGGGATTAATCAGATCATTAGAATATTTTGGTCAATCCCATCATCAACCGTGGATAGAGCATGCATGTGGGCCCATCGTGGTTGGAAATGGTTATACAAGCTTCAAATGTGTATAATTTGTATGTGTGCATGTAGAAATTTTCGCAACAACTGTGATTCTTTGTTTTGGGAGGCAGGACTTCCGAATGAAGTTAAAAGGGTTACCTTTCTCTCCGATAAACCCTTGTTGTCTCTTCCCCTTCTTGGTGGATCGGCCAACACTGCAAATGGAGTCCATGTTCGCCTTAGTGAAGCCGACCTCATTGTTGAAGACCAGCAGAGTTGCAGGAGAACCAGTCCCTGTTATGTCTTTAGATGTAAGAACGAATTCAAGTGTGGGTTCTACACCTGCTGCATACTCGTTGTCTTCAGCATTCTGAAATACATATTGAACAAAAAATGCCACCAAAACTAAAAGAAATCAGAAACCCAACAAGAAAAATGGGTCTGATTCTCATAAGATTATCATCTCTGAGAGAGAGAGAGAGAGAGAGACCTGAATGAGCTCCATGAGGAAATGGACATCTTTAGTATAGAGCTCAGCAGAGAGAGAAGCGACTGCATGGTGTAGGTCTTGTATTAGTGGGTTTCGCTCTTGGCCTCCTATTGAGAACTTCAATCTCCGTATCTCCTCAATGTGTTGCTCACAAGTCCTCGTGGTATCCATGGATTTCTTCCTCGTGATAACCATGGATTTCTTCTTTCTTCTCTGCTAAGAAGTGAGAAAAGTTTGAGAATCACCGCAGAGACTAGAGAGAGAGAGTGAGTGAGAGTGTGCGTGTGTTGTGTGTGTGTGTGTGTGTGTGTGTGTGAGAGAGAGAGGTTGAACCTGCAGAGATTTCGAAAAGTTGCCTTTTGTTTCCCACAAATAAAAATTCGCTGGCCTCCCTGATGACCGCCCATGATATGAGCCACGTGGCACATTTTTAGAGGACAACGACCGTATGGACGTTTGGCTTGGCCAATCCATAACTGGACCTACAAATCAAAAATAAACCTGATTAGTAATTGGTAGGCGTTGATTGGAGTCATTTTCATAGGTTGATTTAAACCGTGTGAATTTGAGCAGTATTAACCATTATTGGGGTACAAGGATCCAAAGGTTTGAAATCACTAATCAGGCTAGGGATTGGCCAAACATACATACGGTCAGCGTCCTCTAAAAGTGTGCCACGCAAGGCTCGTATTTTGGGCGGTCAGCGAAGTTTTACTCGTTTCCCCACCTGACCACCGTCTTATTAAGCTAAAAATATATTAAGGACCTGAGGTGTGTTATTCTCCGTGGACCCTAAACTATCACAGAGTAAAATTAGCCATTATCATCAATCTAGACCGTTCAATCAGTGGGATAACTCTAAATAAAGATATCTCAGTATCATTATACGCTTATAAGAGTTCATTTGATAAGCTCTTCCTGACTGTTAACGTTATATGAAGTAGTTATTCACGTTTTAAGATTACATCAGAAGGTTAAGATCACTCTTTGATCTTTGTTTTAGGTATACTC
Organism: Euptelea pleiosperma; assembly: GCA_035048495.1. Classification (NCBI taxonomy): domain Eukaryota; kingdom Viridiplantae; phylum Streptophyta; class Magnoliopsida; order Ranunculales; family Eupteleaceae; genus Euptelea; species Euptelea pleiosperma. The sequence goes on along the minus strand of CM068542.1, from coordinate 31,619,628 downwards.
CCTCCCAACGACAAGGTGGCCAACCGATTGATAAGTGATCGTTGATTGATTGATCGCGTGTACGGCGGGGATGCTAAAGTCTACTGAATATGATGGTCATTAGTCCAACATATAACTTCCTTCCGAGTAAAACTTCTGTCACAATGGGATTGCAAATCACACAAACACAGCCGATGAGTTCTCGGCACGTACTCCTAAAAGCAAAGCACATGGTACGTTGCAAAGCACTTGTGTACGTGCCGAGAACTCATTGGCTTGTGATTGTGTGATTTACAATTTCGTGTGATAGAAGTTTTACTCCTTCCTAAACTAATTAAGCAAAAGAGACCAGCTATGTAATCATCGCAGTCGCAATTTACGAGAAACAAAATAAGGGAGGATGGCGGCTAGTTAAAGGAGGAAATTATTGCTCCGAGCGAACGATGTCGCATCTAAAAGGACACGCGGCGCACTCTTAGAGACCATACCGTATCGATTTGGTCCATCTCTAGTTAAACGGTTAAACCTACATAGAAAATCAGCCTGATAGGTGATTTCTAGACGTTGGATCTGTTACCCTAAATCTTGCTTAATCTAACTATTGAAAATAAACCTAAGAAAAGACTATAATCCAACGGTTATAAACCACCAATCCGGCTGATTTTTGGTATGTAGGTCCATGTACACCTAAGGATATGCCAAAACATCTATACGGTCATTGGTCTCAAGAGTATGAGACGTGAATTTTAGATGCGGGCATACGCCCAGAGCATAAATTTTCTCCTGCCCACAATTTTAAGAGAAAATATTGGCTGTTGACTGGAACTTCAAAATTTAAAGTCTGCCCCTCCCAAAAATGCCACGTGGAGCTCACTTTAGGGCCTACTGACATTATGGATGTTTGGGACATACAAAATATCAGCTTGATCGATGATTTCTAATAGTTATAATTTAGCATCCGAAAAAAGGCTCAAATCCAACTGTAAAAATCACACCATTAAAATTCCAAATCCAACGGCTCTAAATCAACAATTATACTGATTTATGATGAATAGATCCAGCAGCGGAACCAGGATTTTGTTCAATGGTGGGCACAATCAATTAAGTATAACCACTTATAATATAAGCCATGTGGCATATTCGTAGAGATTTCTGACCGTATGGATATTTTGGCACAACACTAAATGGACATAGAGACCAAAAAATAGCCTTATTAGTGATTTCTAAGCGTTGGATTGGAGGCGTTTTCATGGGTTGATTTTTAACCGTAGCATTTGGACATTATTTGGGGTACAAAGATCGAATGGCTTGAAAGCATTAATCGGGCTGATTTTTTGGCCCAAGGACAACCTGGGGACTGCCCAAACATCCATACGGTCAGCGTCCTCCAATAGGGGGCACTAAACTAAAACTGAAGGAACACTAAGTTCAAGTACAAATTTAGTTTAAGAAAGAAAAAAAAATTTGTTTCCAAGTTTTTCGAAGTTGAAGAGAGGAGGGGGGGGGGCAAGTGCCCCCCTGCCCCTTCCTGGCTCCGCCGCTACAGTAGATCCGTGAACATGATGTAGAACAAAATCAACAAATATCCATAAGGTCAGTCCAGAGTAAAACTTTGCTGACCGCCCACAATCAGCGAAGCGACAATATGAGCCTCGTGGCACAATCACAGAGCACTCTAACTGTATGGATGTTCGGCCAATCCCTAGGTGGACCTACAAACCAACAAGCAGCCTGATTAGTGATTTTAAAATTTTGGATCATTGTACCCCAAATAATGATATTAATGCTCAAAGTCCCACTATTAAAATCAACCCATGAAAACGACTCCAATCCAACACTTAGAAATCACTAATCAAGTTTATTTTTGGTTTTCAAGTCCACCTAGGGATTGGCCAAACATCTATATGGTTAGAGTCTAATATTGTGCCACATGGCTTATATTTTTGGCAGTCAGTAGTTTCGTTGACAATGGACAGTCGGTGAAGTTTTACTTGTCAGTCAGTTCTAAAGAGCGTGGTTCTAAAATTTGACATAATTTGATGAAATTAGCCGAATTAATTCTGAATTTTAAATGATCGAATTAAAATGTACATGTATTAAGAAATTCACTTAAAATTCGTGGAATTAATTCGTTTAATTCAAAGTAAATAGTAAAAATTCGATTAATTTCTTAAACTTTAGCCTTTTAGTACAAAAAATGCACAAATATACTGAATTAATTTATTTAATTCAAAATAAACGGTAAACTTATAGAAGTTTTAAATTTTTTTCCAAAATAATGATAAAATTATTACATTGATTTTTAAAGATATTATAAAACAAGTTAATAAAATACTTATAACTCATTATATCGTAAAAACAATCTTTAAAGCAACATAAGAAAGATTAAGGGTCGTTCTACGGGCGCCCACCTTTTTCAGCTGGGCAACAACATTTGAGGGGCACTCACGCCAGTTAGAGGGCCTCTGTTTGGGTACCCACATTAAAATTCAAAAAAAAAATTATAACTTGGGCTCCTAGCCGTGGGTGACATGGTAGCTACGACTGGCTTGGCCATGGGTACCTCATTTTGCTGGCCACCCACATTAAAATTCAAAAAAAAAATTCTAACTTGGGCTCCTGGCCGTGGGTGACCTGGTGGCCACGACTGGCTTGGCCATGGGTGCCATGGTGGCCATGGTAGTTCAGGGCCGTGGAGGCAAAAAAAAAATTACGGGCTTACCATTTGTAAGAGTATGGGGTGCTCCAAACCACCACTCCACTACCACCACCACCACCACTCTACCACTACTACCATCAACTCCACCATCAACACCACCACCACTCTACCATCACCAACTCCATCACCACACCACCACCACCACCACAAACTCCACCACCACTACCATCATCAACTCCACCATCGATCACCACCACTCCAACACCATCACCAACTCCACCATCACTACCAACTACCGCTCTACCATCACCACTAAGAAGAGGAAGAGAAAATAAAAGAGAGAGAGAGAGAGAGAGAGGTGTAGCTTCGTCGTTTTTTGCGCGAATGGGGGTAATGAATGTGGGTGCCCAAACAAACTGTAAAGCGATGGGAAAGGGCAATTTGGTCATCAAAAATAAGTTTATTTTGTAAGTGCCCGGCTTAAAGAGGTGGGTGCCCGTAGAGCAACCCAAAGATTAATTATATCATTTCAGAAAATTTGGCAAAAATTCTCCAAGATGGTAATTTTTTAAAGAAATTCACTAAATCGATTGAATTCCCCCAAATTAGTTTTGAATTTCCACTTACCAAAGTTTGAGGCGCTGTTCACATAGCATATGGGGGCATCACTCCATTTTAAGCACCTTTTTGGTACGGAACTACATGCTTATGATCGAGTAGAACTTTGTCGATTGACACAGTTAAGTAAAGGTGCTGATCTACCACAATTTGGGCAACATGGCACACTCCTAGAGGACTCATGTTTGGTCAGTCTCTAGGTGGACCTACAAACCAAAAATTATATCCTGATTAGTGATTTCAAACCTTAGGATCTTTGTACCCTAAGTAATGGTTAATAATGCTCAAATTCCACGGTTCAAAATCAACCCATGAAAACGACTCCAATCCAAATCTTAAAAATCACTAATAAGGCTATCCTTTGGTCTGCTTGTCCATGGTTCGGCCAAATGTCCATAAGTTCAGAAATCATAAAGAATGTGCCACGTGGCTCATATTGTGGTCAGGTCAGTAAAGTTCGACTCCTTGTGATCTCTCTTCGCCGTGAAAATGTTAAGCAAATCATGATTTATCTATCTATACTATTATTGCCACCCACACATGCTTCACAATATACCCCAAACTTTAATATTCTGAAAATATCCTTTTTTTTTTGCTTTTTTTATTCTTTCAATTATTTATAGTAGTAGGGGTTCTTTTCTCTTTTGGTGTATGTTCATTAAATGTACTCTAAAACAAAAATTATCCTCACCGTCAGCCAACCCTATTTACCAAAATAAGGTACATTTATGATGGACCAAAAGGTGAGCCACGTGGAATACTTTTAGACACTAATCATATGAATGTTTGTTCCATCTCTAGGTGGATCTACATACCAAAAATCAGCCTAATTAAAGATTTCTAACCTTTGATCTGAGTACCCAATTAATGCTCAAAATCCACAATTAATAATAAATCATGAATATGAGTAATTCAATGGATAAAAATTACTAATCTTGCTGAATTTTGGTAAGTAGATCCAACTATAGGGATGGGACAAAGATCCATATGGTCAGTCATCTGTTGGAGTGCCACGTAGTTCGCGTAGCTCACATTGTAGTCCCTCCTCATCAAAGTTCTACTCCGTTGCCTACCTGTTGGGTCAACGTACTCAGCTCATTAAATGATCTCTCTCCCTAAACTTCAACACAACCCTTAGAAAACCTCCTAATTACTTCCCATGCCATTCACTGATTTTAAACCTTTAGATCTTTGTACCAAAGATAATGCTCAAAATCTACGGTTAAAAAACAACCCATGAAAATGACTCCAATCAAATGCTTAGAAATCACTAATTAGGCTGATTTTTTTTCATGCAGGTGCACCTTGGGCTGGGCCAAACATCCACCCGGTCAGTGATCTCTAAAAGTGAACTACGTGTAAGATGTTGCTAAATGTAATGTGCACGTGCATCGCACGTGGCGTCCCCCTAGTGGAACACAAAGAGTTTGAAATATATAATTTTTAAGAGAATATATATATTTTTCATTATATTTGTTTTTTTTTTCATTATCTCATCAAGAGAAATAAATTAAAGGCGTTCTCAACCTCATCAGTTCGAGTTCTACTAGTGTTTTTACCATATACAATTCCTGACAGAAATGAAAGGTATCATCTATGTCATCTCCAGAAGTGATCGAATCGCTAAGGTTTCAACCATCTTCAATGGAAGCAACACCATCTTATTGTCACCGTAACCCCTTTGTCACAATGGCTCATGCCCCACCAGTCCTCAGGAACTTCAGCAAACATTGGTGGAAATGTTTGATGTCAAAGCAGTGACACTCTTCTCCATGAAAAAAAGAGCTGTAAGAGGAAACAAAGCTCCAAAAATGAGAAACCTATAAATTTAATGTTCATTGGATGACAAAACAGTGTTATATACATTGAAGGACTAGTAAGATCAGCTTATAGAACAGTAGATGAGAACCCCCTCAAACATGCCTTTGTTGTTTCATTTTATACGAGGGGGAGGAAGAGCTCAGCAATCAATCTCAACAGTCCAACCCATCTTGTCTTCAATAAGACCCGTTTGAATCCCTGTAAGAGTTGAATGCAGCTTTTGAGACACTGTCCCATCTCCAGTTTTGTATTCCAACCTGCACAAATATGAGAGATATCTACTCAAGACGTGTGCTAACACACAGAAGATAAAACAGAAACAGATAAGCTCTATAACACGAAAGGCGAGACTTTGTGACGAATCAAAACATAAGCAAGACATGGAGTTATTGATGTTCGAATCACCGTACAGAAGATCCAGCTACTAGTTCGAGTATAAACTGTATATCTAAATCCAAATTTGTTGATCGTTGAATAATGCATATAAAGAAGTCAGAATTCTCGATTATAACCACCTTTGCAAGCATTAATAATTTGGATCCGTTTGAGAAGACTCAAAATTAGTATGGCTATTTACCTTTTACCCTGATGTGTAATACTGCCTACTGGAGCCACAACAACAGCAGTTCCAGTGCAGAAAACTTCATCAGCATCAATCAACTCCTCTACCGAACAGGACGTTCTTCAACCTAATCAAGTTTGGGAAATAATTTAGAAAATTTCCATGCATGAGGGATCAGCTATTTTAGTATATTCTCCATAATAAAGAAGGTAAAATCATCCAGTCTTGGTTATGCTATTGTGCACTATTAATCAAGAGCAAGCCAATTACAACAAAAAAAAAACATAAAACAGAACATTTTACTCCTGATTAGTTAAGGAGTCTGTCAAAGAACAAGACTAGTTCTCAAATTCTTCACCATCAAGAAAAAACTGTCACTGGAGACACAAAATTGGGTGGAGAATATGCTTGTTTATCAAGTGTTGAAACTCAAAAAAAGGGAAGAGTGCATTCTTTATTATACCAATGCTTTGGTCAAACACATGAAATTCAAACTTGGATCCCAAGAAATTTGTATGGATATTTCCCCAATACACTCGCTGATGCGTGACAGTCTACCTCAATGTTCTTGTTGCTCTCAGGAGAAATAGTACTAGAAGCAATATATGACTCTGTTTATTGCAAAATATGGAGATGGTCCTTTCTTTTTAATCTAAGTTTCCCTAAGACATGCCTATATAACTTATTGCTTCCACTTTGAAATCTTTCACTTTTTCACTTTGAAACCTTGCTCTGCCTATTTGCAAATTTTGTCATGTCTAGATCTAGATTCTATTAAGTTCTTCTAAGAACAATAATAAATAAGTTTTTTTTTTCTGTATTTCATCATATATAATGGATAATTGAAAGCAGTCCTCACTTTGTAGTTTTTTTTAAATGGCCAAATCACCATTCAAGCACTCATTTTCACTATTGAACCCGTTCCTAAATTCCTAATTCATCTAATTATGGAAATGCATGACAATATAGAAATGATCAATAGGTTCCTAACTTAAAACACTGAGAAAGGGTGCACTTCTTTGAAATTGATTAATTCCTTGAGGGAAAGGTTTTGTCCCACACAATATGAAAGTGGAAACAGATGGGATATTAGGTGTCATTCTCCCTTGTTCACGTCTGTTAGTGTTTTACAAGCACAATCTTTTCCAAGATACTCCACAGTTCCAACACAAAAATTCATTAACAAATTTAAGAAAATCAATTTCATATGAGAGTCAGTATTCTCTGACGAATAGTTCTCACCTGGTAACCATAATCACGAGCAATGTCAATTATGCTTTTTCGAGTGATTCCAGCCAGAATAGTTCCCTGTGTAGCTGGAGTTGAAATAGCATCACCCTGAAAGAGGTAAAAAAAAAAAAACTAAGGGCAATGTTACCACAATCCCTACTGGTTGCTGTTCCTATTGTTGCCCCTAGGCCTAGACAGTTGATGGTCCTGGGGATTCAATAGCCTGCACCTGGGGATGACGATACTACCGTCTCGTCCTCACGACAATACTATCATTTTCCAAAAATTGAACACACAGGAAATAGTTTGTGAATACATAACATAACTTCAAGAACTATCAGCAGAAGTTTCAGGACAAGAAACTGATTAATAAGAAACCAATATATGCACAAAAAAGGAGAAAACATAAAAAAAAAAAAACCTAAACCCATGGTGAAATGCAAGACATGAGTAGACAAAGATAAAAAGGAAAAAACCTCAGTCTAAAATCACGATTAAGCACTCCAAACCACCGAATAAACTCATCTCAGTCAAGTCTCAGGTGGAGTTGAGGAGATAATTCAATTTTACTAATGGTGGACAGAAATTCAATTGATTTCTCGAAAACTTATCAGGTTTCCTCAACTAAATATTTTTTTTCGCAGCTAGACTAAACATTTGAAAAACTTACCCAGTTAATAACTCAAATAACTCGATTAACTGCTCAAGTGGTTGAAAATATCAGCAGATCTCAATATTTTTTGTCTCCAAGATAAGAAGGGTCTGTTAATTATGGATAATTATCTACATCTTTCAGCATTTATTTCTCTCTTAAATTGGTACCGGATAACTTTTTCTATTTTATCTTAAACTCCAATTTACTAGCTTATACTCCAATTTACTTACTTCCTTGCTCATTTACCACAAATCCAACTATCCATCCTATTTTGTCCCAAACTCTCCCTCTCATAAACAGTGATACCTGTCCTTTCAAGTTCCAACATAATTACATCACATAAAATATAAATGCAATCCTTGATGAGTATTTCTGTCATAACCAGTTGGTTGGGAAGTAAAGCCTGACAGGCATTTTCTAGGTGTAGAGAGAAACAAGCTCCATAGAGAAAGCTGACAAGTTATCTTATTAGCTTTGCTATATTTTCAGTCAAGACAACAACATACTGCTATAATAGATATGAATAATGACTAGATTGAGCTAAAATCACAACTATTCCCACCCAAAAAACAAATCATAGTGATTCAACTAGGATACCTTCACAATGAATATGTTACATGAAGAGACCTCCTCCAGATTTTTCTTCGTCACCGAGTCAAGGTATAAAACGTCCGAGAACCCTTTACTCTTTGCTTGAGTTTGTGGTTTCAGAACCTACACAATGGAAAGGATATTATTACAAAAACATCCACTATAAGCAAGAACCCACATGCTTAATTTCACAAATTGCAATTTGTAAATGTTGAGACTGTTTTAATTCATGAAAGAATCATGCTGAAGAAACAGGTAGAAGTATCCACTGTTCAAAGTTATTTGCCACACCCCAATAATAATTTGCTTAGAAAATAAGGTCAAGTTAATAAAGACCTTGATCTAGAAAGCTTCAATGGAGCATGTGTGGTATGAACAAAAATTGGCAAAAAGTCACAGAACTCTAGTGTTGTCATTTCTAGACAATCTTTGAAGTATTGTAGAACTCTTTAACTTATTATTAAGAAAAACAATTAAAGATGAAGAAATGATCCATCAAGAATGATAACATGATCGATACAATGGCAGCACCTAAGAATCTTAATAGAATCAGCAATTCCGAGCAAATTTATATTTTGAATTTAATAATTAATTAATTACACATACATAGTCAATTTCCACAAGAACCTATATATTACAGAAGGAAATTTTGGGACTTGTGAGGAAGTAGTGAAGTTGCCAGCAACTAGAGCAAAATTTGCTTACCGGTGCATAGTTGGTGATTGTTTTAATACCTCCAGTTCCACCAGGGGTGGCACGATGGAACTCGTCCTCGATAAACAAGTTCAAGGGTGCTGATCCCTCCTATATAGAGAACCAAGATTACCAACACCATCTTTTAGTCAAAATTAAACTATACTTGAACAAAAACAGATACCCACCTTGAAATAGTTAGCGACAGGTGAAGCATATATGACGAATGTGTAATCCGGCGCTGGCGCCAAACCTAGAACAGGGCCACTTCCTATGAGCAATGGTCGCATATACAGGGATCCTTTCCCTGGAGGTGGAACCTGTTTTCAATCCGAAACACAAATTATAGATAGAAACAAGAAAAGGAGATTTTAATGACAATATATCCATTGTGAAAAATCATTCCAGAAAAAGAAAGAATTGCAAACCAAAGAGAAGATCAGCTTAAAAAGAAATTACCCAACGCTTGTTAGCTAGAGCAGTTTGCTTTATGGCGTCAACGAATTGCTCGATGGAGGGCGATGGCATACACATCCTCTCGGCACCCATTTGCAAGCGCCGAGCATTCTCTTCTGGGCGGAACAGCAGGAGGTGCCCATCTCCTTTCCTGTATGCCTTTAGTCCTTCGAACAGTCCCTGTTTGGATTTCATAACAACCAAGAAGTTTGTTTTAGGCACTAAAGTTAGTTAGAGTGAAAAGGGAATAATCAGTGTTAGGTGTAAATCTTATACAAAATAGAAGTCTGTATAAACCATAACTAAATGCAATCAGGGCACAGTATCCTTGATCCACCTCAAATGGATTGCATGCCTATCAGTTTTGATCAATTTCTTAATAAGTTGCATAGATTGAATGTTCAGAACACTCCATTTTTGTTTGGCCTATGGTGTGTCTAACATGTGGCTGATCAACAGAACTTCAAGTTGGGTTTGCTGAATTGTGGAGAAAGAAAAAAAAAAGGTGAATCCAAAACAGATATCCTCTCAAAATAGATAGAAAATAACTTTTCATGGTTTTTGCAGACTTTTGTTTGCAATTCAATAACCAGTGGAGAGAAATTTTTGTTTCTAGATGCCCTGATTATTGATCAATGCACATTGGAATTCCATGAAAAATAAATGAGAGAGTAATAGTTTGAACTTCGAATAGAACAATTCACCCCTACTTACCTGTCCATAATTTAAGACAGCAGATGATGGACTCAACTCGATGTTTCCATAGCGGTTGAGTTCACCATGTGAAAACTTTTCTTCATGAGAACATTTCATGACATACATGTAATCAGCTGGCACAAGACCAAATCCAAGTTCATCCCAATTCACATCAGCGAACTCGTCATCATACCTGATATTATTTCTACACAAAGATTAGTTCCAGTACTTGTCACATTTAACATCTAAAAACCATGAAGTTGCAAAACTGAAGCAAAACAATGGCGAATGGAACAGAATAGCAGGAACAAATTATGGCCATGACTATCTCGCAGAACACTGCAGGCAAAGAATTCAAAGGAAAATGGACTTGGATATATAATCTATAAGACTAGAGGAAACATATTAGAATCTACAGTAGTTGCAGGCTTAGGTAGGAGGATAATTAAGTACAAGATCAGCAGAAAAATCATGAACTGGGTAAGTTTACAGAACTGGGTCAAAAGAAGTTTCACAAAAAATTAAGTAGAACCCAAATCAACATGGTAGAAAAATTAGGAACCACAGTAAGAACAGAAAAAAAAAAATCTAAAGCACGTAATAGTGTTTCAACAAATTTTATATATTTTGAACACAGGTCTCATGTTGGTAGATCCCTGCATTAACAGAAGAAAGAATAAGCAAAAATACATAACATGCATCAAACTGAATGGAAAACAAACAGAACCTGTAAGTAGTGGATTCATACCTTGGTTGCAAAGCTGATGCAGCCTGAGACGTAAAGAATGCATTAGGACCGACCTGCAAAGACAGAGACAAGAGATCAATTAGCTTGTTTCACTCAAAACCATATCGTTCGCCCCTGCTTCTTCTTAAAAAATGACAGAAATTAGGAACTAAGTATAGATTAAATCAGGACAGCATATGATCCTTCAAGACTTCAAGTACAGTTTTCTATCAACAATCATCTCCTCCATCTTACAAAAGTAACCTTCAAATGGACAAATTCCATGAATCACTCTGCTTTCTTGTTTCTCTGTTTGACAGGTGAGCTAGGATCAAACCCATGATCTCATAGTTCCAACGAAATGAAACATCAAAACATCAACACCATCCAAATCCTGTGAAGAAAGTTCTGTTTTTATCTTGTTGTAACTCTAAGACCATCAACTCCATCTCCTGTGGAGCCCTGTAAGTCCTAGTGTTTGAAATTAATTTCCCCATTACTTTCTGTATTCTTTTCTCTGGTCATTTCTTGATCATCACAAGCACTTTTTTCTTCCTTCTCAAACAGCAGGGTATTCATTTTTTAAGCATCTATCATTTTTTTCTCAGTGATTGTTTTCATTCACATGCATCAATATCTAGAAACCAGTTTTCTAGAAAACCCAATAAGGAAAATTTATAAAAGAGACATGACATCCATCAAACAGGGAAGCACAGACGGATCTAAGTTCACAGTGTCAACAACTTCCACATCAAACACAACAAACTGAAACCCATCAAAGACGAACAGAAAGGAAAGTTGGCACGTTCCTCTAACTCATTATAAACTTCACCAACAGAACAACAAGAACAAACCTTGGAAAAAGTGGAACGAAACGTCGAAAAGTGGACTGAATTGCGAAGGCTGATACTCCTTTGAAGAATCATGGTTCCTCCCTTATTTTTGAAAGCTTCGTTACGATTCCCACCAAAAATTCAAATTTTCAAACCAGGTAGAGAGAGTAATATAGAGAAAGAGAGGGTGTTGTTGCAGAGGATTTGAGAACAAATGGAGAGGCTTTGAGAGGAGGAGGAGGAGGAGGAGAAGAGAGAAGGTGACAAAATAAATAGAGGAGGGATAGAGGGAACTCCCAGAGTGGAGAAACAAAAGCGGAGCAGCTTTGTTTGCAAAATTAAATAAGTGAAATAATAAATGGTTATTTTTAGGGGATAGGGGAGAGTCGTTGGTGCACATCCTGAACACGGAGTCATCGGGGATAAACGGTTAGCTAAATGACTTCCACGTTTTGAGGGGCTGTTAACTGTTTGGAGTTTGGTTCGTCCTGATTGATTCCCACTGACCATTCAAACTATGCACAATTTGAGTAGGAAACAGTAGTGACCGAGACTAGTCCATTTTTGGTCACTTGCTTTAGTGACCATCTTGGTCACTAAAGCCTTAACATTTGATAACAAGGTTCGAAGTTTCGGGATCGGAGGCCTGGAGGGCAGCATCAGTCTGATCCAACTCCATCTCGGGTAGTCTCACTCGAGTTAAACTTGGCTGACCGCCCACAATATGAGCTACGTGGCACATCTTTAGATGACACTGACGTATGGATCTTTGGCCAATCCCTAGGTGGACCTACAAACCAAAAATCGACCTTATTAGTGATTTTTAAGCGTTGGACTGGAGTCATTTTCATGGGTTTATTTTTAACCATTTGGAATCACTAATCAGGCTGATTGTTGGTTTGTAGGTCCACTTAGGAATTGGCCAAACATCCATACGGTCAATGTCCTCTAAGAGTATGCCACGTGGCTCATATTGTGGATGGTCAGCGGATTCATTGACTGTCGATTGTCAGCTAAGTTTTGGTCTTCTAACTCGAGATGACGCGAGGCCTCACAAGTGAGAGAACCCCGAAAAAGTATGGAATCTATGGATAGGTGGCTGCCGATGGCGATCCAGATCGCCAACTTCCAACCATGCTTGACGTGTACTAATGACAACTGTATTGCTTAAAACAATGGTTGTCATGGGTACTTGTCAAGTGCACTGGCGTTAGTGGCTATGCATGTAGGTAGAGGTATTGGATAGAGATGGCCACTAAAGCAAGTGACGAAAAAATGCACTTGACCCACAAGAGTGACAGAGATAGGTACTCTCAGTGATATGGTTGAGCCACGTAGAAGGGTAACGAGTTAAGTGGATCCTTATTTTCCTAAAAAATTTAGATACAGACGACTTTGGATGCAGTCGATGCAGAGGGGTCTCGTGGCCCTACATAGCTCATTTGTTGGGGCCCACTAACCGTATGGATGTTTACCTTACCCCTTGGTGGATATATACACCAAAAATCAGTCTCATTGATTTTCTCGAACCATAGATTTTAGCACTTTTTTAGGATTGACATTAGCTGTTGGATTCAATCATATGTTTTGGGTTCTTAATCCAATGGATAGAAATTATCAATCAAGCTGATTTTTGTATGCATATCCACCAACGGGTGGGGTAAACATCCATGGGGTTACTGGGCCAAAAAAAAATGAGCTATGTATGGCTACGAGACCCCTCTACATCTACTGCATCCAAAATCTTCTGCATCAAAAAAATTTTCCCTTATTTTCGACTACTTTTTTCTGTCTAAAACAAGTATTATACTTTTTATGGGCAAAAGGATCGGGGGAAAACCATTTTGGCGGATCCACATAGAAGATGAATCAATGGCCGTTTTTTGGTGAGGATGAGATCTCCTCACCATATAGATCACCCCAACAAAATATCAGCCCATTCAGAAATTTCTAAGCCCATAAAAAATAGACGGTCCAAAATTCTTCTACTTCTAAACCAGTCTACGAATATCGGAATGATTTGAATTTTTATAAGGATGATCTCCTCACCATAGATATCATTCTCACCAAAAATCAACCATTGATTCATCTTCTACATGGGTACGCCAAATGGTTGTCAAAAATGGTTGTCTCCTGATCTTGGCCCTACTATTATAAAGCCAAGATTGAGATTGTCATCTAGAGGGGCTTTACTCAAGCCATTATAGTGCCATTTTCTACCTCGTTAAATGTCTTACTATGTCAAGAATTAAAAAAGTTCTTTAAATCCCTGTTACCCGTGCTTATTCATTTTCAAGCCCTTATTACATTTTTTCAGCTCATTAATACCACTAAATTACTTTTCAATGTCATCTTTCTTATTTTCAATACAACATCTATGTTGATCATCGATGATTGATGACTGTATGAGCTACGTGTCACACTCTTAGAGACTACCGATTGTATGGATGTTTGGCCTATCCCTAAGTAGACCTACATACCAAAAATCATCCTGATTAGTGATTTGTAACCTTTAGATTTGTGTACCCCCAAATAATACTCAAAATCCACAGTTAAAAATAAACAATGAAAAAGACTTGAATCCGCGGGATAAAAGTTACTAATCGGGTTGAATTTTGGTATGTATGTCCAACTAGCGATGGACCAAAAATCCATATGGTCAGTGGTCTCTAAGAGTGTGCCACATGGCTCTTACTATGGTTCGACATAATGTTGATTAAGCCCTTGCACATGCCTGCCCTAATGTTTAATTAAAAGAAATTGTCTACCTCAATCTTCATCTTCTTTTGGTTTTGCTAGGTATTACAGTTAGGGGTCTCAATTTGTCCCTTTTGTAAGGGGGCCTGGCCCTACCCTACCCTTTGAAAATTCTAAAAAGATGGTTTAAAGCCCTTAACTAACTAAGGGTTTGACATGGGTTAGGTTTAGGCATTGACGTACGTGTTGGGAGAAGTCGGGACCAAGGAATCTTTTCTATTACAAACTTGGTGGAAAAGAAAGAAAGTGACTCTTTGTCCCCTTGGGACTTCAAACTTTGATGTCCCCTCTCATAATATCTAACACGTATACCAACTCCCAATATGTCTGACACGTGCATCAAGTCCTTAACCCAACCCACGTTAAATCCTTGGTCAATTGTAAAGGGTGGTTAATCAGGAGCACGTGTCAGACATTTTGGGAGGGGACTCCCCAGCAGACAGGAATTTGTTCTCATCTTTTACAGTTGTTGTATCGTGTGCTCGATCTCTTGAATCCAACGGTCAATAGCCTCCACTGCACAATTTATTTATTTATTATTATATTTTTTTGCGGCTAAGCATGGGTTAACTTGTTGGGCTGTCTTAACTCTACAACGTTCAACACTAAAATGCTTTTTTGGTGCGTGGAAGCACGACTTTTGTTACTCACCGCTGCCATCTAGGCCCACTGACCGCATGGATGTTTGGCCCACCCCTTGGATATACACACCAAATTTCACCCTAATTGATCTCTAACCATTAGATTTTAGTACTTTTCCATGTTTTTAGTACTAAAACCGACGGCTAAAAATCATCAAACAGCTGATTTTTAGTATGAATGTCTACTTAGAGGTGGGCAAACCAAAGAAAATGATAGTTTAGGAATTAATTTTTTTAAAGGCTTTTTTAAGTTCCATGTGTCATAAGGACCATGTAGCCCTAGCTGTTATATGATCAACATATTATGAATGTCCAGATGTTACTTCCCAACTTGCCACGTGTCAATGTATTAAAGTATAATGTGGTTTGATCATAGTAATAAGATACATGCATATACACGAAATCACATCCGTATTAATTAATGATGCATCTTGGTACAACTTCAAAGTTTCAGAGGGATGAGAATCAGTTGCCGAGCCAACTACGTAACGAATTCTATGGAATCCCCCGGAAGTTTTTTTGTGAAATCCTAGCTGTCCGTCAATGTGGAACATCAATATGATCTATGTACAATACAAAAACCTAATGGAGTGAAACATTTTGTCGTCAGGACCACCCCATGAGAAGTCCCTTGTAGTCGAGTAAAACTTCCACAACCATCGGTTATGGAAGCCGCTGACTGCTCACAATATGATCCGCGTGGCATGTTCTTAGAGAACGCTGACCGTATGGATGTTTGGCCAATCCTTAAGTGGACCTACAAATCAAAAATCAACCTGATCACTGATTTCAAATCTTTGGATATCTGTACCCCAAATAATGGTCTATAACAAGAAAATCAGGGGGAGGGGACGTGTCCCCTGCCCCCTCCTGGCGAGCTTGTGCTCATCAAATTAGCACACATTTGTTTATTAAAATACAAACGTGTGCCAATTTTCAATTGGTCAGTTCCAATTTGCCGTGGCGAAGCAGTGGCCAATCACATCACGCCACAATCTGTTGTTCAAAAGCATTTCTGGATTTGTTCAAAAGCATCAGCAGATTGTGGCGTGATGTGATTAGTCACTGCTTCGATGCTTCAAAAATCTGCTGCTTCAAAAATTTTCTCGAAACATGGGAGGTCCCTACCATGCAATCAAGGTTTAAATATCAGTATTTTTTTTTATATATAATAAAGACAATGACAGCATATCTTTTCTCCATCCATTCTTCTTTGGCCTCGTGACAGCTAACAAATTTCATCTAAAGAGGCCAATATATCTAGTGTTCAAAATTGACCTTCCACGAACAAGTAAAAATAGAGAAAATCAAAACGATTAATTACACAAGCACATCAAATCAATTTATATGGTTCAACCGTGTGCCTACATCTATGAGTAAAAACTCTTTCACTATCACTAAAGAGTTAGGGTTGCAATAGTTTCTTCTCTCATTCTCTCAATATATAAGTGCAACCCCAACATCTTTTTAGAGAATATATATAATCTATGGTACAATGAAATACCCTAAATATCCTTAATATAAGTTGTATTCTAATACAAACTGTATGAACTTGTACAAACAAAGAAATGTCATTAATGGGACCTGCGTAAAGCTGTAGCTTAATTAACAGTAAATTTCATGTAGTATAGTACCCTTTATAGAATACAAGGCACCTAATGTTATATCCAGTAAGTTGATCAGGCAATAAGTAACAAAAATAATTAATTAATGAAAAATCTTACAAAATCGGAGAATAATAATATTTGGATTAAGGAATATGAAACAGAAGAAAAACTTATCGTTCCGAAGTAATTAGCCGAGGCATGTAATTCCACGCTTTCCTAAAATAAAATTCGCCCCCTACAATTAACGGTGATACTGCTGGTATCATAGATGATAGCCCCTAGGATTCAACGGCTTCAATTCTGATCCGGTAGTACAATAAGAATCGGACTTCTGACGAACTCGGACAATGGACAGCCCTTAATAAAACAAAAGAAAAATATTGAAAAGCAGGGAAAGAGAGATTGAATGTTCTTGTGTTTCTATGTGTTCAAACAAAGAGAATGGGCGTCTTTTTATAGAGAGTGGGAGGCCAACGGTCACTTCTACTCCATTAAGAGCACATCAAATATAAACCCGAACTCAACCCGGCATGTGTACACGCAGGTGTGGTATCATATCACTTCTACCATCGAAGGTAAACAAGGAAACAAGGATCACTTATGTATCAAGTGACCTTTTTCTCTTCTTCGCATGTCGGACTAAAGAGGTTCACTTACAAAACCACAACTCTCCAAAACTTGATTTTCCATCAAATAAAACTCAAAATACATCACACCTAACACAACAGCTATAACTTGTGTACAATGGCTTTGGTTCTTACCATTTCCAGTCTAGTACTAAAACAAATGATTCTAGAACCGTTTTTGATTTTCCCATGAAGTATTAGATACTCATATCTTGTAGAAATATGTGAAAAATAAATAAAATAATTTTTCATACTAAAGTTCTTAAGAAATTGGACATTTTTAGTACCACTATATGTGCCGGTTCTAGGTCCTGTCAATTTGAATTTTAGTTCAGTCCGTATACTAGTATACAAAGAACCTTCAAAACCGGCCAGTTACATTCTTTAATGGTTTCGTGTTTTTTTCGGGTTGTGGTCAGTGGGACCTACAAACCAAAAATCAGCTTGATTAGTGATTTCAAACCTTTGGATCTTTGTATCCCAAATAACGGTCAATAATGCTCAAATTCCCATGGTTAAAATCAACTCATGAAAATAACTCCAATCCAACGCCTAGAAATCACTAATCATGTTGATTTTTGGTTTGTAGGTCCACCTAGGGATCGGCAAAACATCCAGACAATCAGTCCTCTAAATGTATGCCACGTGGCTCATATTGTGGACTGTAATCAAAGTTGTACTGGCCTGGTTGGTGATTTCTAACCGGGATTCAAGCATTTTTTTCGGTACTCCAAAGTCAAATCTACTCAATGAGTAGGAAAGGGTGGACATAAAGGAAATTTTTTGACAAGGAGTTGGCGCATGAGTTGGCTTCTCTACAGGTATGTCGTAAACAACAAAGCCAATAAATGTGCATCAACGTTGGGTACTCTGGCCGTTTCCGAATTGCAACTCCGATCAGCCATTGATTTATCATTTTTCTAGTATGAAAAGTCAGTGGTCCATGGAAGAAAAAGGATCACGGGACCCTGACCATGCCGAACCTCGTATGTGCACGCATGAAAGAGAGACAGAGACAAGACACACTGCCAAACTAAATTCTTTTACTCCGTAAGCAAGGCTTATCTGGAGTCTGGACTGGACCCATGACCTCAGCAAGGCAAAGTGGGTGATACCCGCTGGACAAAGAGACATCAACCCCCTGAAGAGGCGTTATTGCTCAATAGCTGTATTTGCAGAGCTTTTTTTTTTTCTTTTTTTTTTGGAAGAAGTGACAAAATAAGAAAATTTTAACCCAATGATATTTTTGACCAGACCATTCAGTAATTGACTAACACGCAAATGTGGGAAAAATATAGTATGCATGCAAACATTGTATCCACGGTAGAATACTCATTGAAAAATGTGTTTCTAAATTTATAAAATATTTTTTTTTGAAAACATTGAAATAACACGCATTTCAATGGACATCCAACAGTACTAACAATGTTTGCATACTTTTAAGTCTGCAAACGTATGCAGACTAGATTTGTTTGCAAATGTGACATCCACTATGTGAGCTTTATAACGAAAGTACTTCCTGGCTGTTATAATATAACGAATAATGCGTCGTGTACTCCGTAATCAAAGGTTGACCTCTATGATATGAACCATCCATTTTAAACAGTATTACGGTTCAGATTGCATCAATATAGACACGTGTTACACATCAGTTGGAGTAGAGGCCAACCTCTTTAAACGAATTTGAGAGAGAATTTTTAGTATTTAAGTAGATGGGCAAAATAGTTATTTTATGAGTATCATAACGTTCACGTGATGGAAGTCATGTTTAAGCATTAGTCAATGATGGAAGGTCTGGTCAAGGGGGTATTCTGAACTTTCAATTTGTCAGGGGGTGTTGCTAATTTAAATTGGTTCACAGGGGGGTGTTACAAAAATGTCAATAAATTTATAACTTTCCAATTAGAGGAGAGGGTCTAACTAATTTCACAAAGGAAAAAAAAAGATGTAACAAGGTACGCTGAGACTTTTTCAAATGCGAAAGTACGATTTTTGTTAAACTCACTGCTGTCATCTGGGCGCACTGACCGCATGGATGTTTATCCCACCCCTTGGTGGATATACCAAAAATCACCCTGATTGGTAATCTCTAACCATTAGATTTTAGTACCTTTTAAGGCGGGCTTATAGCCGTTGAATTCAACCATTGTTTTGAGTTCTAAAACCTACGGTTAAAAATCATCAAACAAGCTGATTTTTGGTATTAATGTCTACTAAGGGGTGGGCTAAACATCCATGCGATCCGTCGGCTCAGATGGCAGCGGTGAGTAAAAAAAAATGCAGAAAGATCTCTGGTATACCTTGTTACATCACGACCCTTTCACAAAGTGCAAGGGATCTTACTAATTGGCCCAATTTACCATTGGTAGTGCTAAATTGCCCTTTGTATATATAAGTGCTAACTCTACAAACGAGAAAACCTTCGCTCCCACTTGTGTGTGAGCAAATCCGATCACACATCACAATAAGAGCCAAGGGGCACACGCTTAGCGGACGATGACCGTATGGATGTTTGGCTAGTCCCTCGGTGGACTTGTAAACCAAAAAGTAGCTTCATTAGTGATTTATAAGCGTTGGATTGGAGTAATTTTAATGGGTTGCTTTTAACTGTAGAATTTAGAGCATTATTGACCATTATTTGGGGTACTAGATCCAAAGGTCTGACATAACTAATCAGGATGATATGGGGTTTCCAAGGTCCAACAAGGGACTGGCCAAACATCCATACGGTCATCGCACTCTAAGAGTGCACCACGTGGCACATTTTGTGGTGTGAACGAAGGTTTACTCTCTACAAACCTGTGTTTGGGTGAGTTAGAAATTAGAAATATGGTCGTTGAAACTGACTATATATATACAGTACATATGGCCCACCTAAGGATTGGTCTAGAAAGAATGAGAGATTGCCAGCTCATAGATGGTCAATTCAGACCCAAAAGTAATGAATGTGATGGTCAAGATAGAGGCATTTATAAGTCATGGTGGGCCACATGGTATTGACGCAACTTCCATTAATGTGTAGTATCTCTTTCACAAAGGATAGAGACAAATATAAATAGGGTCGTGATGTAACAAGGTATACCTGAGATCTTTTCATTTGCGAAAGCGGCATTTTTGGTAGTCAACACTGCCATCTGGGCCCACTGACCGCATGGATGTTTAGCCCACCCTTTAATAGACATTCATACAAAAAATCAGCTTGTTTAATGATTTTTAGCCGTTGGTTTTAGTACTCAAAAGATGGTTGTATTCAACGGCTATAAGAACGCCTTAAATGGTGCTAAAAAGTGTTAAAATCTAATGGTTATAGATTACCAATCAAGGTGATTTTTGGTATGTATATCCACCAGTGGGGTGAGATAAACATCCAAGCAGTCAGTGGGCCCAGATGGCAGCGGTGACTACCAAAAACACCCGCTTCCGCAAATGAACAGTTTCAGGCATACCTTGTCACATCTTTTTCCATATAAATATATATTCTATTAATAGAAAGGATTCATGGAAGGAGACTTGACACAAATGTTTAAAGAAATACAAAATAGGGTATATCCCATGTGCACCAAGTGTTAAAAAAATAATAAAAGACGACACCGGTCATGGAATGAAGTATGAAAAAAAGGAAATTAAGACAAGGATAAAGGATAGAGAGTATATCAACTTCAGTCGTCCTAAGATAAGGATGCCAGAAGGGGAATGGAATTGAAGGACACTCTCTCTAATACTATTCTAGATAAGAATGCAAAGCAAATCTTCACATGCGCGCTGCCACATACTAATTAGGAAGACGATTTTCTTGGCACAAAGAAGGAATTATGAAGAACAGGGGGTGTCGTATGCATGAACCGTGGTGAGCAAAGAGGCCTTACCCAACGCCAAACATACGGGATCCAGACTCCTGAATGGTAAGGACAGAAGGGGCCGTGTTACTAATTACATTGGCAAAGTAAGAGGGGGTCTTACTAATTGGCCCCTATGTGCAAGAAGGGCCCCATTAAATTATCAAACATAATCGTCGCTACCTTTGTTTGGCGAGTTCGAAGTTTTCGTTCAACCTACCATCCCATCTTTATTATGAAAGAAGGAATTTTGTCCCTGAGCGAGACAACGTGGTTGAGTTGTGAACGCCATGTTGTATGTGAATATGGCCCACCTATGGATTGATCTAGACAGCTCCATTGATTGCCACGTCATAGATGTTCAACTCTAATCCAAAAGTCTTGAATGGATGCTCAGTTATCACCATTCATTATTTATTCACGGTGGGCCACATGTGCTAATCTAACATATCTTCTGTATAGTTTCCCGTGCCACAAGGACAGAGACCGTATATTCTACGGGAAACATTATTTGTAGGAGGCTTAGATTTTGGGACGACACGCATGTTTTCTTTTTTTTTTCTTTTTTTATTATCGTAATCTCTTCCCACAAAAATAAATATTAAATATATCTATTGTGCACCGGAACCGGAGAACCGATAAGAACCTTAGTTCTGGTTCTGGGTACGTTAGGAACTGAATCGAAACTGACACGTTGACACCCCTACCTTGAAGATAATTATGCAAAAAATGACAACCTTGCGTAAATTGCGGGGGTTTTTTTTTTAAGGAAATTAACATCTATTACAACCAAACAGCAAACAAGGTTCACAAAACGGGGCACAGAATACCCACAAATGTCTTTAAACGTGAAATTAACTGAAGAGAAGGAAAGACACTCGGATTTCTGGTGGCTTCCTTGGCAAGATAATCTGCGCTTTGGTTTCCTTCCTTGTAGACATTGGAACATTCTTGAAGATGTTCACAACAGACCACATATTGTAGACTATTTCAGAATCAGTTTCAAGAACCACGCAAGTGAATCCCAAGTCCATGCCTGGGGCTGTAAACGGCCTAGGCCTGGGCCGGGCTCCTCACAGGTCGATATTTAAATGGGCCAGATCGAGCCGAGCTACAAGTCAAATCCCAAGCTTAGGCCTGACCCTTAAGTGTGCAGGCCGCAGGCCGGTCTAGAATGTCTTCGGCACAGAAGGGAAGGGAAACAGCACGGGCCTGATGGACCAGGATGGGCCTGATATAACAGCCTGGGCTCATAGGCCAGGCCATGCTCCAAAATGTTCAGCTCAGGCCTGGCCCTCGGACAATGCAGACCGGGCCACAGGCTCATCGGCGAGATTTACACCTGTACCCATGCCATGGTAAGCCCATATCAAACACCCCAGGATTCAGCAATGTTATTTGTTGTAGTACCAACTACCAACAAATAATTGGAAACCTTTGATAAAATGTCCCATGAAATTTCTGATCAGCCCGACCCGGGTTCCCCAAGGCAGGCCCATCAATATTCAGTTTAACCCAAGGATCTGGAGGAGCGGTTCAGGTCATAATATAAACTCCCTACTCGCTCAGAGCTCATCTCTCTCGGGCGTTTGATATTAATATTCTCATGAGGAATCCATCTGCCATCTTTTTTGGAGCTGCACCTCTAGCGTCTAATGTTTGGAACCTGCTCTCAAGTCCCTTCAAATCTCCTCCGATCCTCCCATGCGTAGTTGATCCAGGGTGCTTGATATATATTATCGGGAAAAAACCATTCGTATCCGTGGTAAAATTATAGATGCAGTTGATGCAGAGGGCTCTATATAGCTCAATTATTTTGGGCCCACTAACTGCATGGATGTTTAGCCCACCCCTTGGTAGATATACATACCAACTGAATGGTGGATCTCAGCCACTCACACCCAATTTTGACGGCACCTACTAGTATATATACACTTCAGAGAATAGAGATGCAAATACCCTAATTTCGTCTTGGGTAATATATACCTCGGTTTTCATGAGACAGTTATTATTGTATCGTGAGTATTTCTTTCGCCTCAGAACATAGTGAAATCTGTGGGAGTACATGGACGTACCTCGATCTTGAGGGAACTACGTAAATCTCTGTGTCGTGTGTTTGTATCTTCATGTTATTTGTTCTTTCTTCCAAAAGTAAACCCACCTCAACTACTAGCCCTCTTCGAATCTTTGGGTAGTTGACCTTTAGAAAGATGATTCTTGGGACCAAGAAGAGATTGTAAAGAACTTTTGTGAGGAGTAGGCCGGTGTCCAAAGGGTTGGTTCCGGTTCGAATACAATTTTAGCCTTAGTCGAAACCAATTATGCATGATGGTTCCAATTCCAATATTGGTTCCGATTCTAGTACTGAAATAAATGGTTCCAGAATTGGAACCAATAAATAAATGTTCTCCCATCAGATAGCAGGTATACATATGTTGTATATTAAAATAAATGTATTTCGTACTACGTACAGTTTAGAACAAAAAAAATCTACATTTTTAGCATTATATACATCGGTTCTGGGGTCCTACTAGATTCAATTCTGGTTCGGTCCAGGTACTAGCATACCAAGAACCAGAGCCTATTGTCTCAGTTCTGAAATATCTAGGCCCATAATTGGGATTGGTTCCTATTAGGTATCGGTTAATTGGGTACCCATTGACACCCTTTGAAGAGCATTTGGACTTATGTCATTAAAAAAGGTTAAAAAAAATAGTATACAGAAAATGGTTCTATAGTGACCAAAATGCTTTGTTTATATTGATCATATATTAAAATGTAAAATATTCTTGATGCACTATAAAAGGGAAACTCTAGGGTTGTTTTTTCTTCTTTGAAAAGAGTGGTTGTATGGATCATGGTTTAAGAAATGGCCGTTATAACGGAAATGGACCTTCCCTGTTACGTTACATACTATTTTAGTGTTTTGGAAATAACGGCCAATTTTTTAAAATAATTAACAGTCATTGTAACAAAAATAACGATCCTTATTTTATGGAAAAAATTGTTACAAAAATGCCAGTTATTTCAGCTATTTTTCCATTATAAATTTTTACTGAAAATTTGAATTTCAGATCTATTTTTTTCCCTTTTCCCCCTTTTTGGTCCTGTGCATTACAATCGTTATAACAGCCGTTATAATGGAAAACGGTAATGCTCCAATCCTTTATACCGTTATAAGAGCCCATTTTAAACCTTGGTATGGATCACAAAAAAAAAAGTGGTAGTATGGCTATATCAAAAAGAAAAGACTAAGGTATACGTATATAAAGAGTGGTTTAAATTACGGAAAATTTTCGAAACGAACCCAAGTTTAAGGGTATTTTCCAAAAAGAACCGTATTTTTAGAAATTTGTCAAAACAAACCTAGGACGCCGAACCATTTGGCGTATGCTCAAAAAATATTTTAATGATAGATTTGCCCTTGTCCTGTTGCCTGAAAAATGTCAATTCAGTGTCAGACGCCATACTGTTCGGCGACGGTTATTAACAGTCACCAAACCGTTCGGCGTCGGCTATTAAATGTCACCAAACCGTTTGGCGACTTTTAATAGCATACGCCGAACGGTTTGGCGACTGTTAATAACCGTCGCCGAACGGTTTGGCGATTGTTAATAACTATCGCCAAACAGTATGGCGTCTGACGGCGATTTGACTTTTTTTTTTCATAATTTTGGTGTACACACAAGGAAGATAAATCAATGGCTGATTTTTGGTGATCTGAAATTTCTAACATCATCAAACGTGAGTTTCACGTAACACAGTAAAAAATAAACGCCTAATAGTATGGCGTATCACTTTGTGAACCGCCAAACGGTTTGGCGGTTCACAAAGTGATACACCATACCGTTTGGCGACGTATAACAACATACGCCTAACCATTTGGTGTATCGTTTGAAGAGCGCAATTCAGCCATTTTAAAGTTTCGTGAGAATACACCAAACGGTCCGACGTCTTAGATTTGTTTTGACAAATTTCAAAAAATACGGTTCTTTTTGCAAAATACCCTTAAACTTGGGTTTGTTTCGAAAATTTTCCGTTTAAATTATTTTTTAATCGAATTACATAGGCACTTCGAATTGTTGGGGTTGGACATCAAAATAGGACTCTATTGGGCTTGAATGGAGTAGGCGTGGGCCTCTTCTATGCCTTTTTTATCCTTTGGGCTTC
Organism: Euptelea pleiosperma; assembly: GCA_035048495.1. NCBI lineage: Eukaryota > Viridiplantae > Streptophyta > Magnoliopsida > Ranunculales > Eupteleaceae > Euptelea > Euptelea pleiosperma. The sequence goes on along the minus strand of CM068542.1, from coordinate 31,594,471 downwards.
GTTTAGCCTCTTGTTGACGAGTTGCAAACCATATCTCCCAGCTGTAGCAATAGGAGAAAACATTTGCTCGCCCCGTTTGAAGTAACCTTCCAAAATGTCAGACACGTACATCAATCCCTTAACCAACCCACGTTAATCCCCTGATTAGTATGCTAGTACCTGGACCGAACCAGAATTGAACCTAGTAGGACCACCTTTGAAGCCCCTGGTGAGTCACGGTGGCAACACAGAGAAAACATTCCCTGGTCCCGGTGAACATCCAGCTTTGAAGTCTCCCCACCCAAAATGTCTGACAAGTACCCCAATCCCTTAACTCAACCCGCATTAATCACTTGGCTAGTGGTTATAAAGGGGTACTTGCAGACATTTTTGGAGTGGATGGCACGAAGAGAGATCATATTTGAATGGACGGAGCCATTCTATGATAAAGAAGAATTCCCTCAAATTGCCACGTGATTCACTCTTTTCGGGCCCACTGATCCAATGAATGTTAGGCTCAAATCTTGGTGGAACTTTACACCAAAAATCAGCCTGATTGGTGATTTCTAGCCATTGCAACCGAGCAATTTCTATGATGGGCTTTATTAACAGGCATATGAGTTGGTTCCAAGCCCATGATGAAAAAGTGCTCAAATCCAATGGCTAGAAATCAGACTTATTTTTGGTGAAGGTCCACCAATGTGTCGGCTCAATGTTCTTTGGGTCTATGGGCCCGAAAGAGTGCCACGTACAGAAGTGTTCTGTGCTTTTGTAATAAAACATAAAAACAATCTTAAACAACAGCACTCATGTACGTTCCGAGGACACATTGGTAGTCAGCGGAGAGTAAAACTTGTCTGAAGCCGGTCACAGCACTCAATACGAGCCACGTGTCACACGATCAGAGGGCGCTGACCGTATGGATGTTTGGCCAGTCACTCGGTGGACCTACAAACCAAAAATCAGCCTGATTATTGATTTAAAACCTTTGGATTTTTGCCCCAAATAACGCGCAATAATGCTCAGATTCCTACCGTTAAAATCTACCCATGAAAATAACTTCAACCGAATCGGTTAGAAATCACTAATCAAGCTGATTTTTTGTGTACCAGTCCACCGAGGGACTGGCCAAACATCCCTACGGTCATCATCCTCTAATAGTATGCCACGTGGATCGTATTAAATGCTGTGACCGGCTTCCGTCACAACATCTTCTGACGTAAGTTTTACTCATCAGGGGATTGTCATGAAAGTTTTACTCTTGTGTCACTCATAGATTTTTGAGAAAACTTCGCTCACACTTGTGTGTGAGCAAAGCCGATCACACATCACAATATGAGCCACGGGGCACACTCTTAGAGGACGATGATTTTATAAATGTTTGGCTAGTCCCTCAGTTGACTTGTAAACCAAAAATTAGCTTGATTATTGCTTTCTAAACGTTGGATTGGAGTCATTTGCATGGGTTGCGTTCAACCGTAGACTTTAGAGCATGATTGACCATTATTTGGGATACTAGATCCAAACGTCTGACATAACTAATCAGGCTGATTTTCAGTTTTCAGGTCCAACGAGGGACTGGCCAAACATCCATACGGTCATCGTCTTATAAAAGTGTACCACGTGGCTCATATTGTGGAGTGTGATCGGCTCTGCTCACACACAGGTGTGAGCAAAGGTTTACTCTAGATTTTTCCGAAGGGACGGCGTACTTGCAGAGTTTTGCAGTGATGACAGTGAGACCGTATGGATGTTTGGCCAGTCCCTCGGTGGATGGGTACACAAAAAATCAGCTTGATTAGTGATTTCTAACCAATTCGATTGAAGTTATTTTCATGGGTTGATTGTAACGGTAGGAATTTGAGTATAATTGAGCGTTATTTGGGTGCAAAAATCCAAAGGTTGTAAATCACTAATCAGGCTAATTTTTGGTTGTAGGTCCACCGAGGGACTGGCCAAACATCCATACGGTCAGCGTCCTTTTATCGTGTGCCACGTGGCTCGTATTGAGTGCTGTGACCGGCTTCCGTCACAACATCTTGTGACACAAGTTTTACTCCGAGGATCTTGCCGTGGAAGATCATCGGGGTCGAGTAAAATTTCTGTCACAACGGATTGCAATCACAGAATCACAAGCCAATGAGTTCTCGGCACGTACACCTCAATGCAACAGCACATTGGTACGTTGCAAAAAGTACTTGGGTACGTGCTGAGTCCAGATCTTCTCGAGAGGAGTACAATAAAGGCAGCAACAGAGAAAAGATGGACAGCCCAAGGTTGACTGGGAGTAGAACTTTGCTGACGTAGGATTTCGGACTACATTATGTGCCACGTGGAACGCCTTTAGAGACAGGTGACCGTATGGATGTTTGGCCCAACCATAGGTGGACATACAGACCAAAAATTAGCCGATCAGTAATTTTTATGCGTTGGATTGGACTCATATTTTTAAGGGTTGATTTTTAGCCATGGAATTCGGTACCAATAATGTCTTGCCACATGTACATGAAGAAACTGGACACTATCGATCGGTTTTCAGTTGTCCTTTTAAACTAGGAATCAATAGCCCGTAAAATGAATGTTTTTTTTTTTTGTATATACAATTATATCTTATTTTGACACTTATATAATGTTAAAAAAATAATTATTATTGTGTTAACGGTACATGTGCGTGGACTATACCTATTTAAACTTTTACGTTCACCTCACATCGCCTATTAAAAATAAGACATTTTATGATTATTGTGACATATATCACTTCTATGATTCGGTGATATATAGATATAGATTTGTCGAACATTTAGTTTAGGCATCTTAACCCCTAACATCTAGTGACATGTCAGAGAGGACATGGGCACCTTAAAGAACCAGTGCGCATCTCCCCTAAAACGCAATGTTACACAGTTTTTAGAGATCAATGATGAATCGCATTCCAATAGTACTCTATTTCTCTCTGAGAACCAATATTAGGTTAATTACATGAAGTTTTTTTATACACTTTTCAAAGGTTAATATTAAGAGAAAAATGAAGGAAATTTTGTTGCAGAATGTTGTATGTTTGAGATTATAGGCGATGGGCCCACAAACTGCATGGATGCTTTACACACCTCTTGATAGACATATACACAAAAAGTTAGATTGATTGGTGAACTCTAGAAGTTATATATTTAAAAATAAAATAAAATACAATCCCTCAAAATCCAATGCCAATGCAACGTTTAGATATCACAATAATCATAAATTAAGTTCTAGATGAACCTGCAGACTAAAAACTAAGCCTGATGGTGATGTCAAGTGTAAGGATCAAAACCCATGACACTACAACAATTGATAGAAGACTTAAATCCAACAGTTAGAAACAATTAATCAGGCTGATTGTAGGTCCATCTACTATTTAAATCCATCAGTAAGTCATTACTCCCAAAATTATTTAGAACCATTTTTTTTTTTGTTGTGCATATACGATGTTTAAATATATATTTTGATTGCAACCCAAACAATAAACACAAACACTTGATTCAAGATCTCTATTCCATATCTAAAGTAAAATCAAATAGAACACAAATCAAAATCAAAATTAATTAAAAAGGAAAAAAAAAATCTAGAAAAAATACCTGATAGAAGATGAATAGTTGACAACGCCTTAAGGAAAAAAGAATGGGAGACGCATATGACAACCGTTCTTTTATCTTATCGATCTGTTTATAAAAACAAAAAATAGGTGAAATTTTTGAAATTTTTTTTTTTTTGAAGAACAACAGATAGTATAATTGCCTTCACTTTAAACCAAATCTCGATCGTCTTAGCAGTGTGCGATGATCGGTGTCAAATCCTTTGAAACAGTGTTCTATTTGCAGACTTGTTTGAATATGCTTCATGTATGTGGCTTATGACGCTTCAGAAATCTCTGCATATTGCTCAATATTTAGAATAAATAAAATAAATAAAATTACGATTTGGGATTTAGCACTTAGAATATTAGAGGTAGGAGATGTGAGAGATTAGAGCTAGGCAAGAATAAGACCGTTCAAATACCATCAAATCGATTTTCGTTCAACACGAGTAATAGGGGAGATAGAGAGACATCTTGGGGAGCCGTGCATGCTGTAGAGTAAGAAGCATCTTGGAATTAAAAACACGAATTGGGTTTTGAACCATTTTGAAGTGTAAAGAATATTTTTAGAATTTAGGAGATGTTAAAGGGGTTGGGTTCCGGTGACCAACATTTCTTACCAACATTTTTGACCAACACTTTGGTGGACCCACATAGAGGATGAATCAATGGCTGATTTTGGGTGAGGATGATCTCCTCACCATATAGATAACCACAACAAAAAATCAGCCCATTCTGAAATTTCTAACCCCATTACATGTGGTTTTCAAGTTACACGGTAAAAATCGACAGTCCATAATTCTTCAACTTTTAAACCAGTCTATAAATATCAAAATGATTTGAATTTTTGTGAGGATGATCTCCTCACCATATAGATCATCTTCACCAAAAATCAGCCATTGATTCATCTCCTATGAGGGTACACCAAGGTGTTGGTAAAAAATGTTGGTCACCAAATCCGACCCATGTTAAAGAGGTTTAAGGGTATTTTTGAAAAAAAATGGAAACGTCACCACCTTAGCAGTGCTGGGTGGGTTTTGGAGGATTAATGAAGATGGTTTTAATAGGAGTAAGAGTTTGGGAACAAAGAGGTTGGAAGAGTAAAGGTTTTTGTTGAGATAAAATCTAATATACCCTTGTAGTTTAGTAACATTAAAGCAAGTGTGAATGGGTTATTTTTTAAAAAACTAAAAAGAGGGTATATTTGAAAAAATCGATGGAAAAAAGATGGAAAGAGCGCCACCTCAGCAGTGCCGAACTTTAGTATAGATAATAGATGTTTTCTTTTTCAAAGAAAGAAAGATTTCCGGAGTAAATCTTCGATGGCAGAGTCCGTCATCAGCGTTCGACTCACCACAGTTTCAAATGCGGAGGCATAATTTTTATTAGGGTCGTGATGTAACAAGGTATACCCCACCCCTTAATAGAGATTCATACCCAAAATCAGCTTGTTTAATGATTTTTAGCAGTTGGTTATAGTACTCAAAAAAGGGTTGCATTCAACGGTTATTTAGAAGGCCTTGAAAAGTGCTAAAAAGTGTTAAAATCTAATGTTATAGATGTGATTTTTGGTGTGTATATCCACCAAGGGATGGGATAAACATCCTTGCGGCCCGTGGGCCCAGATGGCAGTGGTGACTATCCTATCAAAAATCACCCTGATTGGTAATCTATAACCATTAGATTTTAATACTTTTTAGCACTTTTTAAGGCCTTCTTATAGCCCATCAGGGCTGTCTCGATGCAAGTTGAGGCCTAAGGCGAAAACTCTATATGAGGCCTTTTAATATTTAATATATTAATATAGGATCGGGAGACAACCATTTGGCAGGCCCACTTAGAAGATGAATCAACGGCTGATTTTTGGTGAGGATGATCTCTATGGTGAGGAGATCATCCTCACAAAAAAATCAAATCATTCCAATATCTGTAGACTGGTTTAGAAGTTGAAGAATTATGTACCGTTTATTTTTACCATGTAACTTGAAAACCACATTTGATGGAGTTCGAAATTTCAGAATGGGCTGATTTTGTTTTTGACGGGTTACCAAAAAGAAGTTGAAGAATTATGTACTGTTTATTTTTACCGTGTAACTTGAAAACCACATTTGATGGAGTTCGAAATTTCAGAATGGGCTGAATTTTTTTTTAGGGGGTTACCAAAAATCAGCCATTGATTCATCTTCTATGTGGGTCCGCCAAAATGGTTGTCCACCGATCCTGATCCATTAATATATGGTATTAATTAAAACTTTTAACTCTCTATATGGTAGGAAATCTTATTAAATAACTATTCATGATAATCAAAAGCTATTGGAAAATTTTTAGGCGAACAGGACTTCCGTTGCAGTCCATGAAGAGGACTCTCGCGGCCTACATAGATCATTTTTTGTGCCTAATGACTGCATGGATGTTCATCCCACACATTGGTGGATAAACACACTAAAAATCAGCTTGATTGTTGATTTCTAGCCATTGGATTTACTACTCAAAAAGAATGCTTGAATCCAATGGCTAGAATCAAATCCTAAAAGGTACTAAAATCTATGACTAGAGATGACCAATCAGGTTAATTTTTGGTTTGTATGTCCAACAAGGGGTGGGCTAGACATCCATGCAGTTAGTGGACTGCGGCCTTCTCTCACCTGGGGCCTAAGGCGACCGCCTTACTGATAGCCAACGAATGCAACCATTTTTTTGAGTACTAAACCAATAGCTAAAAATCATCACGAGCTGATTTTTGGTATGAATCTCTATTAAGGGGTGGGCTAAACATCCATGCGGTCAGTGAGCCCAGATGGCAGCATGACTACCAAAAATGCCGCTTCCTCAAATGAAAAGATCTCAGGTTACCTTGTTGCATCACGACCCTTAAAATTATCGTGATTAGTGATTTGTGACATTTGGATCTTAGTACCTTAAATAGTGCTCGAAATCCCATGGTTAAAAAAAACCATGAAAAATTCTTCAATGTAAACGGTTAAAAATCACTAATTAGGCCGATTTTTGGTCTGTACTGCCACCCAAGGTTTATTTAACCGTTAAACAGACTGGGCGTTACTGTTTATACTGTTTAAACGGATTGAAACGGCCCGGGGCAAAATTGGAAAAAGCGGAAAAAAACAGAATTAAACGGATTTTAACGGAAAAAAAATAGAAAAATGATGTTAAAATTCAAATTTTGAAATTTGAAAATAAAAAAATAAAATTTAACGGAAATTAAACGGATTTTAACGGAATTAAAAGGTTTTAACGGCCATTTTTTCACAAAATTTTTCAGAATTAAACGACTGTTTAAACGATTTTAACGGCCGTTAAAACAAAAAAACAGCCGTTTTATTCAAAAATGATAAAACGTGTTTAAACGGTTTTAACGGAAACGGGCTTGGAGCGTTACCATTTAAACCGCCGGTTTTAAAACCATGTTCCACCTAGAAATGGGCCAAAGAATCCATACGGACCATACAGCCAGTGGTGAGTATACTCGCAAGTCGCAGCTCGCAACACATAATGCCAAAGTTTTCTGTTCGTAAGATGCTTCAAATTGCGACGGGAATAATCAGTTTTATTTCCGAGTTACTCCCGCAAATTCAACGGCCTGGATTGATGATAATTGCAAATTTTTATTTTGAGAAGGTTAGCGTCCATGGATAGGGTTTGGATTATATGCGCCCGGGCCGCAGCGACCAAGCCTGCTCAAAGAGTAAAACTTCTGTCACAAAGCACAATACGAGCCACGTGGCACACTCTTAGTGGATGATGACCGTATGGATGTTTGGCCATAGAGGTCCACCACTCCACCGAGGGACTGTCCAAATATCCATACGGTCAGCGTGCACTAAGAGTGTGCCACGTCGGTCGTATCGTGCGTTTGACAGAAGCATCTGTCACAATGCTGCGACAGAAGTTTTATTCGACTGCTCTGCGTCTGCACGTACAAAGTGCTTTTGCCACGTATACGAGTGAGCAAAAGATTTTTTTTAATTTTTATTACAAAAGCAGATAATATTTGGGTTATGTGGCAAAAAGCAGTAGGGTATGTGCCGAGAATTCAATGGTAGTCAGCGGCTTCGCTGACATCCATCTGTCATCATAGTTTTACTCGAATACGGTGGTGGCTATTGTCAGTGAGAAACAAAAGCCAACTTTTCGAAGTCTCTGTGAGATTAAGATCTCTCCATCTCCCGGCAGAGATTCTCAAAAGTGTTCCACTTCTCAGCAGAGAACAAAAAGAAATCCATGGCTACCTGGAGCCCTAGGCTCCATATAGAAGAGATCAGGAGATTGAAGTTCTCAATAGGAAGTAAAGAGCGAAACCCACTAACACACGACCTCCACCATGCAGTCACTTCTCTCTCTGCTGAGCTTTATACCAAAGATGTTCATTTCCTCATGGAGCTCATTCAGGTCTCTCTCTCTCTCTCTCTCTCTCTCTCTCTGTAAAGAGTCTTGATGGGTTATTTCTAATTTCTTTTTCGGTTGACTATGTATTTCAGAATGCTGAGGACAACAAATATAACCCAGAGGTAGAACCAACACTTGAATTCGTTCTTACATCCAATGACCTAACAGGGACTGGTTCTCCTGCAACTCTGCTGCTCTTCAACAATGAGATTGGCTTCACTAAGAGGAACATGGACTCCATTTGCAGTGTCGGCCGATCCACCAAGAAGGGGAAGAGAAAACAAGGATTCATCGGAGAGAAAGGTAACCTTTTTTTTAAGTTAACTGGAGAAGTTCAGACCTTCAAACAAGTGAACCAAATTAAGAGTTTCTTACTGTTGCAGAAATGTAGGACAGAAGTCTCGTTTGAGGATCAGTTGAAATTTTAGAATTGAATTTACATCTATTTATGAAAGTTAGGAAAATAGGTCTTATATACCAGTAACAACCCTGTAATGGTTATCGAAGGGACTGGTTCACTGGATCACCGGTTCAACCGCCGGGTCGACTGGGTCAACCCGGCACATGGAAACTCTTTGGGGCCACTGACCCATGAATGTTTGGCCCGCCCTTTGGTGGACTTCCCCGGGTCACTGGTTCAACCCGTTTCTGGGTCAACTGGGGCACCGATTCAACCGGCCGGTTCGATGGGTTACAAGATTGTGAACAGTTTTTTCACAGATTGCTGGGTCGTGATCATCCCAACCCGGTTCTATGAGTGGGTCACCAGTTCGACCGGCGGGCCGGGCCGGGTTTAATAACATTGGTTTAAATGATAGAATTGTACTTCAAATAATGGAAAATTTATTCGAATTAAAAGGGAGATATTGCTCATACAGTTCATTATCAGTTGTTAAAAACTAAGTTTATATGGGTTTATAGGAATTTTCATTTAATATGAAAATAAAATATTTAAATAAAAATAGTTAGTAATGGTTATCCCTGGAAAGATCTTGGTGAAAGTTTCTAATGGATTCATTTTTATTAAGAAACAACTTATGAATTGGGAGTTTCAGTAATATGAAAAAAAGATTTCCTTAAAAAGAGCCCATTCAGGTTTAAAAAGAGAAAATATATATAAGGAGGATCAACATTTTTCTCTTCTAAAGTAAACCAACTTTAAGAACTAATCGACTGTTTTGTTCTTTAAATTTGTTTTGTAACTAAAGATCATATGGTTATGTATGTCGCTTTTTCTAGTATAGACGGATACTGATATTCAGAATATGTAACACCTTGGTATAGCTACTACTACACACTCTCAACCTTTGGAAATTCTTGTGACAACTTGAAACTAAGTGCTAAAGGTTGGAGAATGGCATGTACTAAATCTGATGCATATTCATCAGCGGGTCGCGTAGTGTTAGAACATTACACCAGCTCAAGATTATAATACAATGGTGGAACAGTGGAATTCCAGCGACCCAAATCTATATATAACATAAGGATATAGATCATGTGGATGCTTATTATTTCATTTACTTGTGAAATCTATGGTTGCATTCCAGGTCAGCTCGAGAACCACTAAATTTTTAGTGGTTCACTACAACTCTAACGACAAATAATTCACTTGCAGGGATCGGATTTAAGAGTGTATTTCTTGTCAGCACATGTCCTCACATATTTAGCAATGGATATCAAGTCAGATTCAGTGAAGAACCCAACCGGGATTGTGGCATTGGGTATATTGTCCCAGAGTGGGTTGGCTTTAAACCGACAGTTTCAGATATACAAAGTGTGTATGGGTCCGATAATATCCTGCCGACAACCATCATTATTCTCCCGTTGAGGCCTGAGAAGGTGGACGCTGTGAAAAAACAGCTCTCAGAGGTGCACCCTGAGCTTATGCTCTTCTTGTCCAAGATCAAACGACTATCGATACGAGAAAACAATGGCAATTCTTCTGCTGTGGACCCTGTCTCTGCAATTTCGATAAGTAGCGAGACTAATCTTGCGGTCGTAGGGGATAAAAGAGCAGATTCCCGCATTGTCGATCTTATGGTTGAAGAGGAGGAAGTAGAAGGAGTGATTGAGACCACCTGCAACTATTATATTTGGAGACAAGCATTCGCGGTGAAGCCTGAGAACAAGGTGTGTGAAAGGGATGATATAGAGGAATGGGTGATATCTCTTGCTTTCCCATTCGGTGAGAGACTGAAGAGAGGGACTTCTTCAGCTGGTATCTTTGCCTTTTTGCCAACGGCAATGGTCACCAACCTCCCTTTCATAATTCAGGCTGACTTCCTACTTGCATCCTCAAGGGAAACCATACTTTTGAACAACAAGTGGAACTTGGGGATCCTGGACTGTGTTCCTTCTGCATTCATTGATGCCTTTGTTTCTCGTGTGAGGTCCAGGGGGACCACTTCATCATCTTCTGTTGCTCAATATTTTGAATTCTTGCCTGTTCGAGCTTCTACCTTTACAGAGCTTAATAGTGTAAGGGAGTGCATCAGAAAATTGGTGCAGGCAGAGTGCATCATGCCTTACGAGTTGTTCTCTAATGAACAAAGGGTTTTCTGCAAGCCAACCCAAGCAGTGAGGGTCTTGCCGGAGTTCCGGAAACTTCTGTTCCGCATGAAGGAAGACCGCGTCCCCTTGAATGGTATTTCCTCTCTGGGAAAGTTTGTCTTGCATTCTTCCTTGGACCTTGAAGAATATGATGAAGTTCTGGATTTCCTTGGTGTGCCATCTGTGGAAGATGGTTATGGTTGGTATGCGAAATGCATCCAAACTTGCAATCTCATTTCCCGACCTTCTGTGGATGTTTATGTGGAGCTTCTTTGCTTTCTTGCAGATAACTGGAAAACTTTCCCATATAAAACTGTTAAAAATATCCGACTTCTCAAATATGTTACTTGGAATGGGGAGGTGGCATCATGTAGTGTTGCCGATATTAAACAAAGACCACTTAAGATTCGCTGCGTCTGGGAGACACCACAACATGTCTGGCTAAATAAATGGAACCTGGAGTTGAGATGTCCAAATGATCTCTTTTTCTTGCCTGATTCCATTGTGACTGCAATTTTAAGACATGAGAGATGTTATACCCTGAAGGAGTGGATGGTCTATAGCGTGGGTGTGGTATCCACTAGTCCATCTCAATACAGTTTGGTGCTTAGTAATATTATATGTGAAACGAAGGACCCAAAACTTGCTGTTTCACTTGCTCACCTTATATATCATGGTCACTTGAAAAATTTCATTGGAGTATCTGATGTTTCTAGAATTTGTTGTTCCATGCCCATCATTGATGGATCAGACCGTGTTATTGTGGGTAGAACTAAAACTCTTGTCCCTGCTTCCGGAAGCAAATGGAAGGTGCTGTTCGTTTCTGGTAGTCCATTTTCAGAAGAACTTTTGGAGGAGAATGCTGAATTATCGGAGGACTGTGCAGAAGCCAATCAGTTTGCAAAGTATGTTGAATTAGGTAAGGTCTATGCTGAAGCTGCTCAGTTTTCCGGAGAAATTACACTGGCGAACGAACTGTTGAACTTCCTCATGGAGCATACTGGAGCTGTTGACTTGCCAGAGTTACGCCCTCCGAATGTGGTGTTGCTGGTAGCATCTGCTGAAATGAGAAGTGATCAGGCTTTCTTGCTGCTGGATTGGATCCAGAGCCTTAGAACAAAAGACATTGAGATGCCTGTGAAATTCATTGAAAGCATACGGGATGGGAAATGGATGAAGACCTACTCAGGCTTCAATTCCCCAAATCAATGTTTTCTTTCTAATGAAACAGAGAAATCTACATTCTTGAAGCTGGGGGTTGTTTTCAAGGTTTTACCAGTTATTGACCAAGACTTTTATATGAATGGGATTAGTTCGTACAAAGATGAGCTTTTGTTGATTGGGGTACGGTTGGGATTGGAGGATGCATTTGTATTTGTCATTGATCGCTTCAAGTCTCTTGCTTCGTCTAGAATGAGCTGTGAATGTTTAGTTTTGTTGCTGAAGTTTATTAAATACTCAAAGACTGGTAATAGGCTTGATGAGGACTTCCTGAAAACTGTGAAAGAGGGCAAATGGCTGAAGACCAACTTGGGGTACATGACCCCTGTTGGATCTGTTCTTCTGACATCTGAAATGTTATCTGCTTCACAAATTATAAATCTTCCCATTGTCGACTGGGCATACTATGGGAGCTCGATTGGTCGTTTCGCAGCTGAGCTTAAGTTACTTGGAGTTGTGGTGGATTCAGGAGGTGTCTTTAAATTAATTGCAGATAATTTCACACTTCCTACAGATCTCTCGGCCATGACGAGGGAAAGCGTTTTGCTGATGCTTAGGTGCATAAAGAATTTGAGTTCTGCAGCTGCTAGTTTAAAACAGAGAATCGGGGATCAACAATGGATGAGAACAAGTTCTGGCTTTAGATGCCCCTCAGAATCTCTTCTCTACAATCAGGAGTGGTGTCATTTGTTGGATATTGTCCCGGTTCCCCTCATCGATGAAGCCTTTTATGGGAGCGATATTAGGTCATTCATGCCTGAACTAGAAGCAATTGGGGTGGCAGTAGATCTCGCCAGTGCTTTCAAGATGATTTTTGTTCAACTCCAGTCACTCTCATCTTCGCGTGGCTTAACCAGTGGCAATGTGATCTCGCTGCTGAACTGCATCAAGTGCATGCGTGGAGAAATGGATTTTCATTTATGGGAGTTCAGGATATGCTTGTTGAGCAAGGAGTGGTTGAAGACCCGTCATGGCTACCGAACTGCTGGAGGTTCAATTCTGTATGATCCAAAATGGGGAACAACTTCACAGTTTGTTGATCTTCCTCTCATTGATGAGGAATTTTATGGGGTAGGCATCTATGACTTCAGGGACGAATTGAAGGAGATGGGTGTCGTGGTTGATTTAAGTGAAGCAGTTTGGTTTGTAGCTAGAGGTCTAAACTTGCCAAAAGAAGCTGCATTCATGACAGCAGATACTGCACTTTCACTGCTGCACTGTATTGGGTTTCTACAAAAAAGGTCGTCTGACGCTGCTCTACTTGAAGATTTCCTCAACAAGTTAAAGGGAAGCAAATGGTTGAAAACATACATGGGTTACAGATCCCCTGAGGAATGTATCCTGTTTGATCCAGAGTGGGAGTGTTTTCTAGAGCAAGAGGATGCGCCTTTCATTGATGATAAGTTTTATGGAAGCCTTAATACTCTGGGCAAGTATACTTTGAAAGCTGTAGGTGTGAAAGTGGATGTGGAGGAAATTTGCACTCTAATTTCCAAGGTTCTTCCGTTACATACTCAAACTTCTGCTATAACAAGGATATATAGATTCCTCAACAAGTTCAAGTGGAATCCAAGAGTTCCTGATAAATCGAACTCTTGGCTGTGGATCCCTGGTCAATACAGTACATGTGGAGGAAAATGGGTGAATTCCAAGGTCTGTGTTATTCACAACAAAGACAATCTTTTCAGGTCACAGTTGCATATTCTTGATAAATATTATGACAAAGATTTGCTAGCTTTTTTTTCTTCAGCATTTGGAGTTTCAGTAGTTCCCTCTGTTAATAATTATGTGAAGCTCTGGAACGATTGGACAAGTAGTAAACACCAAGTGTCTTCCGCTGAATGCAGCTCCTTTTGGGGATACATACTAGAAAATTGGAGCTTGAATACTGAGCAGATCCTCAAAGAGAACATAACCAAGCTTCCTGCTGCCACTATCTCTGGAGAGGGAATCCAGTTGGTGGACAAGGAAGACTTATTCATCCCGGATGATCTACAACTGAAAAATATGTTTATAGAAGCTAGTGGGAAGCCTTTGTTCGTGTGGTGCTCCCAGCGCTTGTCCTCCCTTCCTCCGAGTAAACTGTTCAAGATCTACTCTAGTCTTGGAGTTCGAAAATTTTCCGAGTCTCTGCAATTTGAATTGAGTGGTACTCTATCTCTAGATGGCAACCTTGAGAAGGTAGATCCGAGAGACGGGCTGATCAGGAAAGCTTTGATCAAAATTATACTGGGCTTTCTTGCGGGTCCTCATATTAATATTCCGGTTGAAAGAGAGACACAATACTGTAAGAGCTCTTCTTGACCTCTCAGTTTTTGCTACTGAAAAACCGATTTTAGTGAATTACGGCTTATCATTGCCATCTCTGAAAAAGAGATTTAATGTTCAAACAAGCAGAATGGTTCTTTGGGAAAAGAGTTCTTGTAGGCTGCTTGTTCATAAATCGAGCTCAGAAGATCAAAAAACCAGTATAGAGTTTGTTACTTATTTCGCCCGGGCAATCTCTGAAGGATTGCTATCGCATGAAAGAGCTGATCTGGTTGATAATCTTCGCAAGATAATTCAGGTTGGATTTGCATTTGGGTTCAACGAGGATGCAGTGGATTTCTTGCTGATGACAGAAAATCTGGAGCTTTCTCTGGAGGATGAAAAGTTCCTCAGTGCTGCATTCCCCTCCTCTGAACAGGCTTCTCCAGTTCCATCAAAGCGCCGGTCCCCCAACTCGGGGCTGATGACTCCTAGTCCTTATAAGAAGCAAAGGTCACCAGACAGTAACTGGAACATCTCTAACACCCTTTAGTGAGGGGGAGGGAAAACTGGTTGGTATGCATGTTGGTGAATTTTGGTATCTTGTACAGCAACATCATGTACATACTGTGTCTGTAGGATCTAATTTTGTAAAACTAAACTGGCTTCTTTGGTGAAGTGATCGAGTACATGCATGTAGAAACACTTTGTGGGGGTGTGCTTGTGAAATAGAAGATGAACCAGCTTGTTACTTTATGTTTCTCTCCTTTCATGGTCGTTTCAGTTTGTCGGTGTTCCTAAATAACTACTCATTTTCTCAAGAGTACATGAATGACTCCCATCTTTGTCCCAAAAGGGCCAAAACCCTTACCCGTGCTGGACCCTAGTTACTGAGCTAACACCCATCAAAATTTAACTTGATCTTCTCCAAGATTGGAGGGCTCCAATCTACTAGAATGACCACAAAGAAAGCGGATGAGCAAGCTAGTACCTCTTCTCCCGATTTTTTTTTAAACGCCTCTCTTCCACTCTGAGAAACATGCTTCTTTTTTGGCACAGGGTGGACCCCATAACTTATTAATGTATAAGTTATGTTCTTTTTGACACAATATGAGCCACGTGGCACACTCTTAGAGGGCTGATCCTATGGGTTTGGCCAATCCCTAGGTGGACCTACAAACCAAAAATCAGCTTGATTACTAATTTCAAACCTTTGGATCTTTGTACCTCAAATACCGTTCAAATTCCCACAGTTGAGATCAACCCATGAAAATAAGTCCAATCAAATGCCTAGAAATCACTAATCAGGCTGATTTTTGGTTTGTAGGTCCACCTAGGGATTGGCCAAACATCCTTACAGTCAGAGTCCTCTAAGAGATGTGCCACATGGCTCATATTGTGTCCTGTAACGGGAGCGGGTCACAAAAGGCCGGTCAGCCCAACCAGTCAATTTTTTTATCGTTTTAACTACCTTGTCTTTTTTAAGATGTTTTTTTGAAGACGGGACTGGTTAGAGTTCAACACTTTTTTTTTAGGGCGCATCTATCTTCAAATTTGAAGAAGATGCTTTTTTAAGCTGAAATTTGAAAAAACTGGTTGGAGATGCTCTTAATTGTGTCGGGTGTGCTAGCTCTCTGTCCCCCTCCAATCTCAATTGGAACTTTTCCCAGTTGACAAACCTTATTTATTTTTTATTTTCTATCCAAGTTCCAGCTTCAGATTTGACAGGTTTAGATCCTCGGTTGCTGGTTTGATTTTTCAGTTATGTTCCATCCAAGAGTAGTCCCCAAAAATTGAACAATAAAGATAAATGAGTCAGTTGTCCTCGGTGGCATGGATTGTAGGGTTCATCATCCTCTAGGGTTCATTATCTTTCTTTTCCCCTTTTTCATACAATATAGTCTGAAGGTTGTTCTCCCAGCAGCAGTTTAGCCTTCTCTGACTTGGGTGCTCACAATCTCTGGTTGTTAGCTTGTGTTCTTGAATTTGATAATGCATTCAAACGTCAAAGATGAATAGAGTCAAGATCTCGCATGTCCCTTCTGTAGGCAAAGTAATGCATTTAACCAAAAAATATAAACCTTCAAACATTCCTAACAAACTATCCATATCACTGAGAAGTAGGCCCAAAACTGGACAATCTTTAACATCCATGGAGGATAGTTTGAGGTTACCTCCATCTAAGTTCAAATGCAATAAATAAATGAACTAGTTGGTTCCACTCTGCCTACTTTAACTGACAGTCCAACCCATCTTGTCCTCCGCAAGACCCATCTATAGATTTGTAAGAGCCGAATGGAGTTGCTGCGAAAGCCTACTTTAACTCGACAGTCCAACCCATCTTGTCCTCCGCAAGACCCATCTGAAGATTTGTAAGAGCGGAATAGAGTTGCAGCGAAACAACACCAACTCCACTCTCTCCATAGGACACCCTGCAAAATATGAAGATCAAGTTGAATGTTATTTAACTATCCATCCATGGCAGTTGCAATCCATTGAAACTCAAAAGAAGGTCGAATATGACTAACTAAATATTTCTTCTTTTCCTATAACATAAAGCTAATGCGACAAATAAATGTTAAATCTTAGCAAGTAAATACTGTGCACACATTCATGGATTCATCTCTGTACATCAAATTATATATGCATATGTTTGTCCTTGAGATGATAGGAGTTTTCCTCCCACACAGTCCCCAAGTACCAGAAAAAGTGGTCATCCAACTTAAGGCTTGCTTCTTGTTATTTGTGAGTTCATGGTCCCAGGAGATCAAAGACTAGATCACATCAAAACTTCCAAAGTCCAAAAACATTCTCTTCGTTCTGAAAGGCCACATATCTTATTCATACATCCATCATCATTGTTTTTCTCAACATTGCCCACAGATGTTCTAAGCCCCTATCCCAAAACCAGCCATGAAATCAGACCCACAAAACCCACATCCAATGAACCCAAAGTACCCTCCGGAATTCTCTAGAATCCTAGTGTTAACATGTGCAACCTAACATCATAGAATTCTGTTCTCCTCTACATAACCCATTCCTCCTTTCACCCAACACTTCAAACAATATTTTGCACATTTTAAGGAGAAAAAAAAAATTAAAAGATTGATTTTTGTACAAATTTTCCAAAACACTACTCTGAGTAAGCAAGGCCACATGGATTCCTTCTTACTAGGTATCACTTCTGAAGCTCACGTAGACGGGCCTTAGTAGCACCAACGCCTGAGTGTCCATAAGACATACAGGTTAGTAGAGTTCTCTAATTAGTTCTCTAAATTCTTTAAATGAACTTGCCTACTTCCAAGTTCTAATGCTAATGGATTTTTTTTTTGTATTGGGCAAGAAACCAAGCAATGAATATAAGAATAATTTATATCTTTGTCCCCTATAACCTGTCCTGAAATTAGAAAGGCCATAGTTGTTATGATACTCTCCAGAGGCATTTCTCTAATGCTTTCTGCTCCATTCTAATTGACCCATTCCCTACTTATACCCCCAATTTTATAATAATTGAGAACCATGCTAAGTGAACTGAGTGTTAGCTCAGGCACCTGAAACTTAACACGATAACAAAGTCTACCATTATTATGACCATCTCGCTCATTATCGAAGCCTTGCACCATCTTCTAGCTACTCCTAAGAAAAGATTCACCTTCTTATCTTCTGATTCCAGCCAACAAAATTCACTAGTTTTTTTCACTGCTCATTAATGTTTGTTGGATTGACTTAGCTTTGATAGTAAAAACTATTTAAAGCATGGTTTAAAAGGGACCACTATAACAGCTTAACGATAGCCAACAGTTGCCATTATTTTTACCAGACACTGACATTTAATAGGTTAACAACAGTAAACAAAAGAATGATATAACCGCAGTTATAACACTTCTTCTAAACCACTATCAAAAGTAATTGAAGCTCCAAATTTTTCCATTATAGAGGTTTACTGACAGATTAATTGCAGATCAAACAATAGTTCTAATGTAGTAATCAATGGTAGAAACTGATATAATCAGTTGATTCACTGTCATCTGCTTCCCTTGGCATAGTTTAGTTCTTCATTGGTCTGCTCGAGTTCATGTTCCTCCAAGTATCTCCATCACGCCGAGTTTTTAGTGATGAATTGGCCTCTTCCTATGAGCCCAACCATCTATGGAAAGGGGCACTAGTTTTTATCATAACATTGGAGAATGGGATAAACGTTCCAGGATTCCTCTTTGGACTGTTTGGCTTCTCATGTGGCAATTGAAATTAATTTTTCCATATTGAAAATTGGTTTGCAAACTTTACCCTTTCAGCAGTCTTTAGATAAATATAAATTTCACGTTCCATGAATGAAGATTTCACTACCTTCCATGAAGTATTTGAGATAATGAAAATGAGTGGTTCTACTCTTCCGCTTAAGGGTTTCACCAGAAACAAGCCTACTAAAAAGAACTCTTACAATAGAAATTCTAAATTCAAATATGTTAGGTTAATTTAAACAAGAAGATCTTAATTATTGTGTTTGATTTAATAGTGACCATCGTCATCATTGTTGTCGTTGTCATCATCAGCATAAAAGCCTTATCCCAACTATTTGGGATCGATTACATGAATCTTGTTCTGACTTTCCACTCTATCTAAAGTCCTGTTTTCTGCTAAATGATGCTTCTTCAAATAATTTCTCACTATCTTAATCCAAGTCCCTTTTAGCCTCCCCTAGTCCTCTTAGAGCCACCAACTTGCAACAAGGAGCTCCTCCTAACTGGGGCCATCTATATTCTTCGTGCACATGGACAAACCATCTCAAGTGACTCTCCTTTACTTTATCACCTATTGGGGCTAGGCTACTCAAAGGTTCCTTCGACTGCACTCATTTCTAATTTTGTCTTTCCTAGACTTGTCACTCATCCATCTCAGCATTCTCATCTCGGCCACAATTAATTTATATGTTGTTTCTTGATTGCTCAACCAACATCATGATCCATATAGCAGAGCTGGATATCCATCTTATAAAATTCCCCCCTAAGCCTAATATTACAGCATGTGTCAGTACCATCACACTCCAGAAGCACATATCCACCTCAGCCACCCAACTCTAAATATATGGGCAACATCCTCCTAAACACTCCCTCCTTACGAATAACCATACCAAGATAGTGGAAATGTTGTTTGAGAGAGAGAGAGAGACACTCCCTCCTTACAAATACCAAGATAATGGAGATGTTTGAGAGAGAGAGAGAGAGAAAGAGGGAACAAATCATGGATTCCACCCCTTAAAATTGTCTAAACAAAACAGTGGACCATTTGATTCACCGGGGTATGATGATACCGAACAGATGTTCTTTGTGTAAATCGAGCGCCGAGACAGTAGACCACATCCTCATCCATTGTCCCTTCACTTACAGCATCTGGCAGATTTTCTTCTCTCTATTTGGTTTAGAGTACTTGCTCCCGGAGAAGTGATGGATGTCATTCTAGGGAGCCAGCTCAACCTTTTCAGCGGTAGAGTTAGATTTCTGTGGCGTATACTTCTTTTCATTATTATGTGGGCCATCTGGAGAGAGAAATAGCCACATTTTTGAAGGGAAGGAAGAAGACCATCCGAAGGTGGTGCTGAGTGTTAAGGCTCTATTGTATCTGTTGTCTCCTTTAGATCCGGGGTTTAAAGGCTGCCATTTCGATTTTTCGTGTTTTGATGGGAGGAGTTGATAGCAGCACTCCTCTTCTTGAGGTTCCTTTGTTTGTACATCTTGGGGTTCTCCCCTTGTGAATAATACTTTATACTAATAAAAAAAATTGTCTAAACAGAACTATTCTTGAATCATAAAAAAAGAGCAGTCCAATAATTAGCCCACCAAAAAAGGTCTTTTAATATTTTCTATTTGCTTTTGACGCATCAAGTTCTTCCAAGCTTAATCCAACACCCATTCTTATTAGACATGATTTCAATAGGAAAGACAAATCATGATTGCTTTCAAACTCGTTAGTTATGAAAAGAATAAAGAGAGAGAGAGAGAGAGAGAGTCGTGTATTCCAGCTCTTGAAATTGTCTAAACAAAAACTCTCACCATTTACAATCATAATAAGCACGAGGTTTGCTCAATCAGGAAATACTTTCCATAATTTCACAGAAGGCAAAACTAATCTAAGGATTCAAAACCACACGCCATGAAAAGAAAGTTACCTTTTATCGAGGTAAGTTATACTGCCCACAGGCGATATAACCACTGCTGTTCCCGTACAAAAAACTTCATCAGCATCAAGCAATTCCTCCACTGATACAAGGCGCTCCTCAACCTGAGCAGTACCAAATGAGTGTCCAGAAAAAAATTGTTTAATCCTTTTTTTGGGGAAGAAACTTGATCCTTTTTTATTTCTGGAATAGCAAAAATGAGTCTTGTGAAGAAGCAACAAAAGTTACTTCAGAATCATGGTTTAAAATCTGTCTCGTTTAGCATCTTGGAAAGCTGACGAAATGCCACTAGAAAAAAACGATACGTTTACACGCGCAGAGATACAAAATATACATTACGCTAAACTATATTTAATGCTTAATTATGCCAAAGATATGTTGATCGTGTAATATATGTTATAGAAGACGCGTATACTATAAAGACAGTCTCAAAGGTATAGGATATAAGGTCGGGTCCTGGGACAGAGTAAGATTTTGGGAGGGGATTGTAAGAGATCAGGTTTAAGTCGTTTATTGTTGCTTCACTGTTTTGTTCTCCTCTTGAGACCTCTCATGGTCTCTTGGTTTTTTTTTTTCTGGGGCTCTCCCTTTCCCCTTCTTTCAATTAAATTTTACTTATAAAAAAAGGTCTTTCAATAAAATTTTACTTATCATAAAAAAAGGGGAGGGGGACGGGAAAACGATGCTCAACAGGAAGATCTCAGTAACCAACTCGAAAAAGGAGACACTGGCAGAGATGGCACGATATCTGAACCATGTTCAGGATAACTAAGAAACAAGGAACAATATAGATCCTCAAGCAAGACAAGAATATCAATGCATAACATAAAATCAGACACCATTACATCCACCAATGGTGACAAATAATAAACTTGGAAATATGTTTAGATCCTGGTAATTCTCTCTGAGAAAAAGTAGATAATAATTTTTTTCCTTGTTGAAGTAGATAATTGCTAGGTAGCGGAACTTGATTTAATAATAAAATATATATCTATATATATATATATATATAGAGAGAGAGAGAGAGAGAAAGAGAAGATGTTAAAACATCTATACGATTCTGAAACACCAGAATATTGAAAACAGAGGAATACTTGCATTAGGATGTGAGGAAGGGATCAAGCCATTCTCCCATCTGTACACGTAGGCATAGCATCTCTGCAGGTGATTGGAAGACACCATTTGAAGGGTCCTACCATAGAGATTCACTAAGCCAAATTATGGACCCAATCAAATGATCATAACCACCCAACATATGGCATTCTTTTGGATGATCAAAGAAATGGGGAATGGTCCAAAAAGGTCTACATATAAAATTGCTGGGATCATCCAATCACGATATCTTTTTCTGGCCTAAGAAAACTCCTCAATAGGACCCATCTAATGGAGGGTCCGAATCCTGCTGCATGGGTGTAATGTGTATCACAGACCAGTAATAACAACTTCTTCCCATCCACGACTTTTCCAAAGCATATCAAAAAAATGTGAAAGATCTGCAAATGAAAGCAATTATTTTGCATTTTGCTATGTCAGTAACACCTGTTTTTGGTTTTGGAACCAATGAATGCAGGAAGCAAAATAAAATGATATCAAGTAGAATCACTAGATTTTTATATATCAAATGCCAGACTCATCAATGATTTTCAAGCTGCAAAATAAATACCTGGAAACCTTGGCTACGAGCAACATCAATTATACTTTTACGTGTAATGCCAGGCAGGATCGTCCCTTTAATTGCTGGAGTAGACATAACTTTACCCTAGAAGGCATAGTCAATGGGGACATATAAGTAGTAGTCGCAAGGGTGTTAAAATATTTTTTTCACCATGACACAATCTCCTTGAACTTGCAAAGATTACATAGATCTTTCAGTCAATCACCAAACTAAGCACAATATAAATGGTCAAAATCAACTACAAGGTGATCAACTACCACATAGACAAGAATGATATACAATAAGAGTCAACAGTAAAAAGATATACATCAAATGTGATTTATATTGTTACAATGAACTTCATTAATACTAAAGCTACATTACAACTCAAGAATTGACTACTCTACAGTGAAAATCGATTTCCAAATCAATAAATTGGTGAGCTCAACCCACACCAATTCATCAGCATCCAATTTGTTATGTACAAATGTCATCACCATTCCCAACTTCTAAAGCATGATGTAAGATTTAAAACAACCTTAAATGGAACGTTGAGGAACAAATGCTTCCAACAATTTCTTAGATAAATCAAAGAGGAGTGCTGGCATCACATGCTACAACCCATGCTCCCACATAATTGGGAGGCTGACAACATCTGAGGGTGTTTTCATAACTACACCTCCATTGCTCGTGTATATTAACAAAACACCCTCAGATGTTGAGAGCCCCCTATCACGTGGAAGCACGAGCTGAAACGATACTACTGACACGTTTCGGTATCACACATGAATGATACCGAAACGATACCGTGTAATTTGAACCATGGTAGAGCGTGTTAGAAGAATTGTTGGGAACTTCCAAAAGAACAAGTCATTTTGAAGCTGTTAAGTGACCGAAAATAACTACAAAAAAACTCATCAAATACATATAAACTTCATATAAATGTGACGCCAACTCAGCTGTGCCAGTACTCAGTCAGTTTAATTTTGGGTCGGCAACGTTGCACACTGAAAATCAGGATTTAATTCCTTGATATACTGACAGGTTTAGAGATGCAAAGGACCAATTCGCCAGGTCTGGGTTCTATATATTTCCTGCCAGGAATCACATCCTGGAGTACCTAAAACATAAGAAAAACTAAATGAAGTGCAGAAGGTGGAGTATAAGGCTTTGGATCCTTTGATAAAGGAAGAGTTGTAATAAAAAGCATATTCACAGTTAAAGTAAATATATATTCCCATTCCCATTGATACATTGATTGGTCGATCGAGCTCTGCCATGCATATTTAATCTGGTTTCAGTATCTCAAGTTAAAGGAATTGTTGGTTCCGGTTGTTAACAGAAGCACAATTACCAAATAGAAATAAACAAATCCTTTTAGTTGAACCAGTGGAACGTATGACGCGTGTGTGCAACTAAAACCAAAGCAAGTGTGCAAGTAATACCATTGCACATGCATTGAATGAAAATGTGCCAGAGTGGAGCAACAATTAAGTTGCCCTATTGTCATTAATCATGTTTTAATTGATGGGCTACTTGGATGGGCCATAATGCATGATCCCATTTTATTGCAAATCATTTTAAACATTCCAGTTTTAACATTGGAAGACATTTATGATCCAAGCCTAGTAGATCCTATGGAAGATCTACTTTGCTTATAGTTGCACACATGGTGTTGTTGTAGTGAGTGGGATCCAACATTTGACAGGTCCCACGTAAGAAATGTATAATGCCACAAATTAGTTCGATCAGATGACCATGATCATTTATTCTAATGACTAATTTAGATTGAACCATTTTTTAACCATTCAAAATAATGCAGATAGCCATCCAATTCCAATTAGATTGGTTTTTAACACAAGATACTCTAAATGGAAGTCCCTGAATGTAGAACCAGCCAACCAGGTACCATCCACTTGCATGAGCATCACTTTTGTGCAAGTATTGAGAGAGTAGATGATCCTTAGGATCTACAAAATAAGGACCTTAGCTTCTTATGAATAACAAATATTTAATTCTTTTAGTTGAGAAAACATTAAGAGTTTATTAAGAAAGGGTAAGTGTAACTTAAAAATTGACTATACTACCTATTCATAACTTACTATTATTTAAGAGAGCTTTCTAACAGATCCATTTACCCTGCAAACTGACTTAGAGCCAGAGGTTGGAAGTTATGAACCCCTAAAGCAAATAAAAACACAATCTTAAACAAATGTGCCACTATGTTTTTAAAACGGGAGAAGGTAAATAGGACTTTGTCTCTCATTAGTCTCTTAATAAATGTTCTTAGGGTCAAAAGACCATTTTACCCATACAATATTATTGTATCCTTTTAACATGAATGGCTGTTTTGGAAAGGCATAAAGAGAACGATGGTGCGTTACTCCACTCATTCTCTTTGTATATAGCATAGTATGGATGCATACATGTTTTTTCCTATTCTTCAGTAATGTAAAAGTTTCAAGGTGCATTTTACAGCCTTGATTTTTTCTCTTTTAATAATAAGCAGGAAAAAAAAAGAAACTTATGTATTGAAAGATCAGATGGCTCAACATCTACTAGTATACCTTCACAACAAACACATTACAAGAGGAAACCTCCTCCAGATATCGTTTGTGAACAGAATCAAGGTACAGAACATCAGAATAGCCTTTGGCTCTAGCTGCACTTTGAGCCTTCAGAACCTACATGTAATTAAAAAAGATTATTAAATATTGTAAATCATGCAACAGAAATGCAATCATAGTTTTGAAGATGTCATAACTGAATCTCAGAAAATAGTATTCCATATTGAATCGATGAGTTTATCCAAGGCTGTATCATTTTGACCCCCGCCACCCAAATTGAAGTAAAAAAAAAAACCTTTAGATAAGGAACCACTGAATATTTCAGCAATCTATTAGCATGTCCAACCATTATGTTGGAAAGGTAACTACGAACCGAGTTCATTATCGTGTTGGACAAGCACATAAAATAGATTACCTATGCTGCTTTTGCTTCTTTGTATAATTAAGATTTAAACCCATGCAGTGGCCTCAAAAGAAGATTTTGAACACATCTAGTAGATAAAAGTCACGGGAAATGGAAAAGAAATAATTAACATGCAATAGATGCACCTCAATGAAGAGACATGGATATACTGAGAGGCATTAAGAACATATGTCCACTTTCTTGGAAAAAACAAAAGCACTTAAATTTCAAGGGATGTGAAGAAAATTAGTCTGGTGCTGGGACGAATAAAATCAATTCTGCTCATAGCTGACAATATATTCTAGTAGGGATAAAAGTATGAGAAACTAAGACTGCAACTGACACCCAGGTATATTCATAGGCAAGACCTGTAACTAAAAAATTCAGCATTGCAAGATTAGCTCACCGAAGCATAGTTTCCTATGGTCTTTATGCCTCCAGTTCCACCAGGAGTTGCACGATGAAATTCATTCTCAACCACCAATGTTATTGGTGCCAGACCCTCCTGGCATCAGTTAAATAAATATGTAATTGTTAATGACTGATGGAGTACCTGCCAAAAGTAGCTAAGAAGAAATGAAAGAAAATGAAAATACCATACAGAAAAGCTGATGCAAATAATCAAGGATCAAAACAGGTAGAGAAAATCCGGTAAAAACTTAATGTGGATATAAATAAATTATAGTTAAAGATGAATTACAGTAACAATATCATTTCAATAAATAATAAGTACTGCATATTATTGCCAGTAGGAATGGATGAATGAATGCATGGACAAGTTCACATATCTAATTATCTACTGTAAAGGCAACCGAGCAGCAAAGTGAGCCAAAAGGGAACATACAGCTGCAAAGTGGCAAGATTTCGTGGATATGCCATATTACAATATAGCTTGTCTTTTGTTGAGTGTGGAAGAAGAACAAACACATTGTTTGTTGATAACCACGGCATATTGTATTAAAATGGGAAAGATATACAACCTTGGGGACCCATCTACATACACAATTTTAGGCAAGGGAATCCGTTATGTCATTTATATCCCTTAAAGTTGAAAAATACATAATGAATTTGTACAAATAGGAAATAAAGGCTTTGGTAAGAAAGTAGTAGGAATGAACCATGAATCATAAGGTGGTATGTTAACTTTGTTTTGTATCACTTGCTAAAGATGTATCAATGCTGTAACAAGAAGAGATCCCCCCTTTTACTTCACAAGACAGAAAAAAGTGAGAAAAAACAGCCATGGCTAAGTTAAGAGCATATACTAATACTCCACCAATGAGATTAATTTGGTTATAGACACTTGAAAGAAAAATAATATAAACACGTTCCTCCAGTCATAAGAATCACTTTCAAATCCATATAATGCAAACGGAAAGGGAGGAAATGGAAGTATCCTCAACCATTAAATTGAAACAGAGTGAAAGAAAACCATTATCGTGAAGTGGTAATCTACACTTGACAGCTTAGTAGCTTACTTGAAAATAACTATGGCAAGTTAATCAATGAACCTTGAAATAATTCCCAACAGGAGAAACGTATATCAGAAATGTGTACTCAGGGGCTGGTGCAAGGCCAAGAACAGCTCCACTTCCCATTAGCAGTGGTCGGATGTATAAGGAGCCTTTACCTTGAGGGGGAACCTGCAGTGAGGCATTAAGGCAGGTGATATGACCAGTACAAGGAAATACCCACTGCCAATTAAATTTCGAACTATAAAAATGAAAATGGCAAATTACCCAACGTTTGTTTGCCAACACAGTGAGCTTTACAGCTTCCACAAACTGTTCAACAGTTGGAGACGGCATGCACATCCGTTCTGCACCCATCCTCATCCGCAATGCATTTTCCTCGGGACGAAATAGCAAAATAGAACCATCTTCTTTCCTGTATGCTTTAAGACCTTCAAATAATCCCTAAAGACAGAACAGAAATATGATATTATGAGATATGGAAAAGAAGCAATAACCAAAGAAAATATATAAATACTTTGTAGAAATTGAATCAGACATGTTTAAGTAATATTGCTGCAGATATTTACATTGCAAAGAGGACTAAACATACCTGATACCTCTAAAAGGAGCAAGTGAAGAAGACAGTCTATTTGTGCTGGTCCTACTAATTCTTAGCTAAAATGGTGAAAAATAGGAAAAAAGAAATTATTCAGAAACACTCAGTTACATGAGTGTTAACATCATGTAATATGTCATGGAACCAACTACTACTGCCAATATTTTCTCTCGAGTTTTGTTCAACAAATAGAAGAAACAGCAGCCAATAATCACTAGTGACTTGAAAACCCTGATGGCAAATCAGTCGGCAAGGCCAAATAGACCCGCTGGTTATTGTGTTTCAAAGGTGATATGCTATTCTTTCTCTTTTACCTTATATTTTTTCAATAAGCTGATATGCTAACTTCTATGCGACGAGCATTCTAATTGTATTGGATGCACACTGACATGCTTATTATGACAAAACATTATCTAATTTATGTTCTTATCTTTGGAAAGTATTTGTACAAGTGTGTAGTGCAGGGCATGTGAGGTGCATGCAATGGTCAAGTGTTAAGCCTTGACTGTTTTTGTGCTTGTTTTATCATTCCTTAAAGTTTTAACAAAACTTTCCACAATGTTTCTATGATTTCCACACTAGTTGAAATATTTTCGTTTCCATGTTGGTCGAAATAAATCCCGAAATCGAAATTTAATACATTAGGATCAAGTTCCCTTAAATAGCAAGAGCACATAGAATATATCTTTACAAATTTCAATGAACGCCGTTAATTAAATGTTTTACCTCTAGATGCCTCAAAAATGAAATGTCAACTAATGATAAATATCTGATAATAGATATAAAAGTCTGGGAGTTGAAAATATAGAATCAAAATCACCCATAAAGATGGTTTAGATGACTAACCTGCCCATAGTTCAAGACTCCAGATGATGGGCTCAACTCAATGTTCCCAAAACGTT
Organism: Euptelea pleiosperma; assembly: GCA_035048495.1. Lineage (NCBI taxonomy): Eukaryota > Viridiplantae > Streptophyta > Magnoliopsida > Ranunculales > Eupteleaceae > Euptelea > Euptelea pleiosperma. The sequence continues at coordinate 31,566,686 of CM068542.1, read as the reverse complement.
GTAATTCTCCTTTGGAAAATTTACCACCTTGAGAACATTTCATGACATACATATAATCAGTCGGCACAAGGCCAAATCCAAGGTCGTCCCAACATATATCAGCCAATTCAAATGTTTCCCTGCTGCATTTAAAATGTCAATATTCGTCCAACATCAATAGATAAACATAATAAGCTTTAAACAATTAAAAACTATTGTAGGTACTTGCATACATGAAACCAACATAGCTATTTTAAGTGCCTATGAAAAAGAACACCAGCGTGGACATGCCCCATGATTCTTGCACCCAACCAACCATAGAAGTGCAATTGTAGCAATAGTGATGAGCTATCAATCTCTCCCCAACCTATGAGGTTTTATTAGTGACAATGGAAAATTTGGATGAAGTTTGCAGTGGCAAATGAGACTAAAGCTGTTTGGTTGAGCGTTTTAACATGTTTTAACAAATTTAAACATGTTAAAACGTGAATAATACCATTAGTCACAATGTTTCCCAAGTCAAGTTATTTTTGGTTAACCTGTTATAACATGTTAGAAAAAAAAGAGTCAGAATCTATAATTTTTTATTTAACTTGTTTTTACACTAGCGGACCTGATGAAAGTAAAAAAAACACTTGACCCCTCTTCACTTCTCATTCCTTTCTTCTCAAAACCAAAACCCTCTCCCTTTCTGATCATTGGACAACCAGGAGATTAGTGGCACTCACAACTGTCACAACGAAGATAAAAACAACGCAGAAGGAACAGTAATGGCGACCAACAATAACTCTCTTACTTGTCAAAAAATATAAAAAAACAATAATTCTCACTTGGAAGCAAGAGAAGTTGACTACAACTCATCCACCACTAAAACTCTGTTAGATCTCGAGGTTAAACCAGATATATGCTTGCCAAGAAGTTCAACCAAATCCCAGGTTCACAAACTTCTATCCTACCTCAATCAACAAGTTTCTTCCATTGTTTTAAATTTCACCGAAATCAAAATCCCTATAATTTCGGCCCTATCTTTAATCCTTTCTTATTTAATGAGAACTTCTCTAATTAAAGCTTCTTTCCCTTCTTTCTCTTTTTGATAAGGTTTTTCTTTCTTTTTTTTAATTTATAATTTTTCCATGGTTTCAGTTTCGGTTTTGACCTGGAACGAGACCCAGGTTGAAACCGAAATTTCAATCCTTCTCATGAGAACCATCATGACGCCAGTTCAATCAAGGCTAAAGATCTAGGCCTACATTGATCGTGAAACTATTAAAAATCTGGTGTTCACAGATTAGGTGTTTAAATGGGTTCAACCATTCGATTCCTGATCACCATTGCCCCAAGCCCTACAATCCAAGTCCTCTGTATCCTCATTACCCAAAAAAAAAAATCCCTCATTTATTACAATAAAACTACCAATTTCTATTATAGACCTCACATAATTTTTGTGTTACAAAAAGTTATAAAATTTTCAAAATTGTTGTAACATATTATGTAAAAACACCTTACACTGTTTTATCCCAAAATTGTGACCAAACACAACCTTACTGGTTCCACCAACAAAGCAAGCAAAAGCAGTGGTCAAGAGTTAATTTGGGAAAAACTTACGACCTAAACAACTGTTTCATTTCTAACATCAACCCTTTGAGCACGAGAATTTTGGCTGTGTAAGGAAATTTCTTAAAATACACACCTAACAGTACTCGACCCCGTCACGGCTTCACACCTTATGGTAGAAGAAACAACTTGAACAGATGAAGAGATGGAAGGGAACTGATTTTGGAGCTGCAATGATGTGCACATTAATTCAAGAACATTACAATGGGATTTTCAAATTATACAAAGAAACAGGTTTTTGCATGATAAAGAATCACTGAAAAAGAAGGCTAAAGAAACATTTTTTGATGTACCTTGATAGATGAGGGAGAGAACTGTCTTTTGCCATTGAAGAAGGATGGGAGGAGAGTGGTGGCGTTTAGAGAAGAGGGGGAGCGGAGTTGTTTGATGTGAAGTCCTCCTGCAAGGGCGGCGCCGCTCTCCATTTTTTTTGGATCTTGCCTGCTTTCGTTCTTTCTCTGAGAAAAGAAAGTACAGATGTGTTTTGCTCCTCTTAAATTCTGAGAGTTTAGAGGGCTGAAAATATGGAACTGGCTGCCCTTCACAGAGTAATAACATCCATTTGTTTCCTAATATAAATGGGCACAGTTAGCAATTAGCATCGTCCCTAGTGGCCGTCGTCCCTAACGTCGACCCAAGGTCCATGGGCTGTCCTTACTCCTTACCCTAGTTAGCAAGTTCGCGTATTTGACGTATTTTTAACGAAATGTATTATACGGCGACGGCGATATTGTTCAAAGATTCAGTAAAATTCGGTATATTCTTGAAAAAACTGTATTATAGTTTGTGTGAAAAAATGCGACAACAAAAAATCATACTTTTTTATAAATAAGAATTATACTTGGAACTTTTCTCGTACCGTATCATTTGCCGAATTGCTAACTAGGCTCCCAAGTCCCAACCACTATCGGTCAACGGTTCCGTCACATGAATGACAAAGACCAGCACCCAAATTTTGAAGTATATTCAATGGTTTCAACTTTGAACATATGGACGGCGTCCTGTATCTTTGTCATTATCCAAAAGCTAGTTCTAGTTGCACCTCCTTTTCTGTTAGCACACCCACTTTACGAGGACACCTACCCCAAACATAACAAATTGATAAGTGCATCACCCTTTAATTTGTACACCTACCTGAAATCCTTTTCCCACTGCATTCTATTGAAACAACTATCAAAAAAAAAAAAAAAAAAAACAACTATCGAAATCTCCTTCCTCCTTTTCCATCACATCACCGCTCTACCACCACCGCCACCACCTTTCTTCTTTTATTTCTTTTTCTTCTTTTCCTTTTTCTTTCCTCCTTTTTTTTTCTTCCTTCTCTTCCTATCCTTTACATCGTTCATTTAAAAAAATCTCAATGTGGAATTGAACTAAAATAAGAAACAAAATAAATAATTAAATAAATAATTTCAAAGGCCATGTTGGCTCTAAACCATCGATCGACATAGCCATGATCGTGTCGATAAGGCCTATAGACACCACCTAGCCCATGTTGGCATTTCAGAACCCACAATGCGAGTTTTTTAGATAATTTGATTTTGGTTGTGCGGCGAAGAAAAAGAAAGGAGGACTTGTCCTAGATTTTGGTTGTACAGAGGAGAAGAAAGAGAGAAGAGGATGAAGGAGGTGGGTGTGAGGGTCTGCGCAATGGCGTGGTGGTGTGTTGGGTTCACCTCGTTTTGACGATTTGTGAGGCTTTGATGGCTTTCGAGGCCGAGTTCAACTGTTTCTTCCCTTTCGCTGATCAGTCTTCGTGTTCTTCGACGAGCGAGAGAGAAAAGAGTAAGAAGAGGAGGTGTACATATTAAAACGTGAGAATAGTTTTGTCATTTCAAAAAAATATTATTTTCTTGTTTAGCGGGTGCACTAATACAAAAGGGAAGTGCACCCTTCTCAGAAATCTATTATCTATTATCTATACTAAAGCTCGGCACTGCTGAGGTGGCGCTTTCTCCATCTTTTTTTTAACATTTTTTTCGAAAATACCCTCTATATTTTTTTCATTATTTTTTCCAAAAATATCCCTACACTCAACTTTATCTCTCCTCTATTTACTCATTCTCATAACTATACCTCTCCTTAAATCCCTCATCAATTCTTAATTTCCCTACCAATAAAGACGTGTTCTCTTTCTTATTTTAATAAATCTCTCTTTAAATCTCTCATCAATTCTTAATTTTCCTACCAATAAAAACATGTTCTCTTTCTTATTTTAATAAATCTATCCCTATTTACCATAAATAAAATTATTCACCTTCTTTCAATTCACAATATATCTTTCTCTTTCTTAAATAGAAATTCTCTTATACTACGTAATACCTCTCATACCATAAATAAAAAATCTCTTTTATATATATATATATATATATATATATATATATATATATATACTAAAGCTCGGCACTGTTGAGGTGGCGCTCTCTACATCTTTTTTACATCGTTTTCTTTCAAAAATATCCATATTCATTCTCTCAACCAAAATTAATGTTACCTTTTGAAAATTTTCCTTCTCCAAAATGTCTTCTTTTGGACTCTTCCTTCTCCAAACCGTTTCTTCTTCCAACCAAGATTGTCTCTTCTTCTCCTTAAACTCCTCTTCAGTCTTTACAACTTCTTCTTTTCTTAAAACTTTCCTTTACATATTCTATTTCCAAAACGTCGCACCATTCTCCAATTATTTCCTAAAATCTCTCCATCAGCTTTTAAAACATCGCACCATTCTCCAATTATTTCCTAAAATCTCTCCATCAATTTTTAAAAATGTCTTTATAAATATTATTTGATTTCCTTCCAAAACATTACGTCTCATTCTCATGTGCCTACAAAATAAATCATCTTTTATCTATTCCCTACTCTCCACCCAACGCATCCACTAAGATTAGATTATCTGGTGAGGGAAGATTTGAAAATCGCCATTAAATGCGGTACGAACGTTGATTTTGCATAGAGAAAGATGATGAAATTTGGAATTGGGACCTTCAAAAAACCTACGTCCCATTCTCATCGTCGTCAAAAGAAATTATTTTTATCTATTCCCTACTCTCTACCGACGAATCCACTAAGATTGGATTATTTGGTGCAGGATGCTCTGGAAATTGCCATTAAAATTGAGCATTGATGCAGTAGAGGAGGATAAAGTTTAGGATTGGGATAACAATGTACAAAAATTGTTGGTGCTGCAAGCATCGTGTTTCCTCTATTAAGCAATAATTAGATGTATGGGTTTTCTTGGTTAGATTATGAATATTGTCATTTATGCTATTATTGTGCATGTCAAAAAAATTATTTCAATATGTAAATTATTTTAACAGTGCCCGTGCTTTAGCACGGGCTATTGATTACTAGTAAATAAAGAAACAACCTGATCTTTTCTAGGCCATTCAAGGCCTGCAATGTCAAGGGGTTTTAATATGGAAGCTGAGGTGGACCCCACAAAAAAAAAAAAAAAAAAAAAGGGTCCTACTGTTCCACTACTCTCCTCAAAATGATAATCCCTTTTCTCAACCATAGGATTTTATATCATAGGTCTTATGAATAGGCCCATGGCTCAAATCCACCGGTTAGAAATCATCAATCAAGTTGATTTTTAGAGTCAAGTGGAGCTAGAAGAGTGTAAGGGATTTTTGTACCAAACTTTTGACCAGTATTCTACGTCAAAGTTTTTCTTTTTATTTTTGATAGAAAAAGGCTGATAAAATTAAACAAAGGTCCAAAGGGCAGATTACAAGGTAGAAGATAAAAATTAACAGCATGGATTCCACTCAAGGCTCCGTACAAGCTTCCACACAAATCCCTTATGAACTTTTATATTTCAAATTTATATTGAAAGGTTTGAACCACGTCAACAAAGCATTTAACATGACACCAATGCCATTACCTCTCCAACTATCTTAATCTTCTTCTCCAAGCCTCTTGCTGAAGATGAAAACAACAACATGCTTCTAGTTTCCCACAAATCTTGGCTCCCAGCAATATAAAACGTGGCATATTGGGCCATTTGAATATAACATTTGTGAATGATTGATCAATTATAACCATGGACCTCAACCCTCTGATCTACCACATCACATGTTGGGAATAATAGCAGAACGCTAGCTTCAAGATCCAACGAACTGTAAGACCCCAGTTGAGGGAAGATGAGTAGGGGTGGGGGGTGTAAGCTGCAAGAGGTTTCCCTACAGAGGGTGCGAAGAAGGCACCTTGTTTAGCCAACTCATATAGAAAGTAGAAAATGTTACTAATGCTAGCTCGAATGCTAACAAATACCTGAATGATTTATAGCTGTGTACCTATTGCTCAAAAGCAGGCAGTGGAAAATCTCATCCCCAAGGGGTCATTTTTGTCACCCTTGGCTACCTCTAACGTCTTCTCCTCTAGACCTCCAATGCCATCTTTACTTTCTCCGGTGAGCTTTGCGCCCTCCATTGTCTCACCGTACTTAGTCTTAGTGATTCTTTCGCCAAGATGGTTTGCTTCCATGACAATCGAATTCTCGTCGCCCTCCTCTCCTTCTCCAGCATGGACAACTGTCTTGATCAGACACAAGCCGCTCACACCATTCCCTTGTTTGATTAAGGAGATCGTTCCATGCCCCTATCACTGTTGAATTTGAATCCAAAAATTTCCCCGAAAAAAAGAAGACAATGTTGGGAGGACTTTATGCATCAAAGTTTTTCTTTGGGAGGTCGTTAAACATTCAATGATTTCAATCTATCTACTTGTACCCCTCGGGGCTCAGCACGATTGAATTGGAAAATTGTGGAGCAATTTTCAATGCAAGGATGTGGACCCAATTAGGAGCCTAGTTGCCAAGTTTGCGAATTATTCGCGAATAATTCGCGAGCAATTCATTTTATAAGGCAAACGAATTATTCGGCCGAACAATTCAAAAATTCAGATTTATTCGCGAATAATTAAGGCCATGCGATTAAAACATGTTTTATTCGGGTAGACGATTAATTAGGCCCATTAATTCGGCTAGAAAATAGAGTTTAAAAAAAATAAAAATAAAAAAAAAGGAAAAAAAATAAAAAAAACTCTAATTTCATTCTCGAATTCACGTTCCTCATCGTCTCCACCCTAATGCATATTTGCATGTGTTTGGGCATCCAAAGTTATCTCAATGGACATAAATATTAAATATAATATTATAAGGTACATCTGAGATGTTTGTAATAAGGACACAGCTAGTTTCAAGGAATACTTAAATATAAATTTTTTAATAAGAAGCTTTTTTTAATCTTTTTACAAAAAGGAAACTTGAGGTGTTTGGTCAGTAAAACTTAGTCTCGAGATCTCATTAGTCTCATGTGTTTGTTATGCTAAATATTTTTAGGTTCATTGATCCCATGAATGGATTCATCCCTTGTGAACCAACCTACAAGCCAAAAATCAGCCTGATAGGTAGTTTGTAATCGTTGGATTTTAGAAATTTTTTCATTACAAACTTCATAAACAAACCCATGGGTGGAAAACAACATTGGTTCCAATGTCCGAATTTTTAACATCGAATTTTTGGATCATAACCGAATGAAACACGAATGAATACAGTTGCGAACTTTTACCGTTCTTCGAATTTTTGACCGAATTTTTATTGGCGAATTTTTAGACCATAACCGAATTATACTCGAACTTTTACCTTCTCGAATTTTTCCCGTATCCGAACTTAACAACTAGGATTAGGAGCCACCTTCTGTGGTGGCAGATGATAGAGAGATTATACTCCTGTCAAATCAAGTGTGCCTCATTCTGCCATTGAGGATGATTGGGTCCACACACTACAAAAATGGAGTGGTTTACCGTTTATGTGCCATTGGTTAAAAAAAATGCTGTAAAATCTGTTATATTAGTAATGCCCTAACCCCGTTATGTTATTTAGAAATAACGGTAAAATCTGAAAAAAAAATGTTTAGCATTACAACTGTTATAACAGAAATAATAACAGTTAGTTTATCCGTTATCTTACTGACGTTATTTAAAAACAATAAAAGTAAGAGAATAGTAATATTTTGACTAAGATGTGAGTGATGCGGTAACATTAAATGTCCGTCATATGTTATAACGGTCCATTCAAAACCTTGTTTTATGCAGATGGCATAACCTACAACATGGGAAGCAGGTAGACACGTTGGAACAGGATCCATGTAACACTGCCATTTTTCCTAGTAGTGAACTAATTATTTTGTTAGAAAAAGGTCCAAGACAATCCCCACCACCATACAAGGATCCGGATCTTATTTTTGCTCACGCGGATATATATACAACTTTGAAAACATAGGCATGTTCAGCCGCCATAGAACTTTCAAAACATAAAAGTGTGATTTTCGAAGTAATCTTATCGCCTTAAGGCGTTGACATTATGGCATTGCTTGGTAGCATTCCTCTGTCCACAAACCTGCACTCTCTCCGCTGATGCACCCTTCATCCTAAAACCTACACTCCTTAAAACTTGCAATCCCTCAATCAGACCCACTACCCTTTAAGCAAATCACAACATATACATCCTCTCCAAAAAATGTCACCCATCCATCCCTGTCAAACCAACCTGAACCAGGCCTTGGAACCCCACCTGGCATGAGAATGACATGGAAACGAAGCAGCAGGTTAGAGAAGAGATACATACTAGAGAGAGTACGTAATAGTTGCAGGTTGACGGTCAACTATCATAGTGATGCCATTAGATGGTTGAATTATTCATGGTTGTTGGAGAAACGATTTGAGAAGAGCGGCTGGGGCCTGTGGACAAAACTCGAAATGAAATAATAAAAAAAAACTTTTCAAGCCATTTTTGACAGATTTTAACATTTTTAAAATAAAAACAAACAAAACATCGTTAAGTAGTTAAAAAAATTCAACACATTACAAAGCGCACAACCAAACACGCCATGCAAACCTTCCCCTCCATGCATCCAACCACTAAGTTCAACCACAAGGTATAAATGGAGGCAGGAGATCCAAAATTTAAAGAGCCTAACACCAACCTATGAATATCAGACCACCAAACAACATTTCCTACAGGGGAAATAACTATACAATATGGACAAATCATTTACAAATTACTGCATATCAGAGAGGACTGACTCATTTACATGCTTGCAACCGAACAATAGGTGCTTACGGCAGCTAACAAGAGAGCCCCTTGAATCTATCAGCGTTCTTCAAGGTTCTGTGTCACACCAAACAAGATCATCCAATTAGTAGCCCAGATTTCGCAATGCTTCAATATATGTTGCGATATTGACTGAGAAGTGAGAAGGAAAACTATTAATTCTTCACTTGATCCATAAAGAGAGGCAGCTTTGTGCATGTGGATGTCCAACCTCCAGTACTGTAGCTTCACTGAATAAAGTAATACGGACTACAACATCTGTTTTACTGCCATTTCCTATTCGTCTTTCTCATCGGCTTTTATATTGTTCTCTGGACTGGATTCACCCTGATTGTTAAGGTTGTAAATGGTCGTCTCTGCAATTACTTCACCTTGACACTGACCAGAAAAACATAAATAAGATTTCAAAACTATGCTGACAAAAGTAAAATGAAAAAAAAAAAGAAAAGAAATAGCACCCAGAAAATCAATTTACTGGAATACAGAAAAAAGCTGTGCCATTATGATATCTAACATTGCCAATAGCAACTGTTGAGAATCAGAGCCTTGCCGTGTTGCCTAGGGTAGCAAAAATGCCCCGCTACCCTTATAGTTAAGTTCGACAAAAATAAGCATCTGATTACATAATTCATTTTGCCCTAATAGTTGAATTAGTGACATGTGGATGGGAAGAAACATGTGCAGTTTGAGAGTGCATTGTGGGAAGGACATAGTTAGCAAATCCCCATTTAAAACATGTCTTCTTGAGAATTTAAAAAAAAAAACCCTCATTTCTTGGGGATATGTTTAAAACCACGATGTTTTCATAACATCACCAATAGAACACAAAAGATTCAATAACCAGAAACAACTCCGTAATTTCATATTTTTCATAAGTTCTCATGATTCATGAATAAGACTCACTTTTGTTTTTCAAAATTACAGAAAATATCATTTATAATTGGCGATACCTATTTATGTGGGCAAATCTAGTCTGCAACCATTTGCAGACTTAAAAGTATGCAAACATTGTCAGTACGGTTGGATGTCCCTTGAAAAATGTGTTAATTCAATGTTTTAAAAAAAATATATTTTATAAACTAAAAACATGTTTTTCAATAAGCATTCAATGGTGGATGCGATGTTTGCAAACTTTTAAGTCTGCAAATGGTTGCGGACTAGATTTGTCCTATTTATGTCTAAGTATATTTTATCAAAAAAATAATAAGCTCTTTACTTTTTGGAGACCTTGAGAAATGAGACATGTTTTGGAAACCATGGGAGCCACTTATAGTACTAGACTTTAGAGAAGCATTAGATAGTTTCGGTACCATTATACCTATATTATTACCTAGCTATATCACATCATGGGCGTGTGTATGTATATGCATACATTTTTCTGACCACTTCGTTTTGGTATAAAACCGTATATTCTCTACTTTTGACCGTTTTTTTAAGCTAAATCATATTAAACTAGCAATTTTCAGTGGGCGAAGTTGTCACTCAACTTATTGATGGATTGTAAAGATAATTCCTAACGATTGCCACATGGCGCTGGAACTTAATAGCATAAGAGGAACACACTAATTGGTTTAATGCAGAGTTATTAATGAGATTTAGTCATGGCCACTGACATGCAGAAACATAAGAATGGGAAAGAAAATAGATAAGCTAGAATCCTGATAGAAATAACAAGCTTATAGGAAAACCAGCTCCAGAATTGATGCACAAAAGAATTAAAGGATAGCTCCTGTTTTGAATTAAGATTCTACAAGGAAGGTGGCCAACCAGGAAGCTAGCTGGAAAGAAAGAAATCAGCGAATCTATTCGTTGTGACACCTCAGGGACCTCAAATTTGAAAGAAGTTGTGGAGCTGCTATCACCATCCCTGCTGCCTTTGCATGGGACTTGCATTTTATTCTTCAACCAGTCCTTAGGGCTGTATGTCTATTATAGATCTAAAGTTGAGGCTATAATAGAGATTTCTGTTCCATACTGCCATTTGAAGTTTTACTGGAATCAAGGCGTTACCACTATAACCTTTTGGTATTTTGTCTCTAGGGACTTTTCTTGTTGTTTCCTTCTTACTCCGCATCATTTTTCATACCAGTGCTGCTTCATTGATTGATCAAATGTGTCATGTGTCATGTGTCAATTACAGGTCTCTAAATGGCACAACCAAGGGCTCTAAGCCCTAGCCGCCAATTAACCACTGTGTTTTTGTCTTTTTCCCCTTTTTGGTGAATAAACAGGTCTTCTCAACCTTCAAGTCATCTCAAGTTTAATCAAGCACTCTCATCCAACCATCTTCAACACCACTTCAAGTTAGATTATAGGATATCCACACGATCAATAGACTAGTTCTCTTATACTTTTAGTTTTGCCTTCAGATTTGTTTTGGTTTGCTGTCATTTGTTTGTAGTGTTTATCTCGTTGCAATATTACATTCCTCTTCAAGCGTTTTCACTTCCATCTATCCAAATAAATACAAAATATTCCATTTCAACCATTTTGGTATTTTGATTATTATTAAAGAACCCATCGTAGGAAGAACCCAACTCTCCTAATCGCCTGAACCAAGTCTATAGGTGGCCGGTTAGCATGGTTCAAAGTTGCTCATTTCGTTTCGGTATCGTCCATATCAAACAAAACCAACTGAAACTGTGTGAAACCAAAGAGAAATTGCCGAAAACTAATGAAAACACGCAAAAAATTCAGGAAAAATCACAAAAAACGAGGCATATGAATATTCTAAAGATTGCGAAAATCTACATATTATATTTTGATTTATACACAATAAAAAGGACTTGCACTGCTATAACAATATTCTGCTGATTTTTTTTTTTGATGGGTAAAAGATATTATATTAAAGGGGGCTGAGAAGGCCCCAAAAACCTATACAACGACTAAGGGCGGCCAAAGCGAAAGCACGGAGACAAGGTCCCAAGCAAAAACTAGAACAAAGCAAAAGGCTACATCATTAGCTGTTCCCACCGAAAGACATAGTCCTCAAATCTGAATCCTTGCAACTCGGAAATAATGGAGCCCCAATGGTAAAGAGTAGCTTTGATATTCAGGAAGATTTCCTCTAGATGGGCCTCTTTGTCTTCAAAGTTCAAACGTACGCCGATTCCATTCCTTCCACATCTCCCAGCAAATGGCAAAAGGAATAATCCTCCACAACATACGCCCACTCGGAGAGAAAGCTTTGGATTGCCATCCAACAAAAGTGTCAAACACAGATCTGGGGAATACCCAGGAGATCCCGAAAAGGCAAAGGAACCGATTCCAAATGTTCTTTGACACCCAGCAGTGGATAAGCAAGTGGTTGGTAGTTTCCTCATCACCACGGCAAATAGTGTACAATTACACTATTTTTATATAAACATATGTTAATTAACTTTTTTCCACCTAGAACACATTGATAAACATAATTATTGGAATTAACACTTGTGGCCCAATTGGTTAGGACTCTGACATCTAGTTAGAAGATTGTGGTTCAAATCCCATCTCTATTGTATTTTTAAGCATAGAAAAACAAAAGAACATAAAAAAAACAATTTTAAAGCTTTCAATTTGAAAAATAAGAGTTATTTTGAGAAAATATTCTAAAAAATCCACGGATCTAGCAAGGATCCATGGATGTTTGATATTATAACAAGATCTATGAGGAATCTCTAAAACAAAAGAGTGATTTCGTACCTCTTTTGACGAAAACCCAAAATTTTCTCCTCGGGGAACAAATTGCAAATCGATCTTCAATTCATTGTCTTTCATTGTGGTTTTTGGGTAGATTTAACAAAGGCTTTTGTTTTGGGGCAAGTTCAGAAAGTTTTAGACGCTCGAGAGCTGGAGGAGATATAAAGCTAAAAATGAGCTTCAGACGCGTGAAATCAAAGTTTAAACACGGCTGGTTGGCATCCTCAGATACGTTTTGGACGATATGATCAAAACTTATCGACATCGGGTGATACCAACTAAAACCAAGCAAAACTAAACCAAAACCATGTGATCCTCAATTCACATAGTTATTTTACATTTCCCTTGGACGAAACCGAAATGTAGCGTGCAGTTTCATCCGAAACTCAAAATCATGCCGGTTAGCCATCAAAATCATTTCGAACTAGACATCCAACTATTTTGGTACCCAAGGTCGAAAGGATTTGGTTTGCACTTGAGACTATGGTCTAGAACCATCTGCATACAAGGAATGTTCAACATCCTTTCCTGGCATGCCCGTGTAGGAAAAATATCCAATGTTACTAAAGCAACCATATCATAGAACAACAAATCAGCAAATCAACCAACCAACAGAAGTAACTCAAGCTCATTGGACAGGCATAATTACAAAATAGGGAAACAGATTCATTTGAGCTAATACTCAACAATGTATGGTATCACTGAATCAATACAGAACAACAAAGCTTAGCTGCTGGAAAGAATTTAAAGAAAATATCAAAAGAACACATTTGTATCCCATAGGAATTAAAACAAAGGAAATTCAATTGAGATGGTATGGGCATGTTTATCGAGCACCAATGATGAGTGGTTTGGGGCAGGTTGAAGGCTCTAAAGGAATAGGGTAAGGCCGGCCGCTGAAATGTTGTAGAGAAATGTAATACAAAAATATCTGAAGATATACAATCTAATAAAAGATATGGCCCTGGATAAAGTGAGATGGCGAAATAGGATTTGTGTAACCAACCCCATATTGTTGGGATAAGACTTTGTTTGTTGATTTATTGATTGATAATTTAGACACTGACAAGTGTGTCAGTATGAGACATGGATACAGGGTGTCGGACATACTAACCTTGGGAAATTTCATATAACACGAATGTACAGAGCTAATTCAATAGGTTGGTAGGAAAAGACAAAAGATGTTTATATCAAGGTACGAACCCATACATATTATATAAATATGTGTTCCTATAGCCGAAAGACAAGAAAAAAAAGGATTATATCAAGGTAATAGATATCCATTGAGATCATATAACAGGAATCATCATCATCATCATCATCATCATTATAAGCCTTTTCCCAACGGTATGGGGTTGGCTGCACGAATTCTGTTCATGCATTCAATAAAGGATTCATGGTATGATTTGGCAAAAGTTTTACAACAACTGCCAACCTAACGTAACCCTCCTCCTTCATCCGGACTTGGGACCGTGATGCAATGTAAAGCACTACACCGGTGGAGATCATATAGCAGTACATAAATAATAATATTTTCCTCGTAAGAGTGTTGGTTTATGTATAAAATTTTTGTCTGAGACATCAAATTATTCTGAAAAAATGTAGTATCCTTGTTACATCGAATTTAAATATTTAAGATCACAAGGAAATGAATCGCATGTAAGCTCTGTCAATTAAGCAATTTAGTGAGGAAAAACATGAAGATGAAAAAGAGAAGAAAAGGGTTATATAAGAGAGAATTTGTGCAGGCATAACAAAAAGAAGCAACATTCAAGGAACGTAAAGAGGGTGCAGCTATGATGTAAGCTGATGTAACAACGGATATGAGAAAATGCAATAGACAGTAGTGAAATGTTCTTATTTCAATGTTCAAGTCAAGGTTTAAAGGAGGCCGTTTTAACGGTTAAACGGACTGGGGGCGTTACCGTTTAACCATTTTATGGCCGTTAAAACGGATTGAAACGGCCAGGGGCAAAAATGGAAAAAATGGGAAAAAACGGTAAACGGATTTTAACGGGTTTTAACGATTTTAACGGAAAAAAACGGAAAAAATGGCGCTGAAATTCAAATTTTGAAATTTGAAAATTTAAAAAAAAAAAATGGAATTAAACGGATTTTAACGGAATTAAACGGATTTAACGGCCGTTTTTTTCACAAATTTTTTCAGAATTAAACGGCTGTTTAAACGATTTTAAAGGCCGTTAAAACACAAAAACGGCTGTTTTTTTCAACACCGATAAAACGTGTTTAAACGGTTTTAACGGAAACGGGCTTGGGGCGTTACTGTTTAAACGGCCGTTTTTAAAACCATGGTTCAAGTAACCTAGAGTCCTAACCACAGATACCAACCAAAACGAAAAGATCACATGATCGGGTGTGAAATGTACGTGGCGAGCCAATGAAACAGAGCCATACCATCAAGGGTTCTGAAGATAAAAGCAAAATCAAAGACCTACAACACGTAGGGGTGTCAATGTATAGTCGAATATTCGAACTCGTATTTGAATAATTGAATATTATCCGAAAATTTTAGATATCAGATTCGGATAATTTTTTATGTACGAATGCTTAAGATACGGATTCGAATATTGAATTATCTGCTTCGATAATATCCGATCTGATATATTATATAAATTTATATAACACATTTTAAACTCCAGTCCACTAAGTGTGTGCCAAGAGGGCACCTTATGGAATGCCCCCATAAGGTTACCCTTATCGGATATTATTCGAATCCAATTACTAATTGGATATTATCGGATATCTGATAAGTTAATAGGACTCAAGTTCGAATACTGATTCAGAATATCCATTGGATTTCGAAACGAATTCAAATATGTTTATATTCAATTTGAAAAATATCCGTAGACAGCCCTAACAGCACCATTCCTCCAATTGTTCCATCACGAGTCTACGAGGTCCTTCCTCTGAACAAGCTACCTATAACCTATAAACTCAGGATAGTTTGTTCAATTCTCAAATCTCAATCCACATAAAATCCATTGAATGGTTACAAATGCATCATATTACCTGCCGACATGACTAAGCATATACACAATATGAAAACTTTAGATTTCATAAAGGATGGTTGAGAATCAAGCACAACCTCCATACTGGCATGAGGGATTCGCAGGGGTACCAATCTACATATGCCTTATCCAGACTCTTTGGGGTCAGCAACACAAATCCTATTCCTCCATTCCAACGAGTCAAGATTCATTTACGGATTTGGCAAACGTTTTACATCAGCTGCCAATCTGACATAACTGTCCTATTCTGGGCTTGGGAAGGGCAACACGATGTGGCTCTATTTCACAATGCACATTGGCTGTCAGCTTTGCAAGTTGCATCATATTAGAATTTATGTGGCTTGGTAATGATTTATAATTACCAAATGTAACTAGCAGACATGCTATTGAATGATTTCTAGAATACAAATAAAAGCAGATGGAAATGTATTATTTATGTCAATAATTTTATTACAGTTGGCATAATATGAAAGCAATATAGTTACCTGGTTGTACTCCCTTGGTGGTTCTTCATGAGCTTCCAAGAGTACTCCCTCTACCTTTCTCTGTTCCTTTGAGCAACAAGATGTTATACCATTGCCTACACTTGGAGAATCTGCATGTCGATCTGAACCTCTGCTTTGGATATTATCCTGGTCCAATGTTGATGTGGAGTTCTGTGAACAATCCAATGTGGCTTGTTCCACAGAAGCATCAATACCTTTATTTTCAGTAGTACCATCTGGGGTTTTATTTTTATCCATGACGTCACAGGTCTGTTCTGTGTCTCCTGGAATCTGGTTGAATGATTTCAAGCCATTTTCATCCTCTGGTGAGATTGCTTGCGTTGAAACCACACTGGCCACAGAGAACAATGCATGAAAGTAAAGCAGAAAGGGCAACTGATTTTGATATATCAACAAATTATCATTCTAGGCACTAGAAATTAAAACATGGAGTATTAACAAGAATATAGAGAAAGATTATAAGCTCTACCAGTTAGACGTAATCTCTTACATTGGGTTTTTGGTGGTATCTTTGCGTTGCCTCCTTTTCTTATTGTTCCGCCTATGCTCCAAGGTGGCATCGACATTATCACGGGAGGAAGAGTTGTTAAGTCTTTTCCTTCCAGCCCGAAGCCGTTGTTCAGGATATGACTGGACAGAATTTTTAGTGTCATCTGGTTTGGTTTTCGATTCCAAATTATCTGCACTTTTTACATTCTCACCAACAGAAGGCACTTCAAGTATCACTCTTGGTTCTTCAATAACAGCACTCACAGGCCTAGTCCTCAATATTTTGTCTGTACTATCCATTCCCTTGGATCTCTGCTGCTCAAATATACTGGATGTGTCCTGAACATTTTCTAGTTGGTTATATACAACTTCCTTATCATTTTGATAATACTTGTCCTCCAGTAACTTTGCACCTTCAAACTCAGATATCAGTGACCTTTCTCCATGTTTAATTGGGAGCTTCTGAGGAGAATATTTGAATATGATTTCAGCACATCGTTTGATCCATGAAAAAGGGGGAGAGCCAACAGGTGAAGCACTATCTGGTGCCTGCTTAGAATGCAACCCTACTCCGAAGCCATTACTGGCAGCCTCTTTTGATGCATGTGAATCCAGTTCAACATCCTGTGCAGTAGTTTGCAGATTTGAGCATTTTTGGGGAGGAAATTTCCATCTAGGCTTTTGATCTGCTTGTTGTATCTCAGAAAGAGCTATATCATCTGAGGCTATTTTCAAATTCTCCAATTTGTTAAGATATTGGGTTTGAACATAAATTTCTTCCCTTTCTGCATGCAGTAATTCCCTTTGTTTCTTCAGCTTCTCACTTTGGATCTGAAGTTCTTCAATGGTCTTCTTTACCTCAGCCCATTCCTTCTCCCTTTGTTCCCGATCCAGGACGATCTCCATTCTCTCATTATCAAGCCTTTTCATTTCCAGTACAATTTGTTCCCGTTCTTTAGCAACAGTTTCTTTTAGAGAACTGATATACTGGAGTTCTTTGGTCTTTTCTTGCTCGAAAGCTCCCTCCTTTTCCCTTAGATAACTTTCTATTTCCTCCCGCCTCTTATCAATACAGTTCTCCGACTCCCGTTTCTGCATCTCAATATCCAGTACAAAAGCTGCTCGCTCTTCCTGAATCTTGCTAAACCACTCAGAATGCTCCTGATCCATCTTACTTACGAATGATTCCCGTTCAAGAGATAGGGACACAACGTCATGCTTGAACTGATCTCGCAATTCAACCTTCTCTAATTTTAGATTATCACGTTCATCTTTAAAGAACTTGGAAACTGCATTTCTCTCCTCAGCAACACATTCTGCTTCTTTTCGTAGTTCTTCTCTTTTTTCATCAATCAGCTCCCACTCGATTTCAAACTTTGACTTCTCTGCCTTCAATTCATCAGCTTCAATAATAAGTTCCAGCTTTTGGGCCCTGATACTATAAATCTCTTCTTTTAGTTTCATTTCTAGAACCAGTAACTCATTTCTTTCATTTTCGGAGGTTTCTAGCTTCTTTTGCTCTTCATCAACTTGTTTCCTTCTGTTTTCCAGTGACTCCATAGAATTCTGAAGGTCTAGCTTCATCTTGTTGATATCTTCTTTTTCTTTCTGCAAATGCATTTTCTCCAATTCTGCTGCTTTTTCAGCAGCATTGAGATTTTGCTCTTTTTCCTCTAGTAATTTCAACCTCAAAGTTGCATCCTTTTCCTTCTCCTCCAACAATGTTGATTGTAGCTCAAGGTCATGTTCCCTTTCCAGGATCAATTCCTCTTTGCAACTAAGATCAACCTCCCTTAACTCACAAGCCCGTCTCTTGGTCTCCATCGCATCTTCCATCAATTTGCGTTTCTGCTCAAGCTCGGCTTCAAATTCAGACTTCCTCATTTCTAGAGCAGCTTCATGTTCAGCCATAAGCCTTTGAATCTCATCCTGTGTGATTTATCAAGAAGTATAGCATCAATCTTCAGGATTTGGAGAATATTAAAATGTCATTCATAGAAGTTTGAGTGCAAGTCTCCCATAATAAGTCATATTAGATAGAAAGCAGTGATGCAGCATGAAGAAACCGAAAATGTATCCACAAAAAGAAAAGACAAAACCAAAACTCGATTAAGGATTAGTTTTACATTCATTCAACTTCATCCTAAAGATATATGAATGCTAATCTCATGAATAAGACTTACATATTCCTTGCTTGCAAGCTTTTCTTTTACAATAAGTAACTCCTGCTCTTTCTTCTCAAGCAGTACTTCCCTTTTAATAACAGCCTGTAAGCATTGAAAAGAGAAACTATGAAATAACTCAGCATACATAAAAAATAACAACCAAATACAATAATGAATTCAGAATCAATAAAGCATAAACAGGTGCACCTCCTCTCTTGTTGAAAGAGCAGCCAAAGTTTTATCCAAATCTGACTTTTCCACATTCAGGGCTCCAAATTCCTTCTCAATCTTTGCTTTTGAGGCCTCCAACTCTTTTTCAAGCTTACTTAATTCTTGATACCTTCCAAAAATGTATTCCTCCCTCTGGTTTAGCAGGGCTTGACCATCAAGTAGTCTTTCTTGTCCTTGCTGCAGAATTTTTTGTCGCTCACATAGAGATTGCCTCTCAAGGTTCATCTCCTTCACTTTAGCATCACATCTAGCACGTATGAAGAACTTATACATCAACAAATGTAAGTCATGTTTTCAGAATATGAGCTACATGATAATTAACAAGCTCTCTGAAATTAAATGTTGACTAAGGCATTTAGAAATCAGTCCAAAAGGAAAACTTTCAAACGATTGCCAAGAAATCACTGTTTGGCACAAAAAGTTAAGAATTCAAGTTTGATACTTGACTGCCACACAAGTAACACAAAAGCTGGAAATGCAGAAGAAAACTTTTAATAAATTAACTAAAAAAATTCTGTAGACATTATATAGACAACTCCCTAACTCCATTGGTTGTGCAAATTGTTGTTATATGAATCAGAACAAGCATCCTGAAGTCTATATCCATGTTATTAGCATGAAGGAAAACCTTAGAATAAACACATGTAAAAGAGAATTATGAAATCCAAGGCATAGCATCAGAAGTTCCCAAATTCAGAAGTCAAATGCATTGTAGACAGCTAGATCCACCTTGTTGATAGGGGTCCAGATGTTTGTGTTTTTTTTTTCCCTCTTTAATAAATAGGTCGAGGTGAACGATTAGTTCCAAACTCAATCACCAGGAAAAACAAGGCATAATGCAAAAACAAAATAGTACTAGGAAGAAATGAAGCAAAATGGAGACAAGACATACTCAGACTTGAAAGATATGAGATGTCTCCTAAGTTCATCTTCACGTGCTTCGACTTCCAGTAACTTTCTTTCTGCAGCATTGTGATATCGGCTAGCCTCTGCTTGCAAAGATTCTGCTGAATGCAGCTTTGCCTCAGCATTGACAAACTTCTTTTGGGCATTCTCTAACATATTGAGTGCTTCAGCCATCTTACTCTCAGCTGCAATCTTGGTCTCAGCAGATTCGGCACGCATCTCATGTAAGGTCTTCTCAATCTACAGAGAATCCATAAGAAAATCAAACTGGGAAACAACCAGAAGCTTTTTGAGAGAGAAAGTCTATTTCCTTCAACAAACAGAAAATCACATATGTTAACCTTACGTTTGCAATACACTCTTTCTTAATTCCTAAAGCTTTTCTCAGACTCTCCTCTCGTTTCCTCACTTCAGCTAAAGCAGATGAATGTGCAGCTTGATCACGCTTATATGTTATTTCGGCCAAATCAGCTGAGGCCTTAACTTGCTCATACTTGGATGTCCAGTCCTTCCTTTCCAATATAAGAAGACCCATGTGGTGCTGATAGTCAAAGATCTACATAAAATGTAAATGAGAAAATATAATCGAGATCTCAAAAATCCAAGGGAGAAAGCATGAACTTTGTATACTAGATGAATGTGGCATATATGATCAACATAAAGCTATAGGTTAAGCCGGCAGAATGCAGGATGCTCATCTGATATAAATAGTAGAATCCACTTGCAAAAATGATAAGGTAGTAAGATGACAGCTTTTACACTTTTCACAAAGATTACACAAGACGATGCCACAGAAAGATCACGAGAAGCTGTACTTGAATTGCTGACAACACTTGCGGGAAGGCTTGGCATTGTCCACCTTATATGTCATATTCCATCAAGCAAACGTATTTTTCACAATCTAGGATCTTTACTTATTGGATTTGTGCAAGTAATCTCCAATTCTTGTATTTTTAGGGTGTATTTGTCCATCACTAATCCCAAAAGAAGACGGGGATGCAAAATTCAAAAAGATTTCTACTCTACCAATTCACTGTTTCAAATTTAATCAGAATTTCAAGTTCATAAGTTTTCATAATCCAACAAAAAGTACTCAAACAAACCATAAAATCTCGAAAAATTCAGCATTACTAAAAGTGAATAAAACAGTAAATTAAACAACATTAAGCAATTAAACCAATCAAGAAAAAGAATCCTGCAAAGAAAAACATATCTTGGATCAACGGACCTCGGATTCGAGCTTTGCGACGTAGGCGATGAGAGCTGCCTTATCCCTCCGTTTGATCGACTCCTCGTCGAAGCCAGCGTCACGGAGGCGCTTCCGGATCGCTTCGTCGCTAAGAGGACTTTCGCCGTTCCTCTGAACAGACGATCCAGCTTTAATAGAAGTATAAGTGATCGCTCGTCGCTCTTGCTGGTGGGAGCTCCCCATCTCTTCGAAGAACGCAGAAACCCTAGATTCTTTCTTTCTTCTCTGTTCTTTGGCTACTGATCTGAGGAGATAGTGGTGGTGGACTCCAAACTCCTCATTTTCTCTGCTTTTCTTTTTCTTTCTCTCCCGCTTTACCTCTTAAAAAAGGAAAGACGAATCGGCCGAGTTCGCGTAAGTCCGAATTCAAAAATCGAATCTCTCGCTCTTTCCCAATTGAGTAAAGTAAACCATGATGTGAGCGAAGCCGATCACAGCCCACAATATGAGCCACGTGGCATACTCTTAATGGACTCTGACCGTATGGATGTTTGTCCAATTACTAGGTAGACCAACAAACCAAAAATATAACGATCAGTGATTTCTAAGTGCTGGATTGAAGTTATTTTCATGGGTTGATTTTAACCGTAGGAATTTGGGCATTATTGAGGGTTATTTGGGTGCAAAGATCCAAAGGTTGTAAATCACTAATCAGGCTGATTTTTGGTTTGCAGGTCCACCGAGGCACTAGCCAAACATCCATACGGTAAGTTCCCTCTAAGAGCGTGCCACGTGGCTCTTATTGTGGGTTGTGATCGGCTTCGCTCACAGCATGGTTTGAGCGAAGGTTTACTCTTCCCTATTGGAGTCCCAAAGCTGCACTCTTTTAATTGAAAGCTTTGATAAGCCGCCGTTTCTTTTCTTGTCTCCTAATTTAGATAAATTTAAACTTTTTGAACTTAAAACGGATACCCTTAGGAAGACTCATGTATTATGTTACAGGTCCTATTGTACTTCCAATGATACGGGGAGAGGAAAAAAGTTTGATCCACCGGCACCAAAATGCCACGTGGCATATGTTGGGCCCCACTGACTCTGTGAAGGTGTTTTCCACCGGTGGCCCTACACACCAAAAATCAGTGTGATTGATGATTTTTATCTATTGAATTCTAGCATTTTTTTTTTTTTTTAATCTTAGGCTTCTTGAACAGACCCTTGCTTGGATTCAAGGCCCATGATGAAAAAAAATGCTAGAATCGAATGGATGGAAATCGACAGTCATGCTGAGTTTTGGTATGTTGGGCCACATATTCAAGGGTCAATGGCCAGAAAGAGCATGCCAAACTTTTGTCCATCCGGGGTGGAGGAAACTTTTTTCCTCTACGAGCTGATCTTTGATATGTTTCAAAAGTTTGATACATCCTTTCCTTAAGATGACGTGTGGCACACTCATTCGGCTCTCTTGACACCATGAATGTTTGGCCAACCCCTTGATGGACCCACATACTGAAAATCAGCCTGATTAGTGATTTCTAGCCTGGGGATTTAGGATTTTCTTATCATGGGCTTATGAATATATTCAAAGCCCATAATGAAAAATGCTAAAACATAATGGGTTTGAGTCTCTTTAAACACATTCTATGAGTTTATGGGGAATTCAATTATTGGGAAAAAAATGGATTACAAAAACAATTGTTGAAATTTGAGTGTTACGAATCACTAATAAGGCTATTTTTTATGTATAGGTCCATCAAGAGGGGGCCGAACATATATGGGGGTTAGTGGGCCCAAAAGAGTGAAAGAGCCTTCTTTATCAAAGATTTCTTCAGTCTCTATGGAAACTTTGCTCCTTCGGGCTATGAGCCCTCCAAAATGCCACGTGGCAACCTTTTGGGACCACTGACCCATGAATGCTCGGCCCACCTCTTGGTATATCTACAAGTCAAAAAATCAGCCTAATTTCTAGCGGTTGGATTCAAGCATTTTTCATGGGTGATTCAGTACTCTAAGAGTGTGCCACGTGGATCATATTGCGAGTTAACCAATCTATTATGGCTTTGGCTTTTATTCAAGTCCAAAGAGTAAACAGTGAGTGATGGTGACACTTTGTGTAAGGACGCTCCATAATCTCTCTACTAACACACGTGGTGCCATGTCATGTGATAGGGGTGGAACCCACCATTAGATTGGTCTCACAACTGAAAGATAACGTCCAAATTTGACACAATTAAAAACTATAACAGTGATCAGTTGATCAAGTTATAAAATCAGCATAACCGGCGGCTGTAATCATGCAATTCGAATCTGATTTGGCGTACATAATCGATCTGGTCTACCACGTTTGCTGATATGCGGGGTCTACCATTAGTTGGCATATGTGGAGAGATACCATAGTGTGGGGCCATTTCTGCATGCGAGCCACACGTTTGGGCAGTATATTAACCATTTCAAAATTTTGAAGTGGCACGTAGTTTTATATTTTCACAAGTAATTTGAATCATGGTTCGAAATCTCGGGATCGGAGGCCGGATCAGTGGGCTCCGATCGCAATCCGGATTGGTCTGATCTAGAACGGGATCGGTCCATCTCGCCCGAGACAAAGTGAGCCTCCTTTGGGAAACAGTGGCATAGGGGTGAGACGATCCATTTTTCCGATCCGGATCGCTCCGATCCAGAACGGGATCGGCATCCCAACTTTGGTAAGCTTGTCTTTAAAAAGTTGGGATTGTTGTGTCCCAAGTAGGGCTGTCAACGGATACTATTCGGAACCAATATAAACATATTCGAATCCGAAAAAATAATTGATATCCGAATCCAATTCGACCAATATTCTAAATTAATATTCAAATTCGAATTTGATTTAACTTATCGGATATCCAATAATATACGATCCGAAAATCTGATATATATATATATATAAAAGTATTATATTTACATAATAATAAATATCTATGTAAAATAATTATAATTATTATATTTATATATAATAAATATTATTATTATAACAAATATTATTTAATAATATATAATAAGTATAATTATTAAATAACATATCGGATCGGATATTATCGAATCAAATACATCAATATCCGAAAACTATTCGAATATTAAAAGGATATCCGAATCCGAATTTGATATCCAAAATTTTCGGATAATATCCGATTTTTTGAATACGAATTCGAATCAAATTCGGATTTTCGACTATCCATTGACAGCCCTAGTCCCAAGTAGAGTTGCAAACGGGCCATTTTGGCTGGATGGACCGAGGCCTGAACCAGGTCTAGTGCCGGCTAATGGGAGAAAATTCTTAGCCCAATCTAGCCCAAAGAAGAGCAGTCTTACAGCTCAACCCATTTGCAACCCAAATCCCAAATATAATTAAGCAAGTAAAACTTTAATTCATTAGTATTTTAAAAACCCGTTAGACATGAAAATACAATTCCTAGGTGGACCTACAAACCAAAAATCAGCCTGATCAGTGATTTCTATGCATTGGATCTCTGTACCTCAAATACTGCTCAAATTCCCACAATTGAGATTAACCCATGAAAATAAGTCCAATCCAACGCCTAGAAATCACTAATCAGGCAGATTTTGGTTTGTAGGTCCACTTAGGGATTGGCCAAACATCCATACGGTCTGAGTCCTCTAAGAGTGTGCCACGTGGCTCATATTTTGTCCTGTAACTGAATTCTTTGATTTTCTTTGTATAGGGAAAGGATGTCTTCACTTGATTGAAGGAAAGTAAAAGGCCATACTCAAGCTTTAGTTGCGCAACCGTTGCAGAGCAAAAACTTTTTCTGAATTCAACATTGTTCTCCGGAAAATACTCCACATAGCACTCATGTTTTATATGTATTTTTTTTCGCAACCGTTGCAGAGCAAAAACTTTTTCTGAATTCAACATTGTTCTCCGGAAAATACTCCACATAGCACTCATGTTTTATATGTATTTTTTTTCTATTAGGGCGTGTGATTGTAAGAAAAAATTTTCTGAGAAAAAGTACATCTAGGAAATGCCTTAAATGGCTGTTGGATTGCACCTGAGAACACATATTTCAATCAATCGTGTTAGAAAATAAAGGTGTATTTTCAGGTGGAAATGAATTCTCACCTATCTGGACAGGAAATGAATTCCAGGTAATAGCGAAAATTATCCAGATTTATCTGTTTGGTACGTGAGAAAAAGAGTTCCGACGGCGAATATTTAGCCAGGCGAATATTATCTTGGCTAAATATTTGTTCATATCAATATTTAACGATGTTTGGTACGTGTATGAGCTAGTTTACTTCAGCTTACTTCATTTTCTTTCAATTTGAGTGGGCCACATATCAAAGTAAGTCAAAAATAGGTTGGGCGAGTGCGGGAACCACATATTATGTCAAAGGATAAAAAAAAAGGGTTGGGCTCAAGGGACCCCCATTTTTGACCCCCACCTTGGCGTACCCACATAAAAGATGAATCAATGGCTGATTTTTAGTGAGGATGATCTCTATGGTGAGGAGATCATCCTCACAAAAATTCAAATCATTCTGATATTCATAGACTGGTTTAGAAGCTGAAGCATTATGGACTGTTGATTTTTACCATGTAACTTTAAAACCACATTTGATGGGTTTAGAAATTTCAGAACGGGCTGATTTTTTGTTGGGGTGATCTATATGGTAAGGTTATCATCCCCACCAAAAATCACCCATCGATTCATCTTCTACGTGGGTACGCCAAGATGGGGATCAAAAAAGGGGGTCCCTTGAGCCCGACCGAAAAAAAAATCACTTTTATCTTTTTTATATATTAAAAAACTAATTTTTATTGAAAATAGTGATTTTTTGGCGAGAAAATAAAATTTTCTCACCAAAGCATAATTGGTGTGAAAATATTTACAGGGGGGGAGGCATGGTGCAAATGTTACATTGGGGCAGGCATGGTCAGTTGGTTGGTTTGCTTAACTAGGTTTCTCAGCTTGCTAAAGAGTTAATAAAGTATTGGCATCAACGGTTGGGATCATCCCATTGTATTGTCGAGTGTATTTTTTTTTACAGGCAACTGGAGTTCTGCGCGCGTTGAGGTTAACTTACATCCCAATCAATCTAATAGGTGACTCCTAGCTGTTGCATTTGAGAACATATTACTAAAATATCATGTGATAATATCCATGGTTTAAAAACTGCTGTTGTAACAGATTCGGACCTCCCCCATTATGTTACGTACCATTAAAAAGCTAAAAACTTAAAGGCCGTTGTTTTCGTTATTTTTTTTTTATAACGAAAATAACGGTCCATTATTTTCTGGAAAAATTATGAAAAAAACGCCCTTTATGTTCCATTATTTTTCATGAGCATTACAATTCATTATAACGGAAAAAACGGTAACGCTCCCAGTCCATTATACTGTTATAATGGCCCCTCCCTTTAACCTTGGTAATATCTTTTCTTCTTTGTTTAGTTAGGAATCACCTTTCAAGCCGAGTTTAGGGTTTAGGGTCACAAAGGAGTAGGCCAAACATTTGTACCACACATGATCTTAATTTTGCTCTGAAGTTCTACATTTTCAATATTACATAAAGGTAACCATGTTGGCTAGCTAATGTGCAGGGGTACGTTTTGGTAGCTTTACGGGGCCCCTTGATCAGCCTAAAACTATGCCTATGAACATTCTTCTTACTAGTTAGTTTCCAAGTAGATCCATGATATTTTCTCTACAAATACTCCAACTATGTAGCTCATTTTATCAAGGAAACAAAATATTGTCTAGTACAGAAAAAAAAAAAAAAAATAAGATGAGGTTGTGCAACCTTGAATTAGCTCTTCTATGCTTCATGGGCTTAGTCCTAGTGCACATCTCTCAAGTCCAAAATTTATCCCACAACTACTTTGATGCCCACAATACTTCTTGTGCACAAGTAGGCATTGCTCCTATGACATGGTCTGTATTTGCACCGTCGAATGCACCTTGACAACCATTATTTAAATAAAATATATATTTTAAACTATAAAACATATATTTTTCAAGGTCATCCTATGGTGTAAAAATGCTGGCATACTTTAGAGTCTGCACGGTATTGATCAGACTAACTTTTCTCATTTATGTTAACATGTGACTGCAGTAAGTAAAAAACTCACTAGAATTAAAATATCAATTTACTTGAGTTTTTGTTTACATTTAATTCCAAATTAATCTTTTTTTTTTTTGGATTTGAAGCACGTTTTTGTCTTTTCGTTAGGAATCTTTGGGTCGATGATAATTAATAGAAATAAATGGTTGAATTCACTTGAATGGTAATTAATGTTCTTTTAAGTTAATATATGTAAGCTATGATTGGTGGTGGAGGGTTAGCCACGTGGGGAAAGTGGTGATAACTTAAAAAGACATGTACGGTGTCATATTGATGTCCGCTAGTTGGCAGGAACCAATGATGATGATATTTTCATAATTTAAAACATAAGGGTAATTCGGTCATGATAATAAAAGTCAAATAACCCGTAAATAGTAATCTACGAAGGGGCTACGGTCAACGAAAATGAGCACCAGTCAATGGAGAAACACAACAATCTGATAGTACCGAGGGGTAATGCAAATATTGACGAAACTACAAGGGTTACTTCAAAATTTTCCTTCTTTCATTTGGACAAAAATTCGTCCAAGGATATTTGCCATAGATTAGTGCTAAGTTAACCATAAAAAAAGTTGAGGTTAAATTGAGTGATTGAGACCATTGACTTTTTGATTTAAGTGATCCATGGTACACAAAACAAATGTACAGCATAAAATAGTCATTTCATCCAATGGCCTCAACTGCATAGCACACTTTTTACCCCCACGACTTTTCTTTAGTTTTGCTCCAAAGTTCTATGTTTTCAATGTTACATATATAACGACATTGTCTAACGAGCAGTGTGACGTTTTTGTGACTTTAGGGGCCCTTAATCAGTCAAGAACTACCCTTTGAAAATTTTCTCAGTAGTTTCTATGCTTGCCGATACATGATATTTTCCCAACTATGTGGCTTATTTTATCAAAGAAACCAAATATCATTTAGTACAGAAAAAGAAGAAGATGAGGTTGTGCAACCTTGAATTAGCTCTTCTGTGTTTTATAGGCTTAGTCCTAGTGCAAGTTTGTCAAGCCCAAAATTCACCCCAAGACTACTTTAATGCCCACAATACTACCCGTGCACGAGTAGGCATTGCTCTTATGATATGCTCTGTATTTGCACCATTGAATGTACCTTGACAACCATTATTTAAATAAAATATATTATTCAAATTGCATCCTATGGTGTAAAAATGCTAGCACACTTTAGAGTCTGCATGATATTGATTACACTAATGTTTCTCATTTATGTCAACATGTGACTGGAGTAAGTAAAAATTGCAATAGAAATATAAATTCACTTGAGTTTTTGTTTACTTTTAATTTCAAATTAATCTATTTTGTGATTTGAAGTACATTTTTTTCTTTTCATTTAGAATATTTAGGTTAATGATAATTAATGAAAATAAATAGTCGAATTCACTTGAATGGTAATTAATATTCTTTTATGTTAATAGATGTAAGTCATGATTGGTGATGGAGGGTCAGCCACATGACGAAAGTTGAGAGAACTTAAAAAGACATGTACGATGTCATAATGAGGTCTGTCAGTTGGCAATAACCAATGAATGATGATATTTTCGTAATTTAAAGCATGTAGGGGTAATTCGATCATGAATATAAAAGTGAGACATCCTATAAATGGTCATCCAATAAGGGACTATGGTCAACGAAAATAAGCACCAGCTAAGGGGGGAATGCAATAATCTTATAGTATCGGGGGTACTGCAAATATCGACGAAAGTATATATAGGGGTGTACTACAAAAATTCCTTCTTTTATTTGGACAAAAATTCATCCATGGGTATTTGTAATAGATTAATGCTACGTCAACCATGAAAAAAGCTGAGTGATTGAGGCCACTGACCATTGGATTCAAGAGATCCACGGTATACAAGACAAATGTAAAAGGTAAAATAGTCATTTCATCAAATGGCCTCAATCGCATAACACACTTTTTATCCCTATGACTTTTCTTTTATTTTTGTAATATTTTGAATTTTTTCAAGATATTTTAGAAATTTAAATTATTATTTTTAATTATACTAATAATATTTTATTAATAAATATTAAATATTAATGATTGGTTACATGTTGTTTGAATAAAAATTAGTATGATGGGTCTTTTGGACAATTTAGAGACTTTGTAGGCCTAAAAATAACCTTAATTAAAGTCCAGTTGATATATATAGGCTTTGGGCATATTTCTAGCCCACATCCAACTTAAAATTAATATTTTAGTATGTTATAAAATTTACCCATTTTAGAATTACGAAAATCACTTTTAATTTGAGATAAAAATAGAAGTTGTTGCTTATTTCCAAAAAAGATGGGAGGGACTCTTTCAACCAATACCCTAAACTCTATGATGAATAAAATATCTCAACCCTTTATCAACTTTATGTTTAATAGCCAAGAATTAACCTCCAAAAAATTTATACAAAACTTAAATCTTAAATCTACTCCCATAATTTATTTAAGAGGTTTCTATAAAAAAAAAAATCTAATCACCTCTCTTGTTGAAGATACTTCCATCTCAAATTTATCTCATCTCCTCCTTTAATTATTTGGGGATTTGGTGAATACTTCTAGAAGATCAACAAAGGTTTAAAGTAGATACTCTTCTCATAATTTTTTTAATACAAGTCATTGATTCGTGAACATGTAATTATTATTAGACTATAATTAGTAGTCGATTTTATATTAGAGATCCCCTGTGTGGATTCTATTTATTTTGTATTGGAGATCTTCTATGTGAATATTATTATTTTAATGGATAATTATTTAATTGTTAAGACATACATTGTATTTCCGATTCAGAATTGATAAATCAAGTTGGGAGTGAGTTCTCTAAAGTGAAAGACCCGAAAACTCTGAAAAAATCTCTTACGTGGGTGAAGAAGGAGACCCCTTGTGTGGGTTGTGTATTACTTTCGATTAATTATTTATGCATTTATTATAATTATGGTATTAGTGTTTGACAATTTAATTTATACGAACATGTCTTTATATTCTATATTGTTTGAATCATGCTTTGGGGTGAAAAATATAATAAGCGTTTGGCTAATTCCTACAACCACAATTTTATGTTTTGTTAATCTTGGTGAGAAAAATACATTAGATGAAGTGGAGCCGAATGATGGAAGAAACTTAAAAAAATGAATCTAGTATTTTATTTTAAGATAATTGATTATAATATAGAGTTTTAAACTAATTGTTCATATTGAGATTAATGGAAATAATTTAATTCACGTTTTGGTACTGTTGTAAAAAATTTGGTTACTTAGATTTACCTGACGTCTTATACGAGAATATTCTTCAAATATTGTCTCGATATTAAAATAATGCGATTTCAAAGATGTTTGTTTTATAACTGATTCTAGTATTTTACAGAATTTTTTCAGAATTTAATGTGGTATTTTATATTCTGTGAAACTCAACAAAGTTAACATTATAGTTATTGTCATATATAAACAACACAAATTAATTAACTTCGACTGAGTTTTTGACCCATATATAATGGAGATTTATTTTTTTGGCCAAACACAAAACACGTGGGACTTCGAGTTAGTTTTCCAGAAAAATATAGTTGGTCATTTAATTCAATCGGGGCTGTCTTGTAGACCCATTTTATTGACTGGTTATCAATTATGAATTTTTAATAATTTTTTATTTTATTTAATTTTTAAAATAAAACCTACACTATATTATTTGATAGAAAAATCATAAATTTTGAGTAATATGAAATGCATATATCACTTTTAGATTTAGTTTTGAATTTACTCCTAAATCATGTGATTAAATAAGAAAATAATTAACCAATTGAGTTTTGTTAGTCACTTTTAGGAATTGCGAATATTTGTAAAATGATCAAAATAATTATAAAACATTATATTTTAATAAAAATATATTTATTAAAGTTGTTTATCTTTATTTATAGAATAAAACCCTTGAATAAAATAATTTTTTGATGTTATTTAAATTTTGATAAAAAAGTAGCCATCTTTTATCGAATCGTGAAAAATATTTTTTAAAACGCTATCAAATGAATATTTTAACTTAAGTACAAAAGTTATTTAATATAAATTCTATGTAATTATAGAGATCATAACCAATAGTTTTGGTGGAAAATAAATTTAATTATTATTTTAGGTACCGTACCGTTAAATTACAAAAATTTAATTTCAAAAAAATATTAAACGGTTGAATTGACAAAATTATCTTTATAAAAGTTTCTTATTTTGATTTATAAAGAATTATAGTAATTTTTAAGAATTATTTCGAATGTCTTTAATATTATTTATTTTTATCGCACCCTAGATTTTGGGTAAACAAGCAGATTCACGGGCATTCAGGTTGGGTTCGGGTGCCAAAATTTGGGGTGTGATAATTTTGCTCCAAAGTTTTACGTTTTTTATGTTACATACGTAACGACATTGGCTAACTAGCATGTGGGTGTTTTGACGACTTTAGGGGTCTTTGATCAGTCTAAAACTATCTTTTGAAAATTCTTGTTACTAATTTTCATGTTGATCCATCATATTTTCTCTATAAATATCCTAACTATGCATCTCATTTTTTTAAAGAAATCAAATATCGTCTAATACAGTAAAAGAGGAAGATGGGGTTGTACAACCTTGAATTTAGCTCTTCTGTGTTTTATAGGCTTAGTTTTAGTGTACGTCTTTCAAGCCCAAACTTCACCCCAAGACTACTGTATTGCCCAGAATATTGTCGAGCACAAGTAGACGTTGTACTTATGTCATAGTATGTATTTGCACCATCGGATGCACATTGATAACCATTATATATGTAAAAAATATATATTTTAAACTATAAAAACACATTTTTCAAGGTGCATCCTATAGTATAAAAAAGCCGGCATACTTTAGAGTATGCACGACATTGTTCAAACTAACTTTTCTCATTTACGTCAACATGTTACTGGAGTAGGTAAAAAACTCGCTAGAAATATCAATTCACTTGAGTTTTTTTTTACTTTTAATTCTAAATTAATCTTTATTTTAATTTGAAGCACATTTTTGTCTTTTTGTTTAGAATCTTTGTGCTAATTATAATTAATAAAAATAAATGGTCGAATTACCCTGAGTGGTAATTAATGTTCTTTTAGGTTAATAGATGTAAGCTGTGATCGGTGGTGGAGGGTTAGTCACATGGTGAAAGTGGGGAGAACTTAAAAAGATATGTACGATATCATATTGAGGTCTGTTATTTGACAGGATCCAATGACGATGATATTTTCGTAATTTAAAACATGTAGGGGTAATTCGATCATGACAATAAAAGTCAGACAACCCGTAAACAATCATCTAAGAAGGGGCTACGATCAACGAAAATAAGCACCAGTCAATGGGAAGGACACAACAATCTGATAGTACCGAGGGGTAACACAAATATCGACGAAACTACATGGGGTATTTAAAAAATTCCATTCTTTTTTTTTATTTGGACAAAAAATCGTCCAAGGATATTTGTCATAGATTACTGCTACGTTAACCATAAAAAAATTTAAGTGATTGAGGCCATTGACCATTAGATTCAAGTGATTCACGGTACATAAGACAAATGCAAAAGGTAAAATAGTCATTTCATCCAATGGCCTCAAACCCATAACACACTTTTTGCCTCCATGACTTTTCTTTAATTTTGCTCTAAAGTTCTACGTTTTCAATGTTATATACGTAACGACATTGGCTAACGAGCATGCCGACATTTTTGCGACTTTGGCACCTTTGATTAGTCTAGAACTACTACCCTTTCAAAATTCTCCTCGCTAGTTTCCATGTGGATCCATGATATTTTCTCTATAATTAAATACCCAAACTATGTGGCTAATTTATCAAGGAAACCAAATATTGTTTAGTATAGAAAAAAAGAAAAATGGGGTTGTGCAACCTTGAATTAGCTCTTCTTTGTCTCATGGGCTTAGTCTTGGTGCACGTCTTTCAAGTCAAAAATTCACCCCAAGACTACTTTAATGCCGCCAGTGCACAAATAGGTGTTGGTCCTATGACATGGTCTGTATTTGCACCACTGAATGCACCTTGACAACCATTATTTAAATAAAATATATTTTAAACTATAAAAACATATTTTTTAAGGTGCATCTTATGGTGTAAAAATGCTGCATACTTTAGAGTATGCACTGTATTCATCAGACTAACTTTTCTCATTTATATCAACATGTGACTTGAGTAAGTAAAAAATTTGTCAAAAATATCAATTTACTTGAGTTTTTGTTTACTTTTAATTCTAAATTAATTTATTTTAGAATTTGAATCATGTTTTTGTCTTTTTAGTTAGAATTAGTGTTATTGGCCCGTGCTAAAGCACGCGGTATGAAATTAAAAGGAATTTCTTTATAAACAAAGAAATTCATAAAAAAATAAAAAATAAAAACTTTCATAATAACTATATAAAATTAAAATGAAAATATAATTGGACCCCTTGCATATAAAAAATACCTACAAATTTAACGTTATGCTCTAAATATATTTAGTAAATAAATCTCTAAAAAATATCTAGAATAATTATGTTACCACATCCTTTAAAACGGTAATATAATTACGTAAGACTAAAATGTGTTATTGGCGACTTCATAAATAAGATCTTTAAGATAAAAAAAATTACAATAATATATAATAAGCAAGACATCTTTATTAGTTTACAATTATTTTATATTATAATTCTTAACTAATACGGTCATATATATCAAATTGATCTTAAAAAAAAAAAATCTTTTTTTATCCACATTCATACGTCTATTCGTTCTTAAGAGTGTTCTTCGTAGCCGAGAGTGAAAATTGTCTCAATTTCTTTTTCTTTGGCTTAATGCGCGACTTCTCAAAGCTCCGAGTCTTCAAAAAAATATTCACTCGCACTTCTGAAATTCTGAGAAGTGATCATGCTACAAAGGATCAGTCGATTACATTATTCTATCTTCATTTGTTGCCTGCCAAGCTCTATCAGTCCAAGCGGGTGCTAAAGAACTCAGCAATTGCTGTTAAGAATAATAGATTTGCGTCGATTCATTAGGCTATTTTTAATATGTTATATACATATATAATTAGATATTTATTTATTTTAGGTGAATGAAAAAAAATTGATCTAAATAGGCTCCGATTAATCTGAATAAAAATATAGATAAAAAAATAAAAAGAAAATAGAAATTCAAAGGAGGAGTTAAGGAGACATGCCTGCAATTTTTGTAGAGAGTTGTGTAAAAATCACTGATGTTTTCTCCATCCATGTATAATTTTTGTTTAATTAAATAGAAAAAGAAAAAAAATAATAAAAAAATAATCTAAAAAAGAAAAAATATACAATGAGGCAAAAAAAATACATGGTCAATAAGTTGATTAGCCCGCATCAATGTAGAGAAATTTTTTGCTCCTGCGTCTTTTGCTAGGAGACGTTTCAGCCATTGGACAATAGATGGAGAGATTTTATACGAAAAGCAGATACATTTTAAAAAGTTTTAGGTAAAAAAGCATAGATCGATGTTTTAGAAAAGCCTAAAGACATTTTAATGAGAGTTTTAAGAAGTTTTAAAAAAATAAAGAGACATTTTAAGAAATCAAATAAATATTTTAAGAGAAGAGATAGACGTTTTGGATAGTATGTAATGGTTTTGGAATAATATACACTTAATGTAACCAATTCAATTTTGATATAGTCATTAATTGTATTAATGCAGTAAGGAAGAATAGATGATAGAAAATTCGATGTCGATGACATGGCACTCTGCATGAGGAGAGTGCCACGTCAACTTGATGTGGAGGAGAGAGAGGGACGCTGTCCACTTCTCTGTTGTAGTATAGATATATAGATATTTGGGTTAATGATAATTAATGTAATTAAATGGTTGAATTTAACTTGAATGATAATTAATGTTATTTAGAGATTAGTGGTAGAGGTTCAGCCACGTGTTGAAAGTGGAGTGAACGTAAAAAGACATGTACGGTGTCATATAATGAGGTCTGTCAGTTGGTAGGAATCAATGAATGATGATATTTTCGTAATTTAAAACATGTGGATTGATTCGATTATGACGATAAAAGTCAGACAGCCCGTAAACGATCATCTAAGAAGGGGCTATGATCAACAAAAATAAGCACCAATCAAGAGGGAAACGCAACAATCTGATAGTATTGGGGGGTATCTCAAATATTGACGAAAGTATAGGGGGTACTTCAAACATTCCCTTATTCTTCTTTTATGTATAAAAATTTGTCCAAGGGTATTTGCCATAAATTAATGATATGTTAACCACAAAAAAGATTGAGCGATTGAGGCCATTGACCATTGAATTCAAGTGATCCACAATACACAAGACAAATGTTAAAGGTAAAATAATTATTTCATCCAATGGCCTCAACCGCATAATACACTTTTTACTCTCATGACTTTCTTTAATTTTGCTCCAAAGTTCTACGTTTTCACTGTTATATATGTAACGACATTGGATAACGAGGAGGGTGACGTTTTGGTGACTTTAGAGGCCCTTGATTAGTCTAAATTACCCTTTGAAAATTCTCCTCACTAGTTTCCATGCCGATCCATGGTATTTTATTTATAAATACCTCAACTATGTGGCTCATTTTATTAAGGAAACCAAATATCGTCTAGTACAACAAAAAAGAAGATAGGGTTGTGCAACCTTAAATTAGCTATTCTGTGTGTTTCATGGGCTTAGTCCTGGTGCACGTTTCTCAAGCCCAAAATTCACCCCAACACTACCTTAACGCCCACAATACTGCCTGTGCACATGTAGGTGTTGGTCATATGACATGGGAGAACACAGTCGCAGCGTATGCCCAGAACTACGCTAATCAAAGGGCTGGCAATTGTCAACTCGTGCACTCGGGTGGACCATATGGTGAGAACCTTGCCGGAAGTAGCGGTGGCCTCTCAGGTACGGATTCTGTGAACCTGTGGGTTCGGGAGAAACAATTCTATGACTACAATTCAAACTCATGCAGCGGGGGACAATAGTGCGGGCACTACACTCTGGTGGTTTGGCGCAACTCGGTTCGTCTTGGGTGCGCTAGGGTGCAATGCAACAATGGAGGTACCTTTGTCATTTGTAATTATGATCCCCCAGGCAACTTTCAAGGCCAACGTCCTTACTAAAGACCTCCTAAATAGAGACTTATTTATATCTATGAATAATGTAAAATAAGCTATGGGCTTTCTGTCCTAGTTTGGATTTTCATAGATCCATCTTGTTATATTTCTTTAAATTGCTCTCTATCCTCTAAGCAGTTATAACTGCCGTTAGAACGGTCATAACAGTAATGTTAAGGGATCAGTATAATATTATTATAATAGGTCATTTAAAACCTTGGTGTTTGGTTACTTGTAAATTGACGGATTAATAAATTATGATAAAATTTTCCGGATCAGTGGGCTCCACTTTGAACCATGATGCATATGAACTCAATTATTCAGGTTTTTATAACCGACGTAAGTTAGTTACCCAGGTAGCTGATATATAAAGTTTTTGTTCACTACCTGCTCAATAGACCCATTCCTGCCATTTAGTTGGTTCAGGCCCGGCAGGGCCCTGCCGTCTCTACCATAAGGCCATTAAGGCAGTCGCCTTCCGGCCCAGGTGAGAGAAGGACCCAGCCCATTAACCACATGGATGTTTAGCACACGGGCCCCTTTGTTGGATATACAAACCAAAAATCAATTTGATTGGTTATCTTTAGCCATAAATATTTTTAGTACCTTTTAGGATTGATTCTACCCGACTGGATTCAAGCATGTTTTTTGGGTAGTAAATCCAATGGCTAGAACTAATCAATCAAACTGATTTTTAGTCTGTTTATGCACCAATAGATGGGCTGAACATCCAGCAGTCATTAGTCCCAAAAAATGATCTATGTAGGGCCATAAGAGTCCTATGGGAGTCGAGGCATCTACATTTTTCCGTAACTTCTGATTATCATGAATAGTTGTTAAATAAGACTTTCTACTATATATAGAGAGTTAAAAATTTTAATTAATACTATATATATTAATATATTAAATATAAAAAGCCTTAAATGGAATTTTTGCCTTAGGGTGACTTTTGCATCCAATTAGCAATAGGGTCGGTCCTGATATAATGGAACCTCAGTAGCTGATCCATTGATAGCCTACTTTTGCAGTTCTGTTAGGCAACAGATTAGGCTGGACTGAAAGACTTGTGTGGCGGCGAAGATCCGTGATAGACCCGGCCCACCGGGTGCGGAACTGCGGATAGCAATCATTCAATTTATAGACTTCTTTTGCCAGACATATCCCGTTGGTCAACTTGCAACAGGGTAAAATGAACCATTGACAACGAAATTTTGTTTTGATAAGGCCCCGATGTTCTCGGTTTTGATTCGGGATGTGGCATGTGCTGTGTTGAAAAGTTGATTAGGCATAAAATAGAACGCCGCTGCCGGGGATCGAACCCGGGTCACCCGCGTGACAGGCGGGAATACTTACCACTATACTACAACGACTTTGTTGCTTTATAATATTTTGGTTAATATTATAACAATATTGTTGCTAAGGAGGTAAACTAGAAAATAGCAGTATTTGTACTTTTTTCCAAGTAAGGCAGTGGACGTTAGGATTCGAAGGTTCCCACTCCCGGAAAAATTTTAGATGCAGAGGAGTTTGGATGCAGTGGGGTCTCGTAGCCTTACATGGCTCAGTGTTTGGGGCCCACTTACCGCATGGATGTTTAATCCACCTCTTGGTGGATAAGTATATCAAAAATCAATCTCATTTGATAATTTCTATCCGTTGGTTTAAGTTCCCAAAAATATGCAAAAACATGCTTGAATCCAACGGCTACACTCAATCCTAAAAAGGTGCTATAAGCTATGTCTAGCGATAATAACTGAGACTGATTTTTGATATGCATATCCACCAAGAGGTGGGGTAAACATCCATGCGGCCAATGGGCCCCACAAAATGAGCCATGTAGGGCCACGAGACCCCTCTGCATCTAAAATTTTATCCCCCACTCCCACCTATGAGGTATGCTACACCGACGACTTTCTAGATCACTAGTTGATGTCAACCATCGGATCCATAGATTGGCGTCGTGTTGTTAGAAACTTTATCAATGGACACGATCAAAAGCTTATTGAATGATCAAGTGAGATATCCTAATCGTTTTTTCCCCCAAAAAATAAAAATCTGCAGCCTTTTTCAAGTTTTGATGGGAACCGATGGTTCAATAATCTGTCGGTTCTTAAGAAAAATGCAGGTTCAATTTAAACCGATCCAACTTTTCAAAAAATCCGGTCAAACCCAGTCCAGTCCAGTTTTTATAACACGATCTATAGTTCTCTAGTATTTTAATGGTGTTTCTCCGACTGTTCGAAACAATCGGCGTTACTCTTTCCCCGGCGGTTGTAAACTTGTTGGTGTTGGCCTTTTCTCTACGCCGGCGGCAAAATGCCGGCGGTTTATGGGATGGTTTATAACCGCTGATGAGTACTTTGTCGGTGATTTAAAACTGCTGAGAAAACCATACGTTTTTTGTAGTGTCAACATAGATTTTATTAAAAGTGCTTAGGAAAATATGAAGGTTTGAAACCCTAGTCTAAAATCACATGTAAACTCAAACTTAAGGAGAAAACTATGATTTTCACAGAGAGAACCTATTATAATAATTTTGCTTTCACTAAGCTCGACCCATGTTTTTGTAGCTGGTTTCATTCGCCGTTCTAAGACATGGAAAAATGAAGAACAACACATATAGAATTGAAGGGAAAGCAAGGAATCAAACAAAAATCCTAAATATGGTTTCTAAGCAAGAAGAAGCATATTATAAATTAAAGCAAACAACAATGGTGTCTAATGGTGGGTCACTTGTTTGTTATTCTCTAAATTATAGCTCCAACTCCAAGAGAGATCCACCGAAGAACAAAATGTTTTATCCAAACCCTACCTCAGAAAGTAAAACAGAGAAAGAAGAGAGAGTTATTTTTTCCTCAATGTGTAAAAATTGATTTTCGTCAATTTTACTTAGGCTTAAATAAGAAGGTGTCAAAAACCCTAATTTAGGTCAGCTTATGGTTCATGAACTGTGCTAAGGCCCATGGTATCAACTGAGCTTCAGACAAGGTTCCATATATAACTCAGTTAAACATAATTAGGCATTATAACTAATTATAATAATTAATTAATAAATATATCAATTTTCAAATAATAAAAATCAAGGCATTACACGACTACGAACTCGTGCACTCAGGTTGACCCTATGGTGAGGACCTTGCGAGTAGTAATGGCCTCTCAGGTACATACGGATGCCATGAACCTGTGGGTTGGGGACAAATAGTTCCATGACTACAACTCAAACTCGTGCACCAAGAGACAACCGGTGGTTTGTCACAACTCAGTTTGTCTCGGGTGCACTAGGGTGCCTTGCAACAATGGGGGTACCATTTTCATTTGCAATTATGATCCCGAGGCAACGTTGTAGGGTAACGCCCTTACTGTAGAGCAACTAAATAGATACTTAATTATATCTAATTAAGCACCTCTTATATCTAGAAATTATGTAAAATAAGCTATGCGCCTTCTGTCTTAGTTAGGTGCTTATAGATCCGTGTTGTTATATTTCTTATAGGAAAAATAATACATTCATGTACGGGCCTGCATGGTAAGACGTCCTGCTTGGTTCAATGCAAATCGGATGCAATGCACCCACTTGCCATGGTTTTGGGATTACACCTGATTGGTTGGGGGCGTCCAAATG
This sequence comes from Euptelea pleiosperma, assembly GCA_035048495.1. Lineage (NCBI taxonomy): Eukaryota > Viridiplantae > Streptophyta > Magnoliopsida > Ranunculales > Eupteleaceae > Euptelea > Euptelea pleiosperma. The sequence goes on along the minus strand of CM068542.1, from coordinate 31,526,926 downwards.
AGTTGCTGTGCAAATGGTTGCCAAGCCCTTGCAAACTCTTTAAGAAAATGGATACAAGTATGTGCAGCCCAAAAACCACGCGTGGTAAGTGACTGCAATGCAACTCACCGCATTTGTATTGGAATACAAAATGCATCCCAGTGTAGGGAACCAAGCAAGGCCTAATGTATCAAACAATCAATGTAAACCAAATAATCTTCCCAAAACATGGATTTTATAGATCCGTGTTGTTATATATTTTTCGGCTATCTAATTAGTACATAGTAATATGGGCTAGCATATACTCCATCTCAATGGAGAACCTTGTCCGCGTTCTCCTTTCCCGGGTCAGACGATAGTACTATAGCTGGGACACGGCATTTACACTTAGAAAATGAAATGTCTAACGTGGATGGGCATATAGCATAGCCTGCCACGTATAGATGATGGTCCTTCGAATCTGAATTCGTAGCAAATTTTAGGAGGCAAATATTTTCTGAGAATATGCCAAATTTTCCTGAATTTTCTTCGTAATTATGTTATAGATGCATGTGACTTGAAACGTGACTAAACAGCACATGGGGTGGTACATAGCACTCAAAACAAAAGAAAAATCCACAAAAGTCATCATCATCTCTCTCGTGTCTATCCCAATGGCTACTTTTATTCACAAATTACCATAAGAAACTTTTACTAGCAACCTCATTGAAGCCCGCCATTGTAGGTCTACTGATCACGGCCCCTTTAATTTGTTCAATGGGGGCACAATCCTTATAGTATATGGTGAGTGTCCTAGATTTTGAAGGATATAATTTGGAGAATGTTGGAGGGGGGCAGTAAACTAAAATTTATGGGTATTTTGGAGATCAAAAGAAAAAAAATTTATAAGGATTTTGAAAGTTGGGTTAGGGGATTGAACCTGTTTCGGGCCCATGTCTCCATTTATTTTTGTCTTTTCGTGACACTATACAGTCCAGATAATGACCGTAACTTTTGATCAGTGACTGTGGGGACCCTCCCATCACCACTAATTTGGATGAAAATTCAACTAATCAGATGGTCATGGGCTAGGGATTCACAGTTTGCTACTTACATATATGGAGTTGTTACATTGGGGTGGGCTTGGTTGGTTTGCTTAACTGTATAGTTTACGGCCCACTATAGACACCTATTTTTTTGTCTTACAAAATGATTTTTCATGTTCAAAACTGAATTATTTTGGAAAGTTCATCATGTTAAAAAAAGTGTGAATTTTTCCGATCCTTTCGGTTTACTTTTTTAAAAATTAGGACGGTTTGTGAATTATATTTGTGAATAATTGGAGAATTTTACTAACTAGTTAGGGTACCAGCATCTCAGGTTTCCTCTCTTTTTTTTTTTCTTCTTTTATTTGGAAAAAAAAAATTGTCCAAGGGTATTTGCCATAGAATAATGCTACTCCACTGTTAACCGTGAAAAAAGTTGAGAGTGATTGAATACAATGGCCTCAACAGCATATCACACTCCTTACACCCCATGACTTTTCTTTAATTTTGCTCCAAAATTCTACGTTTTCAATGTTACCCATACCATACGTAACCGCATTGGCTAATGATCAGGGAAACATTTTTGTGACTTAAGGGACCCTTGATCAGTCTAGAGCTACCCTTCGAACATTCTCCTTACTAGTTTCCAAGCCGAACTATGATATTTTCCCTATAAATACCCCAACTATGCTACTCGTTTTTCATCAAGAAACTCCAAAGAGGAAAATGGGGTTGTGCAAGCTTGAATTAGCTCTTCTGTGTTTCATGGCCTTAGCACTGGTGCATGTCTCTCAAGCTCAAAATTCACCCCAAGACTACCTTAACGCCCACAATACTGCCCGTGCACAAGTAGGCGTTGGTCCAATGACATGGGACAACACAGTCGCAGCGTAAGCCCAGAACTACGCTAATCAGAGGGCTGGCAATTGTCAACTCGTGCACTCGGGTGGACGATATGGTGAGAACCTTGCCGGGAGTACCGGTGGCCTCTCAGGTACGGATTCCGTGAACCTGTGGGTTCGGGAGAAACAGTTCTATGACTACAATTCAAACTCATGCAGCGGGGGACAGCAGTGCGGGCACTACACTCAGGTTGTTTGGCGCAACTCGGTTCGTCTTGGGTGCGCTAGGGTGCGATGCAACAGTGGGGGTACCTTTGTCATTTGCAATTATGATCCCCCAGGCAACTTTCAAGGCCAACGTCCTTACTAAAGATCTCCTAAATAGAGACTTATTTATATCTAGAAATAATGTAAAATAAGCTATGGGCTTTTTGTCCTAGTTTGGATTTTTATAGATCCATCTTGTTATATTTCTTTAAATTGCTCTCTATCCTCTAAGCAGTTATAACTGGCTGTTAGAACGGTCATAACAGTAATGTTAAGGGACCATGATAATGTTATTATAACAGGTCATTTAAAACCTTGGTGTTTGGTTACTTGTAAATTGACAGTCCGGATCGGTGGGCTCCGATCCCCGGATCGGTGGGCTCCGATCACGATCAGCTGAGACTTTGAACCATGATGTATATGAACCTAACTATTCAGGTTTTTATAACTGACGTAAGTTAGTTACCCAGGTAGCTGATATATGAAGTTTCTGTTCACTACCTTCTCAATAGACCCATTCCCGCCATTTAGTTGGTTCGGCCCGGCAAGGCCTTGCTGTCTCTACCATAAGGTCATTAAGGCAGTCGCCTTAGGCCCGAGGTGAGAGAAAGACCCAGCCTATTAACCACATGGATGTTTAGCCCACCCCTTTGTTGGATATACAAACCAAAAATCAATCTGATTGGTTATCTTTAGCCATAGATTTTTTTAGTTCCTTTTAGGATTGATTCTAGCGACTGGATTCAAGCATGTTTTTTGGCTTGTAAATCCAATCGCTAGAAATAATTAATCAAGCTGATTTTTTGTGTGTTAATGCACCAATAGAGGGCTGAATATCCAGCAGTCATTAGTCCCAAAAAATGATCTATGTAGGGCCATAAGAGTCCTATGGAGTCCTCTGCATCTTCAGAGGTCGAGAAGACCTCCTAAACAAAGAAGAAAAAATAAACAAGAAGACTACCTAGCCTTTGAACATGACTGAATCCCATCTAAACACTAGATCTTCGAAGGATAGCCCCTTGCATTCTATGAACCGTCTAGTCCAGAGAGAGCGAGAAAAAATATCCAAATTCCAGCAAAGATCAATAACCTACCCACCTAACAAAGCAACGAAAAAGAATATAGGACGAAATTACAGTTGGGATGGGGGATTCGTGTGGGGTTAATCTCGCCCACCGGCACTACTCCTTTATAAAAGCAAGCTCTACCATTCATTCTCCATTTTTTGATTTCTTCAAATTCCATCGTGTCCTTCATCACCTGCAAAGGTAATAAAGTTTCGATTTCATTGATTCTTTGTATAACGCTTCTAGTTTGTTAGATTTCATGATTCCCATTTTTTTTTTCTTTGAATCTGTATAGCTACGGTTGCTTGGGGACCCGGAGAAGCTTTAAGCTTTGTGTTTGGTTGCCGCTTCTCTAGGATTCCACCAAACAGTAGGGAAACTAATTCTGGGAAGTGGGTTCCCAAGAAGTGGCACTTCCTGGAAACCCAATTCTTGGAAAACCACTTCCAAACGAACCAAACGCAGCCTAATACTAATATAAAAAAGTCTTATATGAAGTCTTTTTCCTTTGGCCTCAACTTGCATCCAGACGGCCCTAGGGCCGGGGCCACTTTTGCATCCAATTAGCAATAGGGTCGGTCCGATATAATGGTGCCTGATCCATTGAATTTGAAAGCCTACTTTTGCGGGTTTTATCACTTGGACTAGGTTGACGCGGGCAGTCTTGGTGGCTTGTGGTCCAAAATAAACCGACTCAAATTCACTATTTTTTTAATTTTTTTCTTTCTTTCGCAGATCTGTTAGGCAACAGATTAGGCTGGACTGAAAGACTTGTGTGGCGGCTAAGATCCGTGATAGACCCGGCCGGGTGCGAAAATGCGGATAGCAATCATTCAATTTATAGACTTCTTTAGCTAGACCTTGCGCCTTCGACGAAAGGAATGAGATAGGCTAATTGATTATGACCATCAAACTCCACATTTATTTTGAATTAGTAGACGGGACCCTGGTTAGCAATTTCCCATTTAATATGCATATTCTTTTTTAGAAAACATATTATACTATCGTATTATTCAAAGATCTAAGCGGAATTCCATGTATTTTACAATGAAAAAAATGCAAAAAAAAAAAAAAAAACATTGTTTTTAACAAATTTGAATTACTTTTCTATTTTATTTATTCTTTGCTGAACTCTTAAGCATATTTTTGAATGACATACGAATTATATTCAAATTTAATTTTCTCGTACTGCAGTGTGGTCATGCTAAAGCGTATATTTCCACGCAACCTTTGCGGTATGGGATCTGTTCGTTAAATAGATGAATATGTAAGTGGCCACAAGAGACGCGCATAGGACGTTACAACAGTACAGATATGCTTTGACTAAATTGAAATGATTTAAAATGCGCGCAAGATCGGGGATGAGATGTAACATTATAAGAAGCAGCCTCGTATTTCATAAAAATCTTTATGGTAAATAATTTGATTTAACTTCCAATGGCGTAATTTTAGCGCTAGCCGACATATCCCGTTGGTTAATTAACTTGCAACAAGATAAAATGAACCATTGATAAAGAAATTTTGTTTTGATAAGGCGGGATGTGGCATGTGCTGTGTCGAAAAGTTGAAAAGGCATAAAAATAGAACGCCACTGCCGGGGATCGAACCCGGGTCACCCGCGTGACGGGCGGGAATACTTACCACTATACTACAACGACTTTGTTGCTCCATAATATTTTGGTTATTTTTTATCGCAATATTATTGCTAAGGAGGTAAACTCGAAAATAGCAGCATTTGTACTTTTGGCCCAAGCAAGGCAGTGGATTTTAGGATTCGAAGGTTCCAACAATTGAATCAACGGTTTAGTAAAACCGGTGGTTCTTAAGAAAAATGCAGTTTCAAATTTAAACCCATCCGACTTTTATAAAACCCGGTCAAACCCAGTCCAGTTTTATAACACTGATCTCTAGTCCTCCTAAAAATACCCCAGTAAACATGGAATTAATGCTAGTTTCATCGTTCTCAAATCCCCCAACTGAACCTCAAACAGAGTTCTAATCAGCCCATGGTATCAACTGAGCCTCAAATAGAGTTCTAATCAGGCCTTAAAAGTCTTTACATTGGCTCTAAAAGCCCATCCAACAAATGTAACTCAGTTAAATATAATTAAGGATTATAACCAGTTATAATAATTAATTAATAAATATATTAATTTTCGAGTAATAGAAATCAAAGCATTACACGACTGCCAACTCGTGCATTCAGGTTGATCCTACGGTGAGGATCTTGCAAGGAGCAGTGATGGCCACTCGAGTACGTACGGATGCTGTGAACCTGTGGGTTGGAGAGAAATAGTTCTATGACTACAACTCAAACTCGTGCACCACGAGACAACTGGTGGTTTGTCTCAACTCAGTTCGTCTTGGGTGCACTAGGGTGCCATGCAACAATGGGGGTACCATTTTCATTTGCAATTATGATCCCGAGGCAACTTCGTAGGGTAGCTTCCTAGTTAGGTTAAACGGTTTCTACTTTCTTCTCGTCTCTCTCCAGAAGTCTTCTTTCTTGTCTTCTCTGCACTTTCTTGGTGCCGGAGCCACCATCCGCCTCGCTGTTATCAGATTTTATGGTATACCTCTCTGCCCCCTCCCTCCCTCCCCCCACTCTCTCTCTCTCTCTTAGAAAACCCAAAATAGAGGAATCCTCCACTCTCTCTCTCTCTCCTGGATCGAAGATCTTTATAGGGTTTAATCAATATTTCAATATGTTACAACATGAGAGAAAATTATTGTTGAAGATCACTCAAGCATTGCCATTAAATGGGCTTCCAGTATACTGGGAATTAATTGGGGTATCGTGTTAAGCAGGGCTTGAATTTAAAAAAAATATTACTGTCAAAGGAGATTCAGTCAATGGCATTGGGTGAAAATCTTGTTCTCCCTGTCCCAAGGTCGGCTAAAGGGAGGGCACTCCTTTGCTGAAGGAGGTGTGCATAGGGAGTCTCGTATTGTGGTTTGGAGATGTAGGTGTGATCTTGGTGTTTTGCTTTGTTTTCCTCGTCATCTCCTTTGCCCTCTTTTTGTTATTATTTTAGTGAATTTTTATTGTTAACTATCAAAACAAAAAAGGGGACTGCATGGATCAAAATGTACTTAAGAAAAGTGAAGATGGCTGAACCAAAGTGTCACAAGGACCGGAGGTAATAGATTTAGAGGTACTCTGTAGAAATTGTGAAGCTAGGATTAAGGGTTGTGCTTGACAACTATCCAAACAAAATAAGATTTCAGTAGTTTCAGAACTAACAGATAGCAAGGAGCTACTAAAGAATGATCGTGATGAATCAGCCGTTTAATACACGACACACATGACATGGAAGGATGGTCTTTTAGGCTACAAAACATGCTAATGGATCAAGAATCACACTATCTAAAGCGCCCAACAGTGAGTTGAGATATTGCTCTTAAGTGATTGCATTGGAAAGGCAAAAGGAAAACTTTTAACGGACAGAAAAATCAAGTCTCTTTTTTGGCCTAAAATATCCAGTGGTGGGTCCTATTTGTTGATCCCATCCGAAGGGTGAATCGCTACATCCCACCCCCAGCGTGGCCAGATGTATGAACACCAAGGCAGTAGGTTCGCATCGACGTGCTTTGGCTTAAGCAGAATTTTAAAGGTGAGGCTGGAATGCTATGGATTGTAGGACCAGTTGTTAGCGGTTGTGTTGCAAGACCGATATGGTACATAACTACGTAAAACTGGTTGCATGTGTTTTTTAGCCAAAAATGATGATCCAAACAACTGTAAGAATTGAAATAAATGGAAAAGAAAAAAAAACAAAACAAAAAAAAGTAAGAATGTGAGGTAGAGGTGCTAATTAATGTGAATCGGAATGGAGCGCCCATCCGATAAAGTTTGCTCTTCATCCATTATGGAGTAGGACCTTCCATCGAGAAAGAGCAAGACGGACTGGGAAAGTTCAGAGAAAACAAGAAAAAATTAGACATACCGTCAGAAAGGGGTGAAGAAAGTAGACTGAGGTGAATAGTTGGTAAGTTTTGTTTTTGGCAAGTGAATATCTTTTATTAAAATATTATATTTTAATATGAAATTACAAAACTACTTTGGTGAGTTGGCAACTAATTAAAAGTTGCCACCAATAGGTACGATAGATGCGTCCATGGAGCCTGGCCCATGTGATCATCACTCTTTTGCCTTAGGCCTCAACTTGCATCAAGACGGCCCTAGGGTGGGGCCACTTTTGCATCCAATTAGCAATGGGACGGGATATTGGCACCCGCGTTTTCGCTCCGTAAACCCATCACACCCACCCACCAAAATACAAAACAAAAACAAAAAAAAAAAAAAATACAGAGAAGAAGAGGAAAAATAAAGAAGAAGAAGAAGAAAAAGAAGAAGAGGAGGAGGAGGAGGACGCCGCCACCACTACCAACACCGGAGGTACGTCTCTCCTTCTCTCTATCTCTCCTCTCTCTCTCAATCTCTGGGCTGCCTCGGCAGCCTCCGAGATCAAGTGTGGCATTCCACACTTGGCAGCCCTTAGCAGCCCGTAGGGCTGCCGAGTGTGGCAATCACACTCGGCCTCGGGGGCTGCCGATGCAGCCCAAAACCGAGAGAGAGAGAGAGAGAGAAGGAGAGACGTACCTGAGGTAGCAGCGGCGCCCTCGTCCTCATCCTCCTCCTCCCCTTCTTCTTCTTCTTCTTCTTCTCTGTTGTTTTGTTTTTTTTTCAGTTTTTTTGGTTTTTTTTTTTTTTTTATGGGTGTGATGAGTGAAAAAGGAGGGAGGGGGATTTTTTGGGTTTACTGAGCGAAAATGTGGGTGCCAATATCTCATCCCTAAAATAGGGTCGGTCCCGATATAATGGTACCTGATCCATTGATAGCCTACTTTTACGGGTTTTATCACTTGGACTATGTTGACGCGGGCAGTCTTGGTGGCTTGTAGTCCAAAATAAACTAACTCAAATTCACTATTTAAAAATTTTTTTTTACTTTCTTTTGTAGTTCTGTTAGGCAACAGATTAGGCTGGACTGAAAGACTTGTGTGGCGGCTAAGATCCGTGATAGACCCGGCCGGGTGCGGAACTGTGGATAGCAATCATTCTAGACCTTGCGCCTTCGACGAAAGGAATGAGATAGGGTATTTGATTATGACCATCAAAAATGGAAAAAAAAAAACAAAAACGGAATTAGACGGATTTTAACGGAAAAAAACGGAAAAAATGGCGCTGAAATTCAAATTTTGAAAATTAAGAAAAAAAGAAATTTAACAGTTTTAAACGGAATTAAACGGATTTAACGGCTTTTTTTTTTTTCCACAAAATTTTTCAGAATTTAACGGCAGTTTAAACAATTTTAACGGCCGTTAAAACAAAAAAATGGCCGTTAAATTCAAAAACGTTAAAATGTGTTTAAACGGTTTTAACGGAAACCGGCTTGGGGCGTTACAGTTTAAACGGTCTTAATGGCGGTTTAAATGGCTGTTTTTAAAACCGTGGACTGGACACTGGTTAGCAATTACCCGTTTACTATGCATATTCTTTGATCTAACTTCCAATGGCGTAATTTTTGCCGACATATCCCGTTGGTTTTGATAAGGCGGGATGTGGCATGTGCTGTGTCGAAAAGTTGAAAAGGCATAAAAATAGAACGCCGCTGCCGGGGATCGAACCCGGGTCACCCGCGTGACAGGCGGGAATACTTACCACTATACTACAACAACTTTGTTGCTCTATAATATTTTGGTTAGTTTTATCACAATATTATTGCTAAGGAGGTAAACTCGAAAATAGCAGCATTTGTACTTTTGGCCCAAGCAAGGCAGTGGATGTTAGGATTCGAAGGTTCCAACAATTGAATCAACGGTTTAGTAAAACCGGTGGTTCTTAAGAAAAATGCAGTTTCAAATTTAAACCGATCCGACTTTTAAAAAACCCGGTCAAACCCAGTCCAGTTTTATAACACTGATCTCTAGTCCTCCTAAAAATACCCCAGTAAACATGGAATTAATGCTAGTTTCATCGTTCTCAAATCCCCCAACTGAACCTCAAACAGAGTTCTAATCAGCCCATGGTATCAACTGAGCCTCAAATAGAGTTCTAATCAGGCCTTAAAAGTCTTTAAATTGGCTCTAAAAGCCCATCCAACAAATATAACTCAGTTAAATATAATTAAGGATTATAACCAGTTATAATAATTAATTAATAAATATATTAATTTTCGAGTAATAAAAATCAAAGCATTACACGACTGCCAACTCGTGCATTCAGGTTGATCCTACGGTGAGGATCTTGCAAGGAGCAGTGATGGCCACTCGAGTACGTACGGATGCTGTGAACCTGTGGGTTGGAGAGAAATAGTTCTATGACTACAACTCAAACTCGTGCACCACGAGACAACTGGTGGTTTGTCTCAACTCAGTTCGTCTTGGGTGCACTAGGGTGTCATGCAACAATTGGGGTACCATTTTCATTTGCAATTATGATCCCGAGGCAAACTCTTCAAGAAAATGGATGTAAGCATGTGCAGCCCAAAAACCGTGGTAAAGTGACTGCAATGCAACTCACTGAAATCCAAAATGCATCCAAGTGCATGGAACTAAGCAAGGCCTATGTATCAAACAATCAATGAAAACCAAATAAGCTTCTTCAAATGCTGATTTTATAGATCCGTGTTGTTATATTTTTTCGGCTATGTAATTAGTACATAGTAATATGGGCTCGCATATACTCCATCTCAATGGAGAACCTTGTCCGCGTTCTCCTGCTTTCCCGGGTCAAACGATAGCATAGCCTGTCACGTGTAGATGATGGTCTTTCGAATCTGAATTCGTAGCATAGACGGCAAAATATTTTTCAAGAATATGCCAAATTTTCCTGAATTTTCTTCGTAATTATGTTAGATGCACGTGACTTGAAACTTGACTAAACAGCACATGGGGTGGTACAAAGCATGGTTTTAAAAACGGCCGTTTAAACGGTAACGCCCCATGCCCGTTTCCGTATAAACCGTTTAAACCCGTTTTATCGGTTTTGAAAAAAACAGCCGTTTTTTGGTTTTAACGGCCGTTAAAATCGTTTAAACAGCCGTTTAATTTTGAAAAATTTTGTGAGAAAAACGGCCGTTAAAACTGTTTAATTTCCATTAAAATCCGTTAAATTCCGTTTTTTTTTTTTTTAATTTTCAAATTTCAAAATTTGAATTTCAGGGCCACTTTTTTGGTTTTTTTGCCGTTAAAATCGTTAAAACCGTTAAAATCCTTTTAATTCTATTTTTTTCCCATTTTTACCCCTGACCGTTTCAATCCGTTTTAACGGCCGTTTAAACGGTAACGCCCCCAGTCCTCTTAACCGTTAAAACGGCCTCCTTTAAACCTTGGTACAAAGCACTCAAAACCAAAAAAAAATCCACAAAAGTCATCATCATCTCTGTCGTGTCTATCCCAATGGCTACTTTTGTTCACAGATTACATAAGCAACTTTTACTAGCAACGTCATTGAAGCCCGCCATTGTAGGTCTATTCATCACGGCCCCTTTGTTCAAGGGGGCATAATCCTTATAGTATATGCTCGTGCACAAGTGGGCGTTGGAGCTATGACATGAGACGACAAAGTTACAGCGTATGCGTTTTGGGCCCATGTCTCCATTTATTTTTGTCTTTTCGTGACCATATAGTCCAGATATTCACGTAACTTTTGATCAGTGACTGGTGACCCTCCCGTCACCACTAATTTGGATGAAATTAATTCAACTAATCAGATGGTCATGGGCTTGTGGTTCACAGTTTGCTACTTACGATATATGGAGTTGTTACATTGGGGTGGGCTTGATTGGTTTGCTTAACTATATAGTTAACGGCCCACTAAACAACAACTTTTTTGTCTTATAAAATGATTTTTTCTTGTTCAAAACTGAATAATCTGGAAAGTTCATCATGTTAAAAAAAAAGTATGAATTTTTCCAATCCTTTAAATAGGACGTTGTCCGGTTTGTTTTTCTAAATTGTCGTACGTCGAGAATTTTACTAACTAGTTAGGGTACCACCATCTCAGGTTTTCTCTCTTTTTTTTTTTTCTTTTTTTTGAACCAAAAAAATTCATCCCAAGGGTATATATTTGCCATAGAATAATGCTACACCACTGTTAGCCATGAAAATAGTTGATCGATTGATGCAAATTGACCATTGGATTCAAGAGATCCATGGTACACAAGACAAATACAAGAGGTAGATTAATAGTAATTTCAACTGTTAATGAAGTTGTTGTCTGGTGGGCCGTAAATTTCTTGAATCCAATGGCATCAATCGCATATCACACTCCTTACCCCCCATGACTTTTCTTTAATTTTGCTCCAAAATTCTACATTTTCAATGTTACCCATACCATACGTAACAGTATTGCCTAACGACCAAGGGGGACATATTGGTGACTTTAGGCCCCTTTGAACATTCTCCTTATTAGTTTCCAAGCTGATCCATGATATCTTCCCTATAAATACCCCAATTATGTTACTTGTTTTCCATCAAGAAACCCAAAAGAGGAAGATGGGGTTGTGCAGGCTTGAATTAGCTCTTATGTGTTTCATGGGCGTCTTAGCTCTGGTGCACGTCTCTCAAGCTCAAAATTCACCCCAAGACTACCTTAACGCCCACAATACCGCTCGTGCACAAGTGGGCGTTGGAGCTATGACATGGGACGACAAAGTCGCAGCGTATGCACAGAACTATGCTAATCAGAGGGCTGGCGATTGTAATCTCGTGCACTCGGGTGGACCCTACGGTGAGAACCTTGCCTGGGCTAGTCCTGACCTCTCAGGCACAGATGCCGTGAACATGTGGGTTGGGGAGAAACAGTACTATGACTACAACTCGAACTCATGCGCTGGGGGAAAGCAGTGCGGCCATTACACTCAGGTTGTTTGGAGAAACTCAGTTCGTCTCGGGTGCGCTAGGGTGGCATGCAACACTGGGGGTACCTTTGTCATATGCAGTTATGATCCCCCAGGCAACTATATAGGGCAACGTCCTTACTAAAGAGTTCCTAAATAGAGACTTATTTATATCTAAGCACCTCTTATATCTTCAAATAATGTAAAATAAGCTATGGGAAATAAGTGCGCATTCATGTATGTGCCTGCATGGTGCGACATTATGTATCGAATATGTGTTTTTTTTTTTTTTTTTGCATTATAATGCCCAAAACCAAAAAAGGGTTATCCATTCTAATGTCCGTATAACAGAAATAATGACTGTTTTAACAGAAATAACGGCCATTATTTTGAGAAAAAAAAATCAATTTTTTAGCCATTATTGAGGTTTTTTTTCTCTAAAAAACTAATATTAAAATATTAATTTTCTGACTTTTTTTCCGCCCTGACTGATTTTACCGGTTATAATGGCCATTAGAAAGGTCATAACAGTAATGTTAAGGGCCCTTTATAACGTTATAACGTGGCATTTAAAATCTTGGTGTTTGGTTACTTGTAAATTGACAGATTAATAAATTATTTTGTAATTTAAATCTGCTGTAAATGTAGTCTTTTATGTTGGGTTGACAAAGGGTATCCAGTTACACAGGTAGCTGATATAGAAATTTTCTGTTCACTACCTGCTCAATAGACTCATCCCTATTTAGTCGGGTTCGGGGCCGGGCTGACTTTGCATCCAATTAGCAATCAGTCCTGATAAAATGGTATCCGATCCATTGATAGCCTACTTTTACGGGTTTTATCACTTGCACAACGTTGACGTTGGCAGTCTTGGTGCATGGCATGGCACTTGCAATTGCAATCCAATTTGGTTAAGTGGGGACCATATGTTGTAGACATGTAAAACGACGAATGATGCCGTGGTCCACTCATCTAATTCACTCTATTTTTTTTCTTTTTTATTTATTTATTTGCGGTTCTGTCAGGGAACGGATCAGGCGGCTGGACTGCAAGACCAGTGTGGCGGCTAGATTCCGTGTGAGACCCGGCCGGGTGCGGAAAATCAGTCAATTTATAGACTTCTTTTGCTAGACCTTGTGGCTTCGACGAAAAGAATGAAATAGAGCAAATGATTATGACCATCAAACACCAAATTTCTTTTGAATGTGTAGATAAGACTGGAGTCCCGTCACGGGACCCTGGTTAGCAATTTCCCGTTTAATATGCAATAGATTCAGTGGAATTCCATGTATTTTACTATGAATCGTATCATACTGTATTAAACATATATTACACAAATTATTGAAAACATGATTTTTAATAACTGTGGAAAAAATGCAAAAAAAAAAAAAAAAAAAAAATTGTTTTTAATAAATTTGAATTATTTTTCTATTTTATTGTATTCTTTGCCGAAGTCTTAAACGTATCTTGAATGACATATATACGAATTATAGTCGAACTTAATTTTCTCGTGCTGTATAATTTTTTTTATGCCAAATTGCTAACTAGGGACCGGACTGCGGTATCGTCATGTCAGTTAAATAACTTAAATATTGAAACACTATTGAAAGCAGTATATTTCTACGCAACAAAAATGTGCGGAAGATCGGGGATGAGACGTAAAATTATAAGCAGCAGCCTTGTGTTTCATGGGATAACTAATTTTGATTTAACTTCCAACGGCGAAATTTTAGCCGATATAACCTGTTGGTCAACTTGCAACAAGGTAAAAAGAACCCATGAAAAACAAAATTTTGTTTCGATAGTCAAGTTTTGAGGCCCTGATGTTTCCGGTTTTGATTTTCTCCCTTTTTTTTTTTTTATTGGGGAGGATGTGGCATGTGGTGTGTCGAAATGTTGAAAATGCAAAAATTAGAAACGCCGCTGCCGGGGATCGAACCCGGGTCACCCGCGTGACAGGCGGGAATACTTACCACTATACTACAACGACTTTGTTGCTTTATAATATTTTGGTTACTCTTATCATATTATTATTTCTAAGGAGGTCCACTCGAAAGTAACAGTATTTCTACTTTTTGCTGAGTAAAACTTTGATGACAGGGTCCTTCATCGAGGCTGATGACAGGGCGCAATATGAGCCACGTGGCATACTCTTAGAGGACTGACATTATGGATGTTTGGCCAATCCCTAGGTAGACCTATAAACCAAAAATCAACCCGATTAGTGATATCTAGGTGTTGGAATGGAATTATTTTCATGGGTTGATTTAAACCGTGAGAGTTTTTAGCATTATTGACCATTATTTGAGGTACAAAGATCCAAAGGTCTTAAATCACTAATCATGCTGATTTTTGGTTTGTAGGTGAATCTAAGGATTTGAAAAACATCCATACGGTCAGAGTCCTCTAAAAATGTGCCACGTGACTCATATTGCATCCTGTCCCCGTCATCAAAGTTTGCTCCTTTTTGTTAAGCAAGGCAGTGTACGCCAGGATTCGAAGGTTCCCACCTATGAGGTATGCTAGACCACCGACCTTCTAAATCAGTAGATGATCTCAACCATCGGATCCATAGATTGGTGTCACATTATTAGAAACTTTATCAATCAACACGATCAAAAGCTCTTTCCCTCCAAAAGACATTGAATCAAGGCCGGGTTTGATTACGAAATGGGAAAATGTAATTTTCCCTAGGAAAACACAACAGTCCATCGTTAGATAGCCAATATAAATCTGTATAATTTTCCCTAACAAGCCATTTAAATTTGGATAATTTTCCTACTAAGCCTGGAATTCATTTCCCATCCAGATAGGTGAGAATTCATTTCCACCTGAAAATACACCTTTATTTTCTCACATGATTGAAATATGTGTTCTCACTTGCAATCAATCAGCCAATTAAGGCATTTCCCAGATGTATTTTCTCGGAAAAATTTTCCGTGCAATCAAACACAGCCCAAGTGTCATTTTCGAATCAAGAAAACGAACCCTAATCGTTTAATCCCCCCCCAAAAAGAAAATTGCTGCTTTTTTCAAGTTTTAATGGGAACCAATGGTTCAATTCATTGCAACAATTGAATCAACGGTTTAGGAAAACTGTCTGTTCTAAAGAAAAATGCAGGTTAAATATAAACGGATCCGACTTTTCACAAGCATGTAGGATTGTCAATGGATCAGGTCTATATCAATACGTGATGCAAGACAAAATAGGGTTTTGAAATTGTTCTGCGATCTAATCTTAGCCATCCAAATAAACTAATTAGCGTCAATGGTCTAAAAAACTAATACAACTTAAACCAACTAAATAAAATTATAGTTAGTCCCATAACTTTGACTATATGCTTAAAAACATAAAAGCCAACACTAGAAATCAAATAAAAGTCATCTTCATTGATTGGTATAGCTGCAGATTATCAAGTAGAATGCTCCTTTTCTGGTAGAAAAGAACTTGACTTCAAATTCAGATACAAATAGTAAGAATGAAAGTCGACCTAAACATTTAAATAGATAACAATCACTCACTTGGCTTCACACCAAATCTCTTTCATAAGAATATATAGTATCACCTCGTCTTCAATCAATCCCCATTTTTGAGACACTTGGAGTAGTTAATATTCAACGGAAGAATCACACTCTCCCTTTTAAGGTATCTTGCCAATCAATTTTTTTTTTTAATAAATCACTAAATAAATAAATAGCTTCCTACTTTTTCAAATATATTTGGACTTGCACCTCTCATACTGTGAAAACATTTCTTTTTAGTTGGATCATCATACTGTGAAAACATTTCTTTTTGGAACCATCTTCGTTGCTAAACTTGTCTCACATTTTTTTTATTTTTCATTTTCTTCTTTTTTTTATACCCATGAACAGTACTATGAAAAGTACGTACACATGAATAGTACCTATGAATAGTATTGTCAACAATACCCATGAATAGTATTGTGAATGACACTCGTGAATAGTGACTGTGAACAGTAACCGTGACTAAATAAAAATAAAAGATTGAAGAAAATTCGATTCTGATACCAAATTTGATGTAGGACGAGAGACCGTTCTACGATCAGATAGGGTTTTGGTAGTGACGGCATGTTAGGGTTTATAGGTAAAACAATTGACCAAAATAAATAAATAAAAGATGAAAGAGATTAAGAGAAGAGAAAAGAAAAAGATTAGCTTGATTTCGCACCAAGTTAGCTTGGCTTCACACCAAGAGATGATAGCTTCAGGCTAAACATGGTCATCTCGATATAAGTGGAGGCCTTAAGGCGATCAAAAACTCTATAAAAGACATTGTTATAATAAATATTATATTAATTAAAATTTTGACTTTCTATAATAGAAAATTTTATTTAACAACTATTTGTGATAATAAAACATAACTACGAAAAAAATTTAGATGTAGAGATCCATATTGCAGTCCATGCAAAGGACCCTCATGGACCTACATAGATCCATTTTTTGGTGTAATAACTACATGGATGTTATATAATTGACATCTATATAACAAATCCCAATGATCACTACATGAACCCCCCAAAACCACACAAATTTCAAAGAGCATTAAAATAGTTTTGATACATGCTACAATATTGTCCTAATGTTGCCATCTACCATGCTTTCGGACCCATTGACCCCATTTATGTTTGGCACATATTTGGTGGACGTACACCAAATCCCAGCTTGTATAGTGAAGTGCAAATTTCCACGAAAAATCACATCTTGAAGCGAATAAATCAGTGGGAGTGAGTTACTGAGATCCGACCGTACAACATAGATGGATGGATCTGATCTCAACCACTCTTTATCTTTGTGAACCCGGATAAGATACGGATAAGACAACTGAGCTGTTTTGGTATATAGATGTGAACTTTTTTTAAGAAACGTTTATACAGCCAAACTTATTGATTGTTTTGCAAATTTCATGAATATTTTTGTTGACCGAATAATCCGGCCACACATACTTCATGAATTTATTCCAAATTTATTTCAGAATTAATAATAAAAAAATTAAGAGAAAATTTACAATTATAATTATTTATTTCTACCAAATTTTTGAATGAAAAATCTGGTTAACTAGAACTTATCCTGCACAATATATTTGTTATGTGCAAACGTAGCAATCTATCTATCTATATATCTATGCTATAGTAGAGAAGTGGGTAGCGTCCCTCTCTCTCCTCCACATCAAGTTGACGTGGCACTCTCCTCATGCAGAGTGCCATGTCATCGACACCGAATTTTTTATCATCTATTCATCCTTCTTGCATTAATACAATTAATAACTATATCAAAATTGAATTGGTAACATTAAGTGTATATTATTCTAAAACTGTTACATACTATCAAAAACGTCTATCTCCTCTCTTAAAACGTCTATTTGGTTTCTTAAAATATCTTTTATTCTTAAAATGTCTCTTTGTTTTCTTAAAACTTCATAAAACTCTCCTTAAAATGGCTCTAGGCTTTCTTAAAACGTTGATCTATGCTTTTTTACCTAAAACTTTTTAAATTATCTCTACTTTCCATATAAAATCTCTTCCTCCATTGTCCAATGGCTGAAACGTCTCCTAGCAGAAGACGCAGGAGCAAAAATTTTCTCTACATTGATGCGGGCTAATGAACTTATTGACCATGTATTTTTTTTTGCTTCATTGTATATTTTTCTCTTTTTTAGATTATTTTTTCATTATTTTTTTCTTTTTCTGTTTAAT
Organism: Euptelea pleiosperma; assembly: GCA_035048495.1. Classification (NCBI taxonomy): domain Eukaryota; kingdom Viridiplantae; phylum Streptophyta; class Magnoliopsida; order Ranunculales; family Eupteleaceae; genus Euptelea; species Euptelea pleiosperma. Next base: position 31,509,186 of record CM068542.1, on the reverse strand, counting down.
TAGACAAAAATTGTACATAGATGGAGAAAACATCAGTGATTTTTATACTACTCTCCACAAAAATTGCAGGCATGTCTCCTCCACTCCTCCGTTGAATTTTTATTTTCTTTTTATTTTTTTATCTCTATTTTTATTCAGATTAATCGGAGCCTATTTATATCAATTTTTTTTCATCCACCTAAAATAAATAAATATCTAATTCTATATGTATATAACAGATTGAAAATAACCTGATGAATCGAGGCAAATCTGTTATTCTTAACAGCAATTGCTGAGTTCTTTAGTACACGCTTGGACTGATAGAGCTTGGCAGGCAACAAATGAAGATAGAATAATGTGATCAGCTTATCCCAAAAACACCCATGCACAAAACATCTCTCTTTCCAATCCCGTCACTCTCCCTCTCTTTAATTTCTTCATTAATTCTCAAATTCTCTCCCATCTCCAATTAATTCTGAAACGTCTTCTCTCTTTCCAATCCTACGATTCCCCATCTCCTTATTTCATTAATTAATTCTTAAATTTCTAATCGATGCATTAAGAAATCCATTATGGTTTGTCTCCAAAATCAATGCATTAATTATGACTGTTCTCTCTTCCTAAAAGATGCATTAAGAAAATCGATGTGATTTATTTTCATAACCGTTGCATTAAGAAATACATTTTGGTTTGTTTCCAAAACTAATGCATTAATTACGACCGTTCTCTCGTTGTAATCGATGCATTAAGAAAACCAATGTGGTTCGTTTCCATAACCGATGCATTACAAAATCTAAAGGTTTCAATATGCAAAGGTATTCTGATTTTTAGAATTCTATTTTGGTTGCTTTGTATAACCGTATCATTAAGAAATATAATTAAGATTTTCATATGGAAATGTAACTTGCATATGAAATATCCGTGCCTTTTCCTCTCCCTCTATCTTAAAATATTTAAATCTCTCAATCTTTCTTTTCATTAATGAGTTCTATTTTTTAGGCAACACAAATGGTTTCCTGTCAATCTTTTCTTTCTCTCTTTCATTAAAAAACATATAGATTTTTTTTTTCCAATTGAATATATTGATTATGTATAATTTTTTTAGGGAAAAATATATATTCTGATATGGTTATATTTTTTCAGGTTTATTCAAGCTCTTGAGACTTAAACATTTGATTTGTTGAAATCATAAATACCAATCTCTGTAATGATCCACTGTCAGCGGCTCAGCGCGACTGCAAAAAGGCAAATATTAGGGTAGCCATTCGAAATCCTGATGAAAAAAGGTGTAAGAGATTTCCCACTACAAGAAGCAGCTAGCAGCAGGTATGCATACTTTTCTTCTTCTTTATTCATATTTTTTCCCCAAGGAGAAGTGAGGTCAGACCAAAGGCATGAAAATGATGCTTGAGGCATGCCCGTCATGTGTTTACGTATTTTTTTTAATTTATTTTGAAATGCTTCTAGACATTTTTTTCAACACTTCGCTTACACACATCTCAGTTCTCACCCGTTTGAAAACAGTGTTTGTAAGAATATGGGACGTGATGATGCAAAGCTTTGACTACATGGAAGAGGGGAGCGTACTACAGTTATTTGGAGGAACGAATATCACCCCATCTTCAAATGGAAATGAAGAGGATGATCGGAGCCATTGATTCTGTCGAAGGCCGAGTTTGCATGGAGTTGCTCAATTTATTTGGAGAGCGAGCAATCGTTAAATGAGGAAGCCGTCGATGCATGCTTGGTAAGAGAAATGGCATGTTAGCCACCACTACACATGTCCCTACGATAAGAATTTTGGTCGGCGTTCTTCGGGTTCCAGCATAAAAATCAGCTTGATTTGTAATCTCTATCCATTGAATCTAGAACTCAAAAAGAAGAAATCCAATATAAAGATGTCACCAAATGAAAATGCTCGAATCCTACAGCTAGCTCGAGACCACCAATTAGGCTGATTTGTGGTGTGTTGGTCAATCAACGGGTGGACCAATCATTCATGAGTTAATGTTGTAGACCATTGTATACAAAATTATATAGAGTTGTAATTTTACATGTATCAATTATATAGCCATACTTTAATCATATCCTAATGCTCTATCCTATTATAGACCATTAATGATCATCTAGAAGCACAATAATGTGATATAAGTGGCATGAATATATAACATGTATAACTTTTTTTTTCACACAACTTCATATTTTATGAAGGTATATATTTCAGTCATAGTAAATTCATTTACATAAAAGTAGATAGATGACCAAATTGAATGGTTTAAACGCTAAATGTTGATTTTGATTTAACTAGCTAGTACAAATGGGGTTAATGATTGAGAGTGGTTAATTTTTTAATAAAATTATGGGCTAATGTTCACTCATATCAATTGAATTGGTCAGTCCGATATGATTTTCAAACATTGGTTTCTATCATCGTCAACATAGACCTTTATTCAGCAAATGCACTTCATACATCACAAATAATTCTGCTGCAAATCCTAAAATAACTCACAAATGGGATTGGTTAACAAAAGAGTCTTAAGTGATTTCATATTTGGAATAAAACAGGATTCATTCTAGATGCCTACATCACAAAAAGCTAACGAATATAAGTATTCTCACAAGAATTTCTTATATTGATTTAATTTATATTATTTTTTATTTTTGTATTTCCCTGCTTAACAAAATAAGGCATTATTATTTATGCCCGTGCTTTAGCACGGGTGTTGATTACTAGTTAAGGTACTATAGACTTTGTAGTGGTCATTTGGTAAACTTAATTTCAGCACTAAAAATCAATTTAAAAGTATTGAAAGCTTAAAGTACTGAATTTTCAGTGATTTTCATGGTTTGGGAAAATGGTCTTATGTCTAAAAATTATGATAAAGGCACGGATATTTTGAAATGTTTATTGGGGCATTTTTATAAGTTTTCGGCAGAGAAAAACTTTGAATATAAGAGCATAATGGGTATTTTGAAAGAATATTAAAATCTTTATAAAGATGCTATCACTTACCGCATTCAGTAAAAACCACTTTAAAAAAAGATGAAAGTAGGTGAGATGACTTACATTTGAAGTGATTTTTAAAATTAAGAGCTGAATTTTTTTGGGGTTACCAAATGCCAATTAAGACTGAAAATCGTCATCCATGTATCACTTCGTGATGCACATGATTAAATCCAACCGTTAGTGTTGGAGAATCATATCTCCAAATTCCAAGAGATCATCAATGATCCAAAGATACAATCATTTATCTCCATATTATCAAATTATTGTATTTTGGTCACTGTATACCTTTGTATAGGCCATATATGGAGAACATATAAATGTGTACAACTCGTGATTAAAGGTATCAATTACTAGTTAGTAATGTGGGTGATGGCATCCCTAATGTCCAGGGAGTATGTTTTGATGACTTTAGGGTTTTTTTCTGTATAAGTAGCCCAACCATGTGTCTCATGTTTTCATCAAGGAACCCAATTATTGTGTGGTTATAGAGAGGAAGATGGGGTTGTGCAGGCTTGAATTAGTTCTTATGTGTCTCATGGGCGCCTTAGCCCTGGTGCATGTCTCTCAAGCCCAAAATTCACCCCAAGACTACCTTAACGCTCACAAAACCCCACGTGCGCAAGTAGGCGTTGGTCCTATGACATGGGACGACAAAGTCGCAGCGTATGCACAGAACTATGCTAATCAGAGGGCTGCTGGTGATTGCCAACTCGTGCACTCGGATGGACCCTACGGTGAGAACCTTGCCTGGGGTAGTTTTGACATGTTAGGCACGGCCGCTGTGAACTTGTGGGTTGCGGAGAAACCGTTCTATAACTACACCTCGAACTCGTGCACTGGGGGACAACAGTGCGGGCACTACACTCAGATTGTTTGGCGCAACTCGGTTCGTCTCGGGTGCGCTAGGGCGTCATGCAAAACTGGGGGTACCTTTGTTATTTGCAATTATGATCCCCCAGGCAACTATGTAGGGGAACGTCCTTACTAGAGAGCTCCTAATAAGTAGAGACTTAATTTATCTCTAGAACTAAAGTAAAATAAGCTAGGGGCCTTCTATGTCCTATTTAGGTGCTTGTTTGAATTTTATAGATCCATGTTGTTACCAATAATTAAAAATTAAATGGGGGTATGAAGTAATTATATTTCTTATGGGGAAAATAACACAGTCATGTACGTGCCTGCATGGTGCGACATTATGTATTGAACAATCAATGAAAGCCAATTAAGCTTCTCGGCCGGAAGTTGTAGTCATTGCTCTTATTTTTCACGAATATGTTTTTTTTTTGGCTAAGTAGCTTCATAAAAATTAAAGGGAAATGAAATAATCATATTTCTTATGGGGAAAATAATGAATTTATGTGCATGGTGCGACATTAATCAAGACAATCCATCTTGGGATTGGTTGATCGCTTGAACCATGATCGGAAAAGAGGGATGAAACATCACAAAAATGGATACAACACGCGATGGGGTTGGAGATCGGGACCCACAACCTGGTGGGTCACAAAATGCGTTTAGAATCCACCTTGCTGCTGAAAGGTATGCTTTTCGATGGAAGGGTGTGTCTGAGTACAAGGAGCACCTCGGGGGCATTAATTAGGACTGTTTATGGGCAGGGTGATCAAGGTTAGCCTGAGCCAGGACTGGGACCTAAGGAGCTTAAAATCAAGCTCACCTGGTTTGGCCCAACACAAGCTCGGCCTAATCTTGGCCCAGAATAGATGTATATTTGGTAGTCGGGAGTCAGGACAGGCCATTAGACCTAGGCCGGCCCTAAGCTTATTTTTAATGGAATTCTAAGCCCAAACCCATCCAATTCATGCACTGGGTCTTAACTTTCCCAGTGTCAATTTTAGCTCACGGCCGGGCTACTATACGAGCTCAAGAGTCAAGAATGCGCAAAAAGTAGGCTAGAATTAAGCAAGTACGACCCTGATGATATGCAATGCATTGATTTTGTGAGACCCTCCTAGAATGTGGGACCCACTTGATGCACGAGTGACTTGATGCGGGGCCTACACAAGTAAGCCACGTGTCAATTTGTAAAGCATGATGAAACAAGTCCTATACATATATACATAATTTAGGTAATAATTAACTTTCTAAAACCAAAATTGGGCCACATGTGTCCACGTAATATTCATTGTTGGACCAAACACTCTAGTTGGCGATGTGATTCAATATTTTTCTTCCAAGGGGTGCGCCAAACATTTATGGTCAGTAGCCTAAGAATGTGTGACATGGTAAGATTTGGTGAACAAAAATGATTCTAAAGGCATTTGTGTCATACGTATTTTCTTTATTACTGCTCCAAACTTTTACCTTTGGGGTAACGTCATTCGCTGACGTCTACTGGGGACGTTTTAGTGACCTCAGGGGCTTACTTGCTTAAAGGCCGATCCATCATATTTTTCGAGTTTTTTCTCTATAAATACTCCAACTATGTGTCTCATTTTTCATCAAGCAAACCAAATATTATCGTGTAGTTGTGTAGCATAAAATAGAGAGAGGAAGATGGGGTTGTGCAGGTTTGAATTAGCTCTTATGTGTCTCATGGCCTTAACCCTGGTGCATGTCTCCCAAGCCCAAAATTCCCCCCAAGACTACCTTGATGCCCACAATGCTGCTCGTGCCGAAGTGGGCGTTGGAGCTATGACATGGGACGACACAGTCGCAGGGTATGCGCAGAACTATGCTAATCAGAGGGCTGGCGATTGTAATCTCGTGCACTCGGGTGGACCCTACGGTGAGAACCTTGCCTGGAGTAGTGGTGACCTCTCGGGCACTGATGCTGTGAACATGTGGGTTGGGGAGAAACAGTTCTATGACTACAACTCAAATTCGTGCACCGGGGGTCAGCAGTGCCTGCACTACACTCAGGTGGTTTGGCGCAACTCCGTTCATCTCGGGTGCGCTAAGGTGACATGCAACACTGGGGGTACCTTCATCATTTGCAGTTATGATCCGCAAGGCAACTTTGTTGGGGAACATCCTTACTAGAGAGCTCCCAGATGGAGATTATATATCTCTATGCACCGGACCCCACTTATTTTGAATAAGTCATATTGTAAAATAAACTATGGATCTTGTGTCCTTTTTAGGATTTTATTGATCCATCGATCAAATTAAGTTAAAGGGAAATTAAGTACTTATATATGCATATTTAAAGTACAGCCTACATGTTGCAACATTATGTATCAAACCATCAACAAAGGCCAATTAAGCTTCTCGGAAACTCGTTTTCAATGTTCTTACGCCAAATAATGTTAGTTTTTCAGCTAAGTACGAGTACCGACGATACGTGAAACAAGATGATCCATTGATCCATCATAAATTTGGCCCTATCGTGATGTGCTGCAAATCAACCCGATATTGTTGATTACGGAAAAAAAAAATTGATGCATCGGTTATTTTGTAAGAGCTGTGTGTAGTGCACTAGTGCTCTCAATTCCTTTTGTAGTTGAAAAAAATCGACATTTTTTTTTAAATTTATTTTTCTTATTAATTGCTTCATTTAATTTTTTTTATTTAAGTTAAATTCTAATTTGCATTGTTCAGTGTGTTTCTTAGAAAGTCTTTGGAGGAAAGAATGAGAGAAAAGAGAAGGACTAGAGAGAAAAATGGTAGAAGAAATTCAAATTACGGTTTCCTGTGCGTCTTTCAGTTCTTTCAAATTTCATTTAGGTCCTGCTTGGTTTGCTGCATTGGGATGCAATTGCACTCACTTCCACAATTTTGGAATGCACTTGATTAGTTGGGGGCGTGCAAATGAACGGGCATACAAGCGGTTGCCAAGCCCTTGCAAACTCCTTAACAAAATAGATGCAAGTAAGTGCAGCCCAAAAACCATGGCAAGTGGGTGCACTGCTACTTACTGCAAAATGCATCTCGGTGCAGCGAACCAAGCAGGGCCTTAGTGTGAACTCTTTGATTTTCTCCTTCTGAGCCGCTTTCAACTGTTACCCCACTTCGTATGTTGATGTCTCACTTTATTGAAGAAAACTAAAAAGCCATGTTCAAGCTTTACAAAAAATGAGCGAAAAAAGAGAACTAGAAATTTGTTAAAAAGGATAACTTTATGAAAGAAATAACAACTAAGGCCAGAGGAATGAAAATAGCCGTTAAGGCTAGACACATAATTGTTGGTAAGTCTTTTTCTCTCTCAAACTCTATTTTTAAATTTTATTTTAATTTTTTACTATTTGTGTAGACCTCCTTTTTGCATGCTTAATATATTTTCACCTGTAGTCACGGCACTTGCAATTGCAATCCAAGCGCGTTACTTGGGGACCATGACGTCCTTGACGCCTAAACAAAAGCGAATGACTTCGTGGTCTTCCCGAACAAACTTTTATTCAAGATTTAAAAAAGGGAGTCCATATTTCCACACCCCATTTCCTGGCGGAGAGGACGGGCACAACCCAATCAATGTTTAGAAATCACTATTCAGGTTGATTTTTGGTTTGTAGGTTCACCTATGGCTTAGTCAGACATTCATACGGTCAGTGTCCTCTAAAAATGAGCCAAGTGGCTCATCTTGTAGGTGGTCGCTGGTCAACCAAGTTTTACTCGACTTAGAGAGAGATTTTTCTTTTTGGGGTCTGTCCTGACCAGGAGTGCCAATATCCACTCCCTTAAAAGAAGGGTAACGCTCACGTTAATTATCTGCTAAAAACACCAAAAACTGAAAAAATAGACTTAACAGCCGTCATAATATCTGTTATCTATTGTACGTTTTACTGTTATTTTGAAAAACATTCAAAAAATAAACTATTATTTGACTGGTAATAACGGTAACAATTGTATTGTTACCTGTCCATTATAACACAATAATGGTTCAATTTAAAACTTATCAGCATTATTAATGAAAAATATTTAATTTTATATAAAAACTAGTAGGTGGCCCGTGCCATATCTGACAAAGCGTCTGCCAAAATCGGGTGTGAGTGGCTTAGATCCACCATCCATTTGGGGTGATAAGATCTCGACCATCCTTTGCGAAGCCGATAAGAGGGGGGATAACTGACTTCTCTGTTTTGTTATATAGATGTATAGTAGGTGGCCCGTGCCTCGGCACTCTCCTACAAAGCATTTCCCAAAATCAGGTGTGAGTGGTTGAGATCCATAGTCCATTTGGGGGATAAGATCTCGACCATCCTTTGTGAAGCCGATAAGAGGGATATAAGTAGGGAGACAATTTCCCTGTTAAATTAATCCAACCGTCTAAATTTTATTTTATGTAAGGGTTGATATGGGCTCTTGGATGTATGAAGCCTATAAGAGGAGGAGACAACCGCTGTGTTTTGTTATATAGATAATATTATTTTGATATACTTTTATGAAATGTATTATATTGTTTAATGTGTGTTGATAAAATCTTCAACCATTTGTTAGTTGACTTAAGAATTTGTGATTTTTAATTTTTAAATCAATCGATTCAATTTTAGGATGCTCCGATTGTATTGTCAGGGCCGGCTTATTGGGTCATGTATGGATCTTTGAACCATGATCTGATAAGCTATTGGACTGGGTCTGGATCGATCTCAATCCGATTGAACCCGATCCATTGACAGCCCTAGAAGAAAACTTCATTTTTCATAAATATCTTTAGGGGCACATATTTGATTACAAATTTGACTAAGAAAAGCTTTGTGGTTCAGAACTTTCACAAAAGTCTCTCATTCTCTCTCCCTCTCTGTGACCCTCGCTCGCTCTCCACGTTTTTCTCTTCCCACGACCTTCGCTCATTCGCCCTTTCGTCTCCTTTTCCATGTGATGCTCGAAAATGGGGTTGAAATAGGTAAATCAGCTTCATCTTTTCCTTTTCTCCTTTACGACTTCACACTTTCACATGCTTTATATAAAGTTCAAAACATAGCTTTATATAAAGTTGACTGGACGAATAAAATTCGTGCAGCCAACCTCATATCATTAGTTAGGATAAAGCTTATGATGATGAGACTAATATTATGATAGTATTTTGTGGTTCACCCATGGTTTAAAATCTTGGGATCGGCGCACATCTCACCTGAGATAAAGTGAGACTCCTTTGGGAAACAGTGATCTCGGGGCGAGATGATCCATTTTTGGATGGATCGGCTGGGACTTCGAACTACAGGGGCACCCTTCAGTGTACAAACAAAAAACTATGCAATTTTCTCAAAAAGAATTTTATTCAAAAATTTGGACTTAGGGTGTTGCCTCGAATTCCTCTAACCCGTTGGGAGCTAAAGTCCCATCGCCGTCTGAGTTCGGTGCAAGGGTACATGTTGAACCATTCATTTTCTTTGAGAGAGTGTTTGGCTGCAAGATGCACCTCATTGTTTTGATTAGTGGAGAACAGTGTTTTGTTGCATTTTCCACAAAATAGGTGCCAAAAAACACCATTTTGCGGGGTTTGCATTTGCAATCCTGTGTTGACCAATGCAAGCTAAACAATGGATTGTGTATCTGATTAAGAATTCTCTATCTTTGCATTACGTGAAGTGAATGCCGTAAGGATTTCATAAAGAAGTGTTACGTCGTCTCGAGCTCACTGACACGGTGTCGGATTGGACCGATCCGAATAGGGATTGGCACCCTCTGATCCCGAGATTTTGAACCATGTATAGGACCCTTCATGGGCAGGGTCAACATAAGCCTGATCCCAGCCCACGACCTAGGGAGTTTTAAATCAAACCCACATGGCCTATCACGTGCCAAGACAAGTTCAGCCCAAGAATAGATACTTGGACCAGGCAATTGGATGCAGGCGAAGCTTAATTCTCAACTGAAATACTAAGCCTAAGCCTGGGCGTCAATCTCGGGCTCAATTCCAGTTCACGGCTTGTAGAGGCAGCTCAAGACTAGGGGTGAACATATGGACTGATACCCATATCCGACACGAACTGCTCAAGCCCAGCCCGAACCCAATTTTTTTTAGATTAAAAAAAAAAGTTTTAGTGGGCCTGAAAACTGGTCCGAGCAGGGCCCAAAGTTTCCAGTTTATCTTGGAGTTTCGTCCTGATTTCCGGCCAGGCTCGGGCCAGTCCAAAACCTGAGGAAAAACAGAAAACTCGGGCCCAGGTAGCCTGAATGTACACCTCTACTCTAGACTGGCCAAAAGTTTGGGTATCCAAGGTCTGCCCGGCCCATATGACCCCTAGGTGACAATGGAGGTGGGACGGTACTTGCGGATGGGAATCTAAACCATTGGCTTTGGGATCTGTGTGATGTGTGAATTGAGAACCATCCAATGGTGGGACATCCTCCTCAGGACGACAGAAACACAGCTCTTTAACAACTTTGCCCTTACAAATAACAAACAATAAAATCAAGAAACAAATTGGAATACATCAAACAATCGTAGCCGTTCCCTATAATTGAATTTTCAAGGTCTATTAAGGAAAGAATTTTTTTGCTGAGGCTCCCTCTTGTTATGGCATTATGGGTCGTGTAAATATACTCCACGTGGCAAACTCTTCGGGATCACTGACATGTATGGATGTTAGGCCCACTGATGGGTGGGCCTACAGCAAAAACTTGCCTGATTGGTGATTTCCAGCCATAGGATTTGAGTACCCCAAATAATGCTTTAATCCCATGGCTAAATTTGCTCGAATCAAATTGTTAGAAATCACCAATCAGGTTGACTTTTTGTTTGTAGGTCCATCAAGAGGTGAGCCAAACATCCATGTGGATAGTGGGCCTGAAGAGTATGTCACGTGGCAAATTTTTACGTGACCGACAATACCATAACGAGGTGACCGTCAGCAAAAATGTTATCCTCTAATAAGGCTTTTCTCCAATGATGTTGCCTGGGGGGTCATAGTTGCATGTGATGAAGAAATAATCGTTGCCGCACGAAACGCGAGCACAACCGAGGCGCACTGAATCCCTCCACACAATCTGGGTGTAGTGCAAGCATTCCTTCCCAGACTGGCAAGAATTGCTATTATAGTCATAGTAATTTCTCTCATCAACCCACAATTTCATGGCAGCGGCCGCATCGGTGTACCCGTCACCGTAACCCCAGTAGATGTTCTCACCATAGGGTCCACCTGAGTGAATGAGTTCGCAATCCTTCGATCTGATCCTGGCGTAGTTCCGAGCAAAATATTCTAGTGTTGTGTTCCATGTCATAAGGCCCAAGCCAAGCTCTCCGCGAACGGCATTGTGGAGCTCCAGGAAGTCCCCGGCAGAGTTTTGGGCTTGGGAAAAATGGACTTTGGCTAGGCCCAATATAGCTATCAAAGATAGTACTAATAGGCTGGAGGACTCCATCTTCATAATCTCTAAGGGCGTGTTTGATTGCACAGAGTTTTCCTGTGAAAATTTTACTTTCCTGGTCCAATTATGTAGGAAAATAAGGGTGGATTTCCGTAGAAACCAATTCTCACCTATGTGGAACAGAAATGAATTCCAGGTTTGGATGGGAAAATGTAGTTTTCTCGGGAAAATTTTCCCGAGAAAATGCTATTTTCTTGTGGGAAAATGCAATGCAATCAAACAAGCCCTAAATGACTTTCCACTTTCCTTTCTCTCTTTTTCTTGCACATATATAACGTGGGCAGCACCAAAATCGCATTAAAGACCATCCGTTGTCTTAGTAAACTAATGACTCACGTTAATGTTGAAACTTTCCGTTTTTCCTAAAATAAGGAGAAAAGACGACCACGGTTAACCGTCAACACCCTATTGATAAGGATCCCAAAACCACCATCCGATCTTCCTAAGACAGTGCCTTAATTATTTCTAGGACTTTCTAATGTAGATGGTCTGATTGGTAACCATTTTGGGCTTTGGCCCATTTAGGTATTGAAGAGGGTACGTAGAGGGCATTTTAGAGACAAAAGTGACAAAATGTAAACACCTCTAAATGAATTTTACCTTTATAATAGTACTAGCAGAGGGGCACGTGCGGAATCCCGGGCATGCACACGTGTACATATTAAATAGGTATTTTGACACAGAATATTATAAAAAAAATCATAAACTGTTTATATTTTTTCTCTATTAAAACAATGCCAACATCCATCTTCAAAAACTGAATTTTTCTACATCATGCAATTCACCAAGGGCTTCTTATCTATGTATCTATACTAAAACGGACGCATGGAACCTGCTTTCTCTCTCATCCACTTGGCCTTCTCCTAGACTTTATAAACATCTCCTTCCTGAAATGTTTGTTTTCTTTCCCAAAACATCTCTCCTTCAAACCTTTCCTTTCCCAAAACGTCTTCTTTAGCAATTCAAATCTCTTCTCTTTTAAGTCTCATTGATCTATTCCTTAAATCCCTCCTCTCTTCCTACAGTGTTTCTTAACGTCTTAACCCAAACGATATTTATTCCAGTATTTTAAAACTCATTGGGTCAACTTGAACCGGCTGAATTTTTAGTTGACTTGAAATAACTCAACTCGAATAAACAACGGACTTGGTGTGTTGTTTTTCTGTAAAAAATAATGCACCAAGCCCGTTTTTTACAATCGACGCACCAAATAAATTTTTGGAATGCCTTGTCAAAACAAACCCAAGCAAATATTATAAATTATGCTTATAAAAATATGATATTTATATAATAATATTAATATATGTATATAATATTAGTACATAACTCAAGTCGAGTTACTTCGGGTCGAGTTCGAGTCTTCGAGTTAACTCAACTCACTACACTTTCGAGCAATGTTATTAAACCCAGCCCGGCCCGGCCGGTTGAACCGGTAACCCGGTGACCCACTTACGAAACCGGGTTGGGTTGATCCCGACCCAGCAATATATGAAAAAACCGTTCAAAGTCTTGTAACCCACTCAACCCGGCCGGTTGAACCAGTGACCTGGCTGACCAGGACACGGGTTGAACCAGTGACCCAGGGTGGTCCACCATGGAATGGGCAAAACATTTATGGGCCAGTGGACGCCAAAGAGTTGCCATGTGGTGGTTTGACCCAGTCGACCCGGCGGTTGAACCAGTGACCCAGTCCCTTGACCGGTTCAATGACCGGTCCAGGTATGAAAACATTGCTTTCGGGGCGAGTTTTCGAGTTTTTAAACACTGATTTATCCTCTAACGTCATATTTACTGTTATTTATTCTCTATTTTCTTCTCCAACCGAAACGTCTGTACTAAATACTAAGTTTCCATGTGGAACTAAGAGATTCCTAAAGGATAGACACGCGGTCTCTCCAGATTTGTTTCTTAATCGTCCCACATAAATAAATAGGGTCGGGCTCAAGGGACCCCCTTTTTTGACCCTCATCTTGGCGTACCCACGTAGAAGATGAATCAATGGCTGATTTTTGGTGAGGATGATTTCTATGGTGAGGTGATCAGGTGATCATGCTCACAAAAATTCAAATCATTCTGATATTCGTAGACTGGTTTAGAAGCTGAAGCATTATGGACCGTTTATTTTACCGTGTAACTTTAAAATCACATTTGATGGGGTTAGAAATTTCAGAATGAGCTAATTTTTTGTTGGGATGATCTATATGGTAAGGTTATCATCCCCACCAAAAATCAGCCATTGATTCATCTTCTACGTGGGTACGCCAAGATGGGGGTCAAAAAAGGGGGTGAGAAATGGGGGTCCCTTGAGCCCGACCCAAATAATAATCCCTTAAAGACAAAACTCTTCTTATTTTTTTTCTCCGCCATGAAAGCTAGGATTATAGAGATTTACAAAAACATCTCCTTTGGCGGAGCGATGTTGGGTTCTTTCTTGATCCTCTCTATTTTAGCTTTAGATAGAAGAGATTATCTGTGTTAAAATGACCTATCATTTTTTCCTCTTTCTGAGATTGGTAAGAGATTCAAGATTATTACAGATCTAATCTTTTCCCTTTTATATTTCAGTTTGTTCAATCTTTAGTTATTTTTCTTAAGTTTATATAAAAGCAGAGAAGTGCTCACGTGACACTTTCTACGTTCAAAGCACCACATCAGCAAGTCATTATCTATATCCCCCATTTCTCTCTCATCCCAAGCATTCTCTCTCTTCCCAACCGTTCATCTCTATTCTCTCTCATCCCAATCGTTCTCTCGCTTTCCAACCATTAGGTCTCTTCACAACCCTTGCAACTCTCTTCTCTATTCCTAACGTCTCTCCAATAAATGCTCTTCAAAATCCTCTTTTTTCCAATTTAGGTAGGTCCCAAGAATCAATATGTGTTAATTTAAGGGGGTGTTTGGCAACACAAAAATGAGTAACTTATTAACTTTTATAAGTCAAAAAGTTAAAAAGTTAGTTTGGATTTGTTTCATATTTTAACTTGTAAAAAGTTAAAAATTAACTTAAAATTGAAGCTAAAATTTTTAGCTTTTAACTTCTAAGAGAAACAGCTTCTTAAAAATTAGAACCCCTCCCAACATTTTAATTTCTATGACTTTTTTAGAGGTAAAAAATCAACTTGTAACTTCTACTACAAGTAGAAGTGCTTTTACTTGTTCCCAAACGCCCCCTTAGTTCTTTGCTTTTAAGTTAAGCTCGTACAAAACTGCAGCTAATAGAAAAGAAAATATTTAATTAAGAATGAATGACTGCACATATTTAAAAGTTCATGAAAATTTTAAATGCGTTGGCAGCCCTCAGATCTCTTGCATTCAACGCACACAGTGTGGTGATTCAATAATGGTGCTCTTATCTACAGAGAGGTGCAGAGTTAGCATCAACCTCATGGTGTCACTACACCATGATATATGTGGTATTAATTAAAAGATTAAACTCTATATTATTGAAAATCTTTATATAAAAATTATTCTTGATAATCAATAAACTACGGAAAAAAATTTAAATGCAGAGGACTTACGGTGCAGTCGATTCAGAAGACTCTCATGGCCTACATAGATCATTTTTTGGAACCTCTAGGATTGTAACATTCCACCACGCTTCAAAGGCCAATGTCCACGGTGGCCCACTCTAAGGCGGCTTTCACTCCGGTACCCCTATTTTCTCACCTTTTGTGAACGAGCCCCTGGCATTTTTTTTTTCTGATACCCATATTTTCTCTTTTTTTTAGCGGGCCCCTAGGTATCACTTTCCTCAAGTCGCCCCTCCCATGACTTGAACCCATGGCGTGGGGTTGGCTCTGATACCAAATGTTAAGACCCATGCGTGGATGTTCAGCCCACCTATGCTGGATAAAAACACTAAAATTCAGCTTGATTGAAGATTTCTAGCCATTGGATTTACTATCCAAAGTAGTGTTTCAATCCGATGGCTAGAATCATTAGAATCATGTCCTAAAAAGTACTAAAATCTATGGCTATAGAGAATCAATCAGGTTGATTTTTGGTTTGTATATCCAATAAGGGGTGGGCTTAAAATACATGTGGTTAGTGGAACCCAGGCTGGGGGGACTTCTCTCACCAAGGGGCCTTAGGCGACTGCCTCAATGTCCTTAAGTTATAGCTGGCCCTAAACTGTCAAGACTTGAGAGTTGAGACGTTTGTTAGCAACATGGTTTAAAAACCAACGTTATAACGGATAACACTGTTATAACAATAACGCTCCAAGACCATTACATTATTTGCAAAAAAGAGTTAAAAATCGAAGAAAACAGACTGAATGTTATAACAGCCGTTATTGTCCATTATCCATTACTTACTACTACAATTTACTCCCACACCATCTGTTCACATATACCCCCAAAGTGAAGTCAGGGCCAGGCTCAAAGTGTGTATATATTCAAGCGTTCCTCCACACTATGGAGTCAGAAACAGACATTCAGCAATGAAGTCCTCATCAAGGTTTACCCTAGAAATGGTGTTCATGCTTGCATTGCTCGTTAACAACTGCCTAGCTCAAGACTCTCCCACTGACTTCCTTAATACGCATAACGATGCGCGCGTGGCAGTGGGTGTTGATTGCTTGAAATGGAATGATACGGTAGCCGAAGTTGCGCAATCCTACGCAAACAGCCGGATCAGTGATTGTGCGCTCATGCTCTCCAACAATCCTACCTATGGCGAAAATTTATTTGTGGGTACCAATGGTTTCACCAGTGTTGATGCTGTTAACCAATGGATTGCTGAGAAAGCGAACTATGACTATGCTTCCAATACCTGTGCAGAGGAGAAAGTTTGTGGACACTACACACAGGTTGTGTGGAACACGTCAACAAGCCTGGGGTGCGCGCGCGTGACATGTAACAATGGCTTGCTCTTCATAATTTGCAACTATTATCCAGCAGGGAACGTTATCAGGTCGCACCCCTATTAGCTTAGATTGAGATTATGTCTCTTATCAGTCTTTGTTTAGGCCTCTCTTTCGTGGTAGTGGTTGTTTTGGTCGTATTTGAATAACCACTTGCTCGCTTTTTATTTCTTGATCTTTGAACTTTGAATAAATCTATGGGAGGGGATTGGTTTTATTTGAGGATGGGAATGAGATTACACAGATGTAAATGGCCATCCACAAATTAATTTAACGAGATAGGTGGCTGAAGCTCAACTCGATGCACTGCACAGATATCATAGAGCGAAAACGATTAAATAACCATTTACTCCAAAAGATCGACCTATTGGGGAAAGACGAAACAACTATGTATACTTGCGGATTGTTGGGCCAACACAACATGAGCGCAGAAAAATACCATCCACTAACATGCCCCCTCAGTGGGAATACACTCCACTTCAGACTTGAACCCACGATCTCCCAAGCCTTAAGGCTCTGATACCATGTTGGACAACCACTTTACTCTAAAAGCTTAAGCTGTTAGAGGGAGGTGTAACAATGTATATCACAAGGTCCATGGGTCTAACAGAGGCAGAGTGCTGGCGACAGCTAAACAATACATTCATCTCAGCACTTTGCACGAGACTCGAACCCACGACCTACTAGGACCTCCCTGCTTTGATACCATATTAAACAATCATTTACCCCAAAAGATCGACTTATTGGGGAAAGACAAAATAGCTTTGTATACCAGCAGGTTGTTGGGACAACACAACATGTGCGCGGAAAGATACCATCGACTAACAAAAA
Organism: Euptelea pleiosperma; assembly: GCA_035048495.1. NCBI lineage: Eukaryota > Viridiplantae > Streptophyta > Magnoliopsida > Ranunculales > Eupteleaceae > Euptelea > Euptelea pleiosperma. The sequence continues at coordinate 31,492,237 of CM068542.1, read as the reverse complement.
CACCTAAAAAGACCATATGTCATATTAATCCAAGCAATTCCAAGAGTTCAAACTTCAAAGGAACTAAAAGCGTCGATAAAAAATCAGGGGTATTTTTGAAACCCCCTGAAACTTGAAAGTCATTAGAAATATCCCTTGTATTTTCAAGGGTAGGTTTCAACTTCCAATGTCCTTTTAATTCACGTGGGTCCCACTCGAATATGTCGTCAGATTATTGCAACGACAAATTTTTCAGTCGTACATATTTAGACGAATAAATTTTTTACCCTCAAATCACTATTTTTTTTTATTTTTTTTTTAGAGTGGGAGTGTCATAATATTACTGTTACTTGGTTGATTTCCTTTCACAACCTATAACTGAAATCAGATATACAAATTAGTCATGATTTGATTTTATAGAAAGAGAAAAGATGTAGAAGAAGAAGATTGAGTTTTTAGATGAAATCAGATGTTCAAATCCGATTTGATTGCTTGCCTCCTTCTATTTTAGTCCTACAATTAATTGATACGAACTGTCTAAATATTGCTTAAATTTTATTTTTTTTATCGCTGTGAAAAAATAGATGAAAGGTTATGACATTGTTGGGCCAGGCCATGTTCCAGGCCCAGGGACCGGGTCCGGTCCGAGACCTATAGGGGTGCGGACCTAGGGCGGCCGGGGCAAATCAGCCCAAGTGCAATTTATTTAAGGTATAGGCTCCCGTGACTGGCCTTTTATGACATGCTCACGGGACAGGCCTTGTCGGGTGTGGATTCCAAGAATCCAACAGTGGTTTGCTTTGGCAAAAAGTGAATGCCAGCTCAGCGTTATCACAACCGTTGGATTCTCGGAATCCACACCCAACAAGGCCTTTCCCGTGAGCCTGTCATAAAAGGCCGGTCACAGGAGCCCAACCCTTTTTTTAAAAAATAAAAAAAAAATATGTATGTTGGTGATCAAATCGGGCCGGACCGTGGGCTAAAATGCCAGGCTGACTCTTAAGTTTCCATAGTTAGCCATTAACAGTTTCGGAAAATGAAATTGGGGGGGGGGGGGGGGTCATTTTGTCCAGAGACTCCAGACACAGTTCATAAACATGCATATACAGGAGTGAGATCATGCATGGGCGCGCCAAATTCAAAAATTTCTTAGGTCCGGAGCATCCTAAACCTAATACATAACTTGCATTCTGTTTGAGCTAAATTTGCATTATTGTTTTCTAATTTCAGATAGATTTACAACTCTTGTATGCATTCTTCCATCATTTCCACTGTTACACTGCTCTCATAACCTCCAGTCACCTGCAAACAAACAAATTCTTGATTGTTTCGATCAGATTTTGGAGCTAGAACGCGCGACAACCCCTATAGTCGGAGGTTCCAGTTACCATTCCAAACACAGTCCCTAAACAACAATTCAGACTGTTCGATCAACAGGCCACCTCTTGGGTGGCCCATAGTCTAAAAGTCATACTGATCAGACCCTGGCCCATTATTATTATCTGAATTTGATTCCTGAAATTTGTGTGCAGTGCAAGTTTTGTCATCAACATCACCCATGAAATAACTCGAAATGAACAGCTAACTGATTTTTGGTGGGTCCACGTCCAATCTAGGTAGGTCTTAAGTATCAATACGTGTGGACTTAATTCTCTGCTTTTAAGTTATAAGCTCGTACAAAACTGCAGCATATAGAAACGAAAATATTTAATTAGGAATGAATGACTGCACATATTTAAAATTTCATGAAAAAATTAAATTCGTTTGCAGCCCATCAGATCTCTTGTATTCAACGCACACAGTGTGGTGATTCAATAGTGATGCTCTTATCCATGGTTTTAAAAACAGCCATTTAAACGGTAACACCCCAAGCCCGTTACCGTCAAAATCGTTAAAACCCGTTTTGACGCTTTGAATTTAACAACTGTTTTTTTCTTTTTTTGTTTTAACAGCCGTTAAATTCTAAAAAAAATTTGTGAAAAAAAAGGCCTTTAAATTCTATTTTTCCCCATTTTTTTTCCTTTTTTGTCCCTGGCCGTTATAATCCGTTTTAACGGTAACGCCCCCAGTCCGTTAAACCGTTAAACCGGCCTCCTTTAAACCTTGCTCTTATCTATAGAGGTGCAAGTTGGCATCAACCTCATGGTGTCACTACACCATTTATTGGTCTATGAGAACTAAAAACTAAGAACCATAGAGTCTAAACTGTTAAGACTTGAGAGTTGAGACCATTGTTACCAAATATGCATGGTTAAAAAACAAAAGTTATAACGGATGTCATAACACCGTTATAATAACAGTAACGCTCCAAGACCATTACATTATTTGAACAAAAGAGTTGAAAATAGAAGAAAATGGACTTAACGTTATAACAGCCGTTATGGTCCATTATCCATTATTATTTACTCCTATATGAATTTGAATACCAATATTTATGATCGAAGAAAATGATGATCTTTGAGCCAAGACTTTCGGGTTCGGAAATCAGGCTTGAACCCTGTGTGACCTTTGAGGTTGTAACTTGTGACAGAAAGCATTATCTATTTGAAGTTGTAGTCTCGATTCCACTTGCAACTAGTTTAGTATTAGGGCCTGTTTGGATCGACATTTTAGACTTGAAAATGTCTTTTTTTCCATAAAAAAAATACTTTTTTAAAATAATAGATTGCTTGGATGATCATTTTTTAAAAGCCAAGTCTTTTTTATATAAAAATAAATAAATAGATGAAAGCGATTTTTCAAGTCAAAAAAGGCTTTTTAAGTTTTGCTAGATCTAAGAACATAATAAACAAACAAGACCTAATGAAAAAATGGCAATCTAAATGGGCCCTAATATTCACCTATACCCCCAAAGCGAAGACGATAATTTTTTTATTTTTTATTTTTTGTTAAGAATGACAATAATTAATTACTAATGAATGTAAAAAGCTGATCATTTATAAATTCAATTCAATGGAGTCAGGGCTAGGCTCAAAGTGTGTATATATTCAAGTGTTCCTCCACACTATGGAGTCACAGACATTCAGCAATGAAGTCCTCAAGGTTCACCCTAGAAATGGTGTTCATGCTTGCATTGCTCGTTAACAAGTGCCTAGCCCAAGACTCTATCACTGACTTCCTTAATATGCATAACAATGCGCGTGCCGCAGTGGGTGTGGATTTCTTGACTTGGAGCAATACAGTAGCCGAATATGCGCAATCCTACGCAAACAGCCGGATCGGTGATTGCGCGCTCATGCTCTCCCAGAGTCCTACCTATGGCGAAAATTTATTTGTGGGTACCAATGGTTTCACCATTGTTGATGCTGTTAACCGATGGATTGCTGAGAAAGCGGACTATGACCATGCTTCCAATACCTGTGCAGAGGGGAAAGTTTGTGGACACTACACACAGGTTGTGTGGAACACGTCGACAAGCTTGGGGTGTGCGCGTGTGACGTGTAACAATGGTTGGCTCTTCATAAATTGCAACTATTATCCACCAGGGAACATTATCGGGTCTCACCCCTATTAGATTAGATTGAGATTTGCTTAATATGTCTTATCAGTCTTTGTTTATGATCTCTGAACTTTGAATAAATCTACGCGACTTGAGGGGCTTGGTACTACGATCATTGTTAGTTGTTTTGTTTGGTTTTATTTGAGGACAGAAATGAGAGTACACTAAAACTGGTTTTACAGCTTATTTTCATGATACGTGTATCTTTTTATACCACATGCAAATGCTAAAAAATAAGTTTGTAACCTAAAAAATGATTACTTTTTTCAAGGCATATACTGTTTTTTCCATTGTCTCATTCCATTTTATTTTGTTTCGGTTAATACATCTCGTTATGTCGCCTTACTGAAACAACGAGACAAGACGAAGTTTTAAACATTGTCCACAAGGTAATTTAAAGGGAGAAATCAGATACACAAATTGGTCATGATTTGATTTGATAGAAAGAGGAAAGATGTAGAAGAAGATTTGAGTTTTTAGATAAAATCAGATGTACAAATCTGATGTGATTCGAGTTTCCCCGTGTCTCCTCGTGTCTCGCTAGTACGTGGCATAATTTTATTGGAAATGGATGCTATTTTAGTCCAACAATAGATACAAAAATTATCCAATATAAATTCTGCAAAATGTATAAATATTACTGAGATATAAAGAAAGAAAATGCTCCATCTTTGATCACATCAATCAAGATCATCCATATCTATCTTTCGCTAATTATTAAATATTTTATTTATAGAGATCCGTCTTGCTTTGTTTCTTAATCGCAGGTTTCCCCTCTTACGTTTCAATCGTCAGCCATTAACAGTTTCGGAAAATGAAAATTTGGGGGGTGGCACAATGTGAGTTTTGTCCAAACATAGTCCCTAAACATGCATATACAGGAGTGAGTGCGTGGGAGCGTCAAATTCAAAAATTTCTTAGGTCCCCAACAATTTTGTATCAAAGCTCAGAGAACAATCAGCTCTCGGACTGCTGGATCAAGGTTTTGGTGCTATAATGGCAACCCTAGTTGGAGGTTCCAGTTACTTATCTAAACACAGTCCCTAAACAACAATTCAGACTGTTTCGATCAGCTCGCGGCCAGTCTAAAAGTCATACTGATCAGACAATTCTAAAAATGCCTAGTAATAAGACACGCTTAACTCCCAACCACAAGTCCACAACCATTGCTGCGATCTCCTACACTGGATATGGTGTAACAAAAACTTTACAAACAATAAAAGAAAAGAGCAGTAGAGCAGTAGAGCAGTAGAGCAGAGCAAAATATCTACTGTAAATATAACAATCAGAACAGTTAAAAAAGTTATACCTCACATACATTAAATTCTGCAGCACGAAGCTATGGTTTTGATCCATGCTCAGATCAGATCTCCTTTGATTCTCACTGTAACCTCTTTAATCCTTGGCAGTTTGTTCATCTCATTTCCTAAATAATTCTTCAGAGCTGATCGCTGGGTTGTGCGATTTGCAAATGGGGGCCTTAACACCCGCCAAGATACAACAGACAACCAAACCAAAACTTGTTTCAAAGGAGTTCAATAATCTTTGGCCGCTTTTTCGGTTGACCATTACTATTATCTGAATTTGATTCCTGATATTTGTGTGAAGTACAAGTTTTGTTATCAGCAGCAGCAGCTCCACCATCATCTTCATCATCATCGTCATCGTCGTCATCATCATCATCGGCGTCATCGTCATCGTCGTCAGACCCACTTCTTGTAGCAACCAAAGGAACCACTGGTTGCAAACCGGCCATTGCAGATTCAGCGGCTGCCACAGCCTCTGGGGTATGAAGATCAGCAACACCCAGAACCAAATCCTGCAAATTAGATGCACTCCATTATTAGTTTATGACTCATCAGCTTTCAGTCAGTCCAAGAAATAAAAATAAACTCATTTACCATTTCGATGTATTCAGTTTCTTTCCCGCTGAGCACTTCAATATCATAGTCCTTAGAATTCTCCTGCATTTAAATGATGAATCCACCCTATCATCAGAATTTAGAGAAGAAAAATAGCTGGAATTGCTCTGGCAATTCTCTTCTTATGAAGAGATTAGTGTGGATACCTTTGACTCATGCTGCAGCCTTTTGTTAGCTTCGGCCATAACTCCTAAGAAATCCTTCACTTTTCCCAGAACTGAGATAAAGGCAATCAGTTATGTGGAAGAACAGAAACGCAACAGTTTATTTTAAAGGATTGGTAACATCAAGGAAAATAAAATTAGTGATACCAACTCTATAGCACTACATGGGTGTGAGCCATTCAAGTGGTTTAGTAGGAAAGTCAAATCCTCGTACGGCTGCAGTATCTGGAAAAGGGATATTGAAAATTTCATCCTCTTTCTTGGCAGGTATCCATATTAAAGTGGGATCTGGGAAGAGGATCCACTTTTGGTTCGACGTTTGGTGTGGCAATAAGGCCCTCATGGAGGATTTTCCCTAGCCTTTTGCGATTTCCACTAAGAAGCAAGAGCCTATTCAGGTTTTTTTGGCAGGGGAGGGTAATGCTCTTGCATGGGATTTTGGTTTCAGACGTAACTTGAATGATTGGGAAGTCCCTATCATGGCAGCTTTGCTTCTCAGATTGGAGGGGACGGAGATTGATACTTCTAGAGAGGATGGCATTAGGTGGATCGGCAGGACCGATGGGCAGTTCGCAGTTCACTCTTTTTATGAGCAAAGTTTAAAAAGGCTAGTTCGGGAACTGAGACGTTTTCTCTCAAAAAGACGAGGCGTAGCCTCGAGGCGGTACCGATGCGTAAGCCTCACTTAAGCCTCAATTTTTTTTAAAAAATTACTTAAAAAATGTTAAAAAGATATAATTAATTCTACAAAAACCAAAAATAACGTTTCATGTGAAAAAAAAAATAACTCAAATAAGCATAAAAGTAATTGAGGCTATAACTTTTACTTTAGGAGTGACGCTGTTGGGAATGCTTTAAAAAAAAACAAGAGTTTCTTAGAAACCCTCTCACCATCTTCAATCATATTACAAAAAAACAACAAAAACAAACAATTAAAGAAGAAAAATAATAAAATTTTACATGTATTTATGAAAAATAAGGCAAAGATCCAAAATATGGTCACATATCTAAAAAATTTTCCAATGCTTTAATTTCTTGCTTGAGTTTTGTGAGGTTCCTCACAAGAAAACCGTAGGAAGTGACGGATTGTGATTCCAATAAGATTTGAGCTTTCTAGGAGGATTTCTCTAAAATGGAAAAAACTAGGGTTCAAAGAGTATATTTAGGATTTCACCCAAAAAACGAAACTTTTGGATAACCCAATATGGATTATGGACCTTGTATGTCGTTTTTAGCATAGAAGAGTAGTAGAGAGGGTATTTTTGAAAACAAAAAATAGAAATAAGAAAAAAAATAGCCCAAAGATTTAGGGATTTACTGCCTAAATTGAGGCTTAAGCCTCAGTTGCGCCTCCAGGCTATAGCCTCATCCAACTGAGGTTTAAGCCTCAGTTTGGTACCTCGAGGCGTACGCCTTTTCCGCCTTTTTAAACCATGTTTATGAGATGCTGGATAGTGATACGAGGTCGACTCCCACACCTTCTCTCTCTGATTCGAGGATTGCTTATCCGAAGGCCGGAGTGTGGGGGTCTAAAATTCCATCGAAAGTCGCTTTCTTTGTTTGGTGCGCTTCCTTAGGGAAGATCCTTACTGCAGATAAGCTCATCAAAAGAAAGCGGGTGATGGTAAGCTACTGCTATATGTGCAAGGGAACCAGGGAGTTTGTCAACCACTTGTTGTTACAATGCAAGATCGCTCGAGAGATTTGGAGCATCTTCCTAACCTCGTTCGGGATGGTTTGGGTCTTCCCGTAGTCTGTCTTAGACACCTTACGTAGCTGGACCGAGACGTACTCTTGTTTTGCTTCCTGCAGCCGTAGGCTTTGGAGTCTTCTCCCGTCTGCAGTTCGGTGGGGCATCTGGAGGGAAAGGAATAGTAAGATCTTTGAGGAGAAGGAGGCTTCTATTTTCGCCATTGGCCTCTCCATCAAGGCTCTTCTTTTCCTTTGGTCCAAGCTTTTCGAGGAATGCAGGGGCCTATCCTTTGAGGATATAGTGTTCAGATGGGACTCCATTTTGGCTAGGGGCTTATAGTTTTTGGTTTTGTGTTTTTCCTGTCTCTTTGTCCTTGACTTGAGGAAGCCTTCTCGTCCTCTCTCTAGCTTTCTGGTATTCCTCTTTTTGATATATATATCCCACCTTTATCAAATAAAAAAAAACTCTATAGCACTTAAGATGGGGGCATTCCAAGCCAGTTTTTTCCACTAACTGTGCCTTAACGGAATCTGCTGTGCTCTAGTTTAAATTTGATTCAATATCCTTTCAAATGAGAATCTACCAATAGTATACACATGCAAGAGGTTGGAAACCACTAATAGATTTTCAGGCCATCTATCACTCTTTAGTCAGAAAAATATTCAAATGGTCCAAAAACAAGTTATAGCCACAAATGCTAGAGTGAATTTGACTTGATCAGTGACATACGAGATTTTGTATTAGGGATCCATCAAATGGTGTACATCAATCCCTTGTTTGAGTTGTGTGCCACATGGGCCGCTATGCAGTTGGTGACTGTTTGAGGCATCTGACAACGAGTAGCCTAGATTAATATTTCTGTTTACAAACAAAAATTATTTGTCATTCCCTAATCATGGATTAAAATATCAACAAAGTACTGCCTAGAAATGGGCAGTTCCTTGGAAGTCAAATGGCATCTGGATGAGATTAGATTCGTCAACTTTGTTGAAATTTCCTCTATTGAACTTAACACTACAATCTACATTATCCATGGCTTTAAAAACCTTGCATAACAAGGGCAGCATTAACCATCTCAAAGGCCAACCTCATTAGTGATCAACAGCTAAACTCTGCTATGTTTAGGAATAAATCATCAATAATCATCTATGGATTTCTGAAGAAAGCACTAGACGAAATGCAAGCAACATAAAGGTCATGTCGTCAACCTCCAAGATTGAGCAGATGGATAAGGATAGTGTTAGGAATACGGCCCTACAGGCCTAAGATATTTACCACATACCTTAATGTATTTAATCCATTTATTTATAATAAAAAAAAAACATGCATGCATTTATTTTTCTATGGTTTTATATAAGTTAAATTGTAGTTGGGCTCAGACATACCCAAATAATTTTAAATAATCCTATAGGTGAGTCCTAAGTTCTAACCATCTTACAATGTCACGGCATAGTGAATCAGCTAGTTCTATTGTCAAACAATCAAGAATCTCACATTTATACAAGAGGGCTAGCCCAATTGAGCAAAGATACCCAGTTTCCAAGAACTTCATAAAAATTCCTACATTCAACAAAAAGGGACTTCAAGTTTCATCCTGTCAACAATCCAGATATAGTACTTGGGGCAGTTTGGAGATGAGTCTCTGAATCAGTAGAGTTGAATTTTAAAACTAAAAACACACACTTAAAGAGCAAAGTAAAAGGGAATCCAGAAGTAAAACTAAAATTACCTTGGCTAGTAGGAGCCGAAGTTGTTACGAGCTTTCCATCTCCAGAGCGAGGTTTTAGGGTTTGTGTCGATGAGTCCTTCTTGCAAACAAACAGTGTGGACTCTGCAAAATCCCCAATTCAGCTTTAAAAACGAGAAGAAATAACAAATAAGTTCGCCGAAATAGAGAAAATAAGGAGACCTAAAGAGGACGAAGTTGATTTCTTTTGTTCCAGGTCCATAAGAACTTTGCTTGTTTTTGCAGACCCCATCACTCTCTCTCTCTCAGACAAAACTGTGGGAAGAGGGATGCAGTTGCCACCTAGAATGTCTTTATGGTGGGGGAGAATGGTTTTTGTGGCAAGGGTTTTGGGGAAGAGAGACGTGTGGCCGAACGGTGGACCGTTGGATTAAAAAAAAATCAACCTCCATGAGGCAACAAGGCTTCATAAATTAATTCACTATTTTGCCCCAGGCTCCTGTTAAGATGAGTGTTTGAAAACTCGACTCGACTCGACTCGAAAGTCTACCGAGTTGAGTTAACTCGAACTCGACTCGAGTAATATACTAATATTATATACATATATTAATATTAATATATAAATATCATATTTTTATAAGATTTGGTTGAGTTTATGTTGACAAGGCGTTCCAGAAACTTATTTGTTACGTCGATTATAAAACAACGTTTACACACCAAGTCCGTTGTTTATTTGATTCGAGTTTATTTCGAGTCAACTCGAAATTCAGCTGAGTTGAGTCAACTCTACCGAGTTTCAAGTTGACTCGACAAGTTTTAAAACATTGGTTAAGACCCAAACCAATATACTCCAAAAGCACCTAGGTAATAGAGGTGTGGAAAGTTTAAGTCTTAACCTTTAGGATCGTAACATTTCGCTAACGTCCACAATGGCCCACTCTAAGGTAGGTTTCCCTTCGGTACTCTTATTTTAAGTATTTTCTCACTTTATGTGAGCATGCCCTTTCCCCAGATGGCCCTTTCCTCATGTCACCCCTCCCGTGACTTGAACTCATGATGTTGGGTTGGTTCTGATACCAAATGTTAAGACCCAAACTAATACTCCAAAAGCACCTAGGTGGTAGAGGTGTAGAAAGTTTAAGTCTTAACCTTTAGGATCGTAACCACTCAGGCTCCGAGTAATTGCTTTGCCCTTTTGATCTCTAAAAATTAAATAAAGAAAAGAGGACTCTTCTTCCTCAAATCCACCGGGCCCTACACTCTCAAGGCCAATCAACGACACTCACCAGATTTCTCTATTTCTTTCAAGCCATTTGAGGACAATGATGAGGGGTTGGAGAAGTTTATTGAATAGTTTAGATTAAGAAAAAATAGGGCTGTATTGGTTGTTGGTCTTTTGTTTATTTTCACGCTTCATAAACACGGCCATCACCATCTTGTTACTATCCTAAAGCCTAAAGGTTAAGACTTAAATCTATCCGCACTTCTATCACCTAAGTCCTTTTGGTGTATTGGTTTGAGTCTTGACCTTTGGTATCAGAGCCAACCCCACGTCATCGATTCAAGTCACAGGAGGGATTACTTGAGGAAAGGGCTACTTGGGGACTCGCTCAAAAAAGAAAAAATAGGACTACCGGGGGCTCAAGTCCCCTCAGAATGGGCCACCTTGGACGTTGGCCTTGGAAGCGTGGTGGTATGTTACGATCCTAAAGGTCAAGACTTAAAACTTTCCGCACCGCTATCACCTAGCTGCTTTTGATTTATTGGTTTGGGTCTTAACGCATCTATCCCTCACTCTCTCTGGGGTAACTTTGAATCCTTTTTTGCCTTTTTTTCAAGGGATAGGATATTGGCACCCGCGTTTTCTCTCGGTAAACCCATCACTCATCACACCCATCCACCAAAAAAAAAAAAAAAAAAAAAGAGAGAAGAAGAAGAAGAAGAAATAGAAGAAGAAGAGAGACATACCTGCGGCGGTGGTGGTGGCGTCCTCCTCTTCTTCTTCTTCTCATAATTTTTTTTTTCAGTTTTTTGAGTTATTTTTTGTTCTTTTGATAGGTGTGATGAGTGAAAAAGGAGGGAGGTAGATTTTTGGGTTTACTGAGCGAAAATGCTGGTGCCAATATCCCATCCCTTTTTTAAGGGCAAAATAGTAAATTATAATTATGAATACCTTAGTTGACGTAGTGAAGTTTATTCTGCCCCTCCAAAATGCCACTACCACATCAACATCTAGCTCATATCAAGATGGACCTACACACAAAAAATCTGCTTGTATACATATTTTAACCGTTGGATTTGAGCTATTTTTTTTCGCATGCTCAAATCAAACTACTATTACCAATCAAGTTGACTTTTATGTGGTCCACCTTAGGGGCGGGCAAAACAACCATGCGCTGGCGGATCCAAAAGAAGTGTTCCACGTGGCACTATGAGAGGGGAGACTTCAAAATTTGAAGAAGACTTTAATAGGTAAGGTTGTTTCAAAAGTTTAATTCGTCCTTCTCAGTCTTGGCACGCTCTTTCTGGATCACTGACCCCATTGTTGTTTGGCAACTCTTTTAGGGGACCTACATATCAGAAATCAGCCTGATTCTTGATTCATAGCCGATGAATTTTGAGCATTTTGTATCATGGTCTTTTAACCTATCCGTAGGCTTTTTATGAAACCCGTGATGACAAAATACTTAATTCCAACACCTAGAAATCACTTATCAGTGTGTTGGTCCACCCCGTGATGGACCTACACACCAAACATTCATGATATCAGCAGGCCAGAAAGTGTGTTATGTGTCATTTTGAGGGAAGGATGTATCAGACCTTTGAAAGAGACGTCTGTAGTGCAATTTGTCTGCGGGGCAGATGGGCGCATAAATATGTTTCATGGGCACGCTTTCAGGCTCACTGACCCATGAATATTTGCCAACCCCTTGATAGACCTACACACCAAAAATCAGCCCAATTGGTAATCTCTAGCCATTCAATCTTACCCAAAATACACTCAGTACAATGGCTTCGATAGGTCCATCCGGGGTAGGCCAATCATTCATGTTATCATGATCATTGGCCGAGACAATCCAAACATTTGGATGCCACTTAAATTAGATCATTAGCATTACCATTGCATTGTTTCAACCATTTAGAGTCAACGACACAAATCCTACTTTGCCAATCACTTGTAGCTTCAGCCATCTCAACAATCACTTTACATTGCTTCATCTTTTAAAAAGTAAAATCTCTGCCACATTAGTATTGGGTTGTCATCAACGTTCTTGACCATCCAAAAGAATACTCTCAATTAGACACGTTTCAAAGCTTCGCCGTCCAACTCAGATTCAGTTCGACTTGAATGGCACCTCATAGGAAGAAGTTGAGACAGGCGCAGAAAGTGGTCTGGCAACTTATGATCACTTATATATATTCGTGTGTCATTGCCATCAAAGTTAACCTAAGACAACATTGTCAAATTGCTAATTTGGGAGCAGATGAAGCTTATCTGGAATAACTAGGTCCATTTTTCATGGTGGGGGAGAAGAAAATTTTAGATCTATCTTGCCTGAAAATAGTCGTGGCTCAAGAACCAGTCACTTCTATATGCTGAAAGAGGCAATCTTCTCCTTGTAGTAGTTATATATCCAACCTTTAATCAGCTTGATTTCCGATGCCCTTTGCTCTACCAACCAATCAGGATCTTCATCCGTTGAAGCACGCAAATCTATGTGATGGGCACCTGAGTGACAAACAAGAGCCTGTTACTGTTTGCTAAATAATAGTGCCAACATCAATAACATCTAAAAAAGGCTGTGTTAGGAAGAATGAAAAACCACATCAACATTCACAAGTAATGAAGAAGAAACAAAACTTCAGCTATAACTTCGTAACCATAGGATTTCAGCAAGTTAAGGCTATGTTGTAGACTATGGAAAGAATCAACTTATGCGAGTACAACTTGAAGATTTTAACAGTATCGTATGTATCAGACATGGGTGTGACGTTCATTTATGCAGCATTTGGTTAAAACATACGTACAAACAAAAATACAAAATGGAGGAGTTTGTACATGTACCCAACTTGAAAATGCTCATCAATCAGTACAAACCACTCAAATTATGCTGATCCATGCATAGAAATTGCAGCAAAGCAACATGCACAGAGGAGACTCGAACACTGAAAATGGCAGTTAAGGTAGGCTTTGCTAACATGTTTAGAATACAGAAGTGCCAGGCACTATAGGAAAAAAAAATAGGTACAAAATGAAGGAATCTGCATCTAGACTAACTTGAGAATGCTTTTTAATTGGTACGTACCACTCAGAAATCATGCTAATCCATATATTACAATTGCTGCAGTGCTACATGAGCAGAGACACTGAAAACGATAATTAAGTCTCGGATTTGCTAACATGTTATTTATGTACCACAAGGAGGAAATATATAGCAGTGCAATACACCATACATGGGTCTGGTGCCAGGTATCCAGACTACACAAATAGCCAGCCTCACCAGTCTAAACCATTCATTTGATGGGCCACCTCTTGGGTAGCCATGGCCCAGTACTCATACCAACTGGTTATTCTCAACTGGCCAATAAAGAAAAAAAGCTTGGACTGCTAAAAGTATGTAGTTAACAGTCCAAAAAAAGGCCAATGCATCACAGGTTAGGAATTAGGATCACAGTTGTGTGGTTTGGTCGGTCAAACTGGGTCTGAAGACTCTGAACTACAAAAAGTACAATTCATGCTGCTCTGCAGTTCAGCTCACCCTAATTCGAGAATCAGCCAACCCAAAAGCCACTGGAACTAGAATTTCTTACTCCATTCTTTTCTGGTTATCTCCTAAAATTAGGACAGGCTAATATGATTAACTAACCCATGTGGAGTTACTGGAGTAAAATAGAGCACGACTTTTTGACCTATTTAAACTGTCTTCTGACATTGGAGAAGGTTGTTCATGTAATAGATACATAAAAAAGAAACAAAAAAATGAGATGGTGTTTCTAGCACCATAGAGGCTCATGGCGATGGCACCATAAACTACATGTAGTCCACCAGCTCATCATCAATCTAGACCAAGGTTTAAAATATCAGCCTCATTCCATGTCTCAGTAAGCTGACAGAACAAGAAGTCTCGACCAAGGTAGAACAAGACATTGGGAAAAAAAAAATGATACGTCTCAATACACATACAAGTAAACCTTACATGATTGTTTATTTTTTATATATGTTATTAAAGACAAATACTATATAAGCAAGGTATAACTACTTAAATTAAGGTTTTTCCATGAGACGATACATTGATACCTTGCCAGAACAAGACATCTCAACCAAAACGGAACAAGACTTCAAAGCATGATCCCCATTCCACTAGAAACCTCTTGGAATGCCCATAACCCCAAAATAATACTGTCTAATTTTCGAAAAAAAAAGTACTGATTGTTCAATCCTAACCATCTGAGCAGAAGCTCAAGACTATAAACAAAACGTGGTTAACAGTAGGGAAAGAGATCAATTCAGATGAGGGTTTAAAATCAGGAGTGGTCTACTTATCTATTCTACTTCATAACAAACTTGACCCTTAGAGGATTTATCAATGCACCTTATATTTATTCCAAAATGCCCCTGCTTCAGTTCATTCGTCTTTTTGTACCTATATGCATTGACTATGGGCAGCTTTGACTTTTCCAACTTCAGAATTCTGCTTTTCTAACTGTGCATTGAATTGCCACAATTTACAGATTTTTTTTATCAGTAACAAATTAAAGTGTGTAAAATGAACAAGGATAGGGAAAAGCATTCCCAAACAGCCCCAAAGAAGAGTAGGATGCAGCAAATCAAGCGACCTAAGCAAAACAATCTAAAAATCAACTTCTTCGTATAACACAAAGTCCCAAATCTCTACAAAATCTGCACATTTGAGCCAATGAAACTCCTTCAAGACCGAAGCCCAGGCTATTAACATATTCCCAATGTAACAGCAAATCTTGATCACTTCCTGGCTTTGGTCTACAAAATACGATTGATTCGCCCCTCCAAACTCATTTGGAAAACTGGCCTCTAGGTTGAAACTTTCTAACTTTGCCTCTTCATCCAATAAAGTCCCTATTCTGATTGAACTATTTACAGATTCACCCACACCCACTCATCCAAAAAAGAAAGATCATTATATTTGTATGGTTTTAGGGATATAGCTAATACAAAGATGTGACTGATGGTTGAACTATTCTGATTGATGAACCAGAACAAAACAAGACTCCAAATCAAATCAACAACTTAAACAAAACATCGAATGAGAGCTAACCAAAACACGAATTTTGGTTGCCTACCCTAATGAGCCACGAACCTGAACCAGAACCAAGCAAACCGGCAAAACCACGTAAGCATGGTTAGGATTATCTGCTCATGATTTTTTTGGTTACAGTTATAACTCATCTAAGTGGTGGCCTACTACCTAGAAAGTTTAAATTGGTGCAAGTGTAAGACCGAGTACAGTATGTTCATTTCACTAAAAATTACAAAAAAACATGTAATTTGGGCCAACCCCATAATAGGGAACCAGGAACCACCCAACCAATGAATGCAACCAGACTGAAAGAGACCTTGACTTGTCTGCTGCAAGTGAAAAAGGTTTCTCATTGAAAAACATATGCAGAAGCAAAGGGCTAAGCAGTCAAATATATCTTCTCTGGAACATTACCTTCTTTTGTAACAAGTGCAACAATAGTTTCAGACACATTGTGCAGAACACTGCAACAGACAATGGCAACACCCATCAATCGTCAGATAACAAATATTTGACAACCCGTATCAGCTGGATAAGAGCTCACCCGCCACCACTCCAAGGATCCAATAGCCCATTTGAGAATATGATGTTACTTCCGAATGACTTCAAGGTGGTCCTCAAATCCTTCACAAAGAAAACATAATGGACTTAAGAAGTAGTCTTACGAATCCAGTTTGAGAATTAGAGGAACAATTTTTTTTTTGATTGGTAGCATTAGAGAAACAATTGGATTTCAATGTCTCCACATAATGCACTTAAGAATTAAGTAGTACTTAGAGAAACAATTGGATTTCAATGTCTCCACATAATGCACTTAAGAATTAAGTAGTACTTAGAGGAACAATTGGAATTGCATTAGTCTCCAGAGTCCAGAAAATACACTTAAGTATTAAGTAGTACTTCTGACACGAGGAAGAGGTTATAGTTTTTTTTCAGTTTTAAAAGAATAATTTTTTTCTTTAATGATGCCTTGGCTTGTTAGGAGCCCAAGGCAAGTGGAAACCAATTGAAACTCACCATGAGGGGCTCGTACGTCTTATCTGTAACTGGATACGAACACACCTATGGATTGAAACTCTTTGGTAAATACATGATAGCGGTAGGTAATAAATCTACTCTACCCAATTCAACAAACATATCTTGGCATATTTATGCAACCTATTGTCACACAGTTCTGAAAGCCAAATTTCTTGCTGGTTGGCATTTTAGGGACACTAGGATTTAGGGTTTGATTCCGTCTGAATATTTAATGTTTGATGTTGGTAGCTTACAGTAGAAGCTACCACATAACTGGAAAGTCAAGGTGGTTTTACATGTTAGTTATGTTGATAGGAAAGACTTGGTTTGTTCATTTCACTTGCTTATAGTTGTTAGCTCTTTTGTTTATATCCCATCAGAACTTCTACAACTTCTCATAAAATCTACTTAAATATATCACCAATGTCTTATCTCTATTATCATGAGAGAGAGTATTCACCAACGCAAACTTGGTATCAGAGCACCTATATTGCATTGATATAGGAACAGGTGTTAAAGTCCAACACAAGTGCGGAGTGTCCAATTTGGTAAACCTTGAAAAATAGGATTCATGGACTTGGCAGTATACATTCAATACTGTGAAACAAAGTAATTACTTTTTTTAATATAATAATGAGGAAGATAGTGGATAATGTGATAGGATATCTTATGATTTGTATCGCATACATATAGACAATAGAATATAGATATTGTAATGTTAAAGTTGCACAGAAAACTTCAATTGTAAAAAGTAGAACTCATAACCTATGGCAAATGTTAATTAGTATCTTGCAAGGAAAGAAAAAACAAAACAGAATTTGAAAGTGGGTACAGAGGTGAGCAAAATTGTGCACCCATTTGATGCTGGCAAGGCTTATATCAACAGAGAACCGCCAACTAAAAACCCCTCCCTTCATCCATTTTATTCAGAAAGATATCCTTTTTAAAAGGAGAATTAACCAGCAACCACACGATTGTAGAGATTCTCATTTTCGTTTCAGCCAAACCAAAGCCTTTAAGGATGAGGATCATCCATAGATATGCCTATATACTAATCTTGAGCAAAGACATAAAGCGGTATATATACTTGTTGAAAAAGAAATAGGTCATCCAGTGAATCCAGATTCATGAACCCAGTAGAAGCAAGGTTGGTTGAGAAAGATAAATGAAAATCATAAATTGCTACAGATTTTGGTACAAAATGGAAGGCATTGATAAATATATGGAGCATTGATAAATATATGGAGCATTGATAAATCTATTGAGCATTGATGTCTTACATGCCCACCAAATTCAGTGGTTACCCATCGAGGCCTTGGCTTGACACCAAAATCCTTAAAGCACTGCCCTTGATAAGAAGTGTAATCAAAATCATATGTTGGAAACATGCTGGTGTTTCGGTTACTGGACAGTGGCATAACCATCTCAGTGCAAGCCTACAAATTAGACAGAAGAAAAAAAAGAATTCAAATTAGATATATAATTACTTCTAAGAAGATTTGTAAGAACTCATAAGTCATGAGCTTTTTTTGGAGGACAAATATTTATAAGTTGAATAATCAAAGGTACTGTAGCACTAACAGACCTGCCAATTCCAACCATTCATTCCATGAGGATCATCTCCAAGGTCAAAGCAGTCAACTGTTCCAGTATAATTGTAATAGACGCTTACTCCTGCAAATATACGCTCTAGAACACTAGCTCCATCAGAAATACTGTCAATCTTTCTGCATACCTAGAAAACAAAAATAAATAAATAAGAAAATCTCTCATGCTTAGCCTGATAAATAGACTTGGTTCACAAAAGGGTACATCATGTTAGAAAAGTAGACAATAAAGTAAAAGTTGTAGAACCGATACCGAACCGATGACAAAATGCTGAAAATACGATAATGATAAAACAGTGAATCCGAATCAAGGCTTAGAGGCGCGTAAACGCTTCTTGAAGATAGTCGAAGCCTCCCAAAATATGTAAGAGAATAACGGCAGCCCTATCTCCGGAATACAACCAAGCCAGGACCCTTTCCAAGTCTTTTCTAGTGCTTGCACAACACACGAAGACCCGAGAACATAATCTCTTTCACCGAATGCCCAAATAAGAAATCAAAAAGTCAAGAAAATAAGAACTTTGATCTCAAACCAAGAAAGAAAATCTTTGATCTTTGAAACAACTACTTAATCTCTTCAAACGCTAATACCCAAGTGTATTTTCGTTTTAGCACTTTGGTGGCTTTATATAGACCTCCAAAGGTTAGCAAATGAGTTACCAAATATCCTTAATTGAGCCTTAAGGGAACCTATAACTCTTAGGTAACTTAAAAGACTCTCAAAACTCTCAAATAAGCTTTAAAATGACATTAAAGCTAACTTACTTGTACAAGAGTAAATCCCATGTTAAAAACTCAAAAGACATTTCAAATACATTAATTCAATTAATTCAAAGGTAATGTCAAAGTGCATGTACGTTAAAAGTGTGTGAATACAAATTAACTTCAACAAATTTATTTTAAATGTACATGTACGTTAAAAGTGCATGAATATAAATTCAACAAATGGTTTCAATTATGCATGTTCATTAAACAATGAATTATCAAAAATATTAAAGCATTATTTCATTAAATATTTATTTTTTAATAAAATATTCCAACAATCCCCCACTTGTTTTATTTTAAAAACAAAACACAATATATTAGACATTCAGGAAAGTCATGTGCATAAATGAAGGTGTCTTGTGGACTTAAACCTCCACTTAGTGTAAACAAATCAAAGTTTATCTGAAAACGTTAGTGGACGAAACCTTGAACTACTGAACTCATACCGACAAATCAGACTTGTCACATACACACTTCTTTCAGAGATAAGTGTTCAATGAGCTCAGCACTTTTGAGTCTGTGCTTCATTCCGTTTTTTACTAAGTGTTCTAGAGACTGCCTGAAGTCTCATAGGAAGTGACTAGCTTTCACACTCAGCATGGTGAGTTTATCAAGAGTGATCCTGTAAATACTCCAACCAAAATGATCTATAAACTCATTAAGAGAAAATTCTCAACCTTCCATTCTACAGAATAAAATTAGCGTTATAGACACCATAGGAAATGGACGCTCAGAATGAAATTTCATTTATATAACACTTTTATACTTGTTAACTCATTGGCTCGGTCTTCCCATTGAACCTGAGAAACTCACCAGGTTAGGTATCCACAAAGAGTAACTCAATTACATGCATTCAATCTCATTCCCCTCGATGTCATTGAGATCAAATCTCGTCCAAGGCCTTTTGAAAATGGATCAACCAAATTTTCTTTCAATTTGACATACTGTATGGTCACGCTACCATCAGTGATTAGACCCCGCACATGATTGTGCTTCAGATGTATTTGTCTGGATTTTCCATTATAACTTTCATTGTATGCTCTCAGCATAGCAGCCTGATTATCACAATAAATTGTATTATCGGCACAGACTTATTCCAGATTGGTACATCGATCAAAACTAATCGGAGCCACTCAGCTTCTTCTCCTGCAGAAGAGAGACTAATAAACTCTGATTCCATTGAGGAATGAGTTATGCATGTCTACTTTTTGGATTTCCAAGAGATCGCACCTCTTGCCAGAGTAAATATCCAAGCAGATATCGACTTATACTTATCTGGATCCGAGTTCCATGTCGCATCACAATATCATTTAAGTACTTCGGGATATCTTTCATATTGTAACCCATAATTAACTGTACCTTTAAGGTATCTCAAAACTCTGGTTAGTGCATCTCAATACACCTGTCCTGGGTTACTAGTATATCTGCTCAACTTCCCTACTGCATAGGCTATATCTGGCTTATGCAGTGCATGGCATACATAAGACTACCAATAACTTGAGAATACCCAAGTTGAGCTATGCTTATGCCTTTGTTCTTTTCTAATTTTATACTAGAATCAAAAGAAGTGGGCGCCAGTTTACAATCAAATTAATTAAACCTTCTGAAAATCTTTTCAATATATTTTGATTGCGTGAGAGCAATACCATCATTATTTCTAATGATTTTGATTCCTAGAATAACATCGGCTTCTCCTAATCCTTCATATTGAACTTTGAAGATAGGAATACCTTCGTGTAATTGACACGATCAATGTCTGTGCCCATAATGAGCATGTCATCCACAGACATATAATAACTCCAGAGTTTCCATGGAATTTGCTATAGACACATGGAAACCATCGCCAATCAGAACTCTTCTGAACTTATCATGCCACTGCTTTGGTACTTGCTTCAGTCCCCAAAGAGACTTAAGCAGTTTGCACACTTTCTTCTCATTATTAGGTAAGACAAACCCCTCGGGTTGATCCATGTAGATCTCCTCTTCAAGATCTCCATTCAGAAATGCAGTTTTGACGTCCATCTGATGAATAATCAGATTCTTTAGTGATGCAAGAGCAATTAGCAGTCTAGTGGTAGTAATTTTTGCTACTGGGGCATATGTATCAAAATAATCATAACTTTCTTTCTGTTTGAACCCTTTGGCGACTAATCAGGATTTGAACTTGTCAATTGACCCATCAGACTTGAACTTCTTCTTAAAGATCCATTTACATCCGATTGTTTTGCACCCTGGAGGAAAATCCATTAGTGTCCATGTATTATTGGACATGATAGAATGAATCTCATCTTCTATTGCTTCCTTCCAAAATATAACTTCATTTGAAGCCATAGCTTCAGAATAGGTGCTAGGGTCCTTGTCAACAGTAAAGACCCAATCAGGATTAATAAAATCAAATCCCAAGTTCTTTGGAATATTTGTTCTGACGCTCCTTGGTTCAACTGGTTCTAGGATTTCAGTATCCTTTCGTTTATAAGATGTCGAGGCCTCAACCCCCGCTATATCTCGATCTTTCTTGAGCGGAAAGATGTGCTCAAAGAAATCTGCATTGGTTGACTCAATGATCGAATGAAGTCCCGAGATTCTAAATTTAGAAATCTAAAGGCTTTACAACTCGTAGAATAGCCAATAAATGCACAGTCTAATCCTCTAGGTCCAACCTTCCGAAAATTAACGGTTGGTAATCTAACCTGGGCCAAAAAACCCCAAACTCTAAAATAACTTAGATTGGGTTTCCTGACTTTCCATATTTCATATAGAGTCTTGCCAATTGCCTTGTGAGGAACCCGATTCAAGATGTGGCATGTAGATAACAATGCTTCGCCCCATATGTTTGATGGAGTACCTGAGCTGACTAACTTGAATTTACCATCTCGGTGAGAGTCTTGTTCTTCCGTTCTGCTAGCTCTAGTGTTCTAGGAGCTGACATCTAACGATGAATCCCTTCATCTTCACAGAATTTAGTTAGCCCAGAATCAATGTATTCTCCTCCACGATCAAATCTAAGGGTTTTGATTCTTAATTCATGGCTACACCATTTTGCTCTGGTGTTCTAGGAGCTGACATCTGACGATGAATCCCCTCATCTTCACAGAATTTAGTTAGCCCAGAATCAATATATTCTCCTCCACGATCAGATCTAAGGGTGTTGATTCTTAATTCATGAATATTTTCAACTTCTGCTTTATAAGCTTTAAATTTCTCAAAAGTTTCATCCTTAGTCCCGATGAGATATACATATGTGTATCTAGATGCATCGTCGATGAATGTAATAAAGTATCATTTTCCATCCCGAGTATGTACATCAGTCATCTCGCATATATCTGAATGTATAAGTTCCAGAACTTTTGAAGATCTTTCAATACTTTTGAAAGAAGTTTTAGTAACCTTGCATTTACTGCATGTAATACATTTCTCAGGATGAAACTCGGTTGGCTTAGAAATTAAGCTTTCTTTGACCATAGATTGAATCTTTTGAAAGTTGACATGACCCAATCTACCATGCCATAGGTCAAAAGACTCAATAGTGTACGCAGAAACAACATTCATATTAATAGCAATGTTAAGCTTGAACATACCAGATACGAATAACCTTTGCTAACGAACATACCGTTTTTGGTAATCACCACCTTGTCAGATTCAAATACCATTTTGAATCCATAAGCATTGAAAAGACTACCGGAGATGAGGTTCTTTCTGATGTTAGGAACATGAATAACATCTAATAACATCATTGACTTTCCTGAAGTAAAGTTCAACTGTACGGCTCCCTTTCCAACCACTTTAAAGATAGAGGAGTTGCCCATGTACATGTTCATCTCGACCCCCACTAATTCATAGGTAGAGAACATGTTTTTGTTACTGCAGATGTGACGAGTCGCACCAGTGTCGATCCACCACTCGGCATCTCCTTCGACCATATTAACTTCAGTGACAACGGCGACAAGTGCGTCATCTTTGTCATCTTTGTCATCAATTTTCTTTTGGTCATACTTTCTTTTATAACAACATTTTGCAATATGTCATTTCTTGCCACAGACATAGCAACTGTAATTCTTTTCTTCATTATCCTTGAAGACCTTCTTCTTGATAGGCTTAAAAGATTTCTTAAAATCTTTCTCTTTTGATAAGAAGTTCTTCTGACTTTTTGCTTCAACAACATGTGCCTTAATAGCACCAGTACCATCGGATGAAATATCTCTATTACGGGATTCTTCTTCTATTCGCAGATGATAGAGAAGTTCTTCCAATGGTATGTCGCTTTTCTGGTGCATAAGTTTATTCTTGTATTCTTTCTATGATAGAGGTAGCTTGGAGATAATAACACTTACATGAAAGTTTTCATGTATAGGCATATCAGTTGATACAATTGACTCTACAATAGTTTGCATATCTCGAACTTGATCCAAAAACGGTTTTCCATCAACCATCTTGAATTCAATATAATTACTAACTTGAAATTTCTTCATACTGGTTTCATCAGTCACATAAACCATATGAATAGCATCCCAAAGGTCCTTTGCATTTTGTCTTCTTCTTAAATTGTTTAAATAAAGCATCAGACAAAGAATTCAAGATATGATGACAACATATATAATCATCATTAATCCATTTTTTAGAACATTATTAGTCTCTTGCATGTCAATTGAAGATGTAGCTGGATCCGTAGGGAGTGTAGGACATACCTCACAAAGCACATAATGTACCTTCAGTTGTTTTAAGAGAAATTCCATCTTGTCCTCCCAACGATGGAAATTCTTTCCATCAAAACGAAAAGAATCATTAGAAATAATTCCCATCGAATTCGCGGTTACAACAGCCATGGAATTGGAAATATCTTCAAATTGTTAGAAAAGTAGACAATAAAGTAAAAGTTGTAGAACTGATACCGAACTGATGACAAAATACTGAAAATACGATAATGATAAAACGGTGAATCCGAATCAAGGCTTAGAGGCGCGTAAACGCTTCTTGAAGACAGTCGAAGCCTCCCAAAATGTGCAAAAGATTAACAGCAGCCCTATCTCCAGGATTCAACCAAGTCAGGACCCTTTCCAAGTCTTTTCTAGTGCTTGCACAGCACACGAAGACCCGAGAACATAATCTCTTTAACCAAATGCCCAAATAAGAAATCAAAAAGTCAAGAAAATAAGAACTTTGATCTCAAACCAAGAAAGAAAATCTTTGATCTTTGAAAGAACTACTTAAGCTCTTCAAATGCTAATCCCCAAGTGCATTTTCGTTTTAGCACATTGGTGGCTTTATATAGACATTTAAATGTTAGCAAATGAGTTACTAAATATCCTTAATTATGCCTTAAGGGAACCTATAACTCTTAGGTAACTTAAAAGACTCTCAAAACTCTCAAATAAGCTTTAAAATGACATTAAAGCTAACTTACTTCTACGAGAGTAAATCCCACGTTAAAAACTCAAAAAATATTTTTTTTTTTTTTTTGAAAGTGTAGACTTCATAGAAGAGAGAAAGGAAATACAAGAAAGCCTAAGAGGTCGAGGAGACCTCCTTAACGGCGAAAAACAACAGAACGATAGAAAGCAAAACCAAAAAGAGGAAAGAACTAGGTTATATCTCTACTACAAATCAAATCGCAATGGACTACGAAGTCCTCAAAGAACAAACCCCGACATTCATGGAATAATTTGGACCATAAGTACAGCAAGCCCTTAATGCTATGAATGATGTTCTCCTCTAAAGCCCCCCTTCCTTCAAAAATCCTTTGATTGCGTTCCTTCCACAAACCCCAACAGATTGCAAAAGGGATCATGCGCCAAATAATGCGACCTCTAAGGGATAATGTCAATTCAATTAATTCAAAGATAATGTCAAAGTGCATGTACGTTAAAAGTGTGTGAATACAAATTAACTTCAACAAATTTGTTTCAAATGTTTATGTACGTTAAAAGTGCATGAATATAAATTCAACAAATTGTTTCAATTGTGCATGTTCATTAAACAATGAATTATCAAAAATATTAAAGCATTTTTTTAATAAAACATTCCAACACATCAAGCAAATGATAAGGCACTAAAAGACAAGTGTGCTAAACCATCATGAGGATATTAATTATCAGCGTAAGAATACCTTCTACGGTCAATTTGAAAATTGTTAAAAAGGCATTTTTCAAAACATGATACTTACACTGCAAAGAAATCAAATAAAACAAAATACAAAACTACATTAAAGATCAGCTAACACACGAGTCCATAGATGCTTCAAAAGTGTATCTCATGTCCCAACTGACCTCTTTTATTGGGTAGGCTGGCAAAGGCATCAAAAATTCAGAAGGATACGGGTAATCCACCATTGCCAAATAACTATAAGCAGAGTCCAACCAGTCTGAAAGATCTTCAGTGCTCTTTAGACTCCTGGAATTTGTGTTGGATCAGTTCAGAACATCAAATGGAGGAAACTAATACAAATTAAGAGAAACCTAACCAATGCAAGACATTTAAAAATATATTTTTGTAATAGTACCACAGGACTATTTGAATTATCTTCTTCTTACTGGCACAGGCGAAATTTCTTAGTCAGACTCAGCAGGCCATCATGTTTATTCCCCTCAGCTTCTATTGCCTCCCAGGAATTTTTTATAGTGTTAAAGCAGCTCGAACTTTCACGCTGCAGAGATATGAGAATGGCAAAGCTTATAACAGAGTATATAAACATAAATGACCAAGATACCAAAAAGTGAATGAAGAAAGAGAGAAAGAGACTCTGAAATCTTCCGAGACGATGTCGTAAAATGTTTCTGGGGGTACAATATTTTCGAATTGCAGTATGGGTGCTGAGGAAGCAAGCGCGCCAATGGAAATATGTGGATACTTTAACCTCATCCATGCTGCCAACACTGTTTCATTAACGAAACAAAATATTTAAACCAAGTTCATAATTCAAAATTTCAACAGCAAAGAAATCCAATTGTTTAAATTCTCATTAATCAAAAAACCATAAAGAAGGTAGGATCTAAGTCTTACTTCCACCATAAGATCCACCAAATAACACAACAGGACAAGCCTCAGCGGACAAATTCCGTTTGAGGTCGGTAAGCAAAACAGCAAAGTCGGCCAGCGCTTGTTCAGCCGTAAGATAGGATAAAGAAGCAGCATTCTGATACGCTTTAACCCTACTTCCATACGGCATGGATTTCCCATAGTACCGATGCTGCAGTGACAAGTAAAATTAAACTACCAACAAACTCAATTCTCAAATAAATTCAGCTTTACACCATTTAACATCCAAACAAATGCGATCAAGCAATAAAATTTCGAATCAGCTAGGCCGTTCATCAATATTCTTTTGAGCGAGAATTTAGTAATTTCAATCATCAGTGAATAGTAATTCTGGGAAACAAAACCCTAAAAATGCAAGAGAGAGAAATAGAGAATTGAAGCTTTACTTACTTCGGGGAAGAGAACCAGGGCGCCGAAGCGAGGAGCGATGTCCCAAACAAAGCCGGTATTGGCGGCGAACCATTCGATGTCGCCTTCGTTGCCGCAGTACAAGAAAATGGGTCCCATTCGTTCAGGGCCGAGCCAGTGATCGGCGTTGATGAGGTAGCGCTGCTGGAAGGTTGGAAGATCGGAGAAACTGAAGTGGTCGAGGGTTTGGGTGAAGTATCGGGTCTCATATCGGAACGATTTTAAAGTTACGGGTTTGTTGAGCTCTGAAAATTTTCCAAGAAAACGAGGGGTTGATTTGAAGGAGGGGCGCTCTACTGCTGCTGCTGTGATTACTTGAGATGAAATACAGAAGAAGAAGAAAAGAGAGGAAGTGATACTTGTTGCTTCTCTCATATGAGTCATATCCTTGATTCTCGGCATTTGTGGGCAAATCTGGCGGGTGACGAGACGGAGTTTTTCCTTTAACGCTGCGTTTGTTCACTACAAGTACACTCGCGCATCCTTTGAGCCGAGCCCAAGGTTGGAGTCGCGCAATATCATATCAAACTTGTCCAATTATGCGTTAAAAGTAACGGACTGGGGGCGTTATCGTTTTTTTCCGTTAAAATGGATTCTAACTGACGGGCAAAAGCGGAAAAAAAGGGGAAATAATGGGAAAAAACAGAAAAATTAACGCTGAAATGCAAATTTTCAAAAAAAGAAAAATAACGGCCTTTTTCACAAAAATTTCAGAAAATAACAGTCCCTATTTTCTAAGTGTCAAAACGGTTCATGGGCGTTACTGTTTTAATGGCCTTTAAATTCTTTAAAAAGGTATTATTTTAAACCACAGAATAATCTATTATCTATTTGTTATCTGTTACTACTTTAAAGCCACAACTTGGGTTGGGGCACACCTTCATAGGATTCACAGGTTGTTCAACACATCGATATCCCTCGTCAATGATGAAGGGCCTCAGTATGAGCCACATGGAACACTCTTAGAGACCACTGATGGTATGAATGTTTGGCCCATACCTAGGTGCTACATACCAAATATCAGCCTGATTAGTGATTTCAAGCCTTTGGATTTGAGTACCCCAAATAATGATCGAAATCCACAGTTACAAAGAAATCATAAAAAAGATTCTAATCGAAAGGATACAAATTACTAATCAGGTTGAATGTTGGTATAAAAGTCCATCTCGAGATTGTCCTAAACATCCATATGGTCAGTGGTCTCTAAGAGTGTGTCACGTGGCTTATACTGTGATCCATCACCAATGTTGATGAGGCCCCTACAATCACTCATGTGCAACAATGCATGTGCCACCCCATAGTGTAGAATAATAACATATTACATACATCAAAGTGTATAGAAGCTTGTTACCCTATGCTCTAAAATAAAACTGTGACACTCATGTGGCTCCACATCGTATATCAGGTGGATCCCACATGCAAGATAGGCTCCCGTATGCCACATGTCAGTGTATTAAGTTCCCACAAGTGATGTGGGCCCAATATATTACGTGGTGCATGATGTAATGCATACAACAAATCACATAGGCTAGGAAAAGTTTACGATGGGGGTGGGAAATGGTTTTCTAAAGAAGACGTGATTTTGACTTCCCATGGAACAACAAAACTTGCACGACTTTGCGTAACAAATGCGCTAAGAGCATAAAATTCCTGCAATTAAACAAATGCACCCAAACTTTAAGTCACGGGAAATATCCAACTTGCATAAACGCAGTAAGGATTTATAAAGAGAAACTCATTCATCTCCACCCCAAAAATGCCTTTCGGGCTCCATGAATATTTGGCACACCTCTTAGTGGATGACCTACACACCACATTGGTGATTTATGGCCATTGGATTTAAGCATTTTTCATGGGTGATTTATAACCCTTGGATTCAAGCTTTTTTTGTGGTACCCAAATCCAATAGAGCAAAATCACAAATTAGGCTGCCCTGTATTACTTACTCTTTCATGGAATCAAAATACAAAAAACAGGAGACAGAGGTGTACCCAAAGAGCAATCCAGAGGCAGGGTGGGACTGAAGTTTCGTTCTTTTTTTGAGCCAGATTTCTTTCCTTTTTCTAGCATCTTCTTCTCTCATTTCTCTTGCTCTGCGTAGAACTTAGACCTTTATGACCTTAAGATTGTGCTTGGTACCGTGTTTTCAACTGAAGACATGCATCTTAAAGGTCCACGTCTTTAAAGTGCGTACCCTTAAAGGTCAAGACCGACGTTTGGTTCTACACGACCTGACGACCATGGGAGATCCACGTAAGAATAAATGTTGATAGATAAAGTGGGCCCAACATAAGAACAAAGATCGATAGTCGGTGTGGGCCACCTATAAGTAAGTACCATTTTTTACATCCAATACTTACACCCAATGGCCGGGCTCACATAGAGATCATGTTGAACAATCCAACCATACATTGTGTTCCTTGTCACGATGATCATCATCATAAAAAAATAGTCCATTTTGACGTTGTAAATATGTAAAAATGACACCCAACATGGCAGCTCAAATGGTTGGTGTCTATCCACCTCTTTCGAGGGGTCGTGGGGTCAAAACCCACACAGGTAGATTTCCTCTGAGCAGTATGCCAAGAGTAGAAATCCCCTTTAACTGGCTTGATTGGGTTCCTGCAGGTTTCACCTGCTAATCCATGGGGCCCTCCCACGATGGTGACTACAAAAAAAAAAAAAAAAAAAATGTAAAAATGACATACATTAAGGTATTTTTGTAAGATTTTTTAGTGGGGGTGCTTGGTGTAAAAAAAAATTTGATTTCTAAATCGATCTTTGATATGGACGTCCATTTAAAAAATTTGATACATCCTTCACTCAAATGACACTTGGCTCATTATTTCAGGTCCATTGACACCGTGCTTGTTTAGCTCACCCCTGATATGGGCATACAAACCAAGAATCAGCCTGATCACTGATTTGAGTTAAAATCATTTTTTTTTCATCATGGGCTTCTTGAACAGGCCTATGGATGAGTTAAAAGCCCATGATGAGAAATGCTCAAATCCATTTTTTTAGGTCCACCAAGAGAGGATAAAGCATTCATGGGTCAGTGGGCCCGGAAGAATATGCCACGTAAATTTGGTGGATGTACGAAACTTTTGGAACAGCTATCAAAAATATATTCTTGATTTCCAAGTGAGTGGAAGCTTTTTTCTTGTTTTCACCTCCAAGCCACGTAGGTTGGGGGAATTGTGACCCTGCACGGCTCTGTTTGTTTGCCACGTATTCTATTAAATAATTGTTTCCATCTTTTCGGTTTTATTTTTTATCTAGTGTACGTGGCAAAAGATAACAGGTTCTGTGTTGGGGTGAGGTCAGCAAACTTTTGCCCTTTTCTAGTTTGCTGACAGGTCTGGTTTTCGGTCGACCACTCAGATATGGTCCTCTGGAAATGGCGGACACAACTCGCCTGATTGGATTACCCTTAAATTTCTCCATTTTTTCGTTTTTATTTATTTTATAATTGCACGTGGGAAAACTCTGCTAGTAGTTTTGTTTTTTTGACACGGTAACACCCATTTGGTCTTAATGAGAAAAAAATGGTGAGTTGGAAAGTAGCAAAAAAAATTTGTCAAGCTTCTCCAGAAGTGTGAAGAAGAATAATAATCCATGACACATTGACACATACAAACGGGGCCTTGAAAAATAAATATTCGTTGAGCTTTGAATGAATACCTCGCCGCCCTTTTCCCCAGATTGGTGTAAGCATCTCTCACTTTCTCTTCTATCACAAAAGCTAAGCCATGATTGTGGTTGAATATTTGAGGTGAGAGAGAAAGAGAGGTCTTCCTGTGTGTTCACAAAAATAGAAGTCCAATTTGGATGCGATCACCATCGGGCCCACCATACAGATATGGAGACTTTGTTGATTGTAATGGAAAATGATTCAGATCGCGTGTGAATTATATATATATATATATATAATTCACACGCTATTGGCCCACCCACTAGCGGACCTATTCATCACCGAAATTTATATCAGTTTATTGGTGATTTCTAGCCATTTGATTCAAGAACTTTTCATCATAGGCTTCATGAACAGGCCTATGGATGGGTTTCGTGTGTTCGAATCCAATGGCTAGAAATCATGAAGGAGGAATCCAACAAGAGGTGGGCCAAACATTCATTAGGTCAGTGGGCCCCAAGAGTGCGTCATGGGACATTTCCGCGAGGGTCAGTGACTTTTTCTCCCTTTGCACGAGTGAGAGAGGTGGAGAAAAATTTCGCTGTCCCCCGGTTTGAAGGTCCCCTCCCAAAATGCCTGACATGTACCCTTTGTTAACCACCCTTAACCAACTAACTGAGTGGTTAACGTGGGTTGGGTTTTGGCCTTGGCGTACGTGTCAGATATTTTGGGAGGGGCCAGGACGTTCAAACCTTCAAAGTTTGAAGGTTGCGGGGGACATCAAATCTTTTCTGGAGAGAGGTGATTGTAACTCCATGATGGAACCTGAGTTCGATGTCCCACTCCCCATCCAAGATGCCACGTGGAGCACTCTTAAGAGTCCAATGACCTTATAAATGTTTGGTCCACCTTTAATTAGTGATTTCTAGTTGTTGGATTGAGTATTTTAATAGCGTGATTTATGGCCATTGGCTTTAGGCATAGTTTTTCGATGCTGATATATAACTGTCAGTCCATAAGGTAAGTGGGCCCTAAAGGGTGCTCTAAGTTTCATTTTTGGGACCGGGATTTAAGTTCCAGGGGACAGCAAATATTTTCTCCCATGAAGATCAGGGATACTAAATCATTTTTTTTTTTTAGAGTGAGGCTGTCAGCCTCAGGAGGACATCCTCCCTAAATCTAGACCATTGGAGCTTTTTAGGTTGCATGTAGCAATTGGCTGTACACCCTGACTGGCGGTTATATGAACATCTATAGAGGCCAAACCGGCCAAATCTAGTAAATTAATTATAGGAGCTTAATTTCGTCCCTACACAATTATTAAAGGGGATATTTAAGGTCCTTATCGGGTGAACCCTAAGGTCGACACATTCAAGGGATGGATCCACCAATTGATGGGTCCACACAGGAGTTGTTCGAAGTTCGAACCCAATTGAATGATCATAGCCATCGATCTTTTACATCACTTTGGACAGTCAAAATCTAAATGGTTGACAATTTGAGCTACAAAACATAACATCGACATGTAGGTGATTGTAAACATCTGGTCTGCTGCATTTCCTCAAAGGATTAAAATAATTTAGCGAAATACAATCACCCAACTATATGATTTTGGCAATAAGAGAGACATCTATGTGAGACAATGAATGATGGGTGTCACTCTCTTGCTTCCTTATCGTTTCAGTACTGCTTGTTCATAAGTTTGTGTACGGCAAAAAAATCAGAATAAAAAAAGTTCGACAATAATTGGGGTTCGTCATTCAATAATACGGTCAAAAATTCGGTCAGGGGAAAGGAAGAGGAGGGGATTATGGTGTGTGTGTGTGTGTGTAATATGCTTCTCTTTTAGAAAAAATTTGTGACTAAGAATTTGATTTTCTAGTGTTAGGGGTAAACTATATGCATATTTTTTATTTGCATAGGAAAAATATAAAAAATGTTTAGTACTCAAAAATTCATGAATATATGCACTATAATGCGTTTTTCCTTTAGAAAATAAAAATATTGCATACAATATACAAGGATTTTTTTTCTTCTTTTTTTTGATATAGAGGAGTATCCCCACACCTCATTGGATGGGACTAATCCTTGTGGTTGTACATATCAACCCCGGCCCACAGAAGTTTTGCTTACCTACAATTGGGTTAAACAGGAGGCCTAGCAGTTTCACACACACGATCAGAGGGAGCAAACCCCCAAATCACAGTTTCACCGCTGTGCCAACACCCCTTGGGGTATAGAATACGAGAATTATATGCAAACTTATCAACAAAGCAGGTTGATACCTTCGTGTCGATGTGCATTCCTCGGGACATCAGTATGGGATATGTCTAGGGGTGTTATCCAATTTAACCAAAACCAAAAACACCGTTATTTAAAAAAGAATCGGAACCGAAACTAATGATTCCAGTTTTGGGTAGTTAGATTTGGACCTTGAAACCGATAAGAACTACTGGAACCGATATATACCAATATACCCGAACCAAAACCTAGAAGAACCGGCAACATCGGTTCGGGTTCTGGGTATCTTAGGAACTGAATCGGAATCGGAAATGACCCGTTGACACACCTAGGTATGTCCATATTCAATGGACATAGGTGATGAACAAAGGAATCAGCAGACACAGGCATGCACAATATGGTTGCGCTCACAAACACACAATGGGAGCATGATGTTCCAACTTCCAACAACCGGCCCTTATGGGGTGTAGCTAGGGTCCAACATGGGTCATCATCTCTCAAACTTTTTAAACGCAAGCATGATGCCCCATCTGAAAGCCCATCCCCACAAGCAGCAGAGAGAAAAAGTCGAAGTGGGGTAGGGTAAAGTGAGCTTTTAGAAAGTCGGTGCACTGATGATGCTCTCATGAAAATAAAAAAAATCACCTACACTTCAAACATGAAACACCATTATTATTATTATTATAATAATTAATCATATTGTATCTAATTTAATAACGCGTTACATTAGTATGGAATCCTATGGATATCGTATATATGTGCAGTGGAGAAAGTAGACAAAAGTCTCGGTTTCCTCGATTTGGACGGTTGGTATGGTGAGAAACTAAGAGGGAAAAATAAATAAATAAAAAGAAAGGCAAACAAAGAGCACATCTCACATACCAAAATGGTCGGCTGGCCGTAAAGACAGGGAAGGACATCAAATCAAATCAAAAACCTTATCCCCAACATCATCATCCATCATTGCCAACTTCTACGCTCCATAATCATCCCCCACGGAATCGAATGCCCATCATACCAAATCATTGGTGGGCTCCACCTGCCTAACCTTTCCTTCTCACCCCCACCTTACGTCTCTTCTCCACATGGCATTCCCGTCCACATTACACGTGTCTTCCATAAAGAATCAGTGATGGGTGTGTATGCACTCTTTATCCAATAGTAGAAATGAGAGATGGGGGTGACGCCAGGAGAACCTCCACTAGTGTTGTTTTTTTATTTGATAAATTAAATAAACTATTTTTTTTTATTAAATAAGAGATTAATTTATTAATATTGCAATTATACCCAATCATACATAAAAGTGTGTTAAGGAGGGTACCATATTTGATTATTGATGATTAATCACTCGACTGTGTGTCGAAGTCAATGTCTATCTATTTTCTTTTGATACTTAATTGTCGACAAAGATTAGGATAATCTTTCTTAAAGTGCACTAAACACCCTCTCTACATACCTTAATTAAGCTCCCTAATTTCCTCTTCTTTTCTCTTCAAATTAAAACGATTATCTCATTTATTTTTTATGAGTACGTACATGTCGGAGATGTAGGTCGAGACCATAATTAAGCTCCCTAGCTAATTAGTTGTTTCATCTGTTATGATTTTAAAGTTATACCACTAGATGATGGGCATCACACCAAATAGCATGGTTTGGATCAACGTGTCGGTGGATCGATCAGCTATATCATATG
Source organism: Euptelea pleiosperma (assembly GCA_035048495.1). Taxonomy (NCBI): domain Eukaryota; kingdom Viridiplantae; phylum Streptophyta; class Magnoliopsida; order Ranunculales; family Eupteleaceae; genus Euptelea; species Euptelea pleiosperma. The sequence goes on along the minus strand of CM068542.1, from coordinate 31,458,618 downwards.
TAGGGCTGTCAATGGGTCGGCTCCAGTTCAATTACCAGAAGTCCCCAAATCCGAACTAATTAAATAGGTTGGTTTCGGTTCTATTTGTTCAAGTAAATACGTCGAACCAGAACAAGAATCAGATATATAATAGTCGATTTTTCAAAAATGGATTTGAATCGGATTCGAATTTTCGACTATCCATTGACAGCGCACCCTAATCCCAGAACTAGGATAATCGATTCTGATGCCTATCAGGTATTGTCTACATAGGTACAAATTGACACCCCTGACCATATATGTGTATATATAATTTCCGATAATCCCAATTATCTCTATTATTTTCTATAGAAATAAATGATCAGATATTGTTTTTTTTTTTTTTTATTCTTAATAGTTTGGATCTATACATCATGTTGTGTGGGTGCAGTTACACACCAAGTCGAATAGCCGACAAACCATAATTGATCGAATGCATACATACATGTATTCCGTAGTAGGTCCAAAACATTTGATATCAATTTTCTTGTTAAGCAAAGATCCGGATTCTTGTTCATGACTTATATTCTGCCACCATTATTTCTCAGTTGAATTTTTGAAACTCTTATGGTGTTTTCTACCGACTTTCCTTCTTTTTCTTTTTTTTTTCCATATTTCTACAACAAGAACATAGAGCCCCTAGTGCACATCTCTTTCTCATCCCCATCATTTTTCCTTAGAAAAAAAAAAAAAAAGAGAAAAAAAAAAGAAGTTAAGAAGAACCCATCTCTAGCAAAGTTGAACAAGGCATGATGGAGTGGGAGACATTTCGTGTGGTCTGCGACAAGGTGGACACACGACTATTGGGGTTCCAATCATGACCTCTAGCAAGGTTGTCCCCCCTAGGATTTAAAAAAAAAAAAAAATCTGACAAACCCTTTAATCTCCACCATACATGACCAAAACCAACGGTTTTGTACAATCTAAACACATAATTATACAACATGCAAGCTACATGATAGCACCTACGCCAAAGAAAAATAGTCAAAACACCCACAAAGTGGTTACAACGTAAGCTAAATAAAGCAAAAGTTGCCTCGTAATTATCTTCATGTTTAGATAAACTAGAACAAAACACAAAGATAGAGGTAATAGTTCATGACCTAATGTGTGTACATGGGTAGGTGGTGGTGTGGAGGTGGACGAATCATTCTCTTGATGTGTTCTGTGTGTGCCCCCACTTCCATGTGATTCCACGTATTCATCCATCCTATACATCCTAGAGAGAGAAAATAGTAGTGGGGTTCTCATGGTCAACCTAGTTAGAGAGAGATGTGAGGATTTTCATTATTCACCCATTCCAGATTCGTTTCTCTACTCATTCACTCTTTTGGTTAATAATCTATCCACCCACCCCCCCTAAGTCTTCATTCTCTTCCAACAACACCTCTTCTCCTTCATTTCTAAGAAACCTCTGCGTTCTTCAATAGGTTAAATAAAATGGGTTTTCAAGATATTTGTAATACAGGTCTTGGTCTGGGTTTAGGCTATGAAGGGAGGCTTGAGAATCGATTCAAATCCGATCAACAACGACAGAAACCATGCTTTAAACTTGATCATTTAGAGCCGTCCTTAACATTAGGCCTTTCGGATGAGACGTATCAAGCAGCGGGGAGAATCGACATGAATAAAGAGTATGAGGAGTTTATCAATGTACATCGACAAGCTTCTCCTCCTGCCGCTGTGTCGTCGTTCTCTAACGCAAGCGTCAAGAAGGAAAAGGACCTTGGGAGTGAAGAGATGGAGGGAGAGAGGGTTTCTTCTAGGGTTAGTGATGAAGAAGAAGAGGGTGGTGCAAGAAAGAAACTTAGACTTACCAAAGAACAATCTGCTCTTTTAGAGGACAGTTTCAAAGAACACAGTACTCTCAATCCGGTATGTTTTCTTTGTCTCTTGTTTTTTTTTTCCTTTCTGGGTTTTTAATTTTGAGGATTTTTAATTAATGGGTTGTAATTATAAAGTTCTCTAATGGTGGCATGGTGATTTTAATTTCTTGAATTATTTTCAGAAACAAAAACAAGCCTTAGCGAAGCAATTGAATCTACGGCCTCGACAAGTTGAAGTGTGGTTCCAAAACAGGAGAGCCAGGTTAGTAATCCATAAAAAAAACATGAATCTCTTCTATGTATTAATCGACATGTTCTCAATTGAAATTTTTTTTTCCTTTTTTTGTATTGGGTTTTAACAGGACAAAGCTGAAACAAACGGAAGTAGACTGCGAGTTCTTGAAGAAATGTTGTGAGAGTCTAACAAACGAGAACAGGAGGCTACAGAAGGAACTACAAGAACTGAAAGCATTAAAACTAGCACCACCACTGTACATGCAACTTCCGGCAGCCACCCTCACCATGTGCCCATCTTGCGAGAAAATCGGTGGCGTTGGGGAGAGCTCCTCAAAGAATAACCCATTTACAATGGGACCTAAACCTCACTTCTATAATCCTTTCACCCATCCATCTGCAGCTTGTTAGAGAAATACCCAGAGGCCCCAACCCCTTTTTTGGTCCAGGGCTAGGGACTTATTCTATATTATCTCTATTCTCTCCTCTCTCCTCTCTTCTCTCTCCTCTCTCCTCTCTCCTCTCTCTCCTCTCTCTATGTGTAATATTCTCTTTAGTGGTAGCTAGTGTACTTAATTTGTAGAAATAGAAAGCTAGAAACTCTTTTTTTTTTAATCTATAAAGCGATTTAAGTTTTTGTGTTCTTGGAATTTTCATTGATTTTTGTTGATTGGATTAGAGAAGAGGGAAGAGATACCGATAAATCAGTTGGAGGTTATGAACTTATGATTACGAGAGAGAGAGAGAGAGACGAAGGAAGGCGGGGGGTGGGCTCACGTGTATGTGTTTTCTCGAGAGAGAGAGAGAGAGAACAGTAAAGTCAAGAAAGAAAGTGGTGCGAAGCGTGTGGGGCAAGAAAGGAATTAAGGATTCAACAAAATACCGGAGATGGCGTGGGACTCTGGACCCTTTTCAGGAACCGGTGGGTCACGCCCCATGTGATGTCTCCCCCACACACCCCATCTCTCCTCTTCTCTCCTTTTGATTCCCATTCATTCAAGGCTTACTAGTTACTATGACCAATTTTAAATCTCTAGTGGGTCCCATCATATTTATTAGATTCTCAAATTATACGCGAACCGTACAAATTATTCGAAAAATCGAACCCAACAACATCCTATTCATTTTACACACAAAAAAAAAAAACATCCTATTCACACGTTATTTTTTATTTTTATTTTTTTTTGTAATCGACCAGAAAAATCCCATTACGACAGCTCCTTGGGCCAATCTGGGGGATTAGAACGCGACAAAATGACAGACCCGAATTATACACCATTTCCCGTACCGTATTTTTGCGACTCTCCAAATTTTTTTTTGTAAGCAAGGACCTCCGAATTGTTAACTATGGGTCCCATTAACAAAATCAGATTGTTATAGTTATCCAATGGAGTTGAATTTTGGGTTAAAAGATCATTTCTAGCCTGTTGGATTGGAACCTTTTAGAGATGCTCAAAATCCAATGGGTAGAAGTCACTAATCACGCTAATTTTTGGTTTGTAGGTCCATTAAGCAGTGGGGCCAAACATTTATAGGGTCGGTGGGAACGAAAGAGTGAGCCACGTGGAATTTTAGGGGTACATCAAAGTTTCTGTCCCTAATACACGGCGTAAATGATGGGGAGGAGAAAATGATGGGGAGAGTTTCCGGGAAAGTACGTTAAATCTTAAAGTAGGGGAGCTGATAGTCTTCCTTGTCATCATTAAAGTTTTTATTTTATATTTTTTCTCCGTTTCCGTGCTAGACGTGGTGGGCGTGGCTGCTGACGGAGTGGGGAGGGGGGGACTTAAGTTAGATTCTCACTCCGTGTGTGTGCACGTAATTGTATTAAAATACACCGACACATGTCAGACAATGGCCACTACGATTGTCGGGTTGTCAATTTTAATACTACCTTTGATTAGATTATGGTTATACTTTAGACAAGAATTTTATTAAGTAAAAGGATAGATAATTTGTCTAGTGGGCTTCCTAACGTATCCGGTATTAGACGGACGGTAGATCCATGTAGTTGGAACCGGTCGGTGACGATCATGGAATATAGTGAACCGCACGCTACTTTGTAGACGTGTAAAATATGGGTAATTTTACTAACACGCCCCTAACATTTGAAATTAGTAATACCCCCTTTAATTTTCAAAATTTAGGATTACCTCCCTTGACCTAGTTTAACAGTAGTTGACTTAAGTTAAACGGACTTGAGGTCCTTTCATAGGTGCATTAACAGGCACATGAAATTAATGTTGGTTAAACTAGGTCAATGGGGGAAGTTCTTAAGTTTGAAAGTATAAGGGGTTATTACTAATTACTTTCAAATTTCACGAGGCAAGTAAATTTTGAGGAAAGGTTTTAAACGGTCCGATGTAATGTTATAACGGATACTTAATGTGTTCGTTATATCTGTTATAACGGATCACATCATTTACACCCGAGCCACAAAAAAGGTGGCTTATTGTTCCAAAATAGCCTCTGCAATGAAAAAACAACGGCTAACAGACAAAACAACGGCTATTATTCCTGTTATAACGGCTTCTAATGCTAAATATCTTTTTTTAATTACAATTTTGAATGTTATTTCTAAATAATGTAATGGGGTTGAGGTGTTACTGTTATAACAGCCGTACCCCATTTTTTTAATATCATGATTTCAGGTGACACTACTAGAAAAGGCACATACGGCGTCGGTTTTAAACTGACGCCATAGACAATTGGCGTCGGTTTTTTATTCAGAAAAAATGATGCAATTGCTTGTGACGTGAAAAATATTGCGTCGGTTTTCTTCCGACGCACAATATTGATTGATTGCGTCAATTTTTGATAAAACAGACGCAATAGTATAGGATATAGCGTCGGTTTTACCAAAAATCGACGCTATATCTAACTTGTGGTGTCGATTTTTACTAAAATCGACGCAAATATTAAAACATTTAGCGTCTATCCTATACTTATAGCGTCGGTTTTACGAAAAATTGAGGCCAAAAGTTTTTTTTTTTTAATATTTTACCTGTTTCTGCTATGTCGTCAAACCCACCTGCAGTATAAACCCACCTGCAGTATAACCCACCTGCAGTATAAACCCACCATACATCCAAATTGAAAAACCATTTATTCAAACATGCATCCAAATTTATATAAGTCCGTCTAGAGCTATGAAATTAGGGTTTTTTCATGTCGTCGGATCGGAAACCCTAGATTTCAACAATATTTGTAATTCCAGTTCACTTTAAATTCTGTAAAAATGCAGACTTTGTATAGTGATATGTCGGATGTCGAATCCGCACTCGGGGTTAAGGAACACAATTTATCGGAACATTAGAACAATAGAAAGTGCTTAAAAATATGGATGGAAGGGTGAGAGTGGTGATTAATGATTGAGATTTAAAATAATCTTTTTGTAGAGATTTCTATCAACTACTAACATAAGTAAGGAGAAAGAAACACTATAACGGAAAAGAGAAACTTATTTATTAAAATAATGCAAATTACAATGCTTAAATCTAATTTATTTATAAAAGAAAATAAAAAATAAATAACCATCACTGTAGAAAGCATTATAAGAGAAGAAATATAAAGAGAAAGAATAAGATTTTAGAGAAAAAATGAAAGAGAAGATAGAAAATTGAGATTTACCTTAGTGACTTACCAATGGAGAAGAGATTTGCAAAGTCGTATTCTTGATGATTTTTGGATGAGAACCGAACCAATGAGAGGAGATATATAGAGAGGTTTAGAGAAGAAGGGGAGAGGGAACCTAGATGATTGTAGGTTATGAGAGGGGGGAGAGAACCAACCCAAGAAGAAGAGATCGTAGATCTCTTATAGACTTTTTTTTTTTTTGCTTGTTGTAAAAATGATGACCGTTGGATCTAGAGAGATCTAACGGTTCGGAATGGGTTAGTTAGATGAGAAATACTACACTTGAGAATGGGTAAGTATTCCCGTCTGTCATGCGGGTGACCCGGGTTCGATCCCCGGCAGCGGCACCATTTGAAATTAAGGTTTTTCCGCGTCATTGGTTACAGAAATCCTAAAGTTCAACAATATTTGTAATTTCTCTGAATTGGTTCACTTAATCTGCAAAAATACAGACTTGCACAGTGGCTCGTGTCGGATATCATCCGCACTCGGGGTTATGGCATATAGTTGAACAATTAACATAAATCTGCTAAAAATAATGAAAAGGGTGAGAATGGTGATTGAGGATCGATTTTTGAAACATATTTTTTGAGATAAAAGTTATTAGGACTAATTAAAGCAAAATCTGACAATAACAAAACTTTGAAATGAATTTAACAAACTTTATTAATCACTATTCAAATATAATCTGCATTTAACATTTTAAATTACTGAAATCAAATTTATTTTAGAAAGCAACAATTAGAGAGAAAAAAAATTACAAATTCTAGAGAGAGAAAAATAGAGATCTAGGTAGAAAGAGAAAGAGAGGATGTAGAGAGAGAAAACAATAAGGAGAGAGAAATTAAAAGAAGAATGAGTCTAGAGAGAGAAAATGAGAGAAAAGGAAGATACCTATTGCTCTTACCTATGCTGTGAATGGAGAGTTGTGGCAACTTGAAGAATGCGCCACAAGGTGATGACAATCGCAAGTTTACTGAACTTTGAGTCACAAGGGTTGCAATTTGCGTAGGACACCGTGGAGGTAGCAAGTTGCACCTTGGATTTTGCTAGGATGCAATTGCGGATCTATGAAGTGTGATCAAAGATGTGCCATGGGGCAGCAAGGAGAATGTATGCCCTCTGATTCTTGGCGACACTTTACTGGATTGACTATCCACTGGTGGAAAATGTAAGTCGTTCAAATGGTGACCATCAAGAAAGGTAGGGAGGCAGCCATGTAAAGCACCAAGGAAGAGGATGTGGAGCGGTTTGCTGAGCATAGATCTGCTGCTAAAGAGGGGAAATAACACTCAGTTGCTGCCCTGAGGTTGCTGGTTCATGCAAAGATGGGGAGGCCGTTCAAACAGCCACTTTGGAGGTGCTACTGCAACTTGCTGGAGGTGCAACATCGTGGTGGAAAATGGAAGTGCGGGCAGCAAGTCTGTTGCATGTGCAACAGGTGGATCATGTGTAAGTAGCAAGGAGGTGATGATGATGGACCTTTGGTGGTTCACACAGGCTGGTGTTGCAAGGAGGAGCAACCAGGAGAGGGATGCTGGTTGTGGATGTGAAGATTGCCAGAGGAAGAAAACTTGTTGGCTGTTGTAGCGGAGGATGGAATGGTGGTGGAGCTAGCAAGTGGATGACGAAGATGAGGGAGATCTTGGTTGTTACAAGATGCAGCAACAGTGGTGGTTCAAAGGCGAGGACGGTCTGCTGATGGTGAAGCGCAGCTGCTATGTGCAGCGGCTTGGAGAGTTGACGGGGGTGAAACCCGTATGCAATGGTGGATATGGATGAGAAGGATGCACGGTGTGGGAGAGGAGTCAAACAAGGATGCTAAGGAGGAGAACACCTCCCACAGGCAGTAGATGGAGAGAGGGAGGAGGTGGTAGCTTGTTGGGTTGCAGGGCATTGAGCACATTTGCTAGGTGCTAAATGAGGATAGAGAACGGCTGTTGGAGAGAAGAAATCGTGGTTGCTAATGTGCTGCAACGATGGAGTTGTGACAAGTATAGCAATGGAGGAACGTGTTGTAGAGGGAACCGAAAGGAGGAGGTGCTGTTGGTGCAGCAATGTGCAGGGTTAATAGTGTGCACACTCGGAGTTATGAGGAGGTCACTGATTTTCTTGGAGCTCTACCCAGAAGATCGAACTAGTGGAGGATAAACCTTGCTAGTACGTACGTCCAGCAAGCTGGCAGGTTATTGCCAGTGTATCTAGTGAGATTTGCGGTGGTTGAGGTGGAGAAAGGTGTTGCAGGTGACCAGCAACAGGGTTAAGGAGATGGTGGCATGTGGTGGTGGTGCTGGTCGAAAGTTGCAGGTTGCAACTCCGACGAGCAGAAAGTGGAAGAAGAAGGAGAAGAAAATCAAGAAGAAGAAGAAGAAGAAGAAGATGGGGAGAACCAGCTTGCTAGCGAAGATGGTGGTGGTGACCGGAGTTGTAGGCTGCAACTCCAGTGGGGCGTGAAAGAGGGGTGCTGCCCATGGCAGCAGCAAACAGATAAAGGGAGGAGAAGAAGAATAAGAAGAAGAAGAAGAAGAAGAAGAAGAAGAAGAAGAAGAAGAAAAAGGTGGCGTAATTCCGGCGAGCTTCTCACCGGAATTAATGGTGAAGAGGGGTGGGGGGTGCTGGCTGTCACACAGCCACCCAAAGTCTTCAAGGAGAAGTGAGAGAAAAGAGGGGTAAGAAGAAGATTTTTAGAGGGGGAGGGAACCAACTAAGCCAAAAGAGATCCTAGATCTCTTATAGGCTTGATATTATGTGGTGTAAAAATGGGAACCTTTGGATCTCAAGAGATCCAATGGTTTGGAATTGTTAGTTAGGATAGAAAGAGATGGGGGAGAGAAGAATTGGTCAAGTGAGACCGATTTTCTCTTCTGTTGCATGTGAGCATGGGCATGGGCATGGATCATGGGTCATGGGTCATGGGCATGGGTCATGGGTTTGGGTCATGGACATGGGGCATGGGTCAAAATAGATAGAGAGAGAAATAAGAGAGAGGTGAGAGAAAAATACAAAAATAATAATATTGATGTCAATTGGTGTGGCCTTTAACACCTAAGTCATTCTCTTGATCTCTAGCTATTCTTTTTTCCCTTAGTCCTTGTTCCGGCTCTACGATCCTCTAGCTTTGCCCGTACATGTCTTATATTTTTTATCCTAGCCTGCTGGCTCTTTAAGCTTTGATAGAAGTCTTCTGTGGTTGATAGTGGGCCCGCTAGTCCTCGAGAATCGCCTGATAGGGTCTCCTACAAGTGAAAAAATGCGTAATGAGATTCAACTAAAACGACTTAATACTGGACTATCCGAAATACGTATATTTCATGCAAATAGTCAATTTTCGTCTAAAGAATGTGTTCTACGCAATGAAAGAAACTCTTACGTGAAAAAGTCGACGAAAAGATAAGTTTTAAGTAGGAGAATGCGATATCGCTATAAGGATAATAGCTTAAAATAAGTACTTTTGAGCGAACATCACAACCCCCAACAAGCATATTGCCAATCCTTGGCAATTACTACGAAATAAGTGAGCTAAAAAAAAGGGTTTGGCATAATATGCTAGAAAACTTATTTGCATTACTCAGAAAAAACTCCGTTTTGTCAAATTATTTCAAGGATGCAAGAAATCATTCACAAATTAGAACTAATCAGCAAAATGCAACACTTCTACAAATGGACCTTTAAATAAAAGATTACTCAAACTCAGTTTGTGTGTGTGTGTTCAACATCTTCCTTATCTAGCAGTAGAGATATCTGGATCTCCATAGAGACTCTATGCCTCGACCTCAATCTTCACTTGTATACTACTCAGAAGTGAATCACTCAGAAATGGTTTTATACTTTTCTCTCAAACTATATGTAATACTCTGAACTTTCGTTCTAGGGTATTATGGTAAATTCACCTAAGAATGAAAACCTGAAACTTTTTCAGATTCTTATTATTATTTTTATTGTTTAATATCATGTTTGAGTATGTGTATTTAATTTGGTTTCATTCTGACAACTTTAAAAATCTGCTATTTTTGAAACTCGCTCTTTAGGGCTAAATTTCTTACTAAAAATAATGAACCATTACTTGCAGGGGACTTTTTCTTTCCCCAGCTAACAGTCTAGAACTTTTATAAAAAAATTATTTTGTGGCCCCGAGACACAAAAAATATTCATATTTTATCCTTACCAACTTACTTGTGAAATTTGGAACATTTTTTAAAACATAAAAACCCTAACGGAAGATTTCGGGAGATTTTGACAAAAATAGTATTTTCGTAATTTTTGAACTTTTCTTTAATTCTTATATTTTTTAAAAAAATAATATTTAATTAAATTTTATTTATTTAATAGGCGTGTGTGACCCGTGAATCACTTTTTTGGATCATTCCGATGTCATCTTCACACTTTTTCGAGGCTTTGAACTTTTTTTTGATTTTTATGTATTTACACTATGTTAAGTGATTTATGTATGTGACATGTGTCAATACCTTTATGTATCAACTTTTAAATTATGTAATATAGTTTGATTGAATTAATTAATAATTATTTTTGTTATGATTGTTGGGTAGGCCCGTTGACCAATCTAGAGGTCTTTTGGGCTTAATAATATTTTTAAATGAAGCCTATTGATGTATATGGGCCTTGGGCCTATTTATAACCCATTAGTAGTGTAAAATATAAGATTTTGAGGGTTAAAAAAGTCATCCTTTTGATAGTTACGAATTTCACTAATATAGAAACCCTAATCCTTCCCTAAACCTATTTATGAAAACTCTAAAACTTTAGAAGCTTTCACAAACCCAACTCCATTGAAGAATAGAGAAAGCTCCATTAAACCTTCATCCGGGCACCAATCGCACTCGAGCAAGAAGGGAGAATTGACGGGGACTCCGATTTGAAGAACATACTCCGAGGAGAGGACGATCCAACGACTTTCAAATTTAAAGAAACTTTTGATTTTCATTAAAGTTCAAGAAACCTTGAGGTAAGTGTGTTTGATCCATCCTATACTTATTTTTATTCAAGATTTTCTTTCTCTTTCATTAGATAATTGTTGATACTCATTATAAATTAATTTCAACAATATATACTTTATTCTTATTGGGTTGATCTTTATTTTAGGCCACCATGATAGGTTTGGCTATGATCTATTTTGTACCTATAACGGATGACTATGTTCTTTATCATTTTTGTTATATTTTATGATTTGAATATTTTTATAATTATTTTTTATAAATATCTCTATAAATCTATTTTTTAAAATCATTTAGTTTGTATTTTTCTGATTTATATTGATTAAGTTATGATTTTTCTAAGTTGTTGGACTTTACAAAATAACCCAGAATTTTAGATTTTACACGGTCCACTTCACTTGGGATTTTGATCTATATTTTTAATTTAAATATTTTTCTAATTATTTTTATAAATACCTCTATCAATCTAGTTTCTATAACCTTTGAGTTTGTATTTTTTTGATTTATATTGATTAAGTTATGATTTTTTAAACGTGCTAGAATTTTTTGTAAAACTCAGAATTTTAGATTTTGCATAGTCCATGTCACTTGGGATTTTGATCTATATTTTTAACCTAAATATTTTTCTAATTATTTTTCATAGATACCTATATCAATCTAGTTTCTAGAACCTTTGAGTTTATATTTTTCTGATTTGTATTGATTAAGTTATGATTTTTCAAAAGTGCTGGACTTTTCTATAACACCAAGAATTCTAGATTTTGCACGGTCCATTTCACTTGGGATTTCAATCTATATTTTTAGCCTAAATTTTTTTTTAATTATTTTTCATAGATACTTATATCAATTTAATTTCTAGAACCTTTGAGTTTATATTTTTCTAATTTGTATTGATTAAATTATGATTTTTTTATTTTGTTGGACTTCAACAAAAAACCTAGAATTTTAGATTTTACATAGTCCACTTCACTTGTAATTTTAATCTATATTTTTAACCTAAACATTTTTATAATTATTTTTCTTAGATACTTCTATCAATTTGGTTATTAGAACATTTAAGTTTGTATTTTTTTGATTTGTATTGATTAAGTTATGATTTTTCTAATTTGTTGGACTTTACCAAAAAATCTAGAATTATAGATTTTATATAGTCCACTTTACTTGGGATTTTGATCTATATTTTTAACCTAAATATTTTGATACCAATTGAAATTTCACCGGTTCGTTCTCTTTAACTCAATATACCTAGAAATGGGGGGGGGTTGATTAGGTATTTAAAATTATTTATACCTACACAGTTTTACTGGTCTGTGGTAAGGGAATAAAATTATATGCCTTAGTTATTTGATAAAAGATTATCACAACCAACTCAAATCGAATATACTTCCGTGGTATATTTTCTTTTCGTTGTTTGATCTAATCAGAATAGATTGCGGAATACAAACAAACAATCACACAAGACAAGAGATTTTTACGTGAAAACCTTAGCCAAAGAAAAACCACAGGACCACGTCCAGACGGAAAGTATCACTAACTGAAAATTTAAATAAAACAAAGGTTACCTACGCAGCACCGTTGTAAATACAGCTTCCAACCTTAGCTAAGGCCTACTGCCGATGCGTCCACATCCTCTGAATCAATGCTACGAATCTACGCGTGCCCTTCCAACCAAGAAGCCTTGTCCGCTTGTTCAGTTTGGTACACCCCAAATCTATCGTCGATCGGCTCCTCCGATCTTAATTCTCAATACTCCCGCCTTTGTAGAAGGTAAAGGATTCAGTACATCTTGAACCCTAAGTTGCTCAAATGGTGTTTAATTACATTGGTACACTCAGGCTACTAGGTCAAATATAGAAGTGGAAGACCTAAGTTGAGGAAAGGATCAAGCTCTTGGCTTTGATCAAGAAGAGAACAAGCTCACAAGATGTTAATGGAAAACAAACTTCTTGCTCTTCGAATGGATACTCTAATAAATAAAATATTTTCTTATCTCTCTTGAAGATTGAGTCACTCTGTGTCTCTGTGTGTATTTAGAAAAATGCATAGAAGGGTTGTATTTATAGAATTCCAAGATCCTGAGTCATGCAAAACGTGGGATAATGGAACCAAGAATTTTGGATCTGATAAGGACCAATTCTTTGCATGGACCAATCGATTGTACACAAGGTCCAATCGATTGGGGATAAGTGTCCAATCGATTGGGGATAAGTGTCCAATCGATTGGGCTCAATAAGATTTCTGTTCTGAAGGCTCCAATCGATTATACAGTGGTCTCCAATCGATTTGACTAAAATAAGTTTCTGTCTCGAAGGCTCCAATCGATTTCACAGAGTCTCCAATCGATTTGACTCAAAAAAGTTTCTGTCCCGAAGGCTCTAATCGATTTCACAGAGTCTCCAATCGATTGGGCTGAAATAAATTTCTGCCTCGTAGTTTCCAATTGATTTCACAGAGTCTCCAATCAATTGAGTTATGTCCAATCGATTGGGGATAAGTGTCCAATCAATCGGACTATCCCATTAGTCAATTTAATTAACTTAGACTCAGGTCAATCCAATGACTAAGTTTGACCATTATATTTTATTCATTTTACCAACTCCTATGGCCACTAAGTCACTTACCTTCTTAATCGAGCGTACACGATCATTAACTAACAAATCGGCAGTTACTCGGATGACTCCTATCGTCAACCGTCTGATTCTTGCTGTCTCTGTCTTTTAGTCTTCACGTAGTTGGTGAAGTATGCGTAACACGACATCTCGACACTACACTTGTGCTCGTAGGAACGGTTACAAGAATATTTTTATGTCAAACAGAATCTTTGTCAAATTGAATATGAAAATATTTCTTACAATTATTCTTTATTGGAAGTTTAAATATTACTTAATTTACTAATATAAGATTAACTTACCGTTTGATATTGCCTTTCAAATATTGGTTAATTGAATTATTTAATGAGTTAAAGTAATAGATTGTTATCGACAATAAGTCGATGACAAACAATATCCAATGTTCCCTATATATAAACAACAATCAAGTTATTAGCAAGACATTCAATAAGTTATTAATTATCAAATTCAATGACAAGCGAAAATACCACATTACCCAATGTTTAAAGGAATAAACAAAGTCTTCCATTTGGTGTATGTACTTAGAAATATATTAACAAGATATGGCACAAATTGTCCATCCCTCATAGATGCACTAATGGCTTGAGCACTAACCAATGTAATATTATGAAGCAAATGTTTTTCAATTAACATTTGGTGGATGTGGCTGTGAAATTAAAAAAAAATTAATTAGAATGTCATAATCATATCCATGAAATTTAGATCAATAAAAGAAACTCAACTCCAAAGTATTTTACCATTGATATAGTGTCATGCACTGTGATGACACATCTTGTAGTTTACACATCAAAGAGACATCCATAAAGTCAATATGAATTGACTATCGTATGCCAAATACTTTCGACCTGACAATAATACCAACGATTATGGAAGATGGGTCGTGTGCACACAGATTATCATAAAATTCTTTGATGATAGTGAAATTATCATCACTTTTATTCTCTTGTACCTATAATCAAAATTAAAGTTATAATCAATATATGAATATATTAAATGAAGTAGATATGATAAAAAGATTGATAGATGTTTACATGATCAGCGTTTGTGAACACCACCCATACTCTAGGCCATACCACGATGCTCCCAACTGCATCTCCCACCGTAATAAACACATCACGAACTGGATACGGGAGTTCGGCATCCGACACTATGGGTACTTTGATTGACACATAAAAATAATCAAATCTCAATGGGAGAAAGTGCACAATTTAGCTAGATGTACTATCCAAAATGACCCCCTCAGCAATAATGTTGTTTGGGGTATGTAGTGACAGCCTACATGGCTTTCCCTATAATGAAAAAGTTAAAAACTTAATAAGATAATTGAAATGAATTAAATAAAATAAATTTAGGTTCACAGTATGTACCTTTTCAATCTTACCGCTGAGGCCCGGTAGTGGCATCTCATCCCTAGTCATCTGATGCGCACATGATTACGATATACCATCACCCGAGGTGGGACGACCACATGAGGCTACTTTCTCAGATCTCGGTGATGGGATATATTGCGATGGCATATGTTGCGATTGCGTTAGCTGCTCGATCTGTGCCTGCATCACCTTTATCATCTGAGCACGACTCTCTAATTGTGATGCATGGCTATGTATCTGCGACATCATATGTACTTGATTTTGTTCCAGATGAGCAACGTGTGCTTTATTTTCACTCTTGAGGATCTGAAAGTATTTTAAAGAGGTAACAAAATGCCCCATGCCCCTAACCCTACCCGGATGCTCCTGAGTCCTTAATGCCATTGTCAATACATCATTATTTCCCTCAATGAATAGGGACCCCTCCTTAACTTATTTTCTTAACTCATCCTACAAAAATAAAATGACATTAATTCTAATAACTTATTATATAATTCACGAGGTTCAACTAAGTCGATTATAATGAGGCAACTTACAATTCTATCAGCCGTTTCCCTTACGGCGTCGTCGACATACTCTTCAACATTATTCTGATGAGCTTTCTTCCATAACTCACTCCGATCCACCTCTTCAGAGTGATTGGATTGTTTCTGTTATAAAATAAACAATTTACATTAGTGCTTTTATATTTAGAAATTCTACAATTATAACAATTCTACAATTACCAACAATTCTATTGCACGATTCTTGAAATATATCGCGCACATCGAAATAACTTAAGATAAAGATCAATATACATTTGTTTGGACACTTCTCCCTATTTATTTTCAGTCTCTACCTAACTTTGCTAACTCTAAATTTCCCTAACCCATTCAAGAACTGATATTGCTTCTTATTTGTCATATATATGTAGTGTCCATATTAGTTAAAATTCGGCAACATTTTCCTGCACTTCTCCCTATATACATTTATTTTATGTTGATTTTCATGTTAATCAAACTACTAAAGTAGTTAAGACATGAAAATCAATAAAAAATAATATAGAAGAAGAAGATTTGGAGAAATAGTACCGAATTTTAAACTAATACGGAGACTATATATATGACAAATAAGAAATAATATCAGTTCTCAAACTGTCCACACTAGACAATTCAATGATCAAAATATTTGTATAAGCTCACATTTATATAAATAATAATCTTTAAACGTGCGCGCGATTCTATGTTAACTCATGTAAGAAATTAAAGACTGGATTTCGAATAAGATTATAAGGTTCAATCAGACCATATACAGTACATATATGTTGTGTGCAACCTCTTATCTTTGATGGAGTCTTCAAGATCTCATGCTTATACTAGTGCTTTGTACAAATGTGAATTAATATCAAGCATTTAAACTTTATAAGTTACAACTATATAAACTTGGATATAAACAAATTAACACACCCAATGTAGTCATCCAACATCAACTATATAGAGTTAAAATAAGAAAAATTGATTGAGAATATATACAATTCAATATAACAAAAGAAATTAAATCTATATACTTGTTAATGCACCCAACAAAGAATCATATAATATTGCAAGTACAATGTTAACGGTGTGTAATTCAAAAAATAATAATAATGCTAACAAACAACCATAATACTGCAAGTAAAATGTTAATGAACAAAATTTTTGGGTTGCCCACAACATATTAAAGAGGAGATAATTCTCTTCTTCTTCACTAAAAGTATTACTCTTTCAATCGAGAAATCAGACATTGATTCATCCTCTATGAGGGTACACCAAGGTGTTGGTCACCAGAACCCGACCCATGATAACAATTTGTAAGGGTCAGGCTCCGTTGACAGATCTAAAATGACAGGTATCTGTATAGGGACACAATATAAGCCACATGGCACACTATTACAGGACTCTAATCGTATGGATGTTTGTCCTATCCCATGGTGAACCTACAAACCAAAAATCGTCCTGTTAGTGATTTATAAGTCTTGGATCTTTCTACCTCAAATACTGTTGAAATTCCCATAGTTGAGATCAGCCCATGAAAATAAGTCCATTCCAAAGCCTATAAGTCACTAATCAGGTTTATTTTTGGTTTGTAGGTCCACCATGGGATAGGACAAGCATCCATATGGCCAGAGTCCTGTAAGAGTGTGCCACGTGGCTTATATCGTGTCCCTGTACAGATACGTGTCATTTTAGATCTGTCAACGGAGCCCGACCCTTATATATTATTATCATGGGTCGGGTTCCGATGACCAACACCTTGGTGTACCCTCATAGAGGATGAATCAATGGCTGATTTTTGGTGAGGATGATCTCCTCACCAAAAAGATAACCCCAACAAAAAATCAGCCAATTTTAAAATTTCTAAACCAGTTAAATGTGGTTTTTCAAATTACACAGTAAAAATTGATGGTCCATATTTCTTCAACTTCTAAACCAGTCTATGAATATTATAATGATTTGAATTTTTCTAAGGGTGATCTCCTCACCATATAGATCACCCCTACAAAAAATTAGCGCATTCTGAAATTTCTAACACCATCAAATGTGGGTTTCAAGTTTAGGGTAAAAATAAACACACCATAATTCTTCAACCTGTAAACCAGTCTATGAATATCAAAATGATTTGAATTTTTCTGAGGGTAATATCCTCACCAATAGATCACCCCAACAAAAAATCAGTGCATTCTGAAATTTCTAATACCATCAAATGTGGGTTTCAAGTTAACGGTAAAAAATAGACAAACCATAATTCTTCAACTTGTAAACCAGTCTATGAATATCATAATGATTTGAATTTTTCTGAGGGTAATCTCCTCACCATATAGATCACCTCTACAAAAAATCAGTGCATTCTGAAATTTCTAACACCATCAAATGTGGGTTTCAAGTTAACGATAAAAAATAGACAGACCATAATTCCTCAACCCGTAAACCATGCTATGAATATCAGAATGATTTGAATTTTTTGAGGGTGATCTCTTTACCATATAGATCACCCCTACAAAAAATCATTGCATTCTGAAATTTCTAACACCATCAAATATGGGTTTCAAGTTAACGTTAAAAAACAAAAACAACCCTTAACCCTTAGAAAATGGATTCAAGCATGTGCAGCCCAAAAACTATGGTAAGTGATTGCAATGCAACTCATTTACACTTAGAAGAAGAGAGAGAGACACTCACTTGGGCTAGGGCAAGCTAGCTAGGGTTTATATTGTGCGACGGCAACGGCAGCAAGTGGAAGATGGAGGGGAGTAGCAATGGACGAGCTTGGAGAGGGAGATGGAGAGCTAGGCTTAGAGGGGCAAAGCTAGCTAGGGTTTGGAGAGGGAGAGCAAATCAGTTTTCGCACGCAGGAGAAAAGAGGAAAAGAATTCGGGTTTATAAATAAAGTAAATTGCGCCAGTTTTTGTAAAAATCGACGCTATATATTAAATGTTAGCATCGGTTTTTATAAAAACTGACACTATATTTTTTCAAAAATTTTGCATCGATTTTTTCCAAAACCGACGCAATCGCATCGAAATTAGCCGACGCCAATCCCAATTCGTCTAGTAGTGTGATAAGCCTTGTACGTATATATACAAACTATCTAGAAAGTTAAGTCTTGGACATGCCTGTCTAAGGTGCCAAACCCCAAGGCACAATGTAGTAGTTTGTAGTAGACATGTTCAGTTTGAGCCCGACGAGCTCGGCCTAACTTTGGGTTGGGCTTGGGTTTGTATTTCTGATTTTCCTACCTCAAGATGGGCTTGGGTTGGGATTTGAAGGCCTGGCCAAAGTCGAGTTGGACTCAAATTGAGGTCTCAGGTAACCCAACCCAACCCGAGCCTGCTATATGTACGTTATATTATATAAACGAAAGGCCAAGTAGAGACTTTTAGAGAAAATTTTTGAAGCAATGGATTTTTGAAGTAGCGAAGCAATGGCCAATCACATGGCGCCACAATCTCCTGTATTGTGGCGCCATGTGATTGGCCATTGCTTTGCTGCTTCAAAATTTTTCTTAGGCTTCTATGACTAAATCTTGATCCATGACCTTTTGGATTTGCTTTTCAACTAAAAATTTAAAAGTTTAAAACAACTCTCTCTCTCTCTCTCTCTCTCTCAAACTCGAGTCAACCTAACTTATAACTTGGGTTGAGCAACTCAGGCCCAAGCTTGGGTTGGGTGGGGCTTGGGTTGACGCACCTAACCCGACTCACCTGAATTGCACCCCTATATCTAAGGTGTTAAGCCAATGAAATACACTCTAATTAACCAGGAATTCCAAGCCCCAAACATAGGTTATTGGAGGTCCAGACCTTGGACATACAGCCTATCAAAGGACTAGACTTTTGACGTACAGCCCATTCAATGTCCAAACATTGGGCACAAAGTTTATCTAAGGTCCAACCCCCAGACACAGCCCATCCAATGTCCAACCTCTAACACAATCTATCCGACGTCCTCAGACATACATATATCTATCGAATGCAAGGTCTAAACCCTTAGAAGTTGAGGTTTGATTCATTGTTGATTCGTCGTCGGAAAAAGCCATGAGGCTCCACCATATTGGATAGCCCCAATCTAAAGTGTTGACTCCTCGATGGGATCAAGTCCAATATGCTTGAATCGAATAGGCGACCCAAATAAGAAAAGTATTAGGAAAAAGATAAAAAGAAGAAGTAATCTTTGTAAAAAATCTGTAGGTATTTAGCTTTCAATCAAAGATGAAAGTTTGAGCTTTTTGAGTTATCTTCAATCCCCATTAGAAGTAATCTTTTTTTCGTAAAAAGTTATGGTGTTTTTACTCAGATCTGGTTCTTACAGAATTCTGAAGTTTAACTTTGAGGCTTCTTAGTTATAGGTGGTAGGTTTTCTGACTTAAAGTGTCGAACCCTAGAGAAATCCAACAATAAAGCATACATGTCCTATAGATTTTTTGGGTTTTGAAATTCATGTGGTGCATGGTGAAAGCATCTCGGCATGGCACATGAGGGTTGGGACTCAAGTGGTGTAAAGAGTCAGCTTGTGTTGGTCGACATATGTTCACCTAAAGTTTCTACTATGTAATGGTTTCGGCCCCACCTTAACCAATATGTACTTTTGTACTCCCAACACGGGATCCCCGGAGATCACATATAAACACACTCCAATGCTCTAAGTCCCATCCAAAATGCAGTCAAACCAAGTGGGAGATCTTTCAAAATGAGACAATTAATACATCATGCTTCAATATATCATCCTAAATTCGTGGTTCTCCCATTATATATACTAAAGGAAATTGAAGAGTAGAAGAGGTTGTAAAGAGAATGAAGAGAATAAAAGATGTTCACCCTATAATGCGTGGTAATGGACCAATAGTCCATTTGCTATATATGATGGTAACAACAAGATTGAATCTCTCTTGCTTATCCTCAGACAACAAATTTATTCTTATCATTAACTAACAATGTTACAACAATCTTACTCTTATTAATATAATAACAAGTATAGTTTCTCTCTATTAAAAGTACTAATTTCATGTCCTTGCTTTTTTTTTTTTTTTGTGTAAGCAAGATATATTAATTAAATTAAAGAAAAATAGAGGATACACCTACCCAAAAACAAACTCCATTTATACCAAAAGGTCAGCCTTTTGCTCTTATCAAAGATGTTTGTCTTTTGCAATGGCATCACGACGCCATTTAGGAGGAAAGTCTGACCAGGTCAAAGACGGCCTAAATTGTTTGGCCCTATGGGTAATAGTATGTGTTATAGTATTAGTTACACAATAGGGGGAAATTAAAAGATAGTTTGTCAAAAGAAGAAGAGAGATCAAGTATATGAGCACAACTCCGAAAAGAAAACCACCCAGCTTGTGAAGAGCCCTTTAGAAGAAGGGAGATGAGTGGCTGCGCATCTGATTCCACGAAAATAATATTTAAGCCTTTGTGCCTAGCTGCCTCGAGCCCACTCAAGATAGCCTTCGCCTTTGACTCCTCCACTGAGTCAGCTCTGTCAGTCCTTCCTGCTAAGACAAAATATCCTAAGGAATTATGAACAACAAATCCCATGCCTGCCTCTAAGGTCAATTTATTTCAGGCTGCATTGGTGTTCATTTTGAGCCATCTTAGCAGGGGGGTGACCAAGTTTGAGGAGGGCTAGAACATTTTGACTGACGTGTGGTTGTGATGATGAAAGAGGGTATGGCCTTAAGAATGAAAAAGGGATTTGTCTGGTTTGTGGAGTGAATAGTTTCATTTCGAGTGAGCCAGAGCCGCCACATCAAGGAACATGTATAGGCTACAATAAATTGTGTCCCATCATCACCCGATTTGAAAGAAAGAAGAAGAGTATCTAACCAGTCAATTATCTCCTCTTTTTCAAGACTCGTCGTAGGGATAGAGAGAGGCAAAGTGAACCAAACACGTGCACTGATAGGGCACTGAAATATAACGTGAATAACGTCCTTTAAGGGCTTACCAAAACAAGGGCATGATGGATTGACATGGGGAATTCTCGAGGATATCTTAGATCTAGAGGGAAGGATGTTTTTATAAAACTTTCAAATAAATAGTTGAGCACGGAACACAATGGGAAGAGTCCAAATGATCGGCCAAACTTGGCAATTGAAGGGTGAGAGATAGGTGCCTGAGTTATTCCTTCGAAGATGGAGGTAGACATATCTAACTGAAAACTTACCCTTCGGATAAGGAGACCAAAATAAACAATCCTGAGGAAGTCTAGAGTTAATAGGAGTTTCACTCATCTAATTGATAATTAATGGAGGAGGGAAACACACTTCTCAACAGTTTGATATTCCATTCTCCAGAGGGAGTAAGCAGTTCAACAACCTTCTTGAGCTATGCAATTTGATGTCCTTTCTAAGATGAGTACTACTCAAATTTTCCTTATCTCATTGTTGGTGATCTTGAGAAACTCTAGAAAATATTGTTCTTGTGGCTGCTAATGTGGATGAATTGCCATTCCATCCCAGTTGTTGTCTTCAAATATAACCTTGTCACCCCTTGAATGGGTGGGATGGGAGGAGGCTGAACACTATTCAAACTTGTTTCAGAGAAGTTCAGTGCACAATATGATAAGCCCTTAGTGAATATAATAGATAGAAATTAGATGCAATAACAATTTGGATGCAAAAAGAACTATATGTTACTTTTTCTAGAAAAAATAATAATTATTGAACTCGACATTGTTTGAGTGAACATGAAGAACATGATTAGAAGACATGAAAATAGCACAACAAAGAGGTGAAAAAGAAGAAGATATATGTTAAGTAGTTAATTTTTTGTGAACCCAAAGTCCATTTTAACTATATATGGAAGTACTAAGTCTGTTGACAAGAAGATTGAATCACTTTTGTTTATCACCTACAACCGATTTTATCACCATATAATATTTTTACAAACACATTTACACTTACTATTATCTAATTTTACAGCACAAAAGGTAATATCTCTTGTATCTTGATCAGATAATTTGATATTTTTGCTGAAGAGGACTTCTCCTTGAGAATGCTCATATTGTTGCTGATGTGGATAATATGCCATACCAATTGTTTCTATCTTCAGATGTTTTCGTATCATATGCAATTATCAATACACAAAGGCCTTTGAGGGGTGGACACACCAACCCAAGGATGACACTCAAGACACTAAACAATGTAATAAACTGGAACTTCATATCTTTATGACAATAGATGTGAACCCAACAAAAACATCAGTAGTTAATGTAAATGACATACTTACAATATCTAGATGTTGCAATAACAACCATATGGCAAGGATAACATCTTTCATGCCATGACAGAAAATAAACAACAATCCAACCTTCGGTGCAAACCTGCAAGAGTCATTGGATCTTCTCCCACCTTGTTAGCTGGTGATCATTAACGGTAACTACCATCACCCATATAGTGACCTTCCATATAGAGAGTTGTGTTATGGGGATGGAGCCCATCCATCACCACAAATTGCACGTCATCGGAAGGTTTCCAATGTCGTTTCCTTTGGTTTATGAACCAATTATTAATTTGCTTTTGGTCTAAACCAGTTGATTCTGCCAAGGCCACCTTCTCTGTCTCCTGATTGATTGTTAAACAGGTAATAATATTAATTTCTAAAGAAAAATAATATACGAAATTTCTTGGCCATTTTAAGTAGTGAAATACACTTTTAATTACTTTATAAGAGTTATAACTAAATTTTTCCTATCGCGATTAGTCCCAAAAATAATACCAATTGATGCACGTACCGATGGATATGGCCATTTGTAGTGTAGCTCCCACCAATTGAGTAGCTTCTGCCTGGCATCCTTTGGCAATTTCCCTTTCTTCTTTTTCTTGGAGAGCTCTTGCTTAAGGCTACTTAAGTAACCACTATACTTCTTCAATAGGTGATTCTTAAGTTCTCTGTCTTCAGAACGTGGATTGATTTCTGGAAGTTCTATGTCTCCCCCGCTGTTGTCTTGATCATCTTCTGACGAACCAACTCCTTCGCACTTTTCCTCTGAATGGGTCAATTGAACAATGTAAAAAAAAAAAAAAGCTAAAAGGAGGCAAGGTCCATTCTTGACAAAAATGTGATTGTTCTGTCAGATTTGTTCCTTGTGCAGTTTGTTAGTCCTAAATTATAATATGTTTGTGCAATAGATACATAACATAGGAATGAATTAAGAAACTTAATAGAACATATGAATATATCAATAGTGTAAACATGGTAATAACTAAAGGCAAATTATCAAATGAAAACTTGTAACATATCATTTCTACAAAGATCTCATGAAAATTTGACCGCCAGATTCTACCTCAAAGATCTCATGATCCTCGAGGATTGTGTGGATTAGATTCTTCCCCACACTATGACTCCAACAAATTTTGGGGTTTCCTGGGGAAGGCCCCCAAGTAACTGTATGTTGTTGCTCTCCCAAAGTGAATACTAAGACTATTTCATCATGTAAAGCTATCATAGTCTCCTAATAAGGAGAAATTCTATAATTTATTTTTTTGTAGGATTGGGATCGGGACTCTATAGAAGTTATATATACTATATATATCCTCCTTAAAAATTCCATCTGGCTTTGTTTCTATTAGACCTAACCAAGGGATTTCTCATTGAGAAAGGGCTTTTTGTTGTCCACCTGTTGTGCTGCTGCACTACACTAAAAAGCAAGTTTAAATTGAAGCATTTTTCAGAGCTACACTAATATATTGGGTTTGGATTGGACCGGGATAAGTCCAGACTCAATCCAATATCTTATTGGATCACAAATTCTGATCCAGACCCGATTCGAGAAGCTATTCGAACTTACCGAATCAAATCGGGGTGACTTAAATAAACTAGATTTCCTAAACCCAGATAGTGGACCCCACACCTAAAAATCCAGCCAACAATTTCCCTAATTTTCTCTCAAACCAATCACATATTACCACTTACCACTCTCCAATTAGGGCTTTAAAATCCTAAACCTATTTAATCCTTTTAGTTTGTCGTTCCACCCTCTTAATACCAATTTTTTTTTTTTTTTTGAGAAAAGCATCATTTGTCCATTGTCGATCCTCCCAGTACTATGTTAATTAATTATTTTTTTGATCACATAGCCCTCAAAATGCAAGCTATACACCACCTATATATACATCCCCTAAATTGATCTCTCATCCCCTCTCTGAACCCTAATTGTTCTCATCCTCTTCTTTCGTAAAACCTTTTTTATACCATATACAAAAAAAAAAAAAAAACACCTTAGTGCCTCCATCTTGCCTTATCCCCAAGGATCCTATTGGGATTATTAAACCATTGGTTCGTTGCTAGAAGAGGAGAAGAGGAGATGAAAGATTGAAGAAGAAAGAAGAGAAAGTTTTCTCATTCATTGAAAATTTGATTTTTTTTAAGCTTTGTAAGAAGGTTTTTACACCACCTATATATACATCCCCTAAATTGATCTCTCATCCCCTCTCTGAACCCTAATCGTTCTCATCCTCTTCTTTCGTAAAACCTTTTTTATACCATATACAAAAAAAAAAAAACACCTTAGTGCCTCCATCTTGCCTTATCCCCATGGATCCTATTGGGATTATTAAACCATTGGTTTGCTAGAAGAGGAGAAGAGGAGATGAAAGATTGAAGAAGAAAGAAGAGAAAGTTTTCTCATTCATTGAAAATTTATTTTTTTTAAGCTTTGTAAGTAGGTTTTCTCTCCTACCTTTACTCAATAGTTATTTTTTTTTAATCTATGATATCTATTCTTAGTTTTAAATTTTAAAAATAAAATCATGTATTGTTTATGCTTAAAACCTCAAATTTTGATTACAGTTACTTTTGGATCTTAAAAAGCATGTTGGTATGTGTACATATTTTTCATGAATTTAATCATTGTTTTATGATCTCTTACATCTCTTATTTCGATTATTGTTCATGGTTTATTACTAGTTGGAAACTATGGGCACTTGGAAGGATTTGATGCTTTTTAGTGTTATACGCCTCTTTGGATGTACCCGTACTCCTAGGTTATATGCATAAAACACAAGAATGAGCATTGTGATTCCCTAGGGTTAAAAGCCCAAACCCCCTTGGATCTTCGTGGTAGCTATAAGAGTTTGGCTAACTATGTGTAAATATAGCCCCGTGGTATTTATTAGGACATGCATGGTCTCGAGCATGGTTTTCTTAATTGATTCACCGGTACTATTGGATCCCCCAATGATCTTGTTATTTATTTGATTTATTGCTTTTAGTTTATATACTCGTATATCGTGATTAGTCATTTATCCCCATGGTAGTATGGGTAATGGGGAGTAGTCTACTATCTTTGTTGTTCTATATTTATTGCTACTGATTGACAAATCTGGGTTCTATTTTTTGTACAGAAAATAAATTTTTCAATACTCTCTGTTTTTTCGATTTTATCACAGACTCTATTATTTTATATTTTTAAATTACTAACAAATTATTTCCTTTAAAAACCCTTTTGGGCCCAAATTGCATTTATAAAAATTGGTAAAATATAATTTTCTACAAATTTTTCAATTTTGTTCTATTTTTAGACCTATGTCACAAGGGAAAATAGTTTTGTAAATTTGTGATAATACGGAACTTCTAGTCTAAAGACATTTTTCCTTAGAGCTAATCTCATTGTAGGTCCATAGATACTAGGTCAGGTCTACAGATCATGGGTTGGGTCATAGATCCTAATTTGCGGCGTAACATAACATCGAGTGGATCTAATCAATAAAGTTGTTAAATTTGACTCTAAATAAACAAATAAATTTTTTAAGTGAAATAATAAACAATAGAAGATTTTATCCACATAGCTTCATTTAAGGTATGGCGAATCAAATTGTTTACTATTCTGCCAAATCAAATCATCTACTATTTTAAGCAATCTAGCCTAATTAACATTTTCCCAATGGGTCGAGAATATTTTCCTAATCTAGAACACTTTCCCAATGGATGTAGGAAACTTTCCTAACTTTAAACAATTTTCCAATGGTGTAAAACACTTTCCCAATGTTTGTATAACACTTTCATTATTACTTCCCCTCAAACTAATGAGATTTGACAAAAAATTTAGAAACCAAAGTAGGGATCGTCAAAGAAGAATATTGTCAAAGAACTTATTGTTATCAAACACTTGAGTGTTGATATGTCATATGCCGATAACTGTTGCCAATAAGTGCCATAAAACGAAATTGAGGATAAGATAAAAGATAATATAGTTGTACTCACACAGAGTGAACTAAAGAATAATAAAAAAAATTCTCAACTCAAGAGAATTGAAGATCGAGTACAAGAGAGGGATGAGGAGCAACAGGCTCTACTCAAATATGATGGTCCCTTAAAAAGGGACTCGGACCTCATTGGGCCAAGACAAAGTGGGAGGTGGACAT
Source organism: Euptelea pleiosperma (assembly GCA_035048495.1). Classification (NCBI taxonomy): domain Eukaryota; kingdom Viridiplantae; phylum Streptophyta; class Magnoliopsida; order Ranunculales; family Eupteleaceae; genus Euptelea; species Euptelea pleiosperma. The sequence continues at coordinate 31,432,072 of CM068542.1, read as the reverse complement.
CTTTTTGCCTCACAAGCTTCGACTCTTGAGTCTATAGCAAAGGCATGTGGTCCTCTTCACCTTACAGGCCTGGGCCTTTAAAAGTCCTCAAGCAATTTTTTATTTTAAATTCATCAACCATGAAAGGATTTCAAAAACTTGAACAAATAAGTGGCTGCAATAGGGGTTTCATAATAGAGGGCATACCATGTGCAGAATGGGATTTAATGGTAGAGATAAGAATGCAACACATGACAGCAAGAACAACAATCAACAGAATAAAAAGGAATTGATGCAACAGAACAAAATTGTGGAGATCAACAATAAAACCTTCACCGAAATTGGTCAAATAATATATCATTGGAAAGATAATTTTGTCCAGTTTCTAACGAATCTGAAGTCGCGTGAATCTAACATCAGGTGTAAGAGATATAACCCAAATATTAAGACTGTGTTGTGTTGAGACGGGAATCGGAGATGATGACGGCTAATATGCACAGTGGTGAGCGTGCATGGTTTCTGTGGGTACCGTATTTTCTGGCGAATGATATGGTGACACGTGTATTGGATACACACATGCGGTATCAAAACAACAATGCGTGGTGTCATCCTTCATGCGTGAGTAAATACGCCAAAGACATCATTAGAAGCCATAACCATTCCATCACTGTCACACATCTTTCATTAATGGAAGCAACACGTGTTAGATTGGAATGATCAGAAGAGAGCGTCTCGAGGCAGAGTTGTTAACAGAACACATTAAAACTTCAACCTTTAATATGTCAGAAAGCATTCAATCTTGCCCAACATATTAATGATTGGCCCCCTTGACGGGAATGTCAATTATCTCACCCCGACAAGGTCCAGTGGCCCACATGGTGCAAATGACGATTATCTCATCCTGCTAAGTTCATTCAACGTTCTTAACGGGATTGATATTCAATTCACCCCGACAAACTCAACAACACGTGATGGGATCAACATTTATTCATCATAATAGGTTTGGTTATTGTCCTTAACGGGAATGATGTTCAATACATCCCGACAAGGTGAGATGGCCTACTTGACGGGATCGACTTTCATCTCATCCCGACGAGATCATACAGCTTATTCGACGAGAGTAACGTTCCTCTCATCCCGACAAGATCAGCATCTTACTTGGCGGGATTGAATTTCTATCAATCCCGAGAAATATACAAGATTCTGCAAGCGAGATAAGTATTCTAAATAAAGTTAGTTTCTTAACTAATAAGAATTGGCCACATGACAGTTAGTTGAACTGTTACAGCTTAGACGTCCCCTTATTCGAATATCTGACACGAAGAGTGTCACCTCAGTTATTTTAGATGTAATCGAGTAAGGGAAGTTATGATCTAACAAGTTTTAGATGTAACAGAATCTTCCTAGATCATAACTAATTTATGACAATTGGACGCGTAGAAGGTGAGTCACGCCAGTTCTAGGGGTATAAATACATGACCCTCAGGACTGAGAAAAGGATCTTGCTCTCCAGATCCAGATAGCCTACACTCTGAAACATTTTACTATTTTTACTGAACCCTGTTAGCACGTCCTATACTGACTTGAGCGTCGGAGTGTCGTCAACAGGTACAACCACATCTCAACTGGAGATCATCTTATCCTTTGCAGCGGAGAAAGAAGTTTTGTTCTGAAGCATCGAAGTCGTCGGATCATCATCGAGATACAAATTATCTGACCTCGAAGATTGTGTGGGTTAGATCAGATATTTTTTCCCCACAGTTTCCCAGGAACAATGCTAATTGAAAATAGAGAGAACTAATCCAATGTATAAAAATCACTAATCAAGTTGAGTTTTGGTTTGTAGGTCCACCTAGTGATAAGCAAAACATCCATTTGGCCAGTGGTCTCTAAGAGTGTGACACGTGGCAACAATTATTTGGTGTACGTAAACATTTAATGGCTGCAAAAATAAAATTTAACTAAAAGTGACGGCACTCATTATTAAGAGAGTAATGTTCACACGGTCCATGGTCATGGACTTGCATGGTGGTGTCATTTTTGTCATTGGCCAAAAATGTACCTCGAGTTGCATGCAAATAGTAATGCTCAAATTCCACGATTAAAAATCTACCCGCCATGAAAACGACTCCAATCGAATGCTTAGAAATCACTAATCAGGTTGATTTTTTTTTTTTTTTTTTTGCATATAAGTCCACCTAGGGATGAGCCACACATCCATACGGTCAAGGATCTCTAAATAATGCTCAAAAATCCATGATCCGAGTACCCCCCAAATAATGCTCAAAATCCACGGTTAAAGACAAACCATGAAAAAGACTATAATCCATCGAATTGAAGTTACTAATCAGGATGAATTTTCGTATGTAAGTCCAGCTAGGGATGGGCCAAACACCTATACAATCAGTGTTCTCTAAAAGTGTGCCACGTATAAGGTGCATGTGCATCGCACATGGCATACCCTAGTGAGTATAAGACACTTTCTTAATCTAAAATACTTTACCAATGGGTGTAAAAGATTTTTCCAATGTGTGTAAAACACTTTCCGATTGAGCATTTTACACTTTCCTTATTAATATTGGTACAGATTTAATGACAATTGGTAAAGGGTTACTCATTGGTCCAAATTACTTTCTACACTTTCTTTCATTCTAATTACTTTGGATTCTAGTTATTGGGATATGAAATGCATCATAGACCCATATTGGGAAAAGATTCGCGGTCCCGGGGACCTTCAAACTTTGAAGGTTCCCCTCCCAAAATGTCTGAAAAGTACGTCAAGGCCTAAACCTAACCCATGTTAAACCCTTGGTTAGTTAGTTAAGAGGCGGGGGCCTTCAAAAGACCAGGAATTTTTTCTCGACCCATATTCTTGGCCTTGGAAGCCTAAACTGTTTTCTAGGACATCATCCTATTGTTTCTAGCTTTGGATTATTGGAGATACATATCTGATGTATAGAGAGAATTGAAGCGGACATCTGATTTTATACAATGATATCATTTAGTAGCCTCATGCTTTTCTAGCCCTCTATCTATAATTGTTGACAGAGACAAATATTGTAAAAATAAATCTTTTTAATGGTCTAATATTTCTGGTTGGGGTCTTTCCAAACCCCACCTTACCCACCGAAAAAGAAAACAATTAAGTTTCTGACAGTTCAATGAAGTAGAAGGACTAGGAGAGCATTTAAAATTCTACTAGCTAGCCAAGTAAAATCTAGGTGAAAGACTTGGTAAGACCCCTTAATGCGACTTGGTAAGACCCCTTAATGCATGAGATCCACCATTGATCATATATGGCATGCATGGCTGAAATCAAAACATTGATCTTATTGCCACTAATGCTCAGCAATAGGATTAATCCTATTAATCCAATCCAGAAAGTTAAACAAAACAGAAAATGTCTAAAATGTCCCTATTTAATTTAAACTTGCCTGACAATATCATTTCCTTTGGAAAGAATTCTGACCATATCGTACCACCTACATGGGGTAGCACTGATATGAACAGAATCCTATGTTCTTCTATAATTAACAAATTAAATAGAAAACCCAACCCGAGAGAAACGACGACAAGGATGATACTTCAGATTGAGCAGACACGAGAAAGAGAGAGATCGCTTGGTGTCAGACCCCAAAAAGATAACCGGGACAAATTTTTTTTTATATATACGAGGCTATGAGCATGACAGCATGTTGTCTCGGTAACTCTCTGTCCATTTCGATACCAAATGAATGCTAGCAAGCAATCCCTTAATGGAATGTAGTTGCACGGTTGCAACCCACAAAAAGACAAGAAGAAGTGCCTGGAAAACCAGGTCGGCTTTGTATGAGGAATGCTAGCAAGCAGCTCCATTAATGGGTGGGTTGCACAGATGATACCCTCAAAAGACAAGAAAAACTGTATGTGCGACTCCATTAATGGGGTTAGTTCCTACTTCCTAGCATTGATGTATCATACGTTGTTTGTATTCTTTTTGGTCAAAGTTTCCTCTCTGACAATGGAAGGGAACTAACGAAGGAAATACGGACTGGTCCATACTCCATGGGGCTCTAAGAGGACCGTAACCGTACGGCTCGACTTGCACTATTAACTCTACCAGGTAAAACAAGCCTATCTCTGATTCTCTGCAGGAGCCATTGTGGAACTCCAAGTCTCATCTCCTGCCCGAGATCGTTCAGTAACGGCTTCTCTCTCTTCTATCTTACCTTCTTTATCATATTAGCAGAGAGAGAGAGAGAGAGAGAGAGTACCTGTGAAGATCCGTACGGGTCCATTGCTAAATGTATTAAGTTGAGCTTCGATCCTCCGCATGAAATCCATCGCCTCTTGTAAAGGCCTAGCAAGTTCCTCTCGGTATTTCACCAAAATATCGTAGTAAGCTTCCTATATTATTGAAAAAGAAAATTAGAGGAGAAAAACACAAAAAGAACACAAGAAGAAAGAGAACAAATTATAATTCAGTTCAGGTGATCACCATGAATTGATCGAGTTCTGGGTCTGTTGAATCATCCTTGCAAGTCACCGGCAATTGCCGTCGCGTCTCAAACTCCCGGCGAAGGGTTGTGAGCCGACCTACTACTTCAGATGGAGCTCCCACCTGTAACAACCGGAAGAAGGAACAACTAGTATCCTTAAAATGAACTGTAATTCTCTTTTATGTACTTTTTGTTTTTCTGAGGTACCTTTTGGCAATCCATGTGAGCTTCCAAAAGGTTAGAGTACTGAGGATGAGCGATGATCTTGGCTTTAATCGCATCATCCTCGTGCTGCTGCTGCTGATGATGATACAGCGTGTGATGACCTCCTCTAATTGGAGCGTACTGAAATTCGTGAACAGGTTGAGATGATCTGGCTTCGATCTTCACGATCGGAGGTGCTTCAGAGAGAAAAGACTCGCCTGATCGAAGATGAACTGTGTTAATTGGCAGTTGGGACTGCTGATGATCCGCGTTAGAACTAGAATTTGGTGCAGCAACAGGAGTAGAGAATGAGAAACTCCTCTCGCTCAGTTGAGAATAATCCTCCATTTCTCAAGAACCCCAGATATGAAAAACAAGTAAAAAGAAAAAGCCCAAAACCCTAAATAAAATGTGAAAAGAAAGAGCAAAATAAAGGATAAAAATCCTAGAGAGAAGAGACTGCTAGTAATCTACTACTACTGCCAAAACCTCGCAACATAAGGTGGTGAGTGGTGACTCACGGAGGCCAGGATGGGTGCTGTTGCACCGGGACGTCAGCATGGTAGTAGAGCATATCAGATGTTCATCTGAGATCTCAATCTCATATGATAAATTGATAAGAGCGTCGTCGGTCGGTCAAGTGGAGATCGGCAACGGCTCCGTGTCTGTGCGACTAGATGTTCTTCGAAGTTCCAAGGAAAAAGTAAAGAACCAGCAAGGAAAAAAAGATAGGTTTTCGAGATAAGGCGATTTGGAGATATTTTTTTTCTTAATTCAACGGACACTTATTAATTTTTCACCGTATGTTACTTGTTCTTGGTTTTTTTTCTTTTTCTTCTTAAAATTTTCTACTTCCTGATGTTTTGGATAAACAGCAAACATCAAAGTTTTCTAATGAAAATCGCCACCTTTCCATACATGGAGGTTAAGAACTTCTGAGGTATCCCTTATCAAATCAGTTGGGCCCACCCAATGCATAAGTGGCAATTCCTGGCTGGATTAAAATGTTGTGATTTACCAAATTAAACATCTCTCAGTCTCCACACACACACACTCTCTCTCGATCGAAAGCAAAATGTCATGTATGATCTATAGATTCTATACAATCACAGTTATAAACGTGTCATGCGTCCTAGCATAGAAATCGGTCAATTTGCAGCCATTGATCTGTCATATTCATTAGGAAGTCAAGAATTTGGGCGTAAAGTACATAAAAAGTCGGTAGATCAAATGGCTCAAATTCTCCAATATGGTCTAAGACTCTAAACTATAATTAGATCTTGTAGGTGGGGTTCCAATTGATACGTATACAAGCTCTCTGCCAATGCCAAGTTGCCAACCCACCAAAAAAATACAAAATTTTCAACTCCAGTACGGATCGATGCTAGGTATCCTTTGTCTTTGAGCAACACGTGTCTCAATAAAGCAAATTCCTCTTTTGAATTAAAGAGATTTTTTGGTAAACGTGCCATGTGGGCCCATCCTTTGGGTGCAAGGCTCACCAAAGGAGGATGGGCCAAACATTTATTGGGTCCATGGTTCCGAAGAGTGCCACGTGGCATTTATTTTTACACTAGTCAAAATGCCATAACAAGCGTGACTTGAGCAAAAAATGAGTTAACTTCAATATTGATAATTAACTCTGGTAGGTAGTTCCAAGAGACGGGATTTTGGGCTTTTTAGAACCGTAGGAAATAGGGTCGTGATGTCAAGGTATACCTGAGATTTTTTCAAATGCGGAAGCGGCATTTTTGGTAGTCACCGCTACCATCTGGGCCCACGAATAGCATGGACGTTTAGCCCACACCTTAGTAGGCATTCATACAAAAAATCAGCTTGTTTTATGATTTTTAGCCGTTGGTTTTAGTACTAAAACAAATTGTAACATTCAACGGCTATAAAAACGCCTTAAAAAGTGCTACAATCTAATGGTTATAGATTACCAATCAGGGTGATTTTTGGTATGTATATCCACCAAGGGGTGGGATAAACATCCATGCGGTGAGTGGGCCCCGATGACAGCTGTGAGTAACAAAAGCCGTGCTTCGACATTTCAAACACTTTCAGGCATAGCTTTTTACATCTTTTTTCCTAGGAATAAACCTTAGAATCAAGGTATGTAGTAAGGTCTGGTCTTGGATACAATGGTACCTGGCGCTTGGTCCTGGATTGAAACTGATCTCCGGACAATTAAATCTTACATTCCAAATAATTACTTTTACCCTATGCAGTCTGCACATGATGCAGAAACTTATTATTGCCACTGCAAGTTGTAGATTGTGTCAATTCACAAGTATTGTAATCAGAACTGATAGGATAGGATCTGAAATCACAGTACTACGACATCGCTTATAAAAATTAGAAAGATATCCATTAATAGAAAATCAAGATAGAAAACTTAGTACACAGAATTATTAGACATTCTAGCTATCTCGGTTTAGTAACCAACCGTTATAGAAAATTTTAAGAAAACTCTATGTAACTAGGTAGGGATGTCAATGGATCTGATGAACACTAAAATCCAATCCATTTCGATCTGGGTTTGGTACCAACGATATTCTTACTGGATTTGTACTGGTAACAAAAGGAGTCAACGAGAAAATTTTAGAAGCAGTAGAATTTTGAAGCAGTGAAACAGTGGCCAATCACATGGCACCACAATATGCTGTTGCTTTCGTACAAACCCAGATCTCGAACAACAGATTGTGGCGCCATGTCATGGCCATTGCTTCGTTGCTTCAAAATTCCACTGCTACAAAAATTTTCTGGGAGTCAACCAGGCTTGGGAGATAAAGGGACTTGAACCCTCACGATTTTGAAAGTTGACGGATTTTACTCTTACTAAAAATAGCATTGTAGTTGGCATTGACATGTAGATCAGTGGGACTCGATAGCTTTATTCTCGTCCAATTAATCATTTCTTGAAAAGATCTATCGGGATATATATATATATAGATCGGGATCGCGGGACAACAATTTTGACAACATTTTCTACAACAAAAAATTGGCGTGGGCCAATATATAAATTATAAGTTTGGAATTGGATGATTTTTTTGTCGAGGATGGTCTCTATCATTAGGAGATCATCCTTAGAAAAATTCAAATCATTCTAACATTCGTAGACTGGTTTAGAAGTTGAAGAATTATGCACCATCTATTTTTACCGTTAACTTGAAGACAACACTTGATGGCGTTAGAAATTTCAGAATGGACTGATTTTTTTGTAGGGGTGACCTATATGGTGAGGAGATCATCCTCTGCAAAAATCAGCCATTGATTCATCTTCCATTTGAGTATGTCAAAATTGTTGTAGAAGATGTAAAAAAATTAAGGTTGTTTATAATTTCACTTTTATATGTATTTTTGTATATCATTATTGTACAATACTCCAATTCTGAGTGGAAAAAATATATAATTTAAATTATAATTTTTATTTTTTATTTATTGTATTGGATCGGATCAGATCGGGTCCAAAACTCTATTCTATCTATCAGATCGGTTTTGGGTCATCATGATTATGTGACCCGATCTCTTATCCAATCAGCATATATTTTCATCAGATCAGGTTCGGATCAGTGCTGATCCGACTCAAACCTGATCCATTGACAGCCTACATGTAGGCAGCAAGTATGATCTATCCAATAATTGGTTACCACGTGGTATGCTTGCTTGGAATATGTCCTAGTTAGCATGGATAAAAGTCAATTTGCAGCTATTGATCTCTCCTTTTAGAAGCCAAGAATTATGAAGAAGGTAAATAAAAATTTTGTAGACCGGATGGCTAAAATCATCCGATTGGGTCCAAGTTTTTTGTAAATAAAAGATGTTGTAGGTGGGTTCACATTGATGTGTGATCCAGCCCTATGCCAACTCACCAAAATAATACGAAATTAATTTTCAACGCCAGTACAAGAAGATGAGATCGATCCTTATCTTTAAGCAATACGTACGTGTCTCAATAAAACATGCTGAATTATTTCAACCTTCATAATTATTAATAGCTGGTATATTGATAATGTCCGGATACACGTGTACCTGGATGCTATACTGAAATGGAGCATTCTAAATAACTGTGAGACAGTCTACGATCGATCTTCATACTGCATGGTTCTTCGTTCTTATTGGTGGGTTGTAGGTAGGTAGCGGTAAATACTGTACATCAAACCGTGGGCCCATTGTTGGGGGACATCATAGCTGATCATGTACATCTCTTAGGTTCTGAATTCGAATCTCCTTGGGCAGCCATACCCTCTGGATTTATCCCAGTACATCTGGCATGTTTGGAAGGGTTGACTTGCGTGTCCCATGGGATTAGTCGAGTGGTCTAAGAGGCCTGATGGTATAAAAATGGTATTTTAGTAACACCCCCTGAAATTTGAAAGTAATTAGTAAATGCTCCATTGTGGTATAAAAATGGGTGACTTGCGTGTCATATGGGACCATCAAAGGTTCACTTTAATTTACGCGTCTTCAAGGTCCATTGTGTCTTCCAAGGTGCGCGCGCGCCTTAGTTTGACTCAAACAATTATCATCAATCAAGACGTACACCTTCAACCAAGACACATGTTGGGTGGTCACTATATTTTCTGAATTAAGACATTGGATTGAGAGAGCGAGATCTAAAGTTCCTAATATCCAAACTTATCCCTTCCCTTCCGACAAATATGGGACCACGGACCACTTCCTATAATTCTTAATCCCCCGAGACTCTGCGCTCATTGGTGGGTCCGACGCAAACATGCAAAGGTATTGTACTCATTTCATCCCTTTTTAAATGATTGGTCATTTCTACATAACAGGCATGGTTCCAAGTCTCGCCGCCTAAGACCGATCTAACTCACCAGATTGCCCGATCCTATCGCCCGATCCATGGTGATCCGGTCCACACAACAGATTTCTGTATTGGTAGCAATCGATCGCAGAATCGTCTGATCCAGAACGAGATTGGGCGAGACTTCGAACCATGATAACAGGTGCCTACGAGACTAGGAATCCTCACAGTTACTCAAACTTCACTGACGGTCGTCTGTTCCCTATGCATCATTCCCCCCCCCCAAATAACGATCTTCTTATACTCTTTTCTTTTATGAGCATTATTATTATTAGGGTCAGGGTCAGCGGACAAATTTTCACACACAATTTCACATAAAAAATCGTCGGGGCCAATATATAAATTAGAAGTTTTGGAATGGGATAACTTTTGGTGAGGATGGTCTCTATTATTATTTTGATGAGCAACTCTTTTTGATCTATTGTAGGACCTTCTTTTCTACTATTATATGTTATCTCTTCTTTCCACCAATTATATAAAAAGATATAATTAATAACGTAATAATTACAGTATGTTGTAATAATAAATAAATAAATGAACATTACAATAAATAATGGGTTGGGTTCAAGGGACCCCCATCTTGGTGTACCCACATAGAAGATGAATCAATGGCTGATTTTTGGTGGAGAAGATAATCTCACCATATAGATCAACCCAACAAAAAATCAGCCCATTCTGAAATTTCTAACCCCATCAAATGTGGTTTTCAAGTTACACAGTAAAAATTGACGGTCCATAATACTTCAGCTTCTAAACCAGTCTTTGAATATCAGACTGATTTGAATTTTTGTGAGGTTATCATCTCCACCAAAAATCAGCCATTGATTCATCTTCTATGTGGGTACGCCAAGATGGGGGTCAGAAATGGGGGTCCCTTGAACCCGACCCATAAATGATAATCCCTACTTGGAATGATGAATATGTGGCGGGAAGTGGAAAGTAGAAAGTAGAAAGTAGAAAGTGGGAATCAAAAGAGAAAGGCATTATAGATTGTCTCTTTGTTACAACTTACGAGAGATTCATTGATTCACTCTTCTTACTTTTATCTCTCTGTGTTGTCCACCTACTCTTGGCTGCTTGGGGAGTAAAACTTCCACCAGAGCACCCTGCAAATCACACAATGACAAGCCAATGAGTTCTCGGGTAAACCTAAAAGCAAAAGCGCAAGGGTACGTTGCAAAAAGTACTTGTGTACATGCCGAGAACTCATTGGCTTGTGACTCTATGATTTGCAGGCTGCTGTGATAGAAGTTTTGCTCCTGCTTGGGGTATTTGTTTTAGGGTCGTGATGTAACAAGGTATACCTGAGATCTTTTCAAATGTGAAGGCGCATTTTGGTTACTCACGACTGTCATCTGGGCCCACTGATCATATATATGGATGTTTAGCACATGGCTTAGTAGACATTCATACCAACAATCAGCTTGTTTGATGATTTTTAACCATTGGTTTTAGTACTCAAAAATTGGTTGAATTCAACGGCTATAAGAACGACTTTAAAAGTACTAAAATCTAATGAATAGAGATTACTAATCAGGGTTATTTTTTGTGTGTATATCCACCAAGGGGTGGGATAAATCCATGCGGTCCGTGGGCCCAGATGACAGCTGTGAGTAACAAAAATCGTGCTTCGGCATTTGAAAAAGTTTCAGGCAAACCTTGTTACATCTTTTTCCTTTGTTTTATAGTGATCATTGGCTAATTACGATTTCTAAAGGTCTCGCGTCGTGTGGTAACAATGTAAGTAAGGGCCAGGATCAGGGGACACAAATTTTGACACAAAATTTCACCCCAATTTTGGTGTACCCACTTGTAAGATAAATCAATGACCGATTTTTTGTGAGGATGGTCTACTCACCATATAGATCACCTCTACAAAAAAAAAATCAGCCCATTCTGAAATTTCTAACCCCATCAAATGTGGATTTCAAGTTAACGTTAATAAATAGGCAGTCCATAATTTTTCACCTTACAAACCAGGCTACGAATATCAGAATGATTTGAATTTTTGTGAGGGTGATCTCCTCACCATAGAAACCGTCCTCACCAATAATCATCCCATTCCAAAATTTCTAATTTGTACATTGGCCCCCACCAATTTTTTGGTGTGAAATTATGTCAAAATTTATATCCCCTGATCCTAACCCATGTAGTAAATATTCTATACCGAGGTTGGGAAAAAATTTTAGATGCAGAGAACTTTGGATGCAATCTTTAATCCGATTTGGATTCGGGTTGAATATGGATCCTGGTTTTAAGTATTCCGATTAGTTGGATACTAGCCTATGCCTTAGATATAGATCATGGGTCAGATCTAGGTACTCTTAACATGCATTATGATTTGGATCCAGATTGTGTCATAGATCCGAGTCAGATATATCCAGATCTGAACATTGGTCTCGGTTTTTAAAGTTGAAATCGGATCCAGATCAGACCCATTTCATGTTCTAGATCACGTCAGTCATACAAGTCCAAGGATAAGGTCTTCCAATCCTCCTTCCAGCTGCTTGGCATTTTTGACTAAGAGACAAAGTTAAAAGCCTTATCATTAGCTTTTTCATGTGAAATATTATTTTGCTTGTCTACCTGAAAAAGAAAAGGAGGGTTATGGTCAAATCAATAACGTGATTTCGGGTTAATTTACTCAATAATGGGCCCTTGTTAAAGGGTTTAAGAGAGAGAGAAATCCAATGGATTAATCATTAATTAGTTAAATAAGGAATCATACGCGTTGGACGGATCCCGGATCCATCTCCCATCCGCATCCTAGTTCGTAAATTCTTGAATTATTTAAAAAAATGAACCAAACAACGTCTTATTCAAAGGGTTAGAAAAATTCCCACATTCTTTTACATTCTTGAATAATTCACAAACTTTTCCAAATTATTTCTTGGTTACGACGGTTTTTTTTTTGTAAGCAGAAAATATTTAAAGAGAACCAAACAAGCAAAACTATCCCATACCCCTAATTATGGAGATTTTTGTCCTTTTCCATGGCATCAAGAAGCCAAGTGGGAGGAGCAGAATCCCAATAGGTAGGGAGAGAAAAAAGTTTAGCCTAAAGGGCAATAGTATGGGCAACATAATGGGCAACAGAATTAGAAACACATCCAACAAATATAAAAGATAAGGAGGCAGAAAACTTCGAAGAGTACCACCGACCAGGATCCGACAAGCCCTTTTGCAAAGCCTCCACTACTCCCTTTGCATCAAACTCCACGATCAGCTTGTCCAACTTTGAGTCCTTTGCAGCTATGAGGCCTTTAATTTAGGATAACCTTTGCCTATGCCCCTACTTTGCATCTAGTGCACTAGAGGGGTAACCTTCTAAAAGAATGATGTCTGTGTTGGGATTAAATAATGCCCCTCCCTAAGGGTGCGGTATGGGTCCATATGTGCAAGGTCGATTATAGTTAGAGTTAAAGGCTCACGAGATTGAATTGCGGAATGGGCTCGTAGGTGCGAGATCGATCGCCGTTGGGGGTCACGGGATTGAATCGTGGAGTCCCGCAGTGTGTGACGTCGATCATGGTATAAAGGCTAAAGTTTGCCCTCTCCTGACAAGATATCTTTTCAAGAGGAATGGCGGCATGAGGCCTGGTAAAGATCCTACTAGTCTAATGATGCGTTATCGAATTGGATTGCTGTACTCTGAATTGCTAACTAGGGTCATGACTACCCTACAGATGAACCTCGATAAATGCTCAATGACCACAAAATAGTTGGATTTTTGCTGGCCCATCAAAACAAGCAATGAGAAAAATAAAAAAAAAATACCATCTTTAATTACATTACATTGATCTCATAAGTAGCGTAGGTTAATTGAATTGGAGCCCATTTTTGTTGATTTCTTTGCCACGTATCATGTATTGGGGATGTTAACACGTGGGGGTTTGTCGTGGTCTTTCCTTGAAGGATCTTATGGACCCAGTCGAATGTGAATCACGTGGAATGGTGGTGGAGTAAAAAGAATCATGAATAGGACGATGAATGAGGTAAGCATCTCACCAACCAAAGAAAAATGAGGTGAGCAACTGAGCATCTCTCATAATTGTAAAACTATGACATATCTTCATCATGAGTGAATAAATCATTGTTCTGTATCGTCTTTATATACACGTGGGAATACATTGGGCTTTCTTGAAGTCCCCCTCGCTCAGAAATAGCCACGTGTGTACATAGCAAGGGGGTCCAGCTGATGGCAAATAATTTCTCCTTGACCAACATGTGAGAACATATTGATGAAGAAAATTCCACTTAGCCTACGCAACAGCAACACTTTGGGAGTCTACCCTAGGCTTTTTTTAATTGCTCAAATCTAACGGCTGAAAATCACTAACCAAAATGATTTTTGGTGTATGGTTGTTGGGTGGTTTGGATTTGGATGAATAGTACGATCTGCAAAGAACCATACCAATTATCTTATAGAGGGTTGCGTACAAGGCACGTCTGGATGTACCTTTTGTACGTTTATTTGATGGGGCTGTTCTTTGATACCGACTTGATACCGAAGTCCCTCAATTTGCCACGTACTCTTTCGGGCCCACTGACTCCATGAATATTTGGCCCACATCTTGGTGGACCCACACACCAATTATCAGCGTGATTGGTGGTTTCTAGCCGTAGGATTTGAGCACTTTTCATCATGGGCTTTTTGAACATGCCTATGAAGTGGTTCCAATCCCATGATGAAAAAGTGCTCAAATTCAATGGCTAGAAATCACTAATCACGCTGATTTTTGGTGTGTGGGTCCACCAAGATGTGGGCCAAATATTCATGGAGTCGGTGGGCCCAAAATAGTCTACTACATGGCAAATTGAGGGACTTCGGCATCAAAATTTTGATACCGAAGTCGGTATCATAGATTTTTCCTATATGATGGGCACCCTGTTATGATTATTTAAGAATGGAGATCGATGAGCAACCTGATAATGTTGCTTAATGCTCCAATGCGCCATGGGGTCATAGTGTACGGGGTTGGGTGTTTGACCCGAGTCATTTGTGTGATGTGAGTACTTTAACTGAGGAAATGCATGTCTTATATTTAAGGTTGGCTTGGTCGACTTGTTACCACACTAGTGGCTGGCCTGACCCGGCCCGTGCCCACGACACTCTCCGACAAAGTGTTTGAGTGGGTGTTAGCTGAGATCCACCGTGCAGTTGGGGGATAAGATCTAGGCCCTTCTTTATTGAAGCCTATAAGAGGAGGAGACAACTGAGCTCCCTTATTATATAGATGTATGCATGGGTCAGATTGTCATGCCAATTTTTTGCACCCAACAGTCCATCAAGAGGTGAACTGAACCAAATATGTATGCATCACATACATGGCAGTTTGGAGTGACTTAGTGATCAGGCGCATCTCCTATAAAATTAGGGTAAGATGCCCTTGTTTCATTTTGTAATTGAATAAAAAGAGACCGGCTGCTGGGAATGGGATTATCAACTCTTTTAGAGTAACCCCGGCCGGGGAAACCAACATTGTATTCTGTTTGACTAAGCTTTTTTATAGCTAGGCGCTTTCTTTGTAGGTTAGTGTCTTTAATCATGGACCACCATCTGTATGTGGCAGTACTGAGGCCCCCACATCACTTTGAATATTCTTTTATGAAATCAAGCCCATCAACTACTTTTAGATGGATCGACGACGGGGAATCAACCAAAGCGATTGATACATGATATGGAAAATAGCTTTATTGAAATAATCCGATGTTACATCTCCAACAGCGAAAAAACATGAAAAAGGCTCTCCACTAGTGTCGTCCTCAACTGCTTAGTCATATACATTTGGAGATTAGCTAAAAGCTCTCCTCTCATCTTCAAATATGGAGATCTATTTGCTTAGTTATATCTCCCTACCTATGAGACCTTTACCATTTTACCATTTTTATATAAAAACATTCCCAAAAGTTTCTTTCATATTCCACGTGGCACTCTCTTGGAGACTACCGACTGTATAGATGTTTGGCCCATCCTAGGTGGACATAGGATGAAAATCATCGGATCGATTGATGACTTTTAGCAGTTGGGTTTTATATCTTCATCGGTTTATTTTAGCTCCTCTACTTGGATCATTAGTAGGAATACTGAAATCGAGTAAAACTTCGATGACAGGGCAGCAGATCACGGCACGTGGATTTTGTACCGGCGGACCACCTCGGCCTCACCACCCACGTACACAGGTGAGTGTTTTGGCAAAAAACACTCGAGTACTCACCCGGGTACGTGTGTGGTGGGGCCGAGGTGGTCAGCCCGTACAAATTCCACGTGCCGAGATCTATTGCCCTGTCATCTCCTTCGATGGCAGGGCCCGGTCATCAAAGTTTTATCCTACTGAAATCCAACGGCTAGAAATCATCAATCAGGTCGATTTTTTTTATCTATGTGGAGTTCACCAAAGGGTTGGCCGAACATCTATAATGGCCGTTATTTTCTAAGCGTCAAAACAGTTCTTAACGTAACGGGCTTGGGGCGTTGCCATTTTAACGGCCATTAAAACCCAAGTTATTTTAAACCATGCCTTCCACCACAGCATCCCGTTATTTTAAACCATGTGAAAAGAGGAAACTACCAACCTTACATTTTACAAAGCACACTGAATAAAAAGGAGACACGTGGATGCACCAAAGCAACCTCTACTATATACCCAGTCCGGGCCGAGGCACAGCCCACGACCCAAAGTTGGATTGTGTCACAGTCTGGGCCTGGGCTTCCATTTTGACACGGCCCGGCCCGACCTTAAAGAGGCCCGGAGAATCCCGGCCCAGCCCGAGATTGGCTGGATGGGCCATATCCACACCCTTAGGTCTGGAAGAGTATGTCACGTCTTCATACAGATGTCATTAAGCCTTTTTTAGGTATCTTATTAACACCCCTTGAAATTTGAAAGTAATTAGTAATATCCCCTTATACTTTCAAACTTTATGATTGCCCCTTTTGACCTAGTTTAACCATCGTTTGACTAACATTGAAACCTAACATGCATCTGTTAATGTAACTATGAAAGGCCCATAATATTGCAAGTACAATGCTAACGCGGTGTAATTCAACTCCATTTTAACTTAAGTCAACTACTGTTAAACTTGGGGGTAATCTTAAAATTTGAAAGTATAAGGGGGTATTACTAATTACTTTCAAATTTCAGGAGGTGTTACTAAAATACCCTTTTTTTTTTGCTCAACATGTCGTGGAGCAAAGATGGGCCAGGCTGGACCGATGGGATTGTAGGTCTGGCCCTAATGGTTACAGGCTTGGGCAACATTTATATCCCAAATGGGCCTAGCCTTTTATAATGGGGGCTGGTCTTGGGCCTGAAATGTTAACCTTGTAATGGGCCATGTCCGGCTTTAGCTTAGCTACATGTATCTCCGGACAGATCAGATCAAGCTAGGCCTGGCCCATTAATACCCCTACATAAGATTGTATCGTGAGGGCCATACGGTACACCAGTTAAAGCGAAACACTGTTTGATTAGCGCATCAAAAGCTGGTTGAGAAGAAATATAATCTTGTCTCGGTCTCGGGTGCATTCATGGTTGGAAAAACTGTTCGACAAAGCAATCAGAAGCTCAGAAGGAGAGATTAAAAGTCTTCTGAGACGAGTACAGGTTTCTTCTCATAACCCATCTGCTATAGGCAGCCCCATTTACTCCTCCATTTACGCTTTCTTTTGCTGGTTTCAGTTTTAAAGATAAAGCAGTACAGACTCTACAGAGATGTCAGTCTCCCTTTTGCTTCTCTCCATTTACTGTCTCTCCCTTTCCTTCTTCCCAACTTTGAATTTCGTTAGTTTCTAATCATCTTGTCATCATTTGGTGATCCAAACTCATCAAGGAATGATATCAGCGCGTCGAATGTTGAATATGGCCAGGCTGACTGTTCTGATGATTCTCCTGATTTTCACATCCGTTCGATCCATTACTATCGCTCAAGCTCGAGAAATCCCCGATTTCATGCACCCTTTTGAGTCTTGGTCTTCTTCTTCTTCTTCTTCTTCTTCTTCTTACAATACCACCTTGGAAAACAAGAGAGCCGTACCAACGGGAGCTAATCCTCTTCATAACAGGTAGAAAAGGACAGAAAGATAGTTAGGGGGTTAGTTAGAGATGATATGTTCCTTTGAATATTTTTTCGATCAGGAATCTCTAGTTTCTTTTCTCTTTTTCTTGTTTGTTTGTTTGTGCTAGATATGGAATTTTTTGTTGATATCCTTAAAAGAATGGAATAAAAAGGGTGGGTTAGTTCTTTATTCTGACATGGTTGTGCATGAGTTGTCTCTTGGTTTTTGGATGGGGGGACGGTTTTGTGCATGCTTATGGGCTAATGGATAGGTGCTTGTCTTTCTTTGCTTCTTTTATACTTAATTAAGGCGTAATCATCTGGTGCTACTCGCCGTTCTTAACTGTTTGATCACAATCATGATCGCGGTGTCGGGATGAGCACCCACCCCATGTTAATTTTGGCGCAACATGTTCCAATAACGTTGTTGGCAACACCCAACCTCTCAACCATTTTCTTTGCAACATAGTTTCGGTAACACTATTTATCGATTGTAACAAGCAATTTCATAATTAGCATCATAAGTGTAGTGATTATGATTATGACAATTGTTGTAACAAATTTTTTTGATGTGTTAATAACAATTTACAATCAAGGGCTACATTTAATTAGGTTTAATGAAAAGTGTTTTCCCTTGTTGAAATACTAATAGGCCGTACATGAGTTTGCACGTTAGTGATTGTAGGGCACTTTTGGAAGAGGTGGTAAAATAGGAAAATCTAAACAAAAAGAGCAGTTTTGAAAACATTGGCAAAATAGGGATAGTTTTGAAAATTTCGCAACTAGACGAGCAGTTCTGGAAGACTAATCTATTGGAGGGCTAAATCTGAAAATTGTGGCAACTCAAGGGAGAGTTAGAAAAGCAAAATCTTCCATTAGCTATCATTTGAGGTATTTGGAGAGAACGAAAGAGCAAGGTCTTCGAGGGTAAAACCTCTTCCCTTGAAGCTCTCTTGTTAGAGATTAAGGGACTTATTTATATGTGGGTCAGGTTGTATGATGTGGGGAGGGGTGTTAGATTCGAGGATGTGGTATTCAGGTGGTCGTCTCTAATTGAGGGGGGGGGGTTTGGTTCTTTTGCTTTCTTCTTCTTCTTCTATTTCTCGGCCTCTAAGTGCGCGCTTTAATAAATCTTCCACTGTACCTTACGAAAAAAACAAAAAACCAAAATTTTGAAGTTGGAAGAGTTGACGCTATCCATTTACCTTTCAAAAGTCTTTAAATCACGCGACCTTTCTTTTTATTATCATGAAGATATATTATTACATTATTTTACTTTGAACAGAAAAAATAAAAAACAAAAACGTTTAAATTATTTTCTTATTTGGTATGTTGAGATCAGGCCTGCCACATCATTATGGTTGCATTGCAAAACATCGAGTCAAACTTCTGTCACAACAAAGTTGCAAATCACACAAACAAAGCCAATGAGTTAAGCACATGGGTACGTTGCAAAAAGCACATGTGTATGTGCCGAGAACTCATTGGCATGTGATTGTGTGATTTACAATGTGTTGTGATAGAAGTTTTACTCCAAAACATCAACCAACACTGAACTATGTAAAATTTCGAGTAAAACTTCTTGCTCCTGCACTGCATAACTAAGAAGGCGTCACATCACCTCACGTCAGGTCACGTAGATTCAGGAGTTGCAACCAGTGAGCACTGAGCACCCACTTGTGCATTAAGCTCATGAAAGAGTTCTCAATAGTAACTTGTTTCACCAACAAAAAAAAAAAAAAATGAAATGCACTATTTTATTCCACTAGCTATATTATATAGTTCGCGTGACATCCTGCTTTATCTTATATTTTAATATAGCTCAATATAAGCTTCTAGGCTGTACTTGCATGCCATGAGATATGCAGTAGGAGTTGTTGTTGGATGCTTGTGTGTGGAGCTTCATTGCTTGCTTGTCTTGTGGGTGTTCGGACTTTGGATGGGTCTCTTTACTGTGTCTCATTTGTTTGTTGGGTGTGGAAGGAACCTTTTGTCCCTAAGACGAGAGGACACTGGCACCCCCCTACAACTTTTTCAAGGGATGCAGCTTTTGCTTTAATTAATGGCTCCTTATCTCCTTTGTGACCTCTGTCTTGGCTTAAAGGGTACCCTAGGCAATGGAGGAGAATCAATGAGGTAGAGATTACGAGACCCCTACCTCCCATGGTAAAAAGTTTAGATGCAGTCAATGCGGAGGGTTCTCGTGGTCCCAATTTTGGGGGCCCACTAATTACCGCATGGATGTTTAGCCTACCCCTTGGTAGATATACAGACCAAAACTCAGTCTAATTGTCTTTCTGTAGCCAGCCCACCCACCCACTAACCGAATGGATGTTTAGCCCACCGTACCCCTTTTTCTCCACTGTTAAAGGTAACTACAATTAACGGCCACCTTAACCCCAGGACAGATGGCACATAACTACGGGTTGCTGTATCACTGGATCAAAAAATTGATGGATCAAAAAAATTTCTCCTTATATTGTTGGGTCCACAACATTTGTTCACAATAATGAAGAGTCGAAATGATCAACCTTTTTAACAATGTTAGGGTTTTTTTACACTAAAAATTTTACAAAAAGGATTTGTATGTTTTTATTTTTATTTTTAGGGTAAACTGAAATAGATTAAAAAGGCGCTAGGAGGACAAGTTGGCCTCCGCTGCAAACCAAGAATACAAAAACAAAAAGACTACTAAACGAAGGATTATCCTCCACCTTGACAATAAGATCGGCCAACTGATGAAGCTCCCAATCATACAAGAGACGGCGAAAGCCATAGTCCCAAGCATGATGGCCATGAATATGCATCTCACACACTGTAGCTGTTTTCTTATTAGAAATAAAGAACAAATCATTGAACTCAGTCTTTAGAGGAGTCTCCGAACACCACCTATATCACTCCAAAACAGAACTCTATCCCCTCTACCCACCCTAAACAAGATCTCCTTGTCAAACTTTTGCATACCACTCACAATCCCTTTCCACACACCACACCCTTACGGTCCTTTACGCCTTCCATTGAACCAACCCATCGCGCTCTCCTCGGCCCCTACAAACCCACAATAACCTTACGCCACAAATTATCCCTCTCAATCTCGAATCTCTACAACCATTTTCCTCTGAAGGTCTCATTCATACTACGCAGCCTTCTAATCCCTAAACCTCCATTCTCGTTGGGCCTAACAACCACCTTCCAACCTACTAGACTACGCTTATTACGCCCATCTCCTCTCCCACTCCACAAGAAATTCCTTATGAGCCTTGCCAACCTCTTTTCCACGCTAACTGACATAGAAAATAAAGACATCTAATACATCTGTATACTAGAGATGGTGCTTTTTAATAAGAACAAGTCTATCCCCTTTGGACAAGGGTAAATATAGAAAAAGTTTTTATGACATTTATATGCAAAGAAATATTTCTATAATACTTATTCAGTGCAACCATATAAAGCCTAAGGCCCTCAGAAAAAAAAAATTTAAAAACATTTCTTACTCAAAAGGCTGCATTTGCGATTGCAGTAACCTAAGTTTATAGCTTATTGCTGTAAGTAATGGGTAAAAGCAACAAGTTGGGTATTTATGACTATTTTGTTATTTACAAAAAGTATTAAAGATTAAATGGGAAATTTTTTTAAAAGTTATTTTTAGGATGCATTTACATTTAGAAAAGTTACTTTAAGCTTAGAAGGGATTCTCTCGTCATTTAGGAAATTATTAAAGGCTAAAAGGACAATTTCAATATTTATAAAGTTTCATTTTAGTTTAGAAACTATGGTCCGCATACAATATAAATACTGCTACTTTTATCCGAAAACCCCGTAAAAAAAGGTGTGGTTTCAAACGCTAAAGACCTGTCTCAAACCACAATAAGCAACTTTTCTACTTATTTTCTGCATACCAAACACGACCTAAATATTCATAAAAGTTTTTTCGGTCAATTATTTTGATCAACAGTTGACCCAAAAATGGTCATATAGAAAACTCTTCTATGGTACCCAAATATAGGGCCAAGTTGACCTACCAGAATACTTGTAACCCTAGAATCTGTCACATTCTTTTGGATGGTTGAAAACATCAAATGCTACCAAAAACAACATATAGTAGATGGTCATGATTTGACTATTTGAGTTGATTTTTTCCCGTGAGGGGGACCCTTTTTACATAAACGGGAATAAAAGCTATTGGATAGGCCTTGATGTCATAGCGCGGCTGAATTCCTGTGTCGCATCACACTTTCTTGCCACTATGGTATTATTATCCTCTTAAACATGGTTCAAGGGATTGATTGGGATGGTCAGGGACGGATCCATACGGTCTTGGGGCTAATATCCCGATCAGGATCGTCACTGACTGATCCATCCCTCGATCCTGAGACCTTCATCCATGCTTTGAAACAAATTACAAAATGATTATCCAAAAAAAAAAAAAAAGTTTACTATATGGTCTGAAAAGGAGTGTTTATGGCTTGATATGTTAAAACAGCCGATATGGATGGCCATCCTTGACCCAAACTAGCCTTTCTGCCCGGACCGCCCGTTTGTTTGAGTTTTGCCAAACCCGAAATTGACCAACTTACCGTCTGATGTTTCCAGGTTGGGACTAGTGGATCTATGAGTCAAGTCGTCAACGCCACAAGTGCAGGGTTGACGTTTGACCCGACCCGGATCCTAACCCCAACCCCAACCCCTACCCTTTACCACCCCTTGGAGAGGAAGGGAGTAAGCCTATCAATTGGCTTTAAGGCATGACCAACGTGGGTCTAGGCTTGGGCTGCAGCTTTTGGCTAATGTGGCAGGCTCTGGAGTCTGGCATTGTTTCGAGGCTGCTATATAAACGTCTGGGTCTGTGGACTATAGGTTCAAAAGGCTAGCCCTTAGGCCCACTCTAAATTATTTATTTAAATTAAACAAAAAATATTATATATATTTTCTAAAAGAAAAGCCTTCATTAACCTGAATGTGTTTATTTAAATTCCTCGGCTTTGGAATGGGCCTAAGGCAGATGCAAGCTTGGATTTTGTCCAAATCATTATGAGCTGGTCTTTGAGCGGGCCTGAGCTTCTATTTTGTGGGCTAGGCCTGGGCTTGATGGTTTGATCTATCGTAGCCTTCGCCCTTAACCTTAGGCCGCAGCCTATCGTCCTATCCCAAGCCCGGCCCGTGGAAACGTTCATTCAGATTTCGGACTGGCTACACCCTCACTCCTTCGGGTGTATTACGCACCGGGCGCACTCTAAGGAGTAAAGACCCCAATTTCAGATTTGAGTATATGGGATCGACCGTTCCCGCTTCATCCCTCGATCGATCTTTCACTGTTTGTTCTGAGATTTGGATGAATTTTCAATTCAATACCGACTCTTTTGGGATTTTGTCACTGATACTCGACTTGAATGACTCGGTGAGTCCATAAACTCCATCGAGTGTACTCAACTCAGCTCAACTCGAGAGCCTTAATGGAGTCTCCATGAATGTAGAGCTTGTTCTGTCCGAATGCATGAACCAGGCGGTATCTAGCTTCATATACTCGATCTTTGGATTGTGTTTTGTTCGAATTACTACAATTTGTAGATTGTTTAAATTTTCTTAATTTTGCGTACAATTGCCTAATTGCTTCTTCTTTTAACGCAGAATTTATGTCAAAGTTCTGATATTGCCATCTAAATATGAATGCCAACTTGGTAAGACATGGAATCAAATGAGTACTTATTTTGGATGCAGTCATAGAGTTTTCAAGTGCTTCTGGTTTCAAACCCTAAATCCCCAATCCACTTTTTCTCGATAGATTCTCGATTAATTGGTGTTATTAGAAACTAATGACGTTGTAGAAGAACCAAGAATGGAAATCTTTTAGTCCAGTTTTCGAATTTTTGTGGAATTGCATTGCATTGCATTTTTTATTACAACGTCTCTTTTGCATCTCGTCTAGAGGTTGTTAAAGTAACATCTATGTCTCACTTTTCTTTTACTTGTAGGAATATATTGAGCAAAGTAGACGCAAAGAACTGGCCTTGTCGTCTTCTTTCTATCGCTCAGTGTATTCAGAGGTAAATCAGATGCAACCTTCAGTCACATGGTGATCTGCCATGGATTTCTTAGTTCGTGATTTGAACCTTTATTGATGACAACTTAAAGTCTAATTCTTTTGTTTGAGGTACAATGAATTTGTTAAAGTCTTCCAACAAAGATTAAGCAATGATTTGACAATATTCCTTGTCAAGGAGAGGGAAGGGTTCACCTTTAAGTCCATTCTGACTAATAATCAAATTCTCATTTAAGGTTGTGCTCAGCAATGAGTCTATGCCTGTTAAAGTCCTTTAAATGGTTGCTGTTGTTTGTAGATAGCCATTTCGCACTCGCTGCAACTTACATCCTGTTTGAAGGCTTGTCTCTAGGTTCTTTGCTATCTCCAGCAATTCCTTTTTTTAATACATCCAGTCCATAACTTTTTCCGTATGGAATAAACCTAAACCAATCAGCCATCAGTTAGCCTTAATGAGTTTATACAATATGCCCTTTGTAGTAGTGGTGAAGTTATTGATATCCCATGATGTTTGTTATGTCAGCTCATTTTCCACTAATATGCCAGATTTCATTTGGTGGCTGTTGCATATATTTTGGTTATTGGAGATTACGATGCTGGGTGAATGGTTGCTTTATGGCTGATATTAACCTGGGTACCACTACGTTAGTCATGCCTGGGGTTGTGAATGTTTTGGGTCGCCCCCGATGATCGGATCTGATCCAATCCGATAACATCTAGTCTGGATAGAGGTATTGGGTCCATTGAATCAGGTCCAGATCTGAGAAATGTGATCCAATAAGCTATGCTCAGTTCAAGATCAACCTTGATCCAATCCATTGACAGCCCTAGTCATGCCAACGCTCTTGTAACTTCTTTTCTCTGTTTGAGCTAGCTTATGTTTGTCTTATTTTACCAGCTTACATCCCTTATGTAGCTTTGACATATTCATGACTTTGGGGACCACAAAACCTGTTTTTATATTTCTCCACATTTTGATTACCTTTTTTTTTATAATTGTAGAATTTATTGAAAAAGAACCAAAATGATTACAAGAAACTAACAAAGAGGTCGAGATGACGTACTAAAAACAAAAGGAACAAAGAAAGAAAATAAGCAAATCAAATAACTAAGCTCCTTCTCCTGAAAAAAGAAGATCCCAACAGAAGACGAAGTCCTCAAAAACAAGCCACGACACTCAATAAAGGTTTTTGACCACCAAAACATCTAACACTTAATATTTAGAATAACACTAGCCACCTCTTCCTACCGATCAAAAAAAAAAGTAGCCACCTCTTCCTCCTTCCCTTCAAAAACTCTTACATTTCTTTCTTTCCAAAGACCCCAATATATTGCAAAAGGAAGCAACCACCACAACTCATGCCCTCTCAAGGAGCCTTAGTGTACCAACCCAACACAAGATTCAACAAAGAACCGGGTAACACCCAAGACATCCCAAACTCTACAAGAAAGGCCATCCAAACAGCTCTCGCTATCTCACATTGCAAGAGAAGATGATTGACCATTTCCCTGCTATGAATGCACATCGAACAATAGTCAACAATAATGACTCTTCTGGCAACAAGTGATTAACCATCAAGATCTTATCCAAAGTCATTGTCCATAAGAAAAAAGTAGTCTTAGAAGGCGCTTTGGATCCCCAAATGAAAGGGGCCGGATACCTATCACAAGATGGCCCGATATGAGCCTCGTAGAATGAGCAAACCAAGAACCAACCATTCTTTGACCATCTCCAAATGCGCTTATCTGGCTCCGAAGAAGACAAAAGACAAACCTGTAGGCGAGTCAGTAATCGAGATACAACCTCTATCTCCCAATCATTAAGCCTTCTTCTAAGGCCAAGATTCCATGAGCAAATCGAGAACCGACCATTGTTTGACCATCTCCAAATGCGCTTATCTGGCTCCGTAGGAAACAAAAGACAAACCTGTTGGCGAGTCAGTAATCTAGACACAGCCTCAATCTCCCAATCATTTAGCCTTCTTCTAAGGCTGAAATTCTATGCCACATCTTCCCCTTCGTTAACCGCACAAATCAGAATTGAACAACTCTTCTTGCTTGAGAGCGAAAACAAGCCGAGAAACTCCTCCATGAGAGGGACATCTCCACACCACCCGTCCTTCCAGAATCTAATCCTGTCCCCAATTCCCTCCTTATACTTCACCCCCTCAGAAAATTCCGCTGCATCCCTCATAATGCCCCTCCAGATACTACACCCATAGATCGAATGAACAGCCCTCCCATCCCATCCGAAATCCGACTCCCCATATTTACCCTTTATGGCCTTCCTCCACAAACTAGAGGTCTCCTCCCCAATTCTCCACAACCATTTTCCCAACAATGCAACTTTCATAACTGAAATCTTCCTGATCCCTAATCCTCGTTGAACCTTGGGACGACACACTTTCTTCCCCTTTATAATTCTACAGGAAATGATTTGACTAGGTTATCCTTTATACTTGCATATAAATTTTCTTGGATTTTTCTGTCTTGTTGTGAGAAGATCTTGATATGCTTATAACATTACAAACGGATTTGAAAGCTTGAGTCTTTATTGCACAAACTCATTGACATCGTACACTATGATATCTCAATGAAGAAATTAATGTTGGCACGTTGAGTCTTTTTTCTCATCTAGTGACATTCAGTTTTTTAATCTGATAATCATGAGTTATATTTTTTTGTTTACAGATAGAAGAGGTTGGATGGGAACATCTGGTGAGGCTGGGTGAAGACCTAACTTACCTTAGCTTCCGCATCTTGTAAGATGAGAAAGGAAGACTCCATGCTTACAATCATCATTTACTTACAATTGTTTTCTGTTTATGAAGAAAATTTCAAGTTTTCTTTGGTATGTATTTAATCTGTTATTGACAGAGAAAATGCTTCTTAAAATTGTTTTACCTTCTAGCCCTTTGTTGCCATTACTTGAGAATCTCTTCAATCTTGCAGCAGAAAACTTTGATGTTGAAAGCTTATACATATTTTGGTTGCATGTAGTGTTCACAGTTCTATCATAGTCTCCTCAGTCCTCAACAAATAGATATGTGTTTGAACTTGGCCTTATAAATGGATATGAGTGAGATGTTATTTTGACTCAAAGCTTTTGGTAGAACTCACTGGTGAAAGAACTTTCTTGAAAGGAGTGTAGATCTTGATATATATAGAAATCAAGATACAGGCTTACATGATAAAGAGGGTGGATAAAATAGATAGATGTGAACATTAAGACACAACAAATAGTGTTCCAAGATACTTTCAAATGAGATCTGATGCTGTGCATTAGTTTTTTTTTTTTTGATAAGTGCATTAGTACTTCTTTGAGAAACAAGGGCTTTTACAATGTACTGTTGCTGGCACAAAAAGGCTGTACATTTTATACTATGTAAGTTTTGTATCAAATGGTAACAAATTGATTAGTATCTGCTTCTCTCATGAGAAGAATGACCAAACTGTGAGTAGCACTCATTTCAATGCACACAATGGGGTGGTTGGACATAAAATTCAACATCATTCTATTCAATGGAATAGAATGACTGATGCTATTCTTACTAATAGAATGACTAATGGACATGGGGCTCACATGCAGATGAGTTAATGGCTAATTTTTGGCTATGATATTCTTCTCAACATGGATATCGACCTCACAAAAAATCAACCCATTCCAACATTTGCAGCCTTGTGAAAAGTGAATTGCAAACTGAAAAATTTTGGACCATCCATTTTCACCGTTAAATTTAGGTCCATATTTGATAGGTTTGGAAGTTTTAAAAATTACTGATTTTTGGTGAGAATGATCTCCATGGTGAGGAGATCATCCTCACCAAAAATCAGCTCTTAACTCATCTGCAGGCCCCACGTCCATTAGTAATCTATTAGTAAGAATAGCATGAGTCATTCTATATATATACTTGTCACAGCTCAAGAGTAATAAATGAAAGAATATCAATATATTAAGTATGGGTTATGAACAAAATAAGATGAAGAAT
The DNA here is from genome assembly GCA_035048495.1 of Euptelea pleiosperma. Taxonomy (NCBI): domain Eukaryota; kingdom Viridiplantae; phylum Streptophyta; class Magnoliopsida; order Ranunculales; family Eupteleaceae; genus Euptelea; species Euptelea pleiosperma. The sequence goes on along the minus strand of CM068542.1, from coordinate 31,404,493 downwards.
TGAAAAAAGGCAAATAAAGTGGTGTTTTGCTTTCTCTTCACACTCAACCTGAAGTAAGGAAACTTTCTCATGAATGAGATCATAATCGATCTCTATATGTTTAGACCAATAATGGAAAAAAAAAACAGAGAAGTAGCTACCATATTTTTTTGCACTGAGATTATCACAATAAAGAGTGATGTGTGTGGAAAGAAAGATACTAGGATCTGAAGAAAAATCACAATAAAAAGAAAGAAAAAAAGAAAGAAAGAAAGAAAGAAAGAAAAGCCATATCAGCACCTGTGGAAGCCTTAGGTGATACTTTGCTAGCTCAGTCAGCATTGGAGAAGGCTTTGAGCTGATGGGTAGTGGTGGATTCACTTCAGTCATGCCTTTGATGTGATGAACTATTCTCTGAGGTACCAAAAATCATTAAATTAAGAAGAACATGGAAATGAAAAATTTATAATATGAAATGAATGAGGAGCGGTGAAGTATATCTGTGATAATGGGGTAGATGAAAATGCTGAAGGCATAAGGAATTTGAGATATGCATTGGAGCTTCTAGTAAAAAATCAGTTTGGAAACTGCAGACTGATCATTAAACCAATTTTTTTTATCGGTGCAGATCAGTGAACAATAGAAATGGACAAACGGTTACATGCAGAAGGTAATACATTTGGAGGATGTCTTATGAATTATGATATCTTAGGAGTCTACTAGAACCTGACATCTTTTTTAATCTGGGTTCAAGCCCACCACCTTACGGCTGCAGTGCAAAATGTCATCCAATTGATCTTTACTGAAATTTGTCAGTAATTTCAAAGTCAATCAAGTGCGTCAGTATGCTAGAAGCCTGGACTTCGGATTGGAAGGTAGCAGAGACAATTTAAGATGTGGAGCAATAAGTAATAGTCTGTTTGATACTAATCAATTAAGTACAATCCTGGTTGCATATTTTGATGTTGATTGGGTTGCTAATCCAAATGCGAGAAGATGCAATCTTATGTTACTGTATCTGTTTATGAAGTAACTTTGTACTTTGATTCAATAGATGCAGTACACCAGTGTTTTTTCCTTTGGGTAAGTATGCCAAAAACCATGACTACATCTAGTGCACAAGCAGCGTACAGGACTAACCATGGGAAATACAACAGTAGAAACTGTGCTTAGAATCCTGAAAGACGCTCACATTAATACCTAAACTGTTAAACCATATTGTGGTAAGTGCATATCATGTGTCAAAATATTCAACCCATCTTGCTTGAAGAAAACATGACGAAATGGATTAGTACTTCACAAGAAAGAAGTCATTTTGCTTAAGAGTTTAGCTACATCATGTGATATCAAAAGACCAGTATGCGGACATTGTGACCAGGCGTTTGTCTAGCAGTCAGCAGTTGTATCTTTCCAGTAACTTGTGGCTATAGATACATAAACCACATCTTAGCTTGGGGTTTGATGGGGGCAAAGGGCTGTCCTTCATAGTGCAACCTTAATAAGGGCTCTCATAGTCATGAAACTTTAGTTAAGATTGATAGACAATAAAAAACCTAAAAGACCACATTCATTATTAGGTTTGTGTGAGCACAAAAATCTGAGGGCGTGCCGTCAACACCTTAAGAATCGTGCCACGTCTGATGACAAAACAAGTGGCAGAGAGAGAGGAAAAGAGAACAACGCACGTTTTACGTGGTTAGTCAATCCGGCACACACACACACACACACCCCCCCCCCCCCCCCCCCCCTCTAGAAAGTGAGGTTTAGATAATCATAAATTCCCCCCCATCTTAATCAAGGGGATTAAAGTTTATCTCTAACAATTGTCTTTCCATAACTAAAATAAAAATTAATGAGTATTAGCTCTAAGCTAACATGTGGTACACACAACTGGGGTGCACTTTTCGGCACTTACAGCTTGATTATCCACAAAGATGGAGATTGGGTGGCTAAATTGGAGAATGCTTCTAAAGGATTATGTGATTTACGTGTACCTATCAAACTAAAGGGGCCATATGTTCTATTAATGTAAGTGTGCCCACACCACTTAAGTGACTAGTATAAATATTACAATGAGGAGGCCGAACTACTCAAGTTTGTGACTCTCTCTCTTTCTCTCTTCTAACAGTTACTAAAGGCTACTTTGCTTTTAAGAAATTTGATGTTGCTCAAATATTTTCATAAGCCTTTTTTTTTTATCAATGACAGATATAAGACATGATTAACCATGCACCAGCCAGGAATCCAACCCATTTGTTTCATTGTTTTGTTTATGCAGAGTAATTTTGTCTCCATGAGTCACTAATTTAGGCTTGCTTATTTTTGAGTGCTAGAGATAAGAAGGGACAAGTACATATTATGGAGATACAATTGCCTCAAAGTTATCCCAAATCTGCTCCTTCAATTTCAGCGGTTGGTTTCCTTACTCATTACTGAAGTTTGTAATAAAGTTGAACCTGGATATAAATTCTGAACTTAAAAAATATATTTTCAGGTAATAGCTAAGTTGTGGGTTCCACTGCTTTTATGCAAACTGCAAACCTATGTTGCATGTATTCTTCTAAACAGATGAAAATATCCATGTCGAACATGTGTCGGATTCCGACTGTTCATGGATTTTGGTGTGACACTTCTGAATTTCTCTTTGTTCTTTTTTTCCCTTACTTGCTAGATATTACTTAACATTTTCCATTAGTTATGAATTCAAACTTTGCGAATTGGATATAGCAAATATAACATTACATATTTGTAATGCTATTGTCTATAGATATATAATAAAGATCATAAGATACCCCCAGTGTAATTAATTATTATCTTGATTATTATATAAAAAATAATTATGTTGTGTTACATTCCTTAGATTATATTGTCGAATCTATGAATCCTATTTTTCAGGTTTTGTCAAATCTGATGCTATGTACGCTTGTCAGACTTGACACCCTTACACCTAGCAAGGCAACATTGCTGCAAACATTTTGGGTAGCGTAATGTTTTTCATCTTAGTCTCTCTCATTTGGTCTTCTTCAGGATGTACCTTATGTTTGTGAGTTAAAGTGGTCGATAATCTCCAGATTGAAGGATGTTGTGCACCAGTTCTGTGAGGTAGTTCTAGCAAGCTTGCAAAGCAAACTGTAGTATTAGTTGTTCCTTTAATTATATTTGTTCTCTCTCAATGACTCCTGTGCTAAACATTCGTGCTTTTACTAATGAATGCACCCCACTTACAATTATACCCAGCACTTGGAAAAGCTTCAGGAATTTTGGTCTACCTTGGATAATATTGACACCACTCTCTGGGTTGTTGATCCAAGACAGCCATCTCGTGCTACATCATTTCGCCAGATCAACTTAGGTGAGGCTTTTGTTTAATACACGTGTATCGGTGGTTTGTTTTCTTTAAGTCTTCCCATTGATCATTTCTGAGGTCTCAATTTTCTTAGGAAATGATTGTTGTGTCGTATTGTCTATAAATGCGCATGACCCAAGGTCTTTACCAGAGTAAGAATCCACCTGAAATTGGTTAATAATGCTTGCTTTTGCTAGTCGACTGTTCATTCAGTAATGGGATTTGGGTGTGCTAGGTGTCGTTTTTTGGGTCCAGACTCAATAGTAGACTCTATGAGAAAGAAATGGAGGAGAAATAGCAAAGGATGGTATGTTTCAAGTCCTTTTTCATGGGTTTTCAGTCATTGAATTCTGCTACTGATCACATAGTTTGCACTAGTGTACTTATTCTTGGTATCAAATTAGAATTTAGAAAGTGACTTTCCATTTATTTGTCGACATGTAGATATGTGCGTCTATATATCATGCAAATGCATGCATGAGTTTATATGAAGTACTTGTAATGGCTTTTGGGTTTAGTGTATCTCATGATATTATATATATGTGTGCGTGTGTGTGTGTGCGTGCGCATGTTTCCTAATTCTTTAGAGAAGGTTAAACAATGATCAACACTATTCTGTCTATTGATAATTATCTTTTACATTTACTAAAATATTTTATATATGACTTGTTTGAGTAACTGAGTGGACTTGCCCAAGTTAAGTTATTGAACCGGTCGAGTAGATTCCAAGTCCAAATTTTTATTTTGTGGAGCATAATTACCAGGAAAACATTCTCATAAATACCCATGCTTATCACTTCCTGTTTAAAAAGTCTGTTTTGCATAAATTACTGCATTCGATGTTGTTACATAATGTGTTTCTCACATCATTTCGCAATCATGTCCCAACTTGGCAAGTGTGCTTTGGAATTATTGCTTGCATTATTGTATTCCTTGTTTGACGTTTGTTGTGTTTGTTGATCATCGCTGATATTCATCAACAACATGAATGTTTATGTTATCTGTTCGGTTGCTAGGATGAAGAAAAAACCATTCACTGAAAATCTTGCATGTATGTTGGAGACTTCACTACCTGGACCTCCAGATACCCAGAAGGATGACCAGCAAGTTGAGTGTGGAATTTGTTATGCCCAGTGTCTTCCAGTTGGTAAGCTCGAAAATACATGCTTTGAAATTTTCAAGTAACCTGAATTTATTTATCAGTTTCTTTTTGTTGTTAATGAAGATGATGAACTTGGGGCTAAGAGTGGAACTGGACCTGACTATACGTGCGACAATAGCAGCTGCAGCAGGGCTTTTCACAGTGTTTGTCTCGGGGATTGGTTGCGTTCCATCACAACGACAAGGCAGTAAGTTGAAATTATCTTTCAGTTGTTGCTTTTGCATTTAGTTCATCTGTTAATATATAGCCCCCGAGGTTGCTTGCATTACTTTACAGTAATGGAGTTGTACGATGAGATTATTTTCAGCTACCTGTGTTTGTGTTAGGTCTATTTCATTGACTTTTAGGAGGTTGGGACCTACTTTTTTACGGGTCCTACTTCGAGGACCTCCAATACCAAAGGTCAACCCTATTGGATCACCGTAACAATCTGATCTGCAAGAAACTTTTGGATGGTTAGAAAAAATGGTTAACAATCCAGGAGAAAAGAAGTCTACAAAATGGATGATTACAATCATCTATTGGGGTTGGCTTTTGGCGTAGAACTCCCAGGTGGAACTCTTTGAGTCGTGTGATCCTGCGTGTATACCATCCAAATGGTCAAATCATGGATACCTTGGATTTTTGAAGAGTGGTTGCATCATTTATGGTTCTCTTGAATGCTTGTATTGCAGGTCGTTTGATGTTCTGTTTGGGAACTGCCCATACTGTTCGGAGCCAGTAGCGGTCAAAGTCAACACCAATGAGTAATATGGTGCTTCGTCAACTCTAAACTTACAATACCAGTGACAATCCAAGTCTACAGTATTTCCTTTCGCCTATGAAATGGTAAATTTCTTGTTAAGAAAATGCCCCTATTTTATATATCGGTGTTCATTTTTATTTTTTTAGGATTTCAAGTCAATGCGCGGGTAACTTTGTACCCCGTAAAGCAGCCCATGATGCTCTAGTCAAGTATTTTGTAGTGCAAAGGACTGGGCAACAACATACTCGTCAAAAGATCCATTGGAGCCAAGCATCCTTGTGGATTCATACTGCAACTTTGAAGCCTTTTTGTGCCAATGCCATGGCTCTTCTTTGATGAATGGAACAATTGTTATCAAGGACAAGATGATGTGGGATTTGGAAAAATTAATTCAGTTGGAAGAATGATTTTATGGTGCATACAGTCACAGTGTTACATGTGTTGTCCCATCTCACCTGACAATTGCCATTAACATACCCATTGATCCAAATTGTGCAGCCAATGGTCCACCTCTTGGACAGCCAAGTCTGCATTTTCAAATCCTAACCATATGCCCAGTGTGGACATCCCTTTAGACGAGCTGCCCTAATATTATTTGATCATAGAAAGCAAGCTCTGATTGACATTTGTGATTGGGTTAGTAGTTGATCTATATAAATGGATGTGCATGATTTGCAAATTGTACGCAAAGATTGGAGGGAGCAAATAGTCTGGAACTTCAGTGCAGCATTGTATTAGCCAATTTAATCCCCAATTCTGGAATTGATTCATCTCTATCTAGGTTCTATACGTTGATCAACAAAATGTTTTACAGGAAAATGATTTGTATGTTAGAATGTGTTGATACAGAAAATGTTTTACGACATTTAAAGCTCAGTATGGTTATCAACAAAAATTTTTGCAGGTGTTTCCAAAACTGCCCTTTGATTAAACTTTCCTATTTTGCCACCTCTTCCAAAAATGTATCTACAAGCACACTTGCTCAAACGTGTATGGGTGTTCATGTACTGGCCCAACAACATACATTACAACATCAGGGTCCCCATAGGCTTCCATGGCCCTACAAGGAATTATTTTATACTGTTTGGACCTTTCCAGTGTTTGTCTTTTTTGGGTTTTTGTTTTATTTTATTTGACGAGCGGGAAAAAAAAAGAGACCACAATTATAAGATTATCATGACACCCTAAACCAAGAACCATTCAATTCACTACCATGCAGTGTTTATCTCCTCCTCTATCCATTCAATACCAACAAATCATTTTCGAACTGGTTGACAAGGTGCGGAAAACTTAAGTCTTAACCTTTAGGATCCTAACATTCCACCATGCTTCCAAGGCCATCGTCCATAGTGGCCCACTCTAAGTTGGCTTTCACTTTGGTATCCCTATTTTCTCATTTTTTGTGAGGGTATTTTTTCCAATACCTCTATTTTCTCTTTTTGACCGAGCCCCCAGGTAGCCCTTTCCCCAGATCGCCCCTCTCGCGACTTGAACTTGTGACGTGGGGTTGGCTCTGATACCAAATGTTAAGACCCAAACCAATACATCAAAGCACATAGGTGATAGAGGTGAGGAAAGCTTAAGTCTTAACCTTTAGGATCTCAATCCATGCGAGTACCCATTGATCTGGACCTTTGGACAGTTGTGATGATTCTATCGTCATAAAGTCCATGGAATCACTCATTCAAGTGGTGGTTTGCAGATTTGTGGTACCCAGGTGGGCATTTGGGTCGATCAAGCAGTATTGAGATGGGTTTATACACTGCTATCAGTACCCGAAAACTGGTAACATCCCCGACATGTATACGGTATACCCATTGATATAGCATATAATTTTTGTTATTGTCCTGTGTGACGTTGTGACGTCGGATCAAAGAGGGAACAGAGGAGTTTGTCCGATTAGAATTATTTTTGTTAGGAGGAAGAGCCCTCCAAACCTACAGACGGCTACTTTTCTTCTTCCTCTTCTCATCACATCTTTTGTGTTATGTAATTATGGGTAATTTAGTAACATCTCCCTGAAATTTGAAAGTAATTAGTAATACCCCCTATACTTTCAAACTTTAGGATTACCCCCTTGACCTAGTTTAACCATCCTTTTGACTAACATTAAAACGTGACATGAATCATGCGCCTGTTAATGAACCCATGAAAGGAGCATAATATTGCAAGGACAATTCTAATGACGTGTAATTCATGTCCCCTTTAACTAGTCAACCACTGTTGAACTAGGTCAAGAGGGTGGTAATCCTAAAGTTTGAAAGTATAAAGGGGTATTACTAATTAATTTCAAATTTCAGGGGGGGTGTTACTAAAATAACGTTGATGTGTTATTACAAAATTTAAAGATTTTTTTCATATACCTCCGTCGGCAATTTGATATGCCTCCCTATATTAAAAAATATTATATTTGCCTCCTTTGACCAAGTCTAACCATAAATTACAAAATTATTCACTTGTCTTGATTTGTTTCTCATACTAATGGGTGGCCCGTGCCCATAGCACTGCCCGACAAAGCATTTGTCAAAATTGGGTTTGAGTGGCTGAGATCCACCGTCCAGTTGGGGATAAGATCACGGCCCTTTTTTATTGAAGCCTATAAGATGGTGGGACAACTGAGCTCCCTTGTTATATAGATTTCAACCACTCCTCACGTAGTTAGTAAATTCTTCAATTATTCGCAAAGTATTTAAAAAACCAACAGAACAACGTCCTATTCAAAGGTTTTGAAAAATTCACGCATTTTTGAACATGATCGAATTATTCGCTAACTTTTCCAAATTATTTCCCGATTATTCAGTTTGAACTTTGAACATGAGACATTATTTTTCTACGACAAAAAAGTCGTCAATATTTTGCTTTCTTTTGTTTTTTTTTTTTTTTTCAATTATTTTAGCCGAATTTTTGAAACATTATTTTTCTAAGACAAAAAAGTTGTCAATATTTTGCTTTCTTTTGTTTTTTTTTTTTATTTTTTCAATTGTTTTAGACGAATTTTTGAACGCATTTTTTACTCACAAATCCAAATTGTACTCCAACACTTCCCGTGCGAACCCTTGAAACATACATCAGGTAGCCAATCTCGCGGCTCAGACTCAATCACTACATCTTTTGAAACATATCATCATCGTTTGGACGCTTTACCGATCCAGAGGCGTTTACCCGGGAGGACGTCATATGTAAAAATTTAATTCCAGAGGGGAAGATCATGGTTTTAAAAACGCCCGTTTAAACGATTTTAACGGCCGTTTAAACTGTAACGCCCCAAGCCCGTTTCGGTTAAAACATTTTATCGATTTTGAATAAAACGGCCATTTTTTTTTGTTTTAACGGCTGTTAAAATCGTCTAAACAGCCGTTTAATTGTGAAAAATTTTGTGAAAAAAACGGCTGTTAAATCCGTTTAATTTCGGTTAAATTTCATTTTTTTTTTTAATTTTTAAATTTCAAAATTTGAATTTCAGCGCCATTTTTTATGTTTTTTTCCGTTAAAACCGTTTAATTCCGTTAAATTCTATTTTTCCCTTTTTTCTATTTTTGCCCCTGGCCGTTTCAATCCGTTTTAACTGCCGTTTAAACAGTTTAAACGGTAACACCCCCAGTCCGTTTAACCGTTAAAACGGCCTCCTTTAAACCTTGGGGAAGATCACAAGTTTTTTTTTTTACAAATGGCGGATGAGGTAGCAGGAACCCTTTCATCACTTCACTGTTTCCCAACGTGGCAATCTGTAGTAGTTAGGTCACTCCACCACGTGGTCTAAAAGAGATAGGCTTCTATTACTGTTTTTTTCACTTAAAAAATTCAAAAATTTCCTGAGCTGTCCTTTATTGGTGTGAGGTGGACAAGGATAAATATTTCCTCAACGATGTTGATAGAAAAATTACCTGGGCGGCTGTATGTTAGTATGTACTTTGTACCACGTGGCACACTCTTGGAGACCACTGATTGAGCCCATACAATCCAAAAATAACCCGATTGGTCTCCGTGAGTGTGCCACGTGGCACAAATATTATTGGGACTTCCACTACTACGTTACCAATTCACAGGGTCGTTTATCAGATGGATGGTCTGGATGATTAGGCCCATCAGCGATCCACATGGCAAGAAAAGGGGTGACTGTCCAAAGAACAGGTTTGGATAGGCTAAGAAATATTTTCTCTCCTTAGATTGGTGATGGACTGTAGTCTGGTGCTTGATTTAGGACTCGGGTTGGAACTAACGGGTCTGGTTCAGGTAAGCCCAAACCCGACGCAATGGGTGAACAGGCATGAACAGAATATACACCCCATATTATTCTGGAACTCTCGATTACCCTGTGATGAATAATGGCCAGTGGAGATGATGACAGGAAACAGTGCTCATAAATAATACAAAGCGGATTCCCGACACCGAACGTCAGACCCCGTCAGGTGGAATTACTAGCCAAGAGGCCACAATCGATCGATCGTTCTCCCGCACGAGAGCCACTCCCCTACGTCGCATCATGTCTTTAACTAATAGGAATACGCCACGTGGATATGAGAGCATTGAGCTGGTCCAGTCGTTGGGGGGACGATGAACCAAAAAAACGTGGGAACGTCAATTGTGGGACCTAACTACTAAAGCATTTTGCATGACATGGCGCCTTCTGATTGGCCGTAGTTAGAGAAAGTTTTGATTCTCTTCTAGGATTTTTGCGTTTCCAGAAGATATAAAAGTGATCTGTTTGTCTTCAAGCGTATAAGTTCCCTATCAACGAAAGGACAAGTTTGATGGGGGTCTTATTTACCAAAATTACCTTATTAAAAACACAAATTATCTAATTAGTACGGTTGGTACATAATTTACCACGTGGCTACTCTTATACCTTAATCCCCTTGCCAACATATTTATCCAAAGGAGAAACTTTATGTGTGATCGATGGCCAACTAATTGCGGATAGGGACCACTATTCAATGGGTCCCATCTGGTCAATGAATGTAACCAACTTGGCACCTACTTACCAACCTAATCTATTTTACTACCTACTTAGCAAGGTATTAAAAGTTATCGACATGATCTTATTTCGAGTAAACTCCGCTTCGACAAGAAAGGGAATTTCTTATAAACCCACCCTAAATGAGTTTTTTTTTTTTTGAAGCGGTGGGATTTTTGAAGTGTCAATCATGCTCCAATGATCTCGCGCCACACACCCAGGTATATGTGGCGCGTGATCTTTGGGCGCATGATCGCCGCTTCAAAAATCCCGCTCGCTTCAAACAAATTTCTTGCCCTAAATGTGATTGCATATGGAGCCAGATGTACACATTATTTGTCCAATTAATATGAAAGAAAGACATGAGGGCTCCTAGTGGAATATTGAGGCCTGAACTCGATGTATAGGTGTTTGACTGTTGAATGTGACCAACACCAAATTTGATGTCGGTGAATCGGGTTATGGGCATGGTAATAAGAAGAAATAAATATTAGAAGGGTCGGGATGCGGACCGGACCCACGTACATAGAAGATGAATCAATGGCTGATTTTTGGTGAGGATGATCTCCTCGCAATATAGATCACCCCACCAAAAATATTTTTGTGAGGATGATCTCTTCACCCTAGAGATCATCTTCACCAAAAATCAGCCATGGATTCACCTTCTACATGGCTACGCCAAATGGTTGTCCCCCGATCCCGACCATATGAAAAATAATACATTTAATTTTTAATTTTAAAAATGTGGCGGGAAAATATGATGAGTAAATTTTGTATATATGTAGAGCCAATTTTGTTGTGGAATTGTTCATCCAATCAAGACGGGACACGTAAACACTAAGACAACATACTTAACTCAGGTCAAATTAGTTAACTTGAGTCAGGTTAAGTATTGAACTCTTTTGTATGTAATATGTATGTGTGAGCCTTTGAGGTAGTAATTGGATATTAGATTATATATACAATCCTACAATAGGCTCTACATCATAAGAAAATGGCGGGGCCAATGACGGCTTGCCATTAGCTGGATGAAGGGGAATTTGATTAGAATGACAGCTTTCCATTAATTTGACAGCAGTTCCTATCCCTTCTCTCTTCCTCCTAGCTAACTCCTATCCCATCTGCAAGTATAAAATCCCCCAAAACCCTCTACTCTTCAATTATCCCAACAACATTCTTCCTCCTGTACACCCACAACCATGGCCATGCACACATCCTCAATCCATACTGCTCTTTCTATTCTGTTGTACCTCCTCATCACAATCTTTATGTCTGTCTCGGCACGTCCGGCTACCTTTCTCCAAGACTTCCGTGTCACGTGGTCTGATTCCCATATCAAGCAAATTCAAGGAGGAACTGCCATTCAATTAATCCTAGATCAAAATTCAGGTAAAATTAATATTGAGCGTACGTCGAGCAATATACGTGCGTAAATTCATAGCTTTTTAATCGATACAAATCAAATAAAATTAATATGGTTCGATATAAAATTACTACTTGTTACAATTTGCAGGATGTGGATTTGCTTCCAAGCAGAAGTACTTGTTTGGGCATGTGAGCATGAAGATCAAGCTCGTCCCTGGTGACTCCGCTGGAACTGTCACCGCATTCTATGTGCGTTGCTTGCCACTACCCGCCACCTTACTTAATTTCTTGGTTTTTCAATGTGATATATACCATTTGAGCTTGCTTGATCTTGATTTTAATCTTATTTTTGGTGTTCTAGATGAATTCGGACACGGATATGGTCCGCGACGAGTTGGATTTCGAGTTCTTGGGTAATCGTAGCGGGCAGCCTTACACGGTGCAAACAAATGTGTATGCACATGGAAAGGGTGATCGGGAACAAAGAGTCAACCTCTGGTTTGATCCCGCTGCAGATTTCCACACTTACTCCATTCTTTGGAATCATCATCATGTTGTGTAAGTTTAAAGTTCGATAAGCTCCATAGGGATATGAATTATTTTCATGACTGTTGTTACTATTAATGATGATTATGATGTGATGGCGATTTTTTTTCTTTTTATCGATATGATGGTGATGGTGATGGTGATGGTGATGGTGATGGTGGTGGTGGTGGTGGTGGTGCAGTTTCGTGGTCGACGACGTACCCATTAGGGTTTACAAGAACAACGAGGCCAGAGGAATTCCGTTTCCGAAGTTCCAAGCAATGGGAGTATACTCAACATTGTGGGAAGCCGATGATTGGGCGACAAGAGGCGGGCTTGAGAAGATTGATTGGAGTAAAGCACCCTTCTATGCTTACTATAAGGATTTCGATATCGAAGGGTGTGCGGTTCCAGGACCCGCAAGTTGCGCGTCAAACCCTATGAACTGGTGGGAGGGTCCTACATACCAACAATTGGATGCAAATCAAGCTAGAAAATACAGATGGGTTCGATTGAATCACATGATCTACGACTACTGCACCGATAAATCCCGATACCCGGTCACCCCACCGGAATGCATGGCAGGCATCTAATAAGTACCATACAGATTACAGACCCAGCCTAGCTATAAGCCTCTTATGTGCAAGAGAGGCCATGCATAACAAATTATGTGGTGGAGCTTAATTTGTGTGAGTTTGTTCTACAACCTATGGAATTGGTTGAAGGTCAGTGTCTATTTGTAGCTCTATCTGTCTGTATTAGGTGTAAATTATTTGTGCAATAAAGTCTTTGCATGATTGAGAAAACCAAAAATTTCTAAAAAGAAAAAAATCTTTAATCTATTTACAAAAACAAAAATAAAATTGTGAGAATCTCAAAAAAAGTAACTAAACGTCCTTTGAAAGGGCGTTTCTTCCTGAAAGATTGACTGAGGCTGACAAACGCCCTTTAAAAGGGCGTTTCTCATAAAGGAGTAAAACTTTTGTCCCAATACGAGCCACATGGCACACTCTTAGTGGATGTTGACCGTATGGATGTTTGATCAGTCCCTTCATGGACCTGCAGTCCAAAAATCAGCCTAATTAGTAATTTACAACATTTGGATCTTTGCACTCAAATTATTACGATTAAAATCAACCCATGAAAATAACTTAAATCCAACGCTTATAAACCACTAATCAAGTTTCTTTTTTGGTGTGTAGATATCCACCTAGTGATTTGCCAAACATCCACACGGTCATTGTCCGATAAGAGCGTGCCATGTGGCTTGTATCGGGGCAAAAGTTTTACTCCTCTATGGGCAAACGCCCTTTTAAATGGCGTCTGTCAGGTTAAAGAGTGTTTGTCAGCCTTTTCAGGAAAAACAGTCGTCTTTTCACCTTTTTCACCTTTTAAATCTGTCAAGGAGTTTCGTTACTTTTTTGGGGAATGTCAGAAATTTATTTTTGTTTTTGTAAATAGATTAAAGTTTGTTTTCTTTTTAGAAATTTTCCTTTGAGAAAAAGATAGGTTTTAAACTTGAAGCAGAGATTCTCTCTCCCACACCCACCTACTAGTTTTGAATGAAATACACGTGCGAATGTTACCCCCCAAGTTGGTTTTTTAGTCGGGTTTTAGTCGTTGATAGGTCAACTCTCTAGTCAATTAATAAATTAACGGTATTTTTGTAATACAACCCCCCCCCCCCCCCCCCCCCCCATACTTTCAAACTTTATGAATTCCCACCTTTGGATGAGATCTCCAAGCCAAAAATCCACCAATCCGATGATTCTAACCGTCGGATCTAATTTAAATGACTCCAAAAAAATTAGAAGTCTATAGACCAGATGTTTAATTACATTCACCAATCAGATTGATTTAGCATAGAAAATCTCCCCCCCCCCCCCCCCCCCCCCAAATACTTTCAAACTTTATGAATTCCCACCTTTGGATGAGATCTCCAAGCCGAAAATCCATCCAATCCGATGATTCTAACCGTCGGATCTAATTTAAATGACTCCAAAAAAATTAGAAGTCTATAGACCAGATGTTTAATTACATTCACCAATCAGATTGATTTAGCATAGAAAATCTCCTTACGTGGGTCCACTGAATGAGACTCTCGAAGGCCTTAATTGTCTCACATGTACATGAACAATGATCCTAACCGCCTAATCTATTTTTAATTTTTTATTGACCTAAAAATTACTCAAATTGATCAGTAAAACTTGGCTGACCAGCTTTGGCACATTATTAGAGGACACTGGCCATATAGATGTTTGGCCAATCCCTAGGTGGACCTACGAACAAAATTCAACTTGATTAGTCATTTCTAAGTGTTGGATTGGAGTCATTTTCATGGGTTGATTTTGGGAATTCGAGCAATATCGACCATTATTTGGGGTACAAGATCGAAAGGTTTGAAATTACTAATCAGGGAGTAAAACTTCGAGGCCATCATCAAGGTAGATGACAGGGCACAAGATGTCGGCACGTGTATTTTGTATGGATGGACCACCTCGGCCTCACCGCACACATACACAGGTGAGTGTTTTGGGAAAAAGCACTCAAGTACTCACCTGGGTACGTGTGCGGTGAGGCCGAGGTGGTCCGTCGGTACAAAATACATGTACCGATATCTCCTGCCCTGTCATCAAAGTTTTATCCTTAATCAGGTTGATTTTTTGTTTGTAGGTCCACCTAGGGATTGGCCAACCATCCATACGGTCAGCGTCGTCTAAAAATGTGCCACATGGCTTATATTGTGGGCTCACATCTTGGGTGACCGTCAGCCAAGTTTTACTCCTCAACGGAAGTCTATAAACTTGGTGTACGGATTCATGATCAGAACTCTGGCCCACATCTTTCATTACACGTATCTAAGAGAGCATGTAAATTCAATAATCTTCTCTGATCACCTGACATTCTTTTCTTGGATCCACTGAGTTTGACATTTTTTTTGTTTACGGCGGATCATAATAGATTGAGATAGGGTGATACCGAATTATTTGATCGATGCAGTTGAGCTGCGAACCGTCGAATTCAAGAGATCCATGGTTGACATGGCAACGATTGCAAAGGGTAAAATATTCATTGAATATTAATAAAGTGACTCCCATGTGGACTGTAAATCTCTTGAATCCAACGGTCTACGGCTCAACCCGCATGATTCCTTTTTGCGGTTAAGCTTGGGATAGCATTTTCCAAAAGAATTGATGAGGCCAACTGAACACATTTGTGTGTGGGGTCAAAATAGCATGGTTGCTTAAATTAGAGAAAAAGACCGACCATTGGATCTTATCCAAAGGTGTTATGACAGGGGGCCCACCATTTAATGCAGTGCACGAATAGAAAATATGTCTATATCGAATGCGTATCGATGTTGATTGACCATTTCTGGACTAGTGCGCGAATCATATTTGATTGATCGAAAGAAAGTCGTGGATTGGTCAATCTTGATCAAGACGGGGTGCAAACTCTGGACTGCGATTCATGCAACATACATTCATTTTAAGTATAGAAAAACTCCTATGCATCAACTAACGTGCACATCCATGCACCGCACCGACAGACATCATCATCATCAAAGCCTTATCCCAACTACATAGAATCGACTGTATGAAGCCTGTTCCTCCACTCATTTCTATCTCACCTATTTCAGTCGGTCCCCTCTTATTTTATCACCTATTGGTAGAGGTGTCAGAGTAATCCGATTAGACCCAGAACCGAAAGGCTCCTATTGAGATCTTCTTTGCTCTAGAGAAGGTACTTAGTCCTTGGTGTTTATGTTTTTGGTTTGTTTTTGTTCTGGTTTTTTGGCTTTGAGTAGGTCATCTCGACCTCTTTGGCTTCCCTTGTAATCTTTTTGACGTTTTTGCTTTCATTGCATTCTACAATTATAGTATACTAGGGATGCGTACACGGACGTGCCACTTCTTAGAGATCATTAACCATATGGATGTTTTCATGGATTCATTTTTAATCGTAGATTTTGAGCCTTTGTTTTATACAAAGATCTACAGGTCTAAGATCATTTAAGGGTAATATTGAAGTTTAGGGAAAGAACTCATTAATGAACTTTTGTACATTGAGGACAGGTAGAGATAGAGATCCCTGATTCAACCTGATTAGTAATTTCTATCCATTAGATTAGAGTCGTATTCATGATTTACTTTTATTTATGGATTTTGAGAAGTAATTGTATTATTTGGATCCAAATGTTAGAAGTCACTAATCAATATGATTTTTGGTATGTAGGTCTATGTAGGGATGAAAAAAACATCCATACAATCAGTGTCCTCTAAGAGTGTGCCACGTGGCTCATACGGTGGTCCGTCATATACTTAAGTTTTCTTTTTATTTGTCAGCGTACCATGAGATGAGAGGAAGTTTTTAATTTTTTTTATATCGGAGACTGCATTTAATGAGCAAATGATCACACTAAAAAAACATCAAGAACCCATGTTAAATGAATAACTTAAAGAAAACAAATGAACAGAGTAGGGGCATTTTGGCATAACTTTGCTCTTTATATAGTAAAATATATATATATATATATATATATATATATATATATATATATATATATATATATATATATATATATATATATATATATATATATATATATAGAGTCAAGATCGGGGGACAAATTTTGACAACAAAAAATAGGTGTGGGCCAACATATAAATTAGACGTTCTGGATTGAGATGATTTTTGGTGAGGATGGTCTGTGTAGTCAGAATATCGTCTTCACAAAAATTCAAATCATTCCGATATTCATAGACTGGTTTAGAAGCTGAAGAATTATGGACCGTCTATTTTTACTATTAACTTGAAAACCACATTTAGTGGGGTTAGAAATTTCATAATGGGATGCTTTTTTTGTAGGGGTGATCTATATTGTGAGGACATCATCTTCTCAGGAGCCCCCCTTTTTCTTACCCCTCTCGGGAGTCGTCTTTTCATCTGTGTATTCCGAGAATCCAACGGTGGGTGTCAGTTCATAAATGAATTGGTTACAGTAACAAGGTTCGAAGTATTAGTCGATCCTAGTTTGGATCGGACGATCCGGATCGGTCTCAGAGGCTCCCGAGACATTGATCCAATGCGTGTACCAGATCACACTAGATCGGTGTGGGAGAAAAATATCTGATCTAACCCACACAATCTTCGATGTCAGACGATTCGGATTTTGGTGATGATCGAACGACTCTGATGCTCCAGGACGAAACTGCTTTCTCCTCTACGAAGGATAGGATGATCTCCAGATGAGATTTGGTTGTACCTGTTGACAAGACTCCGACGCTCAAGTCAGCTTAGGAATGATAACATGATTCAAGAAAATAGTAAAGTGTTTCAGAGTTTAGGCTATCTGGATCTGGAGAGCAAGATCCTCTTCTCAGTCCTGAGGGTCTCATATTTATACCCTTAGAACTGGCGTGACTTACCTTCCACGTGTCTAGTCATTATCAGTCAACGATGACTCAGATGGATTCTGTTATAAAACAGAATCTTATGATTATATCTTGACTTCCTTGATTCGGTTATACCTGAAATAACTGAAGTGATACTGAGGTGGCATCCTTCGTGTCAGGTATTCGGATAAGGGGATGTCGAATTCGTGATAGTTCAACTAGCTGCCATGTGGCCAATATTCATTAGTTAAGAAATCGATTGTGTTCAGAATACTTACCTCGTACGTAAGAGATCCTGCCACGTAAGTCATTTTGACCTTATCTGGCTTTGCCGGGATGAGATTGAAATAGATCCCGTCAAGTAAGTCTGGTGACCTTGTCGGGATATAGGCATCCAGCCAGTCATGTGATCTTGCCGGGATAATATTGAAATAGGTCCCGTCAAATATGTTGACCTTGTCGGGATGTGATTGAAATAGATCCCGTCAAGTAAGTCTGGTGACCTTGTCGGGATATATGCATCCAACCAGTCATGTGATCTTGCCGGGATAATATTGAAATAGGTCCCGTCAAATATGTTGACCTTGTCGGGATAAGATTGTTTATAGGTCCCGTCAAGCCTGTTGACCTTGTCGGGATGAGATTGTAATAGATCCCGTCAAGCCTGTTGACCTTGTCGGGATGAGATTGTAATAGATCCCGTCAAGCCTGTTGACCTTATCGGGATGAGATTATAATAGATCCCGTCAAGCCTGTTGACCTTGTCGGGATGAGATTGAAATAGATCCCGTCAAGTCTGTTGACCTTGTTGGGACGAGATTCAATAATAAATATGTCAGGCAAGATTGAATGCTTCCCGACATATTAAAGGCTAAGACGTTAATGTATTCTGTTAGCATTACGTCCATGTGTCGATTATTCCATCTTGACACGTGGCACTTCCAATTAATGAAAATCGTGTGACTGATATTTGCTTAAAAGTGCGTATTTTCCACTGTTATCTTCTAAGCGTTTACACACTCTCCTACGTTAAAATGCTCTATTTATCTACTTTTCTACGTAAGAGTCTTTTTTGTTGCGTAGAACACACTTTTCTGGACGAAATGGTATATTTGCATGCATTAAACATATTTTCGGAAGTCTAGACATTGAGTCGTTCTGATAAAGTCTCATTACGCGATTCTTCTGTCGCAGGAAACCCCGATGGGACAATTCTCGAGACTTGCGAGCCCACATCGATCAGGAAAGCCCATTATCAAAGCTTAAAGAGCCCACATGCTATGACTAGAAGATATGGGCCAAATATGGGCTGAATAAGATGACCAAAAAGTCGGCCCAAAGAACGAAGAGAGCAGGAGAGCCAATGACCAAGAGACGGACCAAAGCGTTTAAAGCTACATGAGTCAGCAAGGAAGGATAGTCTACTCTACTAGAGAAGCGTGAGGATGGTCACAGTGAAGACCAGGGTTCCAGACCCTCTACCAATACTTTTATCTCCATTTTTTGATATTTTCTCTCTCATCTCTCCTTATTCTCTCTCTCTTCATCTCTCGGTCCTCGAATCTATTGACCTAATCCCAGAACTCCTGCCCATTGGCTCTATCTCATCTCCCTTAGCTTTCTGACCATTGGATCTTCCATCGGACCGTTGGATCTTCCATCGGACCGTCGGATCTTCAATCGGACCGTTGGATCTCTTTAGATCCGTCGATCTACCTATCTGGTTCCCAATCAAGTCACCATCCATCCGATCGCCATCAGACTGTCTGTCACATCATCTTGTGAGACGATGGACATCATCAATCCATGTGGGCCAGTAGCCGGGCCCATCATCATCGACCCGCTGTCCGACCAGTTAGTGGACCCCGTGAACTTCAAAATAATTTTAATTAAATTTTAAAAAATGGGGGGTCCACTAAATGGGGACATTCCCCATAGAAAAGTAGTGTTTTACTTTTAAAAAAAAAAAAATTTATTTTTTTATTTCAAAAATTCTCTAATTTCCATTAATGGAAACTAAGGAGCTTTAAAAGGGGAAGGAGAAGGGTTCTTTGGAACCCTAATCCCCATCTTTTCTTCTCCTCTCCTTCACCGAATCTTCTCCCCACGTTTTCCCCTTCTTCTTCTCCCTCTTTTTCTTCTTTTCGTTCTTCTTCTTCGTCATCTTCTTCACGTCTTCTACCGGAGTTGCAGCCTGCAACTCCTGCCGGCAACAGCTGCAAGCACCTCGCACGAACCTGCTCCACTCCTCCTTCACGCCATCAAATCATCCACACCCCATTCTTGACCGCCCCCTCTCCATTGCAAAAGAGAAAAAAAAAAAAAAACCAGCAAGCCCATCTCTTACCGCCCTTCTCATCACTCCTCTCTCTCACTTCTCTTCCACGACCTAAGCCGTTCTCAATCCTAACCGCCGCCTCCTCCTTCATCACCTCTTGCCGTAGCAGTGCAAAACCGCCTAGCATCTCTTCCCCTTTTCGCGAGCAGCCACTGTAAAACATCTCTATCTTCACCGTTTTGGAGAGTTGCAGACCTGCAACTTTCCACTTCAACCACCGTTAGTTCACGAACCAGGCTGCACACCCCGCTGTTCGTCAATCAATCACCAACAGCAACGTCGCTCCTCTCCCAAAACCCCTCTCTCGCTTTCTATTCTCTTCCCCAATCCACCGCCTTCTTCTTTCTTCTTTAACGTCCTCACAAAAAAAAAAAAAATAACAAAAAAAAAAAAAGAAAAAGAAAAGAGGAAAGAAGAGGAGAAGAGTGTAAAGAGGAGCTCACCTGTCCAAACCGTGACCCTTCTCCTCCATCTCCTTCACCGCCTCCATAGCCTTGCCCCAGCCGACCACCATCAAACCAGCCACAGCCTCCTACCTGTTGGTGTGCACGACAGCTTCCCCCCTTTTCCTCATCTCCTTCTTCGTTGCTACACCAAGCCACCGCACGCACCACCGAACTCCATCATCACCATCTCAACGCCCACACCAGTCCACATCTTCTACCAACCAAAGCAAAATAGTTGCCGCCTCCATCGCTTACCATTCCCCCATCCATCCTTTCCATTGGCTTGAATGTGGTAGGAACCACCAATTGCTCCATTCATCTCCATTAGGTAAGATTGTTTTGTTTTTAGCATAGTTTTATTTGATTTACTTCAAGGCGTGTAATCGACTTTCTCATTTGAATGAATTTACTATTCATTTTATTTTGTTATTAGTTGATTTTTTTTTTATTTGAGGATATTAGTTTAATAAAAGTGTTGATTTGATTTCATAGGTTGTTTGTGGTCTTCATGTTAGTAGGATTTCTTTTAGTCTTTTCTCTATCTAAAAATTCATAAAATCAATCATGTTTTAATCCCGTGATCATCATTTTCACCTCTCCATCATCTTTAATAGCATTTTTGTGAAAAAATTCGTCATTGTATGATCTTTAATGCGCATTCTCTAACCCCCGAGTGAGGATATGATATCCGACACGAATCCCTATACAAGAATCTCCATATTTTGCAAGAATTTAGTCTCGGATAATTATAAAATGTGTTGAAGTTAGGGTTTCCGATTCGACGACACGGAAAAACCCTATTTTCAATGACACGATGGGCGGTTTATGGCTCCTGATGATGCCTCCGGCGCATTTACTCTCGCGTGCTATTCTTTAACACATGTCATCTTTTTATGATCGCACGTGCTAAGCCAGTGACACGCGTCAGTATCTGACTTGTTGAAAAATACGGCACCCACATCGCCCCCCTTTTTGAGAAGATCGATAAGTCGCCGTCGTATCTTCTGAAAAAGATCTTGACCCTCCACATCTTACTCTAGTTTTCTGGCCGTTGGATCACTCAGCAATTAATCGACCATTACCCTTCTCATTTAATATTGAGCTCATTGTTGTTGTATACATGAGACGTGTCCGTACTAGCGTGCTGCCCAATGTACAGTCGTCGAATGGAATGATTGACGGGTACTGTGCTCGAGGGAACAGGTAACCGAACCTTCAAGTAACACATCCTTCGAATTTTGGCTCCAGGGATTAGATATCTCTAGATTGTCGATTTGATATAACCAGATCTTTGTCTATAAATAGCTCATTTCCCCTCATTCTTTCATTTCTGCTCTTTGATCGGCGCTCTGCAACAATTCAAGTTTTAAGCTCAGGCTGTTTCTCATTTCTGTCTTCTATGCTTGCTGCCTCTGGTCTGTAACGGTATTCTTCTCTTATCTGTTATCCCCTTTCTTCTACCTTCATCTTCCTCTCATCTATTTCAAATGGCTGGGGGTAGAGTAGTTCTTGAAGATACCGAAGAAATGGTTCCCAGAGAACCAGTAGAGACTAATGTTGCTGTAGGGGAAGAAATATCCTCTGTCTCATTAGATCGGGTCATAGATACATATAGGGAGGAATCGATAGTTCCTCAAGAGATCGCTAGGGTCCACACTCATGGAAACGACCCTTATATAGTAGGTTTGAGGAGGGAATTTGCCATTCCTTCTTCTGTCTTCATTAATCTTGGTTCTCGTCATGGGAAAAATACCAACCCTGGCGAAATCAGCATCACTCGACTTCAATTGAAGTTCGGGTTAACTCTCCCTCTGACTCCTTTAGTGAGGGAAGTGCTCTGGTTTTACGATCGGGCTCCCGGCCAGATGCACAGAAATTTCTGGCGTCTGATGAATAGGATAGAGTATTTAAACTCTACAAATAAGTACCAGATCGGTCTCTCTGAGATCGACTATCTGTATATTCTGAGGAGATGCCCGGACTCCTTCGATACAGATTTATTCTGGTCTGTAGCTACTCGGAAGAAGGAACAGAAGATAGTTGAGAGCCTGCCTGATAGTCATAAGGGGTGGCACTCTGATCCTCTGCTGGTGACTGGATCTTGGGAGTTTGACGAACGTATGGAGGGGAGCTCCAGCAGCCATAGGGTCCGTACAAGCTTTAACTTGTCAGGTAAGCTCCTCTTTATATCTCGTCAATCTCCTTTAGACCGACTTAATCAATCTACTGATCAGTCGCCTTTCTTCTCTGTTGTAGACTATGTCAGACGTCCTTGGAGATATCCTCAGGATATAGCAGACAGAGTCAAATATATTCTGAGGAAAATCCCCAAGGTAGTAAAGCAATGGTCCCTGACGGGATTAATTGATAATAACAAAAGGTCTCCAGCTTCTGATCCCGTCATCTCGCGTGACCATCGGATAGTTGCTCCTGACTACTCGCGTAAGCGTCCAGCTCCCGAGATCACTAAGGGGGAGGCCACGTCCCGGGAAGAAACGGATCTAAGCCCCGAGGTTCCCTTAGTAAAGAGACCTCGTCAAACTCAGAGGGCGCCAGCCCATGTAGATCCTCCAACAAGTCAGGTCACGTCTGCTCCTTATCCCGTGGCCGAATTCTTCAGACATCCAGATGGTCGTCAAGAACCTCTGAATGATTTTGCCCGGGAACTTGTTCGGTTGGAAGAGGCAGAGGTATCTTCTTCTATAGCTGATGTTTAGTTCATATTCTTCTGTGATCACCTAACTCGTTACCTCCCTTGCAGATGGAGGGTAGAATGGCCGAAATGCGGAAGGACACTTTCGCTGCCCCAGCCCTGGCGCCAAGGAAGAAAAGAAGATTGATCAAGGGATTAGCTCCCGAGCTAGAGGCATCGCTGATTCGGGATGGTATGGTAACTACTAAGGCCAATCTGGCTGGCGGTTCTCCATCGACTCAGCCTTCTAAGGCCCCAGATTCTCCTTCGGTAGCTGCCATACCTACTGCTTCTCCCTCGATCGCCATTACGCGGTCTCCTCCTGGATTCCATCCTTCTCCAGGGCTTCAACAAATGTTTACCCCTCTATCAACCTCTCACCCAACAGACGCTGCCGGGCCCAGTCATTCAATTGGTGAGCACATTCGTTCTCCTTCATTCCCGCCTGGTACAGTATTTGATTTAATTGATACATAGGTTACACTGAAAGAATTGTGGCGCCAAGATAACCCCATTGCAGGTCTACGGGATTTCAATGGCGAGGAACCGTATATCATGAATGCTGGTTGCCTGCCAAATGGGAAGCTCATCTCGGAGCAAAGCTCCATTGCTGATGCCGGGGTGGCTTCGACGTTAATCGAACAGATTTGTCTCCCACGGGATAGATTACGTTATATTGACATGCCTTCCCCGAAGGTACCTTACGAAGTTCTCAGTTGCTCTCTTTTGGAGGTAATTATTTTTCTCCTGGACTGCTCTTTCTGATGAATTCTTTGATTATAGTCTAACACTCTCCTTCTTTCTGCAGAGTGTCCACGCTTATGTAGGTCTGAGGGATTATCTCGGCGATCTCCTCCAAAATTATACTACCCTTGTCGAAAAATCAAGTGCGTCCGAAGCTAAACTTCAACTGGCCGAGGAACGAATTCAAGCTGCCAATCTTTTTGCCGAAGTTTCGAAGACCAAGGCTGAAATGGAGAAAAAATTGGCCCTTGAAGCCCTTGCTTCAAAGAAGAAAACTGAAGATAACTTGATTAAAGTCAAGGCGGAGTATGAAAAATTCAAGGAGAGAGCCAGCCTGCAAGAAGATCAGGAGAAGATGACTGTTGAGAGAGATGAAACCAAACAAGCATCCGACGCCCTCCAACAAGAATCTTATGACAAAGGATACCGGGAAGGCTTCACCAAATGTGAAGCTATGATGGAAGAAGAAGAAAGAGATGAAGATCCTGTTCAAGACATGGTTCAGCCTAAACCAATTGTCGGGACGAATATTTCAAAAAAAGTATCCCGAGAACCATCTCCAACCATCCGGTACCCGAAGTCGCTCCAGATTCTTGTCAGACAAAAATAGTAACTCTAGACGATGATGTCACGGTAACTCCTGTTATTCAGCCGGCTAGCGGGCAGGATGTGACACCTTCATGATTTTTGTAATCTGATCTGATCGAGGGATTTACAAATGTAGATGCCGCTTAAAGCCTTTCAATTTAATAGAATACTTTCTCTTTTATTGTATGAACTGAATCCTTATCAAGACGCGAAGTCAATGTGTTAAAATTCAATAATCCTAGTCAGGAATACAGGTTTGTCGGGAATCAACCTGGGCTATCCTGGCTAGGACTTCATGGTCGACGAGAATCTCATTAGGACTTTATAATCAACGAGAATCTCATTAATTCTAGTCGCACGACTAAGAATATTTAGATCATCCCGGCCTTCCGATTTGTATACTTGGATTCTTATCAAGGCAGAAAGCCAAGATGTATAAGAATCCCAGGCTCCCGGCTAGGACTTTATAATCAACAAGAATCTCATTAATTCTAATCGCATGACTAAGAATATTTAGATCATCCCGGCCTTCCAGTTTGTATACTTGGATTCTTATCAAGGCAAGAAGCCAAGATGTATAAGAATCCAAGGCTCCCCGGCTAGGACTTCATAATCGACGAGAATCTCATTAATTCTAGTCGCATGACTAAGAATATTTAGATCATCCCGACCTTCCAGTTTATATACTTGGATTCTTATCAAGGCAAGAAGCCAAGATATATAAGAATCCAAGGCTCCCGGCTAGGACTTTATAATCGACGAGAATCTCATTAATTTTAGTTACATGACTAAGAATATTTGGATCATCCCGGCCTTCCGGTTTGTATACTTGGATTCTTATTAAGGCAAGAAGCCAAGATGTATAAGAATCCAAGACTCTCGGCTAGGACTTTATAATCGACGATGATGCTTCTTGTATGAGAAATTTAGAGTCATCTCTATTGATAGAAGATGTGCATATTAAATGCGTTCCACGGCCTCTCGAATACATCTCCATCTTGAGTTTTCAAGTAATACGCCCCATTCTGTCCAATCCTATCAATAAGGTAAGGACCTTCCCAATTGGCACCCAATTTGCCACTCCCAGGCTCTCTAGTATTGTCAAATACTTTCCTTAATACCAAATCTCCAACTTTGAAGGTCCTGCGTCTGACACGGCGATCATATGATCGTTTGATGGTTTGCTGATAATTGGCCAATCTTACAACTGCCTACTCGCGCCGTTCTTCTAGTAAATCATTATCCCGAGCCAAAATCCCCTCATTATGTCCAGTATTGACAGCCTAAGTGCGAGATATCGGGATAACAACTTCTGTGGGGATCACTGCTTCTGTCCCATAGGCCAAAGAAAATGGAGATTCCCCCGTAGTCCTTCTCGGGCTAGTTCGGTATACCCATAGTACTCCCGATAATTCTTCTGCCCATTTTTCCTTTGCCTTATCTAGTCTCTTCTTCAAATTTTCAAGTATTGCTCGATTCGCTCTTTCAGCTAGTCCATTACTCTGGGGGTATCTCGGGGCGGATAACCGCTTTTTTATATTCAAAGCCTGACACAGAGCTTTCACCTCGGCGGAATCAAACTAGGTTCCATTGTCTGTGACAATCTCCTCTGGAATGCCAAATCGACAGATGATGTTCTCCCACAAGAATCTCTTAACATGTGAAGACTGTACCTGAACTAAAGGAACTGCTTCAATCCACTTTGTGAAGTAATCTGTGGCTACCAGTAGGAACCTGACATTCCCTGGGGCTGTTGGGAATGGTCCCATTATGTCCAATCCCCATTTTGCAAATGGCCATGGACTGAATACATGATGTAACTCTTCGGCGGGATCTTTGATCAATGGAGAATATTTCTGGCATTTCTCACATTTCTTGACAAGCAACTTGGCATCTTTTTGCATATAGGGCCAAAAATAACCTTGGCTGATGGCTTTATGTGCCAAGGTCCTCGCCCCCGAGTGATTTCCACATTCATCCGCGTGTATCTCAAGAAGAACTTGCTGATATTCACTGGGAGTAAGGCATTTGAGAAGGGGGCCTGATGCTGATTTTCTGTACAAATCCTGGCCCACCATGGTATATCTTCTTCCAAGCCTCTGAATTCTTCTTGCTGCATCTCTCCCAGACGGGAGTTCTCCATTCTGTAAATATCTCCGAAAATCATCCATCCAACTTGGCTCATGATCAACCTCAATCGGGGCTAAGCATATCTCACTGGGTAAGTGAATACTCAGGAATTCTTGATAGTCCATGGGTATGGTTCTTGACTCTGTTTCTCCCAACATGGTGGACAAATAGGCCAAGGCATTAGCATGCCGATTCTCCATTCGAGGTAATTGATGAATCTCAAGGTTATCGAATCGTCCTGCCAATTGCTGAACGATATCTAAATAAGCTGACAACCTCTCATCCCGGGCTAGATATGTCCCCACGTATTGACTGACTACCAACTGAGAATCAGTGTACACGGTAATATCCTTGATCCCGAGATCTAGTGCTGTCTAGAGCCCTGAAATCATTACTTCATATTCTGCTTCGTTATTGGATACCACGAACCCGAGTTTAACAGATTTTTCCAATCTAGTGTTCTCAAGTGTGACCAGAACAACCACTATACCTGATCCACTTTCGCTAGCCGATCCATCAATAAACAACCTCCACCTCGTCTTAGGATTCAACATCTCTAGCATCTCGGGAAGTGGAAGAATTTCTCTGTCTTCGCCCCCAGTATCGGCCACATCTTGAACTGGGAAATCAGCCAAAAACCCGACTAAGGCATGTCCCTTCTCGGACGTCCTTAGTGAGAACTGAATGTCATACTGAGCCAAATAGATGGCCCATTTAGCCATTCTTCCTGATAAATCGATCTTACCGAGTATAGATTTCAAAGGATGCTCTGTGTAGACTGTAATAGTTCTTCCTTTGAAATAGGGTTTAAGATGCCTTGAAGCATAAATCAAAGCAAGAGCAGCTTTCTCGATTGTGGCATATCTTGTCTCTGCTCCAATAAGAGTTTTACTGATAAAATATACTGGCCGTTCTTCTCGGTCGAGCTCACGGAAGAGGACGGCGCTAATAGACTCATCAGTAGTAGCCAAATAGAGACCTAGAGGTTCCCCTTTATCATGTTTAGAAAGAATTGGAGGTTGTGAGAGATAATGTTTAAGCTTTTGGAAGGCTTCATCACATTCTTCTGTCCAATCAAACCTTCCGTTCTTCTTCAAGAGCCTGAATAAAGGCCTGCATCTATCTGACGATCTTGCTATGAAGCGATTCAATGCTGCTATCCTCCCGGCAAGTTTTTGGACTTCCTTCCTATTTTTCAGTGAAGGCATTTCTATCAAGGCCCTGATCTGCTCGGGATTAGCTTCAATTCCTCGCCTTGTAATGAGATAACCTAGAAATTTCTCAGAGGTCACTCCAAAGACGCATTTGGCAAGATTGAGCTTCATTTGATACTCTCGTAGACGGTCAAATGTTTTTCCGGGATCTCTTAGATGAAGTTCCCGAGTCTGCGTTTTAACCATCATATCATCTATATATACTTCCATTGTCATGCCAATCATGTCATGGAACATTCTATTGACGAGACGCTGATAAGTGGCTCCAGCATTTGAGGCCAAAAGGTATCACTCTGTAACAAAAGACGCCCCTATCAGTCGTGAAGGCCGTCATCTCCTGGTCTGGCTCATACAAAGGAATCTGATTATAACCCGAATACCCATCCATGAAAGATAAGATTTCATATCTTGAAGTGGCATCAACAAGTTGATCAATCCTCGGCAAGGGATATGGATCTTTAGGACATACTTTATTCAAATGTGTGAAGTCTATGCAAACTCTGATCTTCCCATTCTTCTTCGGAATAGCCACTATGTTGGCTAACCATTGAGCATTGTTAACCTCGCGGATGAATCCGGCCTCCAGGAGTTTATCAATCTCCTCTTGGACTGCCTGCTGCTTCTCAAGAGCAATCCTTCGAGGTCCCTGCTTCACAGGTAAATGCTTACTATTTACATGTAAACGATGACAAGAAATGTCGGGAGATATACCCGGCATATTGTTGAATGACCATGCGAAAACATCCATATAAGATTTCAAAAAATCAGTGTAGGATATCTTCTCTTCGATAGATAAACCGGCCCCAATAAAAGTATACTTCGGATTTTCCTCACTACCGAGGTTGACCTGATCAGTTTCTTCCACCGTAGGAATGGTCCCTTGCTCAAATGTTACACTTCCACTTTCCCGGCTCGGCGCAGCCTGTTCCAGACTTGCCGGGATGCGCTCTGATTGCTATTGACTAGCAACCGTAGACGAGGTTCCCTTTCCATGATGATTCTCCTGTACTGGGACATCCTTCGATCTAAGGGCCATGGCATAACATTTTGTTGAGATAGCTTGATCTCCTTTAAGTTCCATAATCCCGTGATCAGTCGGGAATCGAAATAATTGATGATAGGTGGACGGTACGCCCTTTACCTCATGTATCCACCCTCTCCCCAAAATGCCATTATAGGGGGATGGTGTATCTAGAACAAGAAATTCGACCATAGACGTGATCGGTCCCGTCTTTACTGGCAGAATTACTTTTTCCATAGCATATTCTCTCTGGCCATTAAATCCGACCAAGGGAACATTGTTCTGGACAAGATCTGATGGATTAAAACCCATCTTGTGGTAAGCCTCTGCAAACAGAATCTCGGCTGAGCTACCTGGATCAATCAGCAGACGTTTTACCTCATAATTGCCCACAGGCAAAGTGAGCACTAACTCATCCGAATGCGGGTGATCTACTCCCACGAGATCTTTATCGGAGAAGAAAATAGCCGCACCAGTGTTCTCCGTCATCTCCACGGGGTCTGTTATTCTAGGTCCCGTTGATAGGTGCAGGATCTCATTCAGGTGTTCGACCTTCCTGATTTTGATCTTGTCTACCCTCTCCGTCTCTCCACGGGATAGTTGTCGTCCTCCCCCGTGTATAACATCAATCACCAACCCACGTTCTTGCTGCTTAACGGGGTTCTTGTCTTTCTTGAGTACCTCGGCTCCAGCTACTGCCTCAGTCGTGCTGGCAATAAATTGTTGCAAGAAGCCTTGGTTAATTAGGTCATCAATTTTGTGCCTCAGCACCCAGCATTTATCGGTTATGTGCCCTGCTTCTTGGTGAAAGGCACAGAATTTTGTCATATCTCTATCTCCCTTCAAGTCCGGCCTCATTGGTCTAGGATTCTGAAGATATTTCTCGTTTTTAATCAGATCAAAGATCTCATTATGGGTTTTGTTCAATGCTGTAAAAATCCTCCTCTCTCGACGAGGATATTGTCCAATACTTCCCGACTTCTTTGGTTTCTTCTCGGGAATTTCTACTGTCCTAACATCAGTAACTACCTTCTGCTTTCCCTTAGAAATTTTGCTGGACGCCAGGGCCTTCTTTACCTCATTCACTGATATGGCCACTCCTTGGCCCAGTTGGAGTGTGTCATCTTCGAGTTTAGAATATTTTTCAACTCGAAGGAACAAGGCTTCCATA